>OY757013.1:121360843-121960843 GCA_963580285.1 Lucinisca nassula | reverse complement strand
ACGATTGCCCCGGGTCAGGAGGCGTTATAGAGAAATCTGTTATATTTTCTTGAACATAGGTAAGTGTGTTTACTCATTAGAATCGCCCCATCGAGGCAATTATTTATTGAATGCTATATCAATGTTTGGAGGTCAGTTGCAAAGAAGCTCAAATCACGAGCGGGTTGCACGAGAGATTGTCTACTTGCAACAGGCCGACAAACAGTGATATATCACTCAATAAATCACGGACTAGAGCTGATCTAGTCCGATTCTAATTCACCAAAATTATTTATTGAGTGTTATAGATTTCTAGCAATTACTGGCAAAGAAGATCAAATCACGAGCGCAATGCGCGAGAGATGTGTCTACTTGCAACTGACCGACAAACAGTGATATTTCACTCAACAAATCACGGAGCTAGAGCTGATCTATTTCGATCGTAACACCCTAAAATTAGATCAAAATGCTATTGATTCCTTCAGATTCTCCCTATCTTTCGTCATTGTTGAAAGGAATTGACTGTGTCTCATGCGTTTACCTGTTTTCTTCACAGGAGCTCGGTTGTAATTGTATGAGCTACATAAACTTTAGATTTCCCCACCCACATATTTCACACATTAACTTCGATAAAATCCATTATATTCGTTGTTATAACTGTTTTATCAACTCATTTTTACCTTTGTCCCATGAACAAACATAAAATCTGTTACACAATCACTACAGCTGATGTCTAACTCAATGTTTAACATTCATCAACAATACGCCATATTCTACTATATGTGAAATATGTGGGTGGGGAAATCTAAAGTTTATGTAGCTCATACAATTACAACCGAGCTCCTGTGGTTTTCTTAACGTAACTGATACAAGAAAATGAAGTTACACCATCCTACATCAAGGTAACAGTATGAATGATGTCATGAAACGGGTCGCGCTCTTCCGCCTATCACTACATTGTGTCTATTTTGGCTATATTGGCGATCAGTGTCAGTCTTTTTACACTTCAGACGTAAGTTGTGTGTGCTCGTTAAAATCACCTCACTGAGGTGGTGATTCATTTACGCTAGCCTCCCTCACTGAGGCGGTGATGTATTTACGCTAGCCTAACCGCCTTAGTCTAACAGCTGAGTGAAATAAAGAATAGCGTAATTTGGTATGTTTGTTTGGTTTGAGGTTTTACGTCCTCGTCAACACTACTGAGGTCATTTTAGAGACGTTGCTTCCAATTCTGTTGGACTTATTTCCCGACATTGAGATGAAATGTCATCTCAAATCCTACCGCCTAAAGAAACCGCTAACGTTTATATGCAAGGACCGTCCGACTCGCACCACTTTGCCTGGACTCCGACTGGCATAGACCTTCTCTAAGCAATTAACAAGTACTCATGTTCTGACGTCTGATCTGGGTCTTCGCTGTTGCCAAAGTCGCAGTTTTGGGACGCAAGACACATGAGAAGAGTTTCTTCCACACCTTTGCAGATGGTTGCGGCCCCCGCCCATCGGGGCTTGAAGAAATAGATGGGCTGCATGATGCTTCCACGAAGAGCTGAAACCTACCCGCACACGAGTACTGGTAAATCGCTTCGAGGATCTAAGCCTGTCCAGGCAAAGTGGTGCGAGTCGGCCCATCCATGCTTATAAACCATATTGGTTTCATTGGGTGGCAGGGCTTGGGATCTCATTTCATCTCAATGTCGGGTAAAAGCCCCACAAAATTGGAAGCAACGTCTCCAAAATGACCTTTACAGTGTTGACTGGGACGTTAAACCTGAAATCAAACAAACAAACAAAATGGCAGATGGTTGTCGTATGTTCGTATGAATCGAATTTCACACTGGGAGCCTGCTGTTATATGGATGTGTCGAGAAAAGACCAAAAAAGCGGCGACATAACTGACAGAACGGTTCATTTTTATACATGTATATGTAACACGATCACTTGAGACGCAAAAAGACAAACCATAAACCGCATATTACTTTACGGTTTTGACCCGAATTAAATCGACAAGAAATAAACGCTGCGATCATATGTCACGAAGGTGCGTAATTTGACGAAAGAGTTATCAAATGAATTGAACTGCGAATCGGAAAATATGACATCTTGTTAAAACCTCCTGTTGCCAACACGACACACAATAGGCTTCTTGGGCTTCGTCGCCTTTCAAGTGAGAGGCTCGGTCTCAATCCAATATGACACATAGCCAGAATCACGCGTCGCCTTGTTTAATAATCATAATTAGCTAAATTTAATATTTTGGCGAAATCATAAAGCCGTAAAAGAATTTGGTGCGTTTACAGAGGTGTTCGAACAACACCTCACGAAAACACGTCTATTTAATGCAATATGAGGATTTTTTATCTAAAAATTTTAATGAATAAAAACAAGCTTAATTCTTTTTGCACTGGTGACGGATACATGGTATTTTTTGCATTCCCTATTAAATTTAGCATGAAATCTATAAATAAATACTATAAAAAATATGTGCATCATTCAGTACCTGTATCGGTGTATCCAACATTCCTCCTCTGGGACTCAAGGGCTATTCAAAAGTGTTGCGTGTGTGTGTGAAGAGAGAGAGAGAGAGAGAGAGAGAGAGAGAGAGAGAGAGAGAGAGAGAGAGAGCAAACACAATTGCATATAGTGTGTTTCGTTAGCGGTCAGTGAAGCTACAGACCAGGGTGCAAGAACGTCACAGGAGTTTCTTAAATCGCTGGTATAAATAATTAAATAAATAAACAGGGGTACTTTAGATTAGGCCCGTATCTTTCTTTTAGAGAGTATGCCCTTATAGATGGCATAGCTCCAGATGTGGCGCTTTTTCCATCAGAAAAATACTGATATTTGTTCTTAATTCTACTCGAAAACATATGTTGTGAGTATTCATTAGAAGCGCCTCGGCGAGGCGCTTCTAATGAATACCACAACATATGTTTTCTTGCAGAATTAAGAAAATTAATATGTGGATACCCGCTCTTATCCGGGGCTATGAGATGGGGGGATCAAAATAATTTCGAAAGAGTTGCCTACCCTAGAGGCCTAGTTATTCCCCTTATGTAACTTTTACCGCCATAGCGTGATGTCATATTGAACGAAACTGAAGTGTCATCCGGGACACTGGAACAGCTGTTATAATATTGGCAATTATTATGGTGGCACCGTGGCCACTCGGTGGTGTTTGTTATACGATATATTCAAGTGTTGAGGCAGTGATTTGGTCAATTGTTTGAATCCATACCTATTACTTTATAGTGGTTGTAAAAGAACAAAAGATGACAATGACACGCGAATCGATCAATCAGGACCAGACTCATCAGGGGCCATTGTGAGAATATATTGCCCCATTTTATACGGGACTCAGTGCAGTGCCAGATCAGACGCCGCATGTTCCGCGGCGTCTGATCCGGGCCTGGACTGTTTGCAAGAATGTTCAGCCTTTTCCTAAACAAATTTTAATATCTGAAAATAAGCCCTAAATCTCGAAATGGACGCCTCCAATACATGAGGGGGAAGATTCCATGCGGTACAAAATGGGTAAAGCCTGTAATTGAAAGAATGTATATTAGCCAGCTAAACATCCTAACCGCGGGACAAAGACGCACCATAGCATTGTGTATCTAGTTTTCGCTGCTGAAGGTTGTGGATTCGAGGACGGCTTGGTACAGGAATTGAATCTCAATGTCGGGTAAAACCCCCACAAAATTGGAAGCAACGTCTCCAAAATGACCTGTACAGTGTTGACGGGGACGTTAAACCTCCAATCAAACAAAACAGGAACTGAAACAATGTATCACTATCAGCACTGGTGGGTCGATTGTATCTGAGAGTAATCTGGGACAACGGCCCTGGACGGAGACCTGGGGCCAGTTGTTCAAAGCATCGTTAGCTTAACGAGCTCGTTAGTGGTCATATTGTTATCTGTTCTAGCAAGTACAATAACGTAAATTTTGGTATTTTTGCTGAAAAAATGTGAGCGTCCGCAAAAGCTGCTCACATTTTTTTTCAGCAAAAATTTCAGCATATTTGCCATATTTAATGATCAAAGTTTTAACGATACGTTAACTAACGACATCGTTAGTTTTGAACAACTGGCCCCAGGACTTTTCCCTCTAACCTTTAAATCCCTGAATTTTAAACAAACAGTGTAGACCCTGATCAGACGCCGTAGAAAGCGGCGTCTGATCAGGGTCTACAACGTTTGCCAATGTTCCAACAAATGAGTTTTTAAACAACACTCTGGCACCAAAGTAGCAAGAACCACGTGACCACATGGAGCGTGATAGCTCAGTGGTTAGTGCTCTTGCCTCTGATGCTAGAGGTCCCGGGTTCGATCCCCGGCAGCGGCGATAAAATTTCGGTGTCCGAACACGCTTTATTGGCATCATTTGCAGGGATGAATGTCATAAAGTGCACCGTCCTTCGGATTGGGACGTTAACTGGATGCCCCTTGTGCAGGGAGAATCACCCATGTGCAGGTTAAAGATCCCTACCGTAATTACATGGTTACTATGTAGGCTTTCATCCTGCAAAACCTGGAGTGTATGTAATATACACCTGCGGTAATGGTCAAATGTGACCGACGCAGTATCAGAAGATAGATAGATAGATAGATAGATAGATAGATAGATAGATAGATAGATAGATAGATATAGATAGATAGATAGATAGATAGACAGATAGATAGATAGATAGATAGATAGATTAGATAGATAGATAGATAGATAGATAGATAGATAGATAGATAGATAGATAGATAGATAGATAGATAGATAGATGATAGATAGATAGATAGATAGATAGACTAAAAAAGCGGCAAGCCGATACCTGTATGCAATATAGAAGGCGGGTTTAATAGAACTCGTAACAGATACTTGAGGCCTCGACTCAGGTGAGTGCTCATGGGCCCAACTGACCTCTTGACATTCTTTTTTTTTTATGAACAGTTTCTCCACATTCCAACATGGCAGAACACTAGCCCAACCTTTTCAAAAGCGTAATCTTGTCTGGAAAGCTAATGAATAAAAGTAGTTACCACATTGAAAAGCTTGATAGATATTTTTTTTTTTTTTTTTGGTTTGGGTTTAACGGCCCTTTCAAGATTATTTCACTCATATCGAGCCAATCGTTAATCAGAGGTGGGCGAAAACCGGAGAACTTGGCGTCTCACACATGGCCCGAGCGAGGCTCGAACCTACGGCGGTGAGAGACCTAATGACTAAGAGTCAGCGCTCTTATCCACTAGGCCACGGAGGCCCGTTTGATAGATATGAGGAAGGCTTGTAGGCTGCGAAAGATTATGGCCCTCTTGCATATGCTGTCACGGATCCGAAACATGATGGGGCTCTGAATCACACAGCTCCCCCCCCCCCCGCGCCTACGACAATCATTCCAGAGGTGCACACGCATCTTTTATATGGGTCCTGTCTGTAATGATTCTAAAGACGCGGTTCTAGCAGGTACCATCCGTCATCCGTCTTTAGTTCAAAATATATACACTTATGTTTCCCCACAAAAAGGGATTCTATTTCGGTAACACACCCGTGTACTAAATATCGTCTTTCATATCATTAGACGCCTCCGTGGTGTAGTGTTTACGCTACTCGCCTTGTAAACCAGGGGTCGCAGGATCGATCCCATGATTCTCCAGACTTTCGGATGAATCTTTAAACCGAGGCCACGTCTTCATATGACCTTAGCTGTTGGTGGGACGTAATACTCAAACACTCACATCATTAAGAAGGAAATGTTATATATTTCAGTCGACAAAAGTTACTAACTACAGAAGCTTCCTGGTAGCTATTGTCCACGGACTATCGCTGACCATGTCCAAAACCCAGGTAACGGTTATTTAAAGCATCGCTATACTTCTCCATGTGACGGCAGAGCGCTGTGTTAAATCGTTGGTTATCTGTAAAACCTGGACTAGTCTGGTGTACTGGGTCATTGGCCAACATAGATCCAGGCGTCTGATCAGGGTCTAAACTGTTGTTGGAAGTACAGGGGACAGTTTTTCAAAGCATCTTAGCTAAACGAGTTCGTTAGTGATCAAATTGTTAACTGAATGAGTGAGTGTTTGAGTTTTAAGTCCCAACAACAGCTAAGGTCATACGGAGACGGTACCTCGGTTTAAAGACTCATCCGAAAGTCTGCAAATTGTTAACTGCTCTTGTAAGTACAATATCTAATACCCGTGTGTTTTTGCTGAACAAATGTGAGCACCAATTCGCATTTGCAAAATCTGCTCATAATTTGTTTTTCTGCAAAAATATTAGAATATTTGCCATATTTTAAGGTCAATGTTTTAACGATCAACTGGCCCCAGGAATGTAAGGGTTAAACGAAACACCGATAGTCAATCGACCCATCGTTGCTTCTTTGTTTGTATTGGAGTTTAACGATTCAGTCAACACTCTTTACATCATTTTTAGCCGGTCAGTTTACCTATTCACACTTTTCCTGGACAGGCTTGTACGTAACCGGCTAACCAGTACAGTGCACATTCTGTCACCAGAAACTGACAACTGCCCTTCTTAAATCAGCAGAAAACATTGAATGTGGGATGCCTCACAATCAATGGTTCTGTGCAAAAATTAGGAATATAAGAATCTTTTATGAATGTGAGGGGTGGATTGAAAAATCCGTCCCGAGGGTCACTGCCCGGCATCACGAGGCTTGCCGAGTGATGCCGGACAGTGATGCCGAGGGACGGGTTTTTTCTATCCAGCCCTCGCACCCATATAGGATTCTTTATCTTTCATACCTTCCATTTCTTAGCGCGGATTATAAATACTGCAGTCACTTCGGTTGCCGACGTCCGCCACTACAGGAATGTTTAGTGACGTCACGTAACGTGCTGTGACGTCAACCTTGACGACGGCGCATATGAGGTCGTATTCAACAAGGGCATTTATCAAACACGCGAGAATATTCGATTTTGAGTAAGAACACCAGGGTTAGAATATAAGAATCTTATATGGGTGTGAGGGGTGGATTGAAAAATCCGTCCCAAGGGTCACTGTCCGGCATCACGAGGCTTGCCGATTTTTCTATCCACCCCTCACATCCATATTGGATTCTTTTTCTTGCATACCTTCCATTTCTTTGCGCGGAATTTCAATGCTGCAGGCACTTCGGTTACCAACGTCCGCCATATTGCGTTGACACTGCGGGAATGTAAAGTGACGCCACGGATCGTGCATGACGTCAACCTTAACGACGGCGCACATAAGATCGTTATCAACCAGTGCATTTATCAAACACTCGATTATATTCGATTTGGGGTCGGAACACCAGGGTCAGAACATAAATTTCTATCCCAGGGTAAAATCGCGGATTTCCTTGTCTGGTGTGCAAGAATATAAGAATCGTTTATGGGTGTGAGGGGTGGATGGAAAAATCCGTCCCGAGGGTCACTGTCCGGCATCTCGAGGCTTGCCGAGTGATGCCGGACAGTGATGCCGAGGGACGGATTTTTCTATCCACCCTTCGCACCCATATAGGATTCTTTTTCTTGCATACCTTCCATTTCTTAGCGCGGATTTTTTATTGTGCAGTCACTTCGGTTGTTGACACCCCCCATATTGTGATGACACTACAGGAATGTTTAGTGACGTCCCGTAACGTGCTGTGACGCCAACCTTGACGACGGCGCATTCAACCAGTGCATTTATCAAACTCGCGGGAATATTCGATTTATATCCCAAGCGAAAACCATGGATTTCCTTATCTATAGTGTGCTAGAAACTGTAATTTATATCCCTGAAAAACCCAGTGTTCTCTACATAAAGCTGGTTCTATATACAGGGATGTTCATTACAATGAGTCAAGAGATTTTAATACAATGACATAAGTGGGTGTTTTCCGAATTACTCCAAAATTGGTTATTTTGCACCTCTAAACGAATTTTTGGCGAAGTCCCGTTTGAAGAATGGTCATTCTTTAATTTCTTTTGTACTTTGGTTAACACATTCGCAACTTTATCACTTCATTAACAGGTTTCTTCGGACCCCATTGTCTGTTTAACAAACCCCCATAAAGTTCAAAGTTGGGTTGCAGGAAGATTTTATGGCTTCAAAGACATAATAGTGCGACCAAGGTGTAAAAGGTTTGTTTGTAAGTCAACACTAAATATATCCTATCGAGCAAGTCAATTTACCTTAACCACACTCGTTTTGCCTGGACAAGTTAACGCTCTGCTTGCTGGGTATTTCCGCAGCAGACGACATTTTGAAATATTTTTACGGCGTAGCCGTTATGGTTTTGCTTTTGTCCTACATTTTTCGTTATTCCATTGGTCAATAAAACCACATGTACAAGGAGATGACCATTTCATTGGTCAATGATTTGCATAAATAAATCTACTCAAAAGTACGACAGTTTACTAAGTTTTAACCTGGGAAATGTTTCGTTTTTTATGTGAGACATGAATGAAAAATATATACAGTTTCGGCTTGCTCACCGTCTTGTCCTTTGATGACCATATGTCATATGTATAATTGTGTTTCTAGTGAATTCTGTAACTGCTGCGGTGAATAGCTATTTTGACCTAATTTCACGTGGTTGGTCTATATAGCGAAAGGAACCATTTCGCGAAAGGAAGGTTCCTTTCGCGAAAGGAAGAATTTTCTGCGAAAGGAATTGTTTGTTTGATTTGAGGTTTAACGTCCCCATCAACACTGTGTAGGTCATTTTGGAGACGTTGCTTCCAAGTTTGTGGGACTTTTACCCGACATTGAGATGAAATGACACCCAAGCCCTGTTGCCCAATGAAACCAATAAAGAGATATAGCATGACAAAAACATGTAATAATCGCATTACAAATTGACAGATGTTTAATTTACAATATATGCTAAATAAAAGTTGCAGTGTATCATTTGTCTTCAGCATACTTTATGTCCTCCATTTTAACACAAAATGGACATTTTCGAATATCATTAATGTTATATAAATTCTGAAAAGGAATAAGTGTAATTTGAGTTTTAATTAGGTGCACATAAGATCAAGTTTCCGTCCGTTTGTCTGCTCGTCCAACAGGCGGGACACCGCCCTCTGCAAAGCTATTTTTCCTCGCGTGACATCTGAATTGTTTGAATACAGTAAACCAGTTCATAGCTAGACAATTGTTGCTGTCACTATTGTAGCTCATATTGCACGACCCGCAGAAAAAGCGACCGACTGAAGTCGGTTGATTTTCTAAGAGTGCCCTAAAATCACCGTGTCATTCTGTCAGTCTGTCTGTCCGTCCGTAACCCGTTTGTGAAAATTGGTGATAGTGACTTAACCGCTTGGAATTTTTAAACAATTTTTGGCATACTGATAGATATCAATGAGATCTAACCAATGAACTTACGAAATATTATATTCCATTTAGTATAGGCTCGCCGAGGCGAAAAAATGTGAAAATTTTCGAACTGCTTCTCCTCGGAAACCGTTGGGCCGATTGAAGTCAAATTCCATATGGAGCCTCTATGGGATGGGGGAAACCAAAATTTGCTCATGGGGTCCAGGTCACATGACCCAAATGGCCGCCAAGCCATATATGGTCTGTCTGTCCGTCCGTAACCCGTTTGTGAAAATTGGTGATAGTGACTTAACCGCTTGGAATATTTAAACATTTTTTGGCATACTGATAGTATCAATGAGGTCTAACCAATGAACTTGCGAAATATTACATTCCATTTAGTATAGCCTCGCTAGCCTCGCCGAGGCGAAAAATGTGACAATTTTCGAACTGCTTCTCCTCGGAAACCGTTGGGCCGATTAAGGTCACATTTCATATGGAGCCTCTATGGGATGGAGGAAACCAAAATTTGCCCATGGGGTCCAGGTCACATGACCAAAATGGCCGCCAAGCCATATATGGTAAAAACCCCTCAAAATAGTCTTCTCCAGAACCACTTGGCAGATTTCCACGAAACTTGATAAATAACATCTGGGACGTAGGCCCATCATAAATTGCTAAAATGGTGACCCTGGGTTGACCTTGACCTTCTTTGTGCCTAGGTCAAACTTTGACACATATGCTTTTGTACTGGAAAAGTGAGAATTCATTTTATCCTGCAAACGATTCAGAATACAGTACTAAAGTATTAGATATATTTTTGCTCCTTACGATAAGGCGCATTTATTGGGGGAACCGTTTTAGGTCCAGGTCACATGACCAAAATGGCCGCCATACCCATATATGGTAACACTCATCAAGCTAAAAGCATCCGGCGGGTCGTGCACTTCAGCTGAAGCACTGGTTTCTAAACAACCTTCCAATTAAATCTACGCCGCATATCTTTTTTAAAGATATTTCTTGTTTCAGTTGTCCCAGAAAACGAAAATATCAATTTGTCGTCTTCTGAATTAATAAGCGGTTTGTTTGTTTGTTCTGAGGTTTAACGTTCCCGTCAACACTGTAAAGGTTATTTTGGAGACGTTGCTTCCAATTTTGTGGGACTTTTACCCGACATTGAGATGAAATGACATCTCAAGCCCTGCCGCCCAATGAAACCAATAGGGTTAATAAGCATGGACGGGCCGACTCGCACTGCTTTGCCTGGGCAGGCTGTGGTCCTCTAAGCGCTTTACCAGTACTCGTTTGCGGGTCGGTTTCAACTCTGCGTGGAAGTATCATGCAGCTCATATATTTCTTCAAGCCCCGATGGGCGTGGGCTCATAAATAAGAGGTTAACAAGTACCGAGCAAAGTCTGTCACCGTGTGTCTTGAATCATCAGAAAGAGAGAGAATGGCCGTAATTTAGAGTTCATCATCAAACCCCACGAAAGAATGCTGCCGACCCTGCAGGTATCGCAACGGCCACCCCCGGATCACCAGTCTGACGTGTATTAGCTGGGACAAACAGAAATAGCCGTTATGAAGATGTTGCCGAATATGACAATATTATTGTTCACTAATTTCGGAATAGATCAGTAACACAACTGTTCGTCCCTGTGACATTTTAGGTCGATTGGAATCGAACGAAAGGTACTAACTACAAACAGCTACTTAAGAAACTGATATGTCGGACAAGCACTCTTGCTTACTATCAGATCCTGATTCGAAAGATATTTAAGATGTAGTACTTGTTTGGTTGATTTGAGGTTTAACGTCCTCCTCAACACTGTAAAGGTCATTTTGGAGACGTTGCTTCCAATTTTGTGGGATTTTTACCCGACATTGAGATGAAATGACATTTCAAGCCCTGTCGCCCAATGAAACCAATAGTATTTATTACCATGGACGGTCCGCCTCGCACCGCGGTTCCTGGACCGGCTTAGATCCTTTAAGTGGTTTATCAGTACTACTATGCGGGCCGGATTCATCTCTACGTGAAAGCATCATGCAGCCCATATATTTCTTAAAGCCCCAATAAATACTTGATATTTTTGGTCAGGTCAATTCCTAGATTTAGGGGTTTCTGGTTTCTTCTTATTTTTGTAATTTTCGCCATAAAATTAAACATATTCATAAACAGTTCATGACGATTTCCGTCACCCCCGTCCATCGGAGCTTGGAAAAATAGATGGTCTGTATGGTGCTTCCGTGCAGAGCTGAAACTGACCACATATGAGTACTGGCTAACCGCTAAGAAGGACTAAGCCTGCCCAGGCAAAGTGTTGCGAATCAGACCGTTCAATGCATATAAGCCTTTTGGTTTCATTGGCTTGAGATGTCATTTCATCTCAATATCAGTTGAAAGGCCCACAAAATTGGAAGCAACGTCTACAAAATGGACCAAAATAGTATTGACGGGGACGTTAAACCTCAAATTAAACAAATAAAACTGATAAACTGTTATTGTGTCTATTACATCAATCTCCCGCGGCCCCATTCTGCGCACCTCTCTTCCACCTCCCTGCCACCCACCACCACCCCAACAATTCCCATCTTCGGCCCGCCCATCGGGACTTGAAGAAATAGATGGGCTGCATGATGCTTCCAGGCAGAGCTGAAACTGACCACACATGAGTATTGATAAACCGCTTAGAGGATTTTTATTGTTTTTTTTTTCAAGGTTCTTAGCATGCCCAGGAAAAGTTATGCGAGTTGGACCGTCCATGCATATAATTTTATAAAACCTATTGGTTTCATTGGGCGGCAGGGCTTGAGATGTCGTCGGGTAAAATTCTCACAAAATAGGAATCAACGTCTCCGAAATGACCGTTACAGTGTTAAACCTCAAATCAAACAAACAAAACAAACAATTCCCATCTTGGAGCCATACACGACGGTATAGATTTTTTTGCCGCTGACCCTTCCAGCACTTTAATTAATTTCACACAAAAATATTTGTTTAACTTTTTGATTAATACGGAAATTGGTCACCAAACAGCCAAATATGACACTTGCTCACTAATCCTGGAACAAAGATTCAATTTACTGTTGGTATAGCTGGGGGTAACCTAAACGATGGTCTAAGATTACCATGTCTGCGTTATGCGTAGGACTGTAGCCCGTGGAAACACGTTCCTTCATCTGTGTTAGATTATTGCCTAGTTTACCCTCGCCTATTTCTTTGTTTGCCCTCACTGAGTATCTGTGAGCAGTAACGACTCAAGAGAGACTGTGCATGCGCCTGCGCATGCGCTGTCTCGCCTGAATCGGTGCTGTTCTCATGTTTGCCCTAAGACTAAGGCCGCTTTTATACATGCGGAGGCTCACATTATTAAACGTCACAATTCACAGCAAAACGCTATCACCTGGGGATTACCAAACATACCATCGAGACAAGTGGTACTCGAAAACTATAAAAGAGACGGATTAAATAAATGGACATTTAAGCAAATATGAAGTACCATCTTCATTTTATGTTTTGCAAGTAAATGAGGCGCTCAGGTGTTTAAGACAAAATCAATTTGACACCTGTTAGGGCAAGGGCAAAGAAATTAGAAAGGCAAATGGTCGTTCTATGTCAACACGTTCTGTGTTTAACCAAACGGGAAAGTTAATCAGTGTGGTTAAACTGTATTACTTAAATGACTACTCGGTTTAACTTTCGATATTTGATGCAAAATGCACAAAGAGAAACCACATGTCTAGCAAAATGTACAAAGATAAAAAGAACATGTCCAGCAAAATGTACAAAGAGAAACATGCCCTAACTGTTAAGTAAGTTTGCATAACATGTCAGGTTCGACATGCTATTTTGGGATCAAGCATAATACAAAAATCTGTCTTCAAGTTAACTATATACTGAAGAGCGCATTGGGGATATACTACAATTGAAATTGGTGCCACAAGTTTAAATGAACTGGTACAGTATTTACACTCCGTCGGCGAAAATAAAGAGTCATGCGCAACACGACAGTTGTAACAACAGCATATATTCGTCACATGACGACAGATTTCCATAGACTTCCATTATGTATGTATAGCCTTTCCTAAAATTCTGACACTCTCAACTCTCGTTAGTTTAATCTAGTACTATAGATTGGCCTTAGATGTATCATTCAAAACTAACGCAATACCATGTTGGCCAGCATCCACATGCAGTTTCCGACTTCTGAAGCTGGTTATCCTTTATCCACCAGAAAATTATGACAATTACTTGTCCTATTTTCAGGGGGAACAACCTACATCAGAGCAACGATGTCGTAACCATTAGTAGGTTTGCCGACGTTTACTACACAAAAGACATTTGTCACAACAAGAAGGTGCAATCGGTGCATTAGGTCATAACTAAAATCTGCCACAGAAACGTGGCTCTTTCTTTAAGCTGATTTTGCAATGATGTCGAACTACCATTGTTTACAGCGCCGAATCAAATCGTGTTGTATTCGTTTCCGCTGACCGTTCCAAGGCGGTTCTTTTGTCGCGGTTTATTTTTGTTATGGATTGTCTTTGGTTGTTTGTGTCGCTTATATTATTTCATTTTGGATAGCCTATTAGCCATGTTGTGGGAAAGTAACTGTCCTTTTGGCTTTCCGCTATTGATGTTTCCATTAGGGTCTGTTGTTTCATGTTTGTGTTTTTTCCCCTTTGGTGTCTCTGATGGGAACTGTGGGTTAATTGTATCGACTCATGATCATTGCGTCCACTTATATTTTATCAGTATCATAAAGTTCGTGAAGCCTTTACAAAATTTTATAGACGTCATTCCGATTTAATTTCAGAATTCAATGTTGGACTTAAATCACTGCGAAGCCGTTTTAATGTTTCTAGGTAATGGGATGCAAATATTGTTCGTTACCAGCTGAAGTATGCTTTCTGAAGCCTCGTAATGTACAGTATATAATGTGAAGCATTTTATCAACCCTATTTACACCAATATGGCCGTTACTGTAATGGGTACGACATCTCTGTCATGACGTAGGTTGTCAACGTTGTTTTTTTTTAGCCATAGCTTTCAAACCAATCCACTGGACAATCTTTCTTGAAATTTGCAGAAAATACCTATATGTCAAAACAACTTTTAATTTCAGCAAGTCTTATTGTCCAATCACAGAAAAGTGGGCTTCTTGGGCTGACACCCCTATATTTTTAATGGACTCCGGCTATATATAAGGAGGAAGATTCCATTTGGTACAAAAAAGGTTAAACAGAAGTGGAGGCAATGGTCAGGAATCGATACAATCAACCCACAGCTCCCATCAGAGACACCAAAGGGAAAGAAACACAAACATGAAACAGCATACCTAATTGAAACACCAACAGCGGAAATCCAAAAGGACAGTCACTTTCCCACAAAATGGCCAATAGGCTATCCAAAATAAAATACTATAAGCGACACAAACACCCAAAGACAAACCATAACAAAAATAACCGCGACAGAAGAACTGCCTTGGAACGGTCAGCGGAATTCCACTGGGGTGGGGGGGGGGGGGGTGGGGGCTTAAACCGATTTTACGTGGCCACAATCCTCGCCCTTACTGCCGTCGCGATTTAGACAAATATTTGTTCAATCCGCATGAAGGTCTCCTAACTCATCAGTGCAACATCTCTGTGAACACAAACAATCAAACAACCACAGAGATGAAACAAAAGTGAGGACTGGACAGCAAGAACCACTGAAATGCTGGAGCAGAAGAAAACCAACAGTTAGACTCCGATGGGTCCGACCAGAGATAGAGCATCGGGCACCAACCAATATTACCTTGAATTAGATCTCTCTAATCCTCAATAAGCCTTTACGCTGGAACCGTCATAGAATTTGAGGCCTGACCCACCGGCGTGCAATTAAAGAGGGAAATCCAAATAATAATGCAACGAGGTTCTGGTGTATGTTTATAGTTCTTCATAATCGCTTTGTATTTCTTGAAGCAAATGCATTACTAGTGGCTAGGCTAATGCATTACCATCGCCGTCGGAAACCTCAAAGACTTGGATAAATCTAAATGCGATTAAGGCTTTAGATAAACAATCACGGGAATCGTCAAACATGAGTTCAACCTCATTATAACGGCGCGATGTTATTACAGGTGGCGAACACTCGCACTATTAGCCCGGCAGTTTTTGTCGAAAATATCTCTGTAGCCGAGACTGACGAAAGATGACGGCCGATTGAAAATTGGACCACTTCGCTTTGAGAAATGAGGTGGATGATAGAAGAGGACGATATAAAAGAGGTGTCGTGGAAAACCAGAGAAATTGAGGTTGATAAAGAAAAACAGCAAAATGCTTCATTTTCCTACCAGCAGGTCCAAACCACCGCAGCCTTCATCCCCGGCAGACATGCTGCGGGTAGGCAACGTCACATTATTGTCGATACAATGACGGGACGTTGCTCGAACGCAATCTGACTATCAGGCACAATTCGGGGTCAAAAAAAAATATTCAGTTTCTGGGTGACTGGAAAACGATGGTACAGACACACAGGCAGGTTTGAATCCGTTAGCTTATCCACTGTAGCTTCGAATAAACGTCGTTGTAACGCCATGACGTTGCACCGACGTTGAAACAACGTTGCTCGGACGCCATGTGTCGAGTGGGATCTGTGACGTCTTTCATCGAATACCAAGAACGAGACAGTTTTGCCGGTGTAGCCCATAATATTCTTGTTTAACCTTTTTTGTACCAAATAGAATCTTCCTCCTTGTATATAGCTGGAGTTCATTTCAACATTTAGGGGTGTCAGGTTGCGTTTTCTTCAAAATTTATTAGGAAAATGGTTGAACTTTTTGCAAACACTGGAGGCCCTGATCAGACGCCGCGTTCTGGGCATGCACTGTTTGCTAGGGCACCCCTTTGGGGTTTCTGGTACAAAATGGGTTAACCCATTGTATACTGGTGAACTTTTCCATTGCTATATGTTGGCAAAGTCCATTTATCATTTGAGGGGTGCAAGTTTTATTTCTTGTTTTTATTCTACGGCTGACGGAAAAAATCCTGTTTGCAAATAGTGCAGGCCATGATAAGACGCTTGGCCCAAGATACCCCTTTAGGGGGTTTTCCGCCAGCAATGGGCTAAACACATGATGCACCTGGGAACTTCGTTTTTATCCCAGACTCCTCTTGTTTTAAGACGAATTCGCTGTTTTATGGACACACACACACGCACGCTCGCGCGCGAGTCAACCCTTGCTTGGTGTATTGAATACAACTCGAGCAATTTAGATGGGGAGATAATACAAATCAGCGGCTGCGGGATCCTTTGATCTCAAAAGGACCTCATTAGCCCGTGACCAAAATAATACAGAACTCTATTAATGAACTTCCAAAGACGGTCAGAATCTAAATTGGAAGTAGTTAATAACGGTATTCGAAATTAGATCACATGCGTCAACACGATCATAGACCTATCAGACAGCACTGATAAGCTGGTTACTAACAACGTATCACTCGTTCGTTTGATTGTGGTTTAACGTCCCCGTGTGGTTTAACGTCCACGTTAACAGTACTGGGGTCATTTTGAAGACCTTGCTTCCAGTTTTATGGGACTTTTACCCGGCATTGAGATTAAATGACATCTCAAGCCATGCCTTCCAATGAAACCACTAGACGGTCTGACTCGCAACACTTTGCCTGGGCAGGCTTTGTCCGCCTAAGCGGTTTACCAGTACTCATGTGCGGTCAGTTTCAGCTCTGCGTGGAAGCATCGTGCAGCCCAATCTAGATGGGAAGGGATCGTTCAACCAATTAAGACCGCTTTGCTTTGAGGTTCGAATGTTTGTGTATGTTTTACATCCCCGTCAACACTATTTATGTCATTTTGGAGATGTTTCTTCGGATGTTTTTGGGGCTTTTATCTGACACACATATGAAATGACATCTCAAGTCCTACCGCCCATAGAAACAGCTAGCGTATAAGGGACAACCCCACTAGCACCCCCTTTCTTGCGAGTACTCAAAAGTTCGGTCGCGGAAGCACCGTGCAACCAAATATATTTCTCCAAGCCCCGGTGGACGGAGACGTCGTATTTTGAATGACACTATTACATCACAGAGAAACTTCAATGGTTCGTTTACCATGTCTGATTCGAACTCTTTCCTGGGTCGTTACATTACGATCACACACCCGAACGACATATAGAGGATCTTTCATGAGTGTTCATGTATTATTGAATTTATTATACGAGTCGAGGAAAAGGGATAAAATGCGAGACTTTATCCCATTTCCTCAACGAGTTTAATAAATTCAATACCACAGGATCACGAATGCAAGATTCTATTCATCATATGACATTTAAAACACATTTTGTCCACGATTGCTTTCAAAAATGTCAATATTTCGCCGTTATTAAACGCGACGTCGTTAAGGACGTCGTACATGTAACGATACGGGACGTATCTAGCTAATTTGCATATTGAATCCACTAGTGGATTATCACAAATATTACATGGCGTTATTACACTCTCAGACGCGACGTCATATGATCATATTTCCAGAATTTGAAAGATTATGATTTTGTGTGTTTGATTTGAGGTTTAACGTCCCCGTCAACACTGCCTATGTCATTTTGGAGACGTTGCTGCCCTTTTTGTGGGACTTTTACCGGTATTGAGATGAAATCTCGAGCCCCTGTCGCCCAATGAAACCAATAGGGTTTATAAGCATGGACGGTCCGACTCGCACCGCTTTGCCTGGGCGGGCTTAGATTATCTTAGAGGTTTGCGGTCGGTTTCAGCTCTATTTCGCCAAGCCCTAATGGGCAGGGCCATGACAGATTATGAATCGTATTTATTTATACCTCAAACATAGGTTGTTGGTGCTCGTTAAAACCGCCCCATAGAAGCCATTTTCAAATCAATTTTGAAGAAAATACAACCTAAGACCCCTAAATCTTAAATGGACTCCAGCGATATATAAAGAGGAAGATTCCATTTGGTACATTAGAAGCCTCCGTGGTGCAGTGGTTACGCTACTCGCCTTGTAAACCAGGGATCGCAGGATCGGTCCCGGGCTTCTCCAGACTTTCGGATGAGTCTTTAAACCGAGGTCCCGTCTCCGTATGACCTTAGCTGTTGGTGGGACGTAAAACTAAAACTCACTCACTCCATTTGGTACAAAAGGGTTAAACATGGCATTCATTACAGTTTACAGTCACAATTTGAAGCATTACGGTGTCAGCTAAGGTCAGTTAAACTTTCTTCACCATAGATTTTAAACAATGAGCCCCTATTTTAACTTCGCAGATTTCCGTTGTACTTATCACAAATTAAGATATTTGCTTTGTCAATGGGACCTTTTGATCTGGCGACCCAGCTCCGATAGGTCATATGACCGTTAGCGTTGTTCATTCGGGGCCATCATGGGTCATTTTGGGTCATATTAAGTTCATCTGCGTTTTCTTATTTAAATACTTGCTTGTCAGATCCGTTAGAATCAATCACTAGGGTCAAGAAATACACCATGACGACAGAAATTATTTTCATGCTTTTGATATTTTAACCCACGACAACCTCTACCTTGCAAACACTGTAGATCCAGATCAGATGAATTTTGTACAGGACCTACACTGTTAATCATGCAGTTTATGAAATGAATGAAAACATTATACATATATCAAGTTATTTAATTGGTTGATAACCAGAAAATGGTGTGGATTAATTAATTTATTCAGCATGACAAGCGTTAAATTAAATTATGGATGCCTTTTGTCGCCGCCGCATACCGTAAATCTGTATCTGTTAGTCCTAACAAGTACGTGTAATGTACAACCTTTGGAAACCAAACTTTATATAGAGGAAAGTGGACTCTACAGGGATATACATTATTTTCAGTATTTTAACTCTTATTTTGCTGTTCAAAACAACCCCTATCTTTGGAAACAGTGTAGATCCAGATCAGATGGCTTCTGAAGAAGCCATCTGATCAGGATCTACACTGTTTGACATCCAGTTTATGAATTCGTAGGAATAAATTACATCAAGTAATCTGATTGGTTCAAAGTCAGAAATGGGTGTGGCTAAAATGAATAAAACATATAATGTTTGTACTTCTCCAGCCCCATTGTTTGGAGCTTATAATGCAGTTTTTTTTTCGGGAACTCCAATACAGGTTGCTTGTTTAATACAAGTGGCCTTATGACAGATTTTACCGAAGACAATTGTACAGGTGGCCTTATGACAGATTTTACCGAAGACAATTGCATAGGGGCTTGAAGAAATATATGGGCTGCATGATGCTTCCACGCAGAGCTGAATCCGGCCCGCACACTAGTACTGGTAAACCGCTTGGGGGATCTAAGCCTGTCCAGGAACCGCGGTGCGAGGCGGACCGTCCATGCTAATAAACCCTATTGGAAACCAAACTTTATATAGAGGAAAGTGAACTGCGGTGCGAGGCGGACCGTCCAAGCTAATTAACCCTATTGGTTTCATTGGGCGACAGGGCTTGAGATGTCATTTCATCTCAATGTTGGGTAAAAGTCCCACAAAATTGGAAGCAACGTCTCCAAAATGATCTTTACAGTGTTGACGGGGACGTTAAACCTCAAATCAAACAAACAAACAAAAACCGAAGACAATTGAGAGACTGCTCGTGACATCACATATCTTGAGTTATCGTTCTTGCTGGAGACACCCACAAATGTTTAAAGAACTTTCTGCTTAAATGTCTTTCTTGTCTATTGGAAACTTATTCTAAACCTTGATTGTTGTATTCTTATGACCTTTCAGGACAATCACAGTCACAGTTTAAGTTATAACCGAAGTCAAAATGAATAAATGTGTACACATAAACCTGCCAAGTTACTTCAACATGGCGGATCAATGGAGGAGACAAGAGCCATTTTACCGAACTTTCCTCGAAACTACGTTATGTTCTAAACTGTGAACTAAATTCTTAGGCCCATGTCAGATCTTTTCTAGGTCAGAGTTTTCTTATAATTTATTAACCTGTAAAAGCAGATAAGCATTTTTCTTTGAAATATTTATATAAATCATCATATCAGTATTTGCTTCAGTCTGTTATCTCGAAGCCAGACTCATCTTAGCATGACCTCTGATGTTTTCAAAGAGTCCAATTTAATGGTTGGTTAACATTCCACATGATATCAACACACACGAGTCTGGTGATTATTAAACTATAAGTAGCCAACACATTAGGATGATTTGCTGGCCTTTTAAGATTAGATTACACAAAAGCAACGCGTGGCAAAATAGATAATTCGGAGAAAAATATGAAAATCAAAGTACTGAGAGTACTAGTGGGTCGATTGTCTCAAAGTGTAGGCTGGAAAAATGGTCCTGGACGGGGTCGTAGAATGTTTCACCTAACCCCTAAATTCCTCTACTTCAGGCAAATATTGTGGACCCTGATCAGACGCCGCGTTTATGGCGTCTGATGTGGGTCTAAGATGTTTGCCAAACCTTACAAATGATTCTAGTCCACCCTCTTACGCAACACTCTGACCACACAGGGATACAAGTTAACTAAATTCATAGTCACGTGGGCATCAACTCCTTGAAGCTACTGAGCTTTGTTTTGGGTCGATCAATAAATAGTATTGACGGGCACGTTAAACCTCAAATCAAACTATCATGCTGAAACTGTGGAATAAAGTATTTTGGAACATAGAAATTTGTGCGAGATGGCCTGAATAGTTCGAGCCACTGCCGGTGGGTTTTGTCGTAGCGCAAGGCAGAATGGGAATGACTCATGGTTGTCTTTCAATCGTTTTGGAATGAATATTGTATTTTGTGCGTACTCATTAGACTCGCCTCATTGATGCGAATCTACTGAGTACACACAACATACATTTTCAAGATAGATAAGATAAGACCCCCCCCCCCCCTCCATCCCCACTCCACAAGTTTTCCTACTTATATGGATGTCTGGACTTATGGAAATAAAATCTTTATGGACTCCATAACGAGTTCGAATTAGCCATGGTAAATGAGCCATCGGTGCTCAAGCCATTAAAATGCATTAAATTTTCGCTTCGCAGCATATGCACAAAGACTTGCCCAAGTCCTTACATTTACATTTTTTATTTTTAAATGAAAGTTCCTTTAAACAAAAAAAATATGTAAAAGTCTTCATCTCTTAATGTTAATTTCACAATTTTCATAAAATACTGTATGGCTATTTCATTTACAATGTATTTTTTTTTTTTTTTTTTTTTTGTAAACAATTATTTCTACAAAGGACTCCTAATTAACAGACTTGGGCAAGTCTACATATGCACAGTGCACAAAAGATAAAGGCGGAAGGTAGAATGCCGATATTAGTAGTCAAAGGGAAATAATCGCATCAATACAAACTGTCGTTGGTTTTAGTTTGAATTGAGGTTAAACATCCCCGTCCACACTGTTTATTTTGAAGACGTTGCTTCCAATTTTGTGGGACTTTACCCGGCATTGGGATGAAATAACAAAAACTCAAAACCTGCCACCCAAACAAACCAAAAGAGTTAAGGACGGTCCGACTCGCATCATTTTGCCTGGGCAGGCTGAGACCACGAAGGGGTTTACCAGTACTCATATCCCTGCTAGCATTCTACATAAATCTACAGCGGGCCGTTAGCGGCCCGTCAGCTACCCTGACGGGCCGCTAACGGCCCGCTGCAGATTCATGTAGAATGCTTACTGGGATGCGACCGGTTTCAGCTCTGCGTCGAAGCATCTTGCATGCAGCTCAATTTATTTCTTCAAGCCCCAATGGGCGGGATTGATTTCCGTTGAGGAAGTTTGTTGTTTTGCATGATCCATTTTTTCCAGCCTGCGCGTGTTTGTTTGTTTGTTTGTTTGAGGTTTAACGTCCTCGTCAACACTGTTTAGGTCATTTTGGAGGCGTCCAATTTGTGAGACTTTTATCAATGGCATCTCAAAACTTGCCACCCAAATGAAACCAATAGGGTTTACATTTATATGCATGGACGGTCGCCGACTTGGGCAGGCTTAGAGTTTCTCAGCGGTTAACTCATTCTCCAAGCACCGATGGGCGGGGTGCGGGTGGGTGGGGATTGTATATATTTTAAGCAGTTATCCGTTTCGGCCTCCACCCATAGGGGCTGAAAGAAATATATGGGCTGCATGATGCTTCCACGCAGAGCTGAATCCGGCCCGCACACTAGTACTGGTGAACCGCTTAGAGGATCTAAGCCTGTCCAGGAACCACGGTGCGAGGCGGACCTTCCATGTTAATAAACCCTATTGGTTTCATTGGGCGACAGGGCTTGAGATGTCATGTCATCTCAATGTCGGGTAAAAGTCCCACAAAATTGGAAGCAACGTCTCCAAAATGACCTTTACAGTGTTGACGGGGACGTTTAACCTCAAATCAAAAAAAAAAAAAAAAAAAGTTATCCGTTTAATACCTCGAGCATGGGGACCATGAAAAATTTGTTCGATTCTAACGAGTCTCCACAACATTACAATATTTTTAGCCGGCCTCGGTGGCTCAGTCGGATGCGCGTCTGACTGGTGATCAGGAGGACGCGGGTTCGACTCCCGCCGGGGTCGGCAACATTCTTTCGTGGAGATTGATCATGAAATCTTTTCTATGGTCATTCTCTCCCTTCCGCTGATTCAAGAAGGGCAGTTGTCAGTTTCTGGCGAAAGAATGTGCACTGTACTGGATAACCGCGCTTACGTATAAGCCTGCCCAGGAAAGTGTGGATAGGTAAACTGACCGGCTCAAAATGACCTAAATAGTGTTGACTGGGCCGTTAAACACCAAAACAAACAAACCAAAACATTATTTTTAGACGATGGGAAAATATAGTTAAGTCATCTCTATTACACTTCGTGGCCTGGTGCTGTGTTTTACCCTCAGTGTTTCTAACCGTCCCTATTTCAAACAAATATTCGCGGTCCACAAGTGATGAGTACGTTTAACTAGGTGTCTTCTACGTTGCGGTAAGGTTTACTAGGACGGTGCCCGTTACGTTTCGATACGCTTCCCTACGATTCAGTACCCCTTCGATTCAGTACGTTTTGTTAGGGCGGATTTCTAGACAGTGTCTAGGATGGAGAATTACGTGGTCGAAAATACACGTGACGGAAGAATTCGAACTTGTTTGTTTGAATTGAGGTTTTACGTCCCTGTCAACACTGATAAAGTTAATTTTCGAGACGTTGCTTCCTCTTCTTGGACTTTTACCAGTCACTGAGTTGGAATGACATCTCAAGGTCTACCGTACAAACAAACCTATGGGTTTATATGCAGACACGCGCCACTTTGCTTGGGCAGGATTAGACCTTCTAAACGCTTTACCAGTACTCACGATAGTCGATTCCAGCTCTGCGTGGAAGCACCATGCAGCCCAATCTATTTCTCGAAGCCCCGGTGGTCGGCGAACTTGTAGTCACAAAAAGGGTGACCAGCATTTTTAGCTCACCAGAGCCGAAGGCTCCAGGGGAACTTATAGTATCTATAGGCCATGGTCCGCCGTCCGTCGTCGGCGTCTGCGTCAACATTTTCATACAACTGCCTTGCCAATTGAAACCAAATTACATGTAGAGCCTCCATGGGTCTGTGGAAATAAAGTTTGTTCATTGGATCTTGGTCACATAACCAAGATGGCCGCCATTCCCATATGTGGTTAAACAAAATTAAAAATCTTCTTCTCCTGAACCAGTGGGTCGATTGTGATGAAACTTGGCATGTAAAATCGGGACGCGGGCCTATCATAGTCTGTTCAAACGCTGACATTCAGAGATGACCTTAACCTATTTTAGGCCAAGGTCAAATTTGGTCACATAGACTTTTGTATTGTAAAAAAGTTAAAACTGAGTAATTTTGTTTTGAAATGATCTGAAAATTGGTAGATGCAGTTAGGCAAATGAGTGGATGGAACTAAATGAATATTCATGGTCAAGGCATTGACCTTGGTCCAAGGTCATTCAGATATACAAATTCAAACTTGTTTTCCACAGACATCACTGGTCCATTTTTAACCAAATTTTGTATGAAAGGAAATGAAAATTAAATTAACGAAGTGGCTATTGCCAGTTAACTGGTAATAGCGGTTTTACGATAAAATCGCTATTGCCAGTTAACTGGTAATAGCGGTTTTACGATAAAATTGCTATTGCCAGTTAACTGGTAATAGCGATTTTATCGTAAAACCGCTATTGCCAGTTGACTGGTAATAGCCATTTTAACGTAAAACCGCTATTACCAGTTAAAAGATTAATATAAAATATCTTATGACAATTTTTTATTGTTATTGAAGCATGAATGAAAACGAACTACTGAAAATAAACAAATGAATGAATTTCTGACACGTAGACATACATATATGCGAATATTTTCGGAAGAAATATGTAAAAGGTATGTTCCTACTGCTTCCAACAACACAGTATATAGGTACTAGAACTGTCTCATCGAGGTGGTTCTAACGAGTAACGGGTAAAGAATGACATTTGGTTTCGGACAGAAATATGAACAATAATGTGGAGTGGGGTTTAGGACCTACATGATCTATATTGTAGAACAATTACGGAAACACGCCTATCTAAACATATTACAAGGAGCGTGATGACTCAAGTGGTTAGTGCACTTGCCTCTGATGCTAGAGGTCTTGGGTTTGATCCCTGTCAGCCAGCGTTGATAAAATTTCAGTGTCCAAACACGCTAAATTGGCATCATTTGCAGGGTGAAATGTAATAATATGCACCGTCCTTTGTGTCACGACGTTAACTGGAGGCTCCCCTGTGTATGAAGGACCATCAACTGTGCATTACACGATTAATATGTAGACAACACTTGCCGAAATAAATAGAGACACAAGTGTAGATAATGAAACTTTATGTGAAATAGTGACTGTTAAAACGGATCCCGACACATTTAAAAACAATTCAGTCTTTATTTTGCTACGAGTAAGAAGTCTTACTTTTGTCCGAGAACTGGAATTCACTTACATGAAACATGCCTTTGTAATCTAGCTGGCTGGGATTACATGAAATACATGTTGAACAACATAGATTGTGGATACTCGATAGAACTGCCTTGTCGAGGCGATTCTATCGAGTCCCAGCAATCAATGTTTTGAACAGATGTATGAAGAATATCTTTTAGCTTCTTAAATTTCCATTTCTGATCAAAATTTGGCAATGTACTTGTATAGGCGTGTTTTTGTAATGTATGTTTGGAATAACAATTCATTATGAAAACGCGCCTATAAACATTTACTGTCTAAATTTACTGATATACATGTACTTCATATTTCTGCCCTAGACTCACTAGAACCCCTTCAAAGAACTGGTTTTATCAATAACCCGCATTCTTGGACTGTTACCGGACTTTGAGATGAATTGACATCTCAAGCCCTATCGTCCAATGAAACCAATAGGGTTTGTATGCATGGGCGGTCCGACTCGCATCACGCTTTAAACTTCTAAGTGGTTTACCTGTACTCATATGCCATGCGGCTGGTTTCAGTTCTGCATAGAAGCATTATGCAACCCATTCTATTTCTCTTGAAGCCCCGATGAGCTGGGGCGATTATGGATTACATATGCAAAATATGGAAATGCTTGGTCAAAGCAGAAAAACAAAAAACATGCATTTAAGCCATTACATTCATAACTGTAAATGGAATAATTCTGCACGTCAACTGGCAATAGCGATTTTACCTTAAAATTGCTATTACCAGTTAACTGGCAATAGCGATTTTATCGTAAAACCGCTATTACCAGTTAACTGTCAATAGCAATTATATCGTAAAACCGCTATTACCAGTTAACTGGCAATAGCGATTTTATCGTAAAACCGCTATTGCCAGTTAACTGGCAATAGACCTTTCCTTAAATTAATTAATTTGTGTTTGGTCACATGACCAATATGTCCGCCATGCCCATTTGAGATAAAAAAAAACCCTTCAACAATCTTCTTCTCTGGAACCAGAAGGCTAATTGTCATGAAACTTGGTATGTAGCGTTGGGGACTCGGGCCCATCAGTTTGTTATGATGATGACCCCCGGATCACCTTGACCTATTTAATGGCAAGATCAAATGTGCTCGCATAGGCCAAAACCATGTCTTTTTTCGGAAACTATTGCAGCATGTGATCTGAAAATTGGTAGATGCAGTTAGCTAAATGAGTGGATGAAACTGCATGGGTCATCACGTGAATATTAAAGGTCATTCACTTGAATATTAAAACGTGCCTTTTGCCTCAGAAACCACTGTTAAATGCAAGTTATAGCCCTGAGGCCAAAATGGCCCCGCCTCGGGGCCCACATTTAAATAGACTTCTACAGGGAGACCCTTTGTAAATCTTCTTGTCTGAAACCACAAGGCCCAGGTCTTTGATATTTGGTATGAAGCTTCATCTAGTAGACCTCTACCGTTATTGTTCAAGTTATAGCTCTGGGACCAAACATAGCCTCGCCCTGGTGCCCGCATTTTAAGCTCACCAGAGCCGGCAGGGGAGCTTATAGTATAGGCAGTTGTCCGTCTGCGTCTTCTGCGTCGTCGTCAACATATTTAAACGGGGGCGGGGGTGTTAAAAGGTTGTTCACGAAATCTTGGTAACATGACCAAGATGGCCGCCATGTCCATATTAAAAGTCTTCTCAGGAACCGAATGATCGGTATGAAGCATCGGGAACTCGGGCCCTACCAAGACAGTATTTACGTCAAGGTCAAATTTGATCACTTAGACATCTGTATTTAATAAAAAGGCGAAACTATGTTTTTTTTCTGATTCGAATTATAGATATCCATATGGCCCCCGCCCATGGGGGCTTGAAGAAATATATGGGCTGCATGATGCTTCCACGCAGAGCTGAATCCGGCCCGCACACTAGTACTGGTAAACCGCTTAGAGGATCTAAGTCTGTCCAGGAACCGCGGTGCAAGGCGGACCGTCCATGCTAATAAACCCTATTAGTTTCATTGGGCGACAGGGCTTGAGATGTCATTGCATATCAATGTCTGGTAAAAGTCCCACAAAGTTGGAAGTAACGTCTCCAAAATGACCTTTACAGTGTTGACGGGGACGTTAAACCTCAAATCAAACAAACAAACAATAGATATCCATAAATCGATTAGTGGACATTCATAATTCAGATCGATTTATTGATATCCATAATTCGAATTCGAATTATGAATATCATTAATTCGAATTATGGATATCCATAAATAATAATAGATATCTATAAATAGGGAATAAATGGTGAAAAAGGGCACCCCATAAGAATCTGCACGTGTAGGAAGTGAAAGTCAATGTTAGCATCTAGCTCGTGATGCCACTAAAACATTGTCAAACGTATAGTGAAACTTTGCTACTCATCCTACCAAAACCTTTACGCAGAATAAAACGTAAACTTAGCAAAACGAAGTTAGACGCAGGAAATCGTTGATAACGCATTATTATTTACATATTTTAGCTAAGGCATTGTAATACGTAGAGGACCTCTATTATTTACATATTTTAGCTAAGGCATTGTAATACGTAGAGGACCTCTATTATTTACATATTTTAGCTAAGGCATTGTAATACGTAGAGGACCTCTATTATTTACATATTTTAACTAAGGCATTGTAATACGTAGAGGACCTCTATTATTTACATATTTTAGCTAAGGCATTGTAACTGTATGCATTGAATATATACGTTTTGCTATGTTTTAGGTGTACGCTTCATTAAATCGAAATGACATGTATATTTTGAAAATTTCAAAAGAAATCAAGCATGCTGAAGCTTTAGTACGTTTATTACCGTTTTGCCGCGTTGTGATAACCTAGTAAAACCTCCGGCAGTACACGGAAAAAAATAATGGAAACATTACACCAAAACTGGTGGCAGCTGAGCTGCCACCAGTTTTGGTGTAAGTTAACTCCATTGAATGCCCGGTAACGTTTCACCGAATAGTGGGCTATTAATCCAGATAAATGGTGTAATAACGCACCTGAGAATCGACGGAAAGATTATACCATAGTGTAACTGATCTTCATTACCGGTGTAAATCTGCCATTATATTTTGAAGGAAACGTTTCCGGGTGTAATGTTTCCTTCATTCAGTCGGTGTAACATTACACCAATAATTAATACTGGCTACATCACAATGTATATTTGTGTAGAGTAATTATTTACTTATTTTTGTTTTTCATTGGTATATAACTTATCATACTCTAATATCCCTTTCATAGGGTACCTTTGATACACTTCTTATAGGGTATCAATTACCATTGAAAAATGGTAATGTTAGAGCCTCTGTAAATTGCTGGTGTAAAAAGATGCTTTTACCTTTAGTTTTTTTGTATACATTCTTTTATTAAACAGAAATTGTGTTTATACTGAAATGGAGTTTACATTATTTTAATCTTATCTAGCAGGATTTTCATTACTCATGAAACAGCCCTATAACCAATATTAATAATTATATAATTTGTATGATATTGATGCCGTTTTGAGCTATATGACACGAAAGAGGAACAAAATAACATAATTATGTCGTACATATAACGCATCTTATACGACTAGATACACGATTCGACAAGAAACGTTAACTTAGCTTACAATGAAACAAAACACCAGTATTGGTGCACCAAAGCACCGATACGCTGGAGAGATAACGCTTTCAGATTGTAATTACTTTTTTGCACTGAACATAACAAAATATTATCCATCATTTGAAGAAATATTACACCGATACTTAGTTACAATGAAAAAAGTGTTATTTTCACAGTTACACCGCCCTTCAAAAATGTTACTCTGTAGTACGACTAAAATTACCCTATTTAGTAGCAAACCTTACACCATAAATAGTGTAATTATTTCAAACACCAACTGATATGAAACGTAATACTTGTTTTACAGAATCGTTACACCAAACACCAAATTTGCAGCGCTACACCAGATTTTGAGTAAACTATACAAGTTATCAGTGTTTTGTTACTCAAAGTTACATTTTACACCCAAAATGGTGTATGGTTCGGATTCACACGAGTTTAAGTGTAAATTTTACTCTGCCTTTAGGTATTTACAGTGTACGTGATAGTGAGACAGTAGCTTAAGGGATGTCACTTTGAGAATGTTTTAGAAAAACCTGATTTTCGCTCAGAAAGATAGATAGAAATTTTTTTTGTTTTGGTTTTACGGCCCTTTCAAGATTATTTCACTCATATCGAGCCGATTGTTAATCAGAGCCGGGCGAAAACCGGAGTGTCCGGAGAAAATCCACCTGACCTTCCGTTGCAGAACTTGGCGTCTCACATATGACCCGAGCGAGGCTCGAACCATAGCGGTGAGAGACCAAATGATCGAGAGTCAGCACTCTTAACCACTAGGCCACGGAGGCGCGTTAGATAGATAGATAGATAGATAGATAGATAGATAGATAGATAGATAGATAGATAGATAGATAGATAGATAGATAGATAGATAGATAGACAGATAGATAGATAGATAGATTTTGTATCTTGTTTGATTTGAGGTCTAACGTCCCGGTCAACACTGTATAGGTCATTTTGGAGACGTTGCTTCCAAGTTTGTGGGACTTTTACCCGACTGTGAGATGAAATGACATCTCAAGCTCTGTCACCCAATAAAACCAATAGGGTTTATAAGCATGGACGGTCCGACTCACACCTCTTAGCCTTCACTTCTATTTTATTTAGATCCCGGTTTACCAGTACTCGTGTGTGGTCGGAGCCCATCTATTTCTTCAAGCCCCGATAGGCGATGACAATTGAGAATGTTTTAGAAATTTATTCAGTCTTTGATAACAGTGAATGCCCAGATCAGACGCTGCAGCATGCGACGTCTGATCTGGGCCTGCACTGTTAGCCAGTGCCTCTCTTTGGCTCCCAGTATAAAATCTGTTAAAAAAGATCGTATTTGCTGTAAAATTCTTTTATCTGGCTCTATAATGAAGTAATACAGCGTATCTTTCTCATTACCGGCACGTGCATGTTCTGCAATTAGCGGATCTGTTTGAAGTCAGAATGATGCCAAACAGCTGCCTTAGAGTGTGCCTAGTGTCTTGAAAATTTAACGGTTTCTGTCAAAATCCGTTCATTAACCAGATGTTTCCGACAAAAAGGTTACGCAAAGTTCCGTTTCATAATTATTTTTGTCCCATTAGTGCCTAGTGTCCCAAAAGGAATAATGGCAAACAGTGTAGAATCTGATGAGACGCCACAGAACGAGGCGTCTGATCTTGGTCGACATTGTTTGCTTAAAGTACTGCAGTTTTTCAAACCTTACAATTTATAGAGTAAACGAAGCTACATGAAAGACGATTCCATATGTCATTAAAGGGGTATAAAGCTCTGCTAAATGGCATCCTACACAATAAAAATATTTTATAAAGGATCGGTTTGATGAATGAAAATGTCCCACGCCCTTTTCTGACAATAGATTATCCTTTTCAATGAAAAAGCGATCAAATTGGCGCATTGCTTGTACGAGTACAACCATTTGAAACAGCCGGGCTTTGAATGGTCGTGACGTGAAAATTAAAAGGCATCCACATATTTTTCTATCATGATTAGTCGAGCAGCGTCAAAAGAATTGTGTCTTCCGATATATGTATGCGCCCAGCCTTGAGCTTGATCAGGCTGCGCGGATGCGCAGTCTGATCAGAGTCTTTCCTGGATGCTACATGGATACCCCTACCCCTCTTCTGGCTTGTTACCAAGAGGTCGCGGGTTCGACACCTGTTCGGTATCGGTAACATTTTTTTCGTGGAGATTGATCAAGAAATCTTTGTTTCTGGCGAAAGAATATACAACGCACTGATTAACGGCCTGTGGTTAGGTAAACTATGTCCTAAATTGTGTTGACTGGGCCGTTAAACTCCATTTGTAGCTTCTACGACGAGACAGGGAAGGCGAGGCTGCGCAGACTGGTTCGAGTGCTCGCTCAGTCGGCGAGCATGGAGGAAGTCACTTTTCTGCTTGTCGCCGCCCAGTAAGAGTCAGATGCGAGTTCGATACATGCCTGGGTCGGCAACATTCTTTCGTGAAGATTGATTATGAATTTTTCTACTCAGTGTCTCACTTCCGCTGATTCAAGAAGGGTAGTTGTCAGTTTCTAGCGAAAGAATGTGCACTGTACTGCTCAACCGCTTATGTATAAATATGTTCTAGAAAGGGTTGTCCTTTGAAAGCAAGGAATACACCACATGCCTGGAAAATATGGAGTGAACATGTTTTCTGGGCCAGAGTAGCTAGTTTCGGCCATATAAGCCCGTCCATGGGAAAGGTGTGGATAGGTAAACTGACCGGCTCAAAACTGACATAGTGTTGACTGGGCCGTTAAACTCGAATACAAACAAACAAACAAAGTTTATGAAGAAGAACAACAGTTCATCATGTAAACAAGTTCGTGAAATTAAAATCCCCGTAAACCCTGCAATGCACAGTAGCCTACAGAGGGAACCTGGGTTTACAGGGGTATACATCATGTTGCTTATGTCTGCTCCAATATATAGGTTGTGGGTACTCGTTAGAACCGCCTCAATGAGGCGGTTCTAACGAGCACCCACAGCCTATGTTTTGTGTGGAAATAAGAAAAAGTATCACAAATTTTCATCGAAAAATGTGCGTTCTGGCGACATGATACAAGCCATTTTAGCATATAGGTATGTAACCGAAACAGTAGTGAAGAAAATCAAAGCACTGGGAGTACTGGTGGGTCGATTGTCTCTGAGTGTATGATGGATAAATGGTTCAGCTGTTTCGTTTGACCGTTTAATTGCAGTATTTTAAGTAAAAAGTTTTGATCCTGATCAGACGCCGCGTTCTGGGGCGTCGGATCAGGCACTACACTTCCGACGTCCAACGTTAACTACCACTTCCAACTTTCGACGTTCAACTTCTAACCATCATTTCCTACTTCCGATGTCCAACTTCTATCCACCACTTCTTTCTTCCGACGACCAGCTTCTAACCGCACTTCTAACTGCTTACTTCCCGCACTTCTAACTTCTTACTTCCGACGTCCATGTTCCAACGTCCAGATTTTAACCACCACTTTTACTACTAACTTCTAACCACCAGTTCTAACTGCCAAAGCCCAATTTCTAACTGCTACTTCTTACTCCTAAATTCTGAAGTCGCTTCTAATGTCTAACGTCCATCTTCTAACCTTCGCTGCTTACTTCCGAAATCCAGCTTCTAACCGCTACTCCTTACTTCCAACTCATATCCACACTTCTGACTTCTTACTTCTGACGCTAAACTTCTAATTGGCACTTCTTACCTCCGACGTCCAACTGTTAGCCACCACTTCTTACTTCCGACGTCCAACTTCTAACCGCCACTTCTAAGGTGCGAGTCGGACCGTCCTCCTGCGTTTTTGTGTGGTGGGCCTTGAGATGTCATTTCACCACAATGCCGGGTGTAAGTCCCACAAGATCGAAGCCCAAACACAGCCAACAACAAACAGCGGGCCAGCGTCGGGCCGCCAGCGATCCGACGTTGGACCGACATTCGTTGCTGGCTGGGAAATGACCTAAATGGTGCTGACGGGGACATTAAATCTCAAACCCACATAATGTCTAGCCTTTCAAATATGGGGAGATGCCAAGTGATGTAGACACTGACAGCGGTCATTGGACCAAGTAGAAAATGCTTTTAGACGTAGGACTGTACGGCGTGTTAGAACATCAATCATCCTTCAGATTAAATATTTTGAAGCTGTCACTCTTTAATGAACATCTGCGTTTAAATTGTGGTTGTTATTTGTGAGATTTCGAATAAAACGCAACGTGTTGCTAATAAACAAATTCGGACAGCATAAAAGCTGTAGAACTGTCTTTTCAATACAAAGAATTAAAATGTTGATAAAACGACGGCCCATTTCAGTGTGGTAAAATTTCCAGATCATAATTTAGATTATCAAAAACGCATTAAAATCAATCTAAAAATTAAACAGAATCAGAATCATCAAAAGGATTACAGTGTCGATGATGGACTGAGATGGTTTGTTGACACCAGTCATGATGAAAATGATTAATAGCCTTTTCATAACGACCCTTTCAGTTGAGCTAGTCTTTAAACTGCTGGGCGAAAACAGGAACATCCCAATAAATGAACAACAACAACGCCATCACCACCGCTACCACCATCATTATAACTGCCACCACTACTACTACTGCTCGGCCCCGCCCATCGGGGCTGGCTACATGATGCTCCCACGCAGAGCTGAAACCGACCGCACACGAGTACTGGTAAACCGCTTATAGGAGCTAAGCCTGGCCAGACAAAGCGGTGGGAGTCGGATCGTCCATGCTTATAAACCCTATCGGTTTCACTGGGCGACATGGCTTGAGATGTCCTTTCATCTCAATGTCGGGTAAAAGTCCCACAAAATTGGAAGCAACGTCTCCAAATGACCTTTACAGTATTGACAGTGACGTTAAACCTAATATCAAACAAACAGATCAACAGAAAGAATGTAAAAAGTAAGGGGACACCCGGGCTCGAACCGGGGACCTCTCGATCTGCAGTCGAATGCTCTACCACTGAGCTATATCCCCTTGCTGACGGGGACGTTAAACTTCAAATCAAATAAACAACAAATTTAACCAAGCGGGCGAAAACAGGAATGAATAAATGAACAACAACAACCACAGCATCATCACCACCACCTACTACTACTGATGCTGCTGCTAAGGGCCTATAGTTAATTTTAGCCGTATTTGGAGATGTAGAATTTCACCAGAACGGGTCTTTGTTTGATTTGATGTTGAACGACCCCGTCAACACTGTATATGTCATTTTGGAGACGTTGCTTCCAATTTTGTGGAATTTTTACCCGACATTGAGATGAAATGACTTCTCAAGCCCTGTCGCCCAATGAAACCAATAGGGTTTATAAGCATGGACGGACCGACTTGTACCACTTTGCCTGGGCAGGCTTAGAGCCTCTAAGCAGTTTACCAGTACTCGTGTGCGGTCGCTTTCAGCCCCGGTTTCAGCTCTGCTTGGAAGCATCATGCAGCCCATCTATTTCTTCAACCCCGACGGGCGGGGGCAACCAGAACGGGTCTCCGCGGCCTAGTGGGTAAGAGCGCTGTCTCTTTACAAATATGTGTTTAATCCTTCCTTTTCTTTTCATTAGGCATCGGACGCTTTACAAAGCGCCCCATCGTCACCCCGACAAGAATATCTCTATTTTGTTTTTGTCCACGCTCGTGGGTAGGGTATAAGTATAAGCTTTCACAAGAAGAACGTGCAGACCATAAGTATAAGCTTTCACACAAAAAGAGGCCCTGGGGCAGAACTCTGGCACAGAATCGCTATCACATTTGTACAAACCCATATTTGCTGTCATATTTGTACAGGGTATTAATAATTGACTATCCTGTATTACAACAGGTCAACCAATAGACACATCCAAAGTCTACGTCACACAAGGTCAAAGGTCATTAGCCTCGTTTTATCTTGTGGGCAAAAAAAGCTTCCGGTTTCATACTATACCGTTGATGTAGCACGAATTGTTTCTGTAATAACTATTGTTAAATCGTCTTTCTATCAAAACTGTTTGCAACAACCATTTTTTACATTAAACTGCTTCTTTTTCGTATAAAATTGGGCAGAAAATATACATGCTTTAATCTTATTTTCATTCGTTAAATAAAGCGCATCGACTACGTTTTGGCATGATGGTGGGTCGTTTTATAACGCTTTTTAGGAAACAAAATGTGCGATCAGAAGAGACTGGTTCTATATCATTTATTACTTCAAAAACCCAAACTGACAAGGACCATTTAATTTTTTGGAGAAGAAATGAGTTTAATCACACGATAAATATTCGAAATTCTCATTGACACTGTACGGCAACAGCCATGTTTTGCCAACCAGATAAAAGAGTACCTCTGCAGGGGAGGTCATTGGCGCGTGCGCAGTGAAATGTAATTAAGGTCAGCTGTATTGGCCTCGGCCTCGTGCTAATACAGCAGACCTCGGACCTGTAACTGGGCCAATACGAAATTTTTTGATTAATAACATTATAATACAAAATATACATTTACAAACTGTCGACCTCGACGGACCACTGCCTGTCCTATAAGCTCCTCAGGAGCCTTCGGCATGGTGAGCTTAACCCTTATCTTGCTGAATATTCATTTAAGCCACACCCATTTCTGTCCAGAAACCTATCAAATTACTTTATGTAATTTATTGCTACAAATTCATAAACTGAATGCCAAACAGTGTAGATCCTAATCAGATGGCTTCTTTCAGAAGCCATCTGATCTGGATCTACACTGTTTGCAAAGATATGGGTTGTCATGAACAGCAAGATAAGGGTTAAAACTTGCCTCGCCGTTAGCAAACTGTTTTGGATCTTTAATTTGTCTTCTATAAAATGTTGGAAAGCTGTCTACTTAAATTCTCCAACAGTTTTCAAGCATTCCATTTGATAAGATGTTACAAGCATGTTGAAGTTGCACGCACATATGCCTCTTTAAGTTGAAAATGTACTTTTTGACAAAATTACAGCATTTGCAACTTTTGACATTCCAGACATTATACTTTAGTCGGCAGGACCCTTGATGCAGACTAGCAATTAGAATATTGCCAAAAGACATTTAAATTGTAAAATAAATACATTTCTGGCATATAAGTCTAGACACTCAGACTTGTCCACATTTGGGTCTGTTCAAAAGTGGTCTTTAAGACCACTTTTGAACAGTCCAAAGGTGGTCCCTGACCAGAGGTCATAGTCTGCAGAAAAGATGAAGAAAGAATAACCACACCATTCCAATTAAGCTTTGTAAAGCAAAGTTAGTCTTAATTTTAGGTGGTCTTTCACTGTGTATTGTGCAGACATGGTACACAATATATGCTCCTGCTTACTGCACACTGTGTGGTAGCATATTGTGGCTCGGCATGGCCTCGTTGCTGGTGTGAATTTGTGATATTTGTTATTAACCCATATATGGCAATGGAATATTCCCCCTAAATAATATGAGCTGGGACTGCACTGTTTGCCAGGGTACCTATTTTGGGGTTTCTGGTACTTAATGGGTTGATAGGGATTTCTAGGCAGTGTCTGGGATGAACGCGGCGTCTTACCTGGGCCTGTATTGCTTGCGAATTTTCCGGTACAAAATGGGTTAAGTTTGGATTACCAGGGGGTTACGTGATAATGTCTGTAGTTTTCACCTGGCATCCTGAGCTGTGACTCCTCAGAGTAACATTCCAGAGCATTTTCCTTTCGTGACAACTTCACATTTCCGGGTTTTATTTAAAATGGCCAGTGACATTGTGAATTATTGGAGTTAAAATATATTTTGATTGCCTTTTTCTTTTTGCCTAATTATGTAGAAATTCGATTTAGACAGCAGCTGCCATACGTAATGGCAGGTTTAACAGATTTTGTGTTTCAGAATCAAGTCTAAGATCGGACGGTGGTATTCCGAGCAGGGACAAAGGGACAATGCTTAACCGTAAAATGCAGGTGTACTTGTAAACTGCAGATAGACCGCTAAATGCGGGTGTACCTGCAAATTTACGGGTACACCCGCATTTAAAATAGGAGTGTACCTGCAAATTTAGGGGTGTACCTGCAATTTACGGGTGTACCCGTATATCTAAAATGCGGGTAGACCGGTATCGGTCATTTTGACCCTTTTGGTACACCATATTAACCGTTGTCTTCTCACCTTCTACCGTCCAACTAAACCAACAGGATTTATATGTAGGGATGGTCCGATTCGCAGCAAGCTTAGCCCTTCTAAGTGCGCTTACCCGTTCTCATGTGCGGTCGGTTTCAGCTCTGCGTGGAAGCGCCATGCTACACAATCTGTTTCTTCAACCCCGATAGGCGGGGACTTGGCATCTGGCGAAGATGCAGTTCCTCCTAATGTTGTGACCCAAATTACAGTATACAACCTATTTCGCCCCGCGCTGATCGGGGCTCGGAGATTTAGAATGGGCTGCACTGTGCTTCCACGTAGAGCTGAAACTGACCACACATGAGTACTGGTAAACCGCTTCGAAGGACTAGGCAGGACGAAGGGGTGTGAGTCAGCGTCCGCTGCAAACATGTTGAAGCATTTTGGTGCTTGAGATGTCATTTCATCTCAATGTCGGGTAAAAGTCCCACGAAACTGGAAACAACGTCCCCGAAATGGCCTAAATAGTGTTGACGGGGACGTTTAACCGCTCTTCAAACAAATAGAAACTACAACATATTGTTGCATCCAAGGTGACTGGACTAAAAGGCGCTAGACAGTGCTGATTTTATAATATCTAACTCCTTTAAAAGGATGTTTCTTCCTTAGAAATTTGCCTCCAGTCAGAGGGACTTGCTTTCGCCGCCAAGTAAAATTCTCTGCAAGCGCGGGATGAGTTGTAAAATAAATTCCCTTGTTACCCAGTTTACATTTCCAGTGTTACGTCTAATGTAAACCTATGGAAAACAATGTAGTTCATACTTCCATGAACGCATTGAGTCATATGATTTACATTGACGTCAAGTGACGTCAATCTAAACAATTATTATCTGCGGGCGTTGGCGACGTCAACGCTGTTCGATATTTGTAGAAAAAACAGCGTGTAATTGTTGTTCAGCTTTAAAAGTTTGCCTTATCCCAGTGATGTAAATATAAAAAATGAATTGAATTTATCTGCTTTTCATAAAAGTATGAACGTCAGCGGGTCGCTGGCAAAGTTTACATAAACCCCTTGGGGGGTTCAGTTACTTTGCACGCGGCAAGTTGCGTTCATACTTTCTTGCACAGCAGAAAAAATAAAATAACTTTCTTAATTACAACCACCCAAAGTCACCAAATAAATTCATGAATAGTGACACCAGAGCAAAACGAAACCAGAGGATCACGGAGTTGGGTTGGGTATGGGATGTGTGTGTGGGCGGAAGCCGGGGTGCGAGGGATAAATCCCGTTAGTGGCGCACCTCTTTCGTTGATTCGTCCACTCGGTGCGCCACGCGTAGGTACTAAGGAGAGCAAGCAATGCTATGAATGAAGGTCTCAGCAGCTGTCACATTTGGGCTTTATTCTAACCTCATTAATTTCGCTGTTAAATCATACTTGTGTGGCCAGTATCATTTTGCATCTGTGGGCTAGTCATCGATAAAAATCACAATTTGTGCGAACAAATCTGACAATTGAACCTTTCTTATTAGAAAAATTGTTATGGAGTTAAAAAAAAGTTTGATCGCAATTATGATGACAAAACATCTAAATTAACCCTTTTTGTACCAAATGGAATCTTCCTCCTTATATATAGCAGGAGTCCATTTCAAAATTTAGGGGTGTCAGGTTGTTTTCTTCAAAACTGATTTGGAAAATGGCTGCACGTTTAGCAAACAGTGTAGGCCCTGATCAGACGCCGCGTTCTGCGGCGTCTGATCTGGGCCTGCACTGTTTGCCCTGGTACCCGTTTTTGGGTTTCCGGTACTAAATGGGTTGAAAAGAGTTTGATGGCAATTACGATGAACAAACATCTAAATTAAACTGAAATAATGGAGCCACTATTCGTAGTATTGGTCAACAGGCAATACAGCGATTTGATGTCAGTGAAATGTGATTTGCCGACTGAAATCAGATGACTCAAAAGTCATTAAGGCATATGAATACACCTGAAATGAGTCTATGCAATGAACACCCCTATAAACACCACTTAATAAAGAAAAAACTGGGGTTAACAGGGTTGTACGATATCTTACTTATATTTGCTCAAAAACAAATATTATGGGTATTCGTTAGAACCGCCTTCAAAAGGCGAATACCCCAACAATATGTTATACAGGCGATTTTAGCGAGCACTCAAACTCTTTGTCAAGACTAAATATAAACAACAAAATAATAATAGCAAAACAAAAAAAAACAAAACAAAAAAAAAAATCAAATCAAATATTTTCATCCGAATAGGCACACGTTCAGTATACGGGTGTGTTATCCGAATGTCTATGAGAATTATTTTTGTCTCCAAAATCAATAAGTATCATCTCTCTCGAAAAGAAAACAACACCAACAACAACAACAACAAAAAAAAAAAAAAAAAAAAAAAAAAAAAACATTGATCCCTCTGAACACATAGTTTCATTTAAGGATAAAGCTCTTTTTCATTAGGTATTAGATTGTCTGAACATGAAAAGTTAGTCCCGAAAGTTGCACCCTAGTAAATTAGAGGGAAAATATACCAGGAGTATATATTCGTTTATCCCTTTCCCACTCAGATACTTGTTTCTCTGTAGCCCCCCACCCCCCTCCCAACACACACCTCTTTTTTAAGTCCCGAAACACCTTAAATCTGCATTTCTCACCCCTGGATAACTATGTTTGCATTAGGATAATAGAAGTGAAGGCACTGATCAGGGATCGATACAATTAACCCACAGCTCCCATCAGAGTCACAAAAGGGAAATGAACACAACCATGAAATAACTAGACAATAATGGAAACACCAATAGCAGAAAGCCAAAAGGACAGTTACATTCCCACAAAATGGCCAATTGGCTATCCAAAGCAAAACACACATGTTATGTATGTTAAAGATTTAATAATGTCGAAGCGAAGAGATGGCCTTGAGACCAATGAAATTACATGTGTTTGGCTTGAAATTACGCCGAATGAAGGTAAACCATTTCTGTGTGGTACTCTATATAGAAATCATCAGGAATTAGTTGAATGGAATGATCGTTTTGAAATGTTTATTGAAACGGCAGTAAAAGAAAGGAACAGAGATTCGGATGGAAGTATGCAAATATGGAATAATATAAAGGTCTACAAAACAGTATATTGAAATAATCAAATTAGCTAAACGATCAACATAACCACAAAAAATCGTATCTGGCATAGGGGAACCTAAGTCAATTTGGATTTTTTATTTAAAAGAATTTGGGGCCACCAGTAAACACAATGGTGAAACAAAACGAAGAAGAGGCAATGATCAGGAATCGATATTGATACAATTGACCCACAGCTGCCATCAGAGACACCAAAGGGAAAGAAACATAAACATGAAGCAACATATCCCAACGGAAACACTAACAGCGGAAAGCCAGAAAGGACAGTTACTTTCCCACAAAATGGCCAAAAGGCTATCCAAAATAACATAATATAAGTGACACAAACACCCAAAGACAAACCATAACAAAAATAAATACCGACAGAAGAACCGCCTTGGAACGAATTCCACTCGGGGGCTTAAATCGATTTTACGTGGCTACAATCCTCGCCCTTACATCCATCGGGCGGCCCCCGCCGATCGGGGCTTGAAGAAATATATGGGTTGCATGATTCTTCCACGCAGAGCTGAATCAGACCCGCACACGATTACTGATAAACCGCTTAGAGGATCTTAGACTGCCCAGGCAAAGCGGTGCGCACGCGTCGGGCCGTCCATGCTTATAAACCCTATTGGTTTCATTGGGCGATAGGGCTTGAGATGTCATTTCATCTCAATGTCGGGCTAAAGTCCCACAAAATTGGAATCAACGTCTCCAAAATGACCTATACAGTGTTGACGGGGACGTTAAACCTGAAATCAAACAAAACATCCGTCGCGATTCAGACAAATAATTTGTTCAGTCCGCATGAAGGCCTCCTAACTTATCAGTGCAACATCTCCTTAAACACAAAAATCAAACAACCACAGAGATGAAAAAACGGTGAGGACTCGACTGCAAGAAACAACAGAAATGCTGGAGCAAAAGAAAACCAACGGTTAGACTCCAATGGGCCCGGCCTAGAAGTAATGGTATTTTGGGTTTGAGCATTGAAGGCGAGGCAGGCACAGATGATGTAGAATTAGAGGAGCATTTCAACGAATATTTAATTAATATTGCTTCAAACTTAAAGAGCCATTACAGCCAAATAAGTTTAGTAAACTCAGGGAGTATTATAAAGTTCCGGAAAAGGTAGTTTTTAGTTTACCTCATTTAGGCGATTTTGTTGATATATATTTTTTCTCGCCTAACACCACTGAAGCAACATGCATAGATGAAATTGGAGCCAGAGTTTTAAATCTTTTTTTTTTTTTTTTGGTATCTAAAAGCAATACTTTAATTGCTCAAAATTGCTTATATAAAATCGTAAAATTGATTTAAGCCCCCTCTCCCCCACCACACACCCCCACCACACACTCCACGACCACCAGTGAAACAGTTTCTACTGACCTTTACAAGGCGGTTCTTATGTCGCGGTTTATTTTTGTTATAGATTGTCTTTACATGTATGTATTGCTTATACCTTTTTTGATAGCCTTTGTTCATTTTGTGGGAAAGTAACTGTCCTTTTTGATTTCCTTTTGTGATGTTTTCATTAGGGTTTAGCTATTTCGTGATTGTGTTTCTTTCGCTTTAGTGTCTCTGATTGGAGCTGTTGGGTAGATGTATCGATTTCTGATCATTGCCTTCACTGTAATCATCACGATAACAAGTCCGTGAAACGAAGACCCCCCCTCCCACTAAACCCCACTTTATATAGAGAAAAATGGGGTTTACGGGGGTATATATTATCTGCCTTATTTTTGCTCAAAAACATAGATTGTGGGTACTCGTTAGAACCGCCTCATTGAGGCGGTTCTAACGAGCACCCAAAATCTATGTTGAGAGCAGAAATAATTAAGATGTTATCATTTTTACCTAATATTTATCATTTTCTGACACCATGTTGGACGCCATTATTTCTTACGGACATGTTTTCCTAATGAGTAGCAGTTTTCCGACCTTATGCAAACAAGCAAAAGTAACCCCTCTCCACAAGGGAGGCTCGAAAAATGCACTGCCAATATTGTCAAAACTTCTTGAAAAATTTAGACAGAAGAACCTTATGTCTTTCTTAAACAATGTTAAATTTATTCAATTAACACAAAGTGGTTTCCGATCTTGGAATTCTACTGAAAGTGAATTAAAATAACACTGGTGACAGAAAACTAGCTCAAGGCTTTAAATAAAGGCAAAATTATAGGTTCTATCATGTTAGGTGTCCGAAAAGCATCCGATCTACTGTAGCGGCTCTTACTTTCAGAGAAACTAAACTATTTTAAATGTAGCAGTACTTTTGTTTTATCTGAGTTATAGAATACAGGTAGTTTCTGTCAGAAAGTGGTTTCATAAGGGGTAACTCATCAAATTAGGATGTTTCTAAAATGCTAAGATTACTAAAACGCGCCTTCAAATTTATCTTAGGAGATGTATATATAGATTAAGAATATACTAAATTGAATTTAAAAGTTTTGTCAATTGTGCACTGTAAATTTTGGGAACACTACACGTGTTTTGCTAGTGTTTTAGACTAAATCACATACGTTTTCAAGGCAAACGCATATGTTTTGTACATGTTTCGAAACCGCTTTGAGCTTCAGAGTTGAAAAACGCCGGTGTTTTCAACTTCTACATAGTGTAGAAAAAGAAACACTGAAAAAATATCTTACATTATTTAATGAAAACTTATCATTTATATGTTGTTGCCAGGCCACATATAACACATTTAGCCAAATAATAACTCTGTTTGTACAGGAAAAAAAACCTTCTTGTCCCCAGGCAAAACCGGAAAACGCGCGTGTTTTACCTGAAAACACATGCGTTTTCCAGCTTTAAACATATATGTTAAGCCGACAACACAACTACGTCACGTGATTAAATTTGAATCTGAAGATTGGCGCATTGTACATGTAGATCCAATTTCTGCATTTTTGAAAATCTTTTGTATATTTTCCGTTTCTACCATTACACATTTGCACAACAGTCGGTAGAAGAAGATGTGTTGAGCGTATGAGACGATGACAAATTAGGATTTATATGCAGGTAAGTTTGAATAAGCAATTTTCAAAGATTCTGATTCTGAAACAGGCATGACAGGTGGGTGGGGAAGGCAATTAAGAGCGTATGTTTCTGGATAATCTTGTCAGTCATTGATTTGTTGAACTTTAACTTTGTGACAATAGAACGCATCTGTATCTGTGGAGTCCTTTGTTGAATCACAGATACATATTTTTTGTTTGTTTGTTTTTGGAGTTTAACGGTCCGATCAGCACTATTTAGCTCATGTCTAGCCGGTCTACACTTCTTTGGCTGGCTTATATGTAAGCTGTTTACCCAGCAGCCATACGTCGCTAGGGCAACGTCAAATCACGGCGGTGCAACGTCATGTGTCATGACAGGGCACCGACGTAGATGTGACGTTGCATAAACGTCATGACGTTGTACCGACGTTACAGTGACGTCACAATAACGCCATGTGCTTGCTAGGTAACCAGTATAGTGCACATTCTTTCGACAGAAACTGACATCTGCCCTTCTTGAATCGGTAGAAGGTACATAGATATTGTTTCTAATTGTTGCACTCATTAGTTTCAGTTGCGTAGCCGGAACAAAAATATCATTACTATCTAGTAAAAACATCTTTCTCGGGGCAGAGACTACTCTTAAAGGAAAGAATTTGCTCCCCCTCGGGGAGCAAATTCTTTCTTTTAAGAGTAGCCTTGGGTAATTCCGTTTCTGCTGCATTTTTTCTTTTACATTAGCGTAATGAGAGCTACTTCTGGTTCAGCAAACAGTGTAGACCTAGATCAGACACCAGTTATAGTACAGGAATTTAAATGTTCATTTTTTTCTCAGTTTACACTCGGAGGCTAACGACTTACCAGTGCTGACAGTGCCTTCTTATTTTGCAGAGAATTTCCAAGAAGCATCTTTACCAAAGAAACTGTCTGCGCACCTTGTCAATGACGAAAAAGAAGTCGGCAAACGATGTGGCTAAACTGGATCTTGAAGTGTACTTCAACTTGATTTGTAGGACTAATTCACAGCTTCTAAGCTTCGGGCAACAAATAGTTTTTAAACACCATTTTCAGCCAGAAGGCTGCTGGATTTGTGCATTGTTTTAAAAAAGAAGCTGAAAAAGAGATTCTAGTCCAGAAAAATATATGTGCTTCACTAGACTTTCGAATAGCCAGGAAAAGGGATCACACTCAGTCTCTTCCAATGCACAGCTGCACTTGTAAAGAGTGTTAACCTTTATTCTGCTGAGCACGATTAGCCCTAAGTTTGCAAACAGTGTAGTTTCAGGTCAGGTGGCCTCTGAAGAAGCCATCTGATCAGGATCTACACGGTTTGTTATTCAGTTCATGAATTTAAACAAATACATTATCTCAAGAAATTTGATTGGTTAATACTCAAAAAGGGAGTGGCAAAATTAATCATTCAGCAGGATAGGGATTATGAGTGTCAAAAGTGTTTTTTTTTTTCATCTGTTCAAAGAGCTGATTTTTAGAAGACAAAGAACTTTTGTTAAATCATCTTTGCAAAATGCCCTGATATAGACTTGGATTTTGTGTTTTGGTAAGGATTTGCATTTTCAATTTCTTATACCCATAGAATCACTTAAACACTTGTGTAGGTGTGGTAGCTATAAGTTAAAGAATATAACAAACTGGAGTTGCAATGATAAATGTTCAGTATGTTTTGAAATAAAAGGTTGGATGGAATGTTATGAAATAAAACACAGAAAAGTTACAAAACATGTTTTGGTGTTTTAAAAGTGTTACAGTCCCTAAACACGTGTTATGTGTTTTCAGACAAAACACCAGAACACGTGTTTTCACAAAACATCAGTGTTTAGATATAAAACATATATGTTTACTGAAAACATGATAGGTGTTTTTAGGCAAAATACCAGACAGGTGTTATCACAAAAACATTGGTGTTTTAATATAAAACACTATAGTGTTTCATTGAAAAACATGCATGTTTTCTGAAAACACCTAAACACGTTTTAAAAGTGTTACAGAGAAGTGTTTTAATTTGTGTTTAAAACCAAAACATCCAGATTTACAGTGTGTAAATTGTTTTCTTGAAAAAGGCCAAAGTGATGTTTAAAGTAGTGAACCATTTGGCTCAAGAATATTTATATGTACTATTGGAGACAAGAGAATTAAACTCTTCAAATATGACGCTCAGATCTAGCTCCAATCATGTCTTTATTGTTCCCAAACCAAATTTAGCTAAATTCGAGGAAAGGACTTCTTTTTTGGAATAGTATTTCCAAGGGATACCCAGGATTCATTCTCCAATAAATTAATTTTCCGGGTGACTAACGCCTAGATGTGTGGAATCATTGTTCATCATAGCCCTTTTATTTATTTCATTTAATTATTTATTATTCTTTTTTCGTCTTAATCTTGTATAGTAATGTTATCACATTGGAATATACTCTTTTATTGTTTGTCGATGTTCTGTATTGTGTTTTAACTAGAGCACTTCGTGGAAAATTAGTTATTATGACAAACGAATCACTCTCTCTAAATAAAGAATTTTTTTTACTTACATACTTAGCCATAGGAAGACTTCCAAAATCTCGGACATACCCTTCTTGGCATTTACTCCTTTTCTTCGTTCTGGAGTCCATGTCTGTTGGTCTGAACATTAATATTTGCCATTTGTCTATGGATTAATGATTTTGGACTACCGCTTTGGTACTACGACCTAAACTACTTAATACTTACTTACTTACTCCCTACGTCTTGGAGCAGAAATAAGAAAAGAAATAATGAATACACACTTTTCTTTATATAAAGTGGGGATTACGGATATCTTCATTGTGCTGGCATTTGTGTTTTAGTCATGTGTAATTGTTTACTCCTTTAGACATAAACAATGGAAACAGCGGGTAGCTTTTGCAATCTGCCAGTATTAAAAACAATCCGCCACAAATTGTCATCTTTCGTGCTTACGCCACATTTCAGGTTCAAATTTTAAGATAATCTTTGACATTTTGAATTACATCAGTTTACATCGATCTGATGGTCGTTTTTCTCTTTGCCAAATGATCTAGAAATCCAAACATCTGTCAAAACATAATTTGTACTAATAGCATTTATTAAAACATTAGTCCCTACCTATGGTAATATGAGAAGCTAATTGGGTATCAATGGGTATCAAATGTGTCTCTGTCCACTTTCAATACGACATCACGTGAACAAGTCCGAGAAAGGAACACCCCACTTAACCCAACATTATATAGATAAAATTGGGGTTTACCGACGTATACATTATTTGTCTTATTTCTCCTCCAAGACATAGGTTATGGGTATTCGTTAGATCTAACGAGCACCCACACCTATGTTTGCAGCATGAGTCAGGAAATTACAGTGAAACTTCGATAACTCGAATGCGGATAATTCGTCTACCATGGCTAATTCGAACTCTTTCTTGGGTCCCGAGAGAATTATTCCCATAACTCCTGATATCCATGTGTTTATATAGAGGATCTTACATGAGTGTTCATGTATTATTGAATTTATTAAACGAGTTGAGGAAAAGGGATAAATGCGAGGCTTTGCCGAGCATTTTATCCCTTTTCCTCAACTCGTTTAATAAATTCAATATTACATGAGCACGAATGCAAGATTCTATTTATCATATGAAATTTAAAACGTATTTAATTCACGATTTTTGTACAAAAATGTCACTATCCCGCCATTAGTAAACGCGACGTCGTTAAGGACGTCGTACATGTAACGTTACGGAACGTATCTAGCTAATTTGCATATTAAATCCACTAGTGTATTATCGAAAATATTACATGGCGTTATTACACTCCCAGACGCGACGTCATATGATAAATAGGGATCAAACTTGGTTTTTCATGCATTAACATTCGCCGGACCCCAAAGAAGCTGTTTGAACATGAGGCCGCTAGGCCGAATGTTCAAATATCTTCCGACGGATCCGGCAAATGTTAATGCAATGAAATAACCATGGATGATCGTTGTTCTTACATAACTTACAATTCCGGTAGCAAAGTTTGACGAAAATGCCCAAAAGCTCCATATAAATTCCACATAAACTCTTCAAATGCGACCGGCGAACCAACATGGCGGCCAGTTCAGAATATTGTTTACAATGGCGTTGTCATGCAGTGACGTCATCATAGAACTCTAAAACGCTATGTTCAGGGCGATAACGTTACGTCGCTCAACGTAAGTAAATAAAGCAAGGCCCGTCTTGTGACATCATAAGTTCAAAATCCATGTTCAAATAGCACGCGAATTTCATGACTGAACATGCTTTTTACTGTTTGAGCACGGCTTTCGGTCCATTTGACAATGGCTTCAAACAGCCATGCGCATAGGTATTTATACAAGAATGGAGGTTTGTTTCATTTTAACTTTAAAAAGTATGCTGTGTGTACTAATTAGAATCGCCTCATTGAGGCGATTCTAATAAGTACACACAACATACTTTTATTTAATAAAAAGTCGAGAATATCTCCTTAGGGCATCCCCATTATGTCTTAGCCCAGCAATATCAGTAACCCTCAGTGGCTCGAACTACCCCTAATTCGATCAAACTTTCATTGCCCCGAAGGTTTTCGAGTGATCGAAATTCGACTGTATAAAGGATTTTCATCAGAAAAGTAGCCATTTAAGAGATGCGAAAAAATGCACTATGTCGCACAGGTGTCCTATCGTACTGATATGCCTCTACAATGTCATTTTTGTTTTGAAAATCTTAAGATATGCAGTAAAATTCCGCCATTAAGACCACCTAAAATTATGACTAAATCTGCTTTTTAAAGCTTATTGAGAAGGTTTCAGTTATTCTTTCTTTGTGGTTTCTAAACACAGTGTCTCCTATTAAGAGACCACCTTTGGCACTGTTCAAAAGTGGTCTTTAAGACCACTTTTGAACAGTCCCAAAGGTGGTCTTAATACAGAAATTTTACTGTATTTTCTTATTTATGGGCATATGAGGTGGCTGTACCAAGCATCCAATATCTGTGTCTTGTGAAAGAAGTTACACATGATGGTTTTCCTTTGTAAACCTTTCTTTCCTCAGTATTGATATAAAGTGGGGTTGTAGAAGGTTGTTCAAAACACGGCTGGTGGAGAGAATCTAATTCTGTGTAGTGTTGGTTGGTGCCTGGTTCTCTGTCTCTGGTCGGGCCCGTCGGGGTCTGGCTGTTGGTTTTCCTTTGCTCCGGCGTTTCGGTGGTTTCTTGCAGTAGAGTCCTCGCCGTTGTTTCGTCTCTGTGGTTGTTTTTTTGTGTTCGAGGGGATGTTGCGCTGGTGGGTTCGGGGCCTTCGTGCGGACTGGGCAGGTTGTTTGTCTAAATCATTGCCTGAGCATTGCCTTCACTTCTATTTTGTAAAAGTAATGTATGAACGGATTTATCAGACAGCATTTGTTTCAGAGAAAATGCACACAGCGTTTGGAACAGAGATACATATATTTAACTCAAGCGAGGATTTTATTACTCATATATATGTGTTGAACAATGTGTTCCGTTATCTTTGGAAGTGGACTTTAAAGGGTAATGTTGGTTGGAATCTGATGCTCTGTCTCTGGTTGGGCCCATCGGAGTCTAACTATTGATTTTCTTTTTCTCCAGCATTTCAGTGGTTTCTTGCTGTTGAGTTCTCACCGTTGTTTCATCTCTGTGGTTGTTTGATTTTTGGGTTCACGGAGATGTTGCTCTGATGAGTTAGGAGGCCTTCATGCGGACCGAACAAATTATTTGTCTTAATCGCGACGGAAGTAGGGGCGAGGATTGTGGCCACGTAAAATCGATTTAAGCCCCCGACACACCCCCACCCCCCAACCCAGTGCAATTCGTTTCCGCTGACCGTTCCAAGGTGGTTCTTCTGTCGCGGTTTATTTTTTTATGCTTTGTATCTGGGTGTTTGTGTCGCTTATATTATTTTATTTTGGATAGCCTATTGGCCATTTTGTGGGAAAGTAACTGTCTTCTTGGCTTTCCGCTATTGGTGTTTCCATTAGAGTCTGTTGTTTCATGTTTGTGTTTCTTTCCCTTTGGTGTCTCTGATGGGAGCTGTGGGTTAATTGTATCGATTCCTGATCATTGCCACCACTTTTATTTAACTCTCACTTCCATGACAATCTTGCTCATTACCTAATATCACAAAGAGAAGGAGTAACGAGACAAATACTCAACCTGCACAGACATTGTAGAGATACAGGGCCATTTTGGGCCACGCCGTTCGGGCTTTAAGATATAAATGGGCTGAAACCGACACGCACACGAGTACTGGTAAACCGCTTAGAGGATCTAAGCCTGCCCAGCCAAAGCAGAGCGAGTCGGACCAACCATGCTTATAAACCATATTGGTTTATAAGCATGGTTGACGGGGACGTTAAACCTCAAATCAAACAAACAAACAGAGCCATTTCGCGTCTTCTCGTTTACCGCTGTCGAATGCGACTCATCTGAGGACCATTCTGTATTAAACTAGGAGTGGTGACAATGATCAGGATTCCATCAAATTAACCCACACCGCCCATCAGAGACACCAAAGGGAAACAAACACAAACATTAAATGACTAGGCCCCAATGGAAGTATCAATAGCGGAAAGCCAAACGGACAGTTACTTTCCCACAAAATGGCTATCCAAAGTGATCAATATTTTTCCTCTTCTGTCAGACTTTACGTGACCAATATTTTTCCTTTTCTGCAATACTTTAGGTGACTAATATGTTGTTTTTTCTACCAGAATTTAAGTGACCAATATTTTTCATTTTCTGTCATTGTTTAGCTAAAAGGGGGATATTGTTTTTTTGTTTTTTTTTTTAAATAAAAACCAACAACAACGATAACAGCAACAACAACAACAAATGTTGCAACTTTGTCAGCATGATGACTCAAAAGTTACGTGAGATAAGACTTAAACATTTGACTTAAATATTGGGACTAAGAATTGGGTGAAATGTTTTAAATCTTACGTTATGTCGTTTTTCAAGTTAGGTATTTTTCAAACTTTTAAATTATCTTAAGAAGAATATATTTTGTATACTAGAAGAACATGCCATAAAAGCCTTCAACATTAAAACATGTTTGTTATGTTTCTTCAACGAATCAACATTGTGTGCCTGCTGGGCTGTGGATATAAATTTGGTCTGTGTTTATATAGATCTAGATTTTTTTTCATCTGCTTTTTTTTGATAAACTTTTGTGAACACGTTTCTGCTCTTAAGCTGCTGGAATATATACTCTTGGTTTACAAGTGAATAAATTCAAAAAAAGCTGTCGGATAAAGAAGCCATTCATACAATTAGAAAGTTTCCTGAAGTTAAATCTAGTGAAATGCAGAGGATTGCAAATGGATAATTAAACCTTATAACTTGATGTTTGAACGAATCAATTGAAATGTGAAACGTCCCTTCCAGAAGGAATGCAATGAACTTTGTAAACTTTTCTGACAAACGAATGTTTTTCTCGTTTCAGCTATGCCGGTTTGACAAGCGCATTTTTGAAGTTTGACCCTGCTTTTTCAGGTCAACAAGCCCTGTTACTAGACAAGAACCCGATGAAATTACGGTCACTGGACAAATCAATTGGTGTTTTACTTTCTCATGAATTGTGTTTACTTTTTGACAATACGGCTGTATTTATGCAAAAATGGACTGTCCGTTATTATTCTACAATCGTCCATTTCGGTGACCCTGTCCCGAACAGGTCACATGACATACAGTGTGGGTCATGCTGGGTCAGTTTGATGAAGAAACCCCTATTTGTCAACAGGTAAACTTGTTGAAAGCCTGAAGGACCAGTTCTTGTAACATCAAACGATTGAACAGGAAAGGGATTAAAGGCAAAAACTGTTAATGTTGGTGTCGAACTAGGGATTTGTCTGGATCATTTGCATATACTAGACTACGCCTTTGATGTTTGCATGTTTACACAGATGGCCATTCACCAGGCAGGAATACAGCCTGTACTAATCGCCGTATCAGCGTCAACGTAGTGCCCTCCGTTCGAATCTTATGTTTTAGGAGCAGGGGGAAATGTCATTGATACCATGCGTTAGGTGTACGTACATCTCTATGGCTCAGGAAGCCCTGTTTTACTAAGCAACCAGTAGTAAGTAAGTAGTTTTCATTTTTGCAAAATTTGAATGATAACGTACGTTATCATTCAAAATTTGCAAAAATGAAAACACACACAATACAAACTTATGCTGCTCCATTTTTGTGTAAAAACAACATATTATGCGAAGATTCTGTAGGCATAATCCATATCAAATAAACTACATGTAAATAGTTATCAAAATCAATTCTGGGCAGTTTTGTCTTTCAAACGTGTTATTTACGTTACCTTTTGTTATTGTATCCGATTAAAATCGAATGCATAGTTTAGTGTTTTGTTCTATATTATTTTCATATATCTTCAATGTTTTATAACATTGTATTAATGTATATAAATATTATTAAAATGCATTTTAATTTCATTTCTTAAAACATTATTCATAGCAGATATAACCCGTATTCTGATCAAAGCTTTTGCATGCTTTAACCCTTTTTGTACCAGAAACCGTCTGATCAGGACCTACACTGTTTGCTAAAATACTGCCATTTTCCAAACTAATTTTTGACAAAGCACAACCTGACAGCCCTAAATTTGAAATGGACTCCTGCTATATCTAAGGTGGAAGATTCCATTTGGTACAAAAAGGGTTAAGGCATACAACAAACACGTACTCATTTATAGTCTTTCAAAACGCAGCGAGACGTGACTGCACTTTTAATTTTGGACTAGTCCGTGTTTTAGGTAAGTCGCCTTCAGTTGGGATTTTACATTGGGAGATATAGTTTTACTGAGGTTCGAATTGCATCATACTAACCACTTGACCACGACTTCTATATAATGGCATTATCAAAAAAAAAAAAAAAACTTATTTATAATTTTAAAATTCTGTGAAAAAAGAAATCCGAATCTTGCTTCCCCTAAAACATGGAATAGTCTTGCCACGCGTGGACGTTGAATTCTCAAAGGTCGTTGACAAACTCTACCATGCGATGCAGAATGTAGATAACACAAGCATGTTTGGATATTCATAGAAAGCCACTTATCATTCAAAAACAGACTTTCGTTCAAGATTTTATATTTTGAAAATGTAATATAGGTAACGCATATTACATAGGAAGCCTTTGATGGCCAAGTAATGGACCAGAAGCCTCCAAGGGGACTTAACAACCAAGTTTTGGTAATGAACCAAATTCAAAACTATGGATGAGCTTTGTCAGAATAGAAAGTGTGAAGCTTTCACCTTCATCATTGACAATGTTTATATTAGATTTTTTGGATGTGTGTGTTTTTAGTTTTACGTACCACCAACAGTTCAGGCCATACGGAGACGGGACCTCAGTTAAAGACACATACAAATGTCTGGAGATGTACGGGATCGAACCCAAAAGCCCTGGTCTTTTAGGCGTGTAGCTTAAACACTGCATCACGAAGCTTCTGTATCAGATTTGGTACAGAGTTATTTAGACAATTGTAGGAATTTTGGTGGGTACGAATTGTGCATCCCTTGTTGTTCTTGTTCTGTCATGAAAGAGACTTCATGATGCCTGTTCGGAAAAACAAACTGAAGTTATTGTGGGGGGGGGGGGGGGGGGAGTGAAATGAAGAAATTGCCCTTTTGGCTTTTCGCATAAGACGTTTAATTATGGTGAAGGTGTTTTTATGTTGGTGTTTCTTTAAATTCCCTTTTGGTGTCTCGGAAAGGGGTATGCGGGGTAATTGTATCAATTTTTTATCATTGCTTTCACTTCTATTTTGTGTATTTGCAGTCGTTAAAATGTCCAAAAGGTTATACATTTTTCTCTTTATTCCTGCTTAAAACCATAGATTGTGCGTTGTCGTTAGAACCGCTCACATAGGACATGTGTGGCATGAATGAAGACACCATCTTAACCCTTTTTGTACAAAATGAAATCTTCCTCCTTATATATAGCAGGAGTCCTTTTCCGAAATTTAGTGGTGTCAGGCTGTGGTTTCTTCAAATTTGGTTTGGAAAATGGCTGGACTTTTTGCAAATAGTGTAGGCCCTGATCAGACGCCGCGTTCTGCGGCGTCTGATCTGGGCCTGCACTGTTTGCCAAGGTATCCGTTTAGGGGTTCCGGTACAAAATGGGATAATGGATGTATTTCCTAATGAGCTGACTTATGAACATGGTGGTCACGTGGAAACAGCAGTAGCGTGGTTGAGGTATGTGCCAGGCGTAATATGGCACACGAGTGATATGGCAGCACACGAGTGATATGGCACACGAGGAAAAACACACACGTTTCTCTGGGTTTTTATCTCGCTTCATTGGCGGTATAAAAAGGATAAAAAGGAACAAAGAACACCTCGTCAATCATTCCACAGATATAGATTTCAGAAGCTGTCGATTCATCAATGTTCATCTGTGACATTATTAAAACTTCATTAAGTTTGCCGTTAAAGAAGTCGCGGTTATCACATCTGTGCGGGCTGTATCAATTCCAAATCTCTGGACCGCAATGGCCAAACTTCTCTTTCTTCCAAACCACATGATGCTGCTAAGGGGAATGTCTATACCAGACAGGTTTTTCGACAATTATTACAAAGGAGGCAATTGTCGGGAACCCCGATCGTTTCCGTATTAACAAATTCTCCAAAACACCACAATATACGGCCCCCGCCCATCGGGGCTTGAAAAAATAGATGGGCTGCATGATGCTTCCACGCAGAGCTGAAACCGATCGCACACGCGTACTGATAAACCGCTTAGAGGATCTAAGCCTGCCCAGGCAAAGCGGTGTTAGTCGGACCGTCCATGCTTATAAACCCTATTGGGGTTTCATTGGGCAACAGGGCTTCAGATGTAATTTCAACGCAGTGACGGGTTAAAGTCCCACAAAATTGGAAGCAACGTCTCCAAAATGTCCTATATAGCGGTTGACGGGGATGTGAAGCCTCAAATCAATCAAACAAAACACCACAATATGAAATGAGTCTTAAAGGAAGAATTTGCTCCTCATTATCATTGGCTAATTCTTTCTTCCTTCTTTTACTGATAGATGCGTGTCGTGGATGGGTGCGTGTGTGTGTGCGTGCGTGTGTTGTACGTCCCGCCAATAACATAAGCCATATGAGTTTGTAGAGACTCATCCGACATTCTAGAGAAGCATGAAATCAACACAGAAGTGGAGGCAATGGTATTACCAAACACTCCCCATGCAAGACAACAAACGGAAAGAAACACCGCCTTCGAACAGTCAGAAAAATAAATGAAATAAAATAATAAGACCCCTAGTTTACTAGGCGAGTAATCACGGAGGCTTCTGTTATTGATAGGGGTTCCCAGAAAGGTGTATCCATCCCCTTAAAACAACACACGTTAAACAACGCGATGGAATAGCTAAAGGGGACAAGTCTAATACTTCATGTACTGATAAACCTGGCTCGATTTCAGTCCGTTACAGGAGAGGGTTTGATGTTAATTTAGATTGTGAAAAACACATTTAAATTAATCAGAAATGTAAAAAGGCTTTTACTACTTAACGAGATGATGTGGACTTTGTAACACGATAAATTAGATTAGTTGTTAGAAAAATAAAGCGTTTTGTTGCCATCAAGTCCGCCACGGCGGTCATTCCTTACTTCATTCATCCAACCGAGGGAAACAGACAAATTGGTTTTCAACTTCAGTATCAATCGGGGTCTATTCTTACAGGAAACCAAACTGAAACTGGTTACCCGTATATACCTGTCGAAAGTGGTGCGAGTTTTAACCCATTTAGTACCAGAAACTCCCAAAACGGGTACCATGGCAAACAGTGCAGGCCCAGATCAGGACGCGGCTTCTGAACAGTCATTCACTGTTTGCGAAAAGTTCAGTCATTTTCCAAATAAATTTTCATGAAAACAGAACCTGGCACCACTAAATTTTGGAATGAACTCCTGCTATTTATAAGGAGGAAGAAAAAGGGTTATTCCTGGACTGGCTACAGTCGTTTTTGTTTTATATCCATCTCTCTCATTCTTTACATTATTTTATCCTGTTCCTCTTTAATCCAATTTCAAGTTACCTTTCCCTGAACAAAACGACTGGACTACATAGAGTCAGACCCCAGCCCATCGGGGCTTAAAGAAATAGATGGCCGCATGATGCTTCCACGCAGAGCTGAAACCGACCGCTTAGATCTAAGCCTGCCCATGCAACGCGGTGCGAGTTGGACCGTCCATGCTTGTAAATCATATAGGTTTCATTGGGCGACAGGGCTTGAGATGTCATTTCATCTCAATTTCGGGTAAAAGTCCCACAAAATTGAAAGCAACGTCTCCAGAATGACCTTTACATTGTTGACGGGGACGTTAAACCTCAAATCAAACAAACAAACTACATAGAGTCGTGCACATAACATTTTGGAACATGACTATTACCAAGTGTAAGGGTATTTGGTTAGTTTCATTAATTGCAAGTTTTAAAGATATCATCGTACTTTTAGCAAACAGTGTAGATCCAGATCAGACGTCTGAGGAGAATACACACTGTTCCTTTAGGCACCCGAGTCTTATATGGGCATTTTGTTTGTTTGATTCGAGGTGTAACGTCCCCATTAACAACATATGCACAGCAACTTTATACAATTTCTCAAACAACAGTGATATCATAATCATGAACATTTGATAGCCTTGCAATAAAGTTTAGATAATAACTGAAACACTCTATTCATCCATACATTCAGGAAATTATCACATTCAAATCTACCAAATATGATTTACCTGCTTCTTTTGGCTCATAAATAATATTTTTTCATAATTTATCACTGGGACAGATAAAAACTGATTTGAGGGTAATCATGTAGAAGAAAAGCTAAATGAGAGGTCGTCAACTTTAATCATCACTTTGTTCGTGGTGAAAACATCGCCATAATCATTATTTTTTCTTTCATACAAACGAGCCGATGCATGACATTGGGGCCCTTTGCACCCTCAGTTTTATTATCTTAAAATGTGCATGTGTTGTCAGTTAACCCTTATCTTGCTGTTCACGACAACCCCTAGCTTTGCAAACAGTGTAGATCCAGATCAGATGGAGAAGCCATCTGATCAGGATCTACACTGTTTGACATTCAGTTTATGAGTTTGCAGGAATAAATTACATCAAGTAATCTGATTGGTTCAAAGTCAGAGATGGGTGTGGCTAAAATGAATATTCAGCAAGAGAAGGGTTAACATGGGTCGAGGATAACCTCTTGTATGAATCCATGTCTAAAAGATTTCCTCTAGACTTCTGCGGCTAGACTACTGCGGGCAGCACCTTTTCTGTCGAGCCCGCAAAACATATGCTGCCCGCTTATGCGATGGTTCCTTTATTTTTTCTCATGACCTGACTCAAAATTTAACCCTTATCTTGCTGAATACTCATTTAAGCCACACCTATTTCTGACTTTGAACCAATCAGAGTACTTGATGTAATTTATTCTTACAAATCCATAAACTTCATGTCAAACAGTGTAGATCCTGATCAGATGGCTTCTTCAGAAGCCATCTGATCTGGATCTACACTGTTTCCAAAGATAGGGGTTGTCGTGAACAGCATGATAAGAGTTAAGACCCAGATGTTTTCGTGACCACTGCCTTTGTATTAGAAAGGACCACTGATTCTGAATTGGAAAGAAAGATGATAGGATGAAAAAAGATGTGACCAATTATGTATTTAACACTAGGCTACAGATGGTCACATATTAAAGTACCATACGGGAACTATATTCCACAACAATTTTGCAATTTTCACCTTTTATGCAGATTATTTGTCATTCCACCAAAGCTATTGAGCGCAGTAGCTTTACGTCGCTTATGTCCACGTGGCTATCCTACTGTTTACACAATCCAGGTAACGGTTATCTCACTATTCTTGTCGCCGTGACGTATATAAGTGCTGTGTAAAGAGGGTTAGTTGTGAAACATGGACTGTACTCGTGAACAGTGCTCGACAAACTGTGTAGCCCAAGTTCAAAAGGCCTATTGAATCGTGGTGTCTGATTAGGGTCTATACTAATTGCTTAAAATACTAGAATTTAAACTGGTCAGACGAAGCTACCTAAGTCTCAGTTCACTCAGAGACAATCGACCCTACACTTAGTGTCAATCGACCTATCACTGCTGCCATCGGGTATGGATGGTGCTAGATTTTAGCCGGGCGCCACAGGTACAGGGGGGCATACCATGGTTCGAGTATACACTGCTTTGTAGTAGTAAATAATATGGGTTGCCCCCCGCCCATCGGGACTTGAAGAAATAGATGGGCTGCATGATGCTTCCACGCAGAGCTCAAAGCGACCCGCACACGAGTACTGGTACATGTAAACCGCTTAGAGGATCTAAGCCTGCCCAGGTAAAGTGGTGCGAGTAGGACCGTCCATGCTTTGATTGTTTGACTTGAGGTTTAACGTCCCCATCAACACATGCTTATAAACCCTCTTGGTTTCATTGGGTGGCAGGGCTTGAGATGTCATTTCATCTCAATTTCGGGTAAATGTCCCACAAAATTGGAAGCAACGTCTCCAAAATGACCTTTACATTGTTGACGGGGAATCAAACAAACAAATAATATGGGTCACGACACAAGAAAAAGGGACTTACGCAGCTCCCGACAAGTGCTGACATACTGGATTCCACTGAAATTTCGTGCGAGTCGGCCCGTCCATGCATAGAAACCCTATTGGTTTCAATGGGCGGCAGGGGTTGAGAAGCCATTTCATCTCAATGTCGGGTAAAAGTCCCACAAAATTGGAAGCAACGTCTCCAAAATGACCTAAATACTGTTGACGGGGACGTTAAACCTCAAATCAAACAAATTCAAATGATTTGCCTTGTGCTAAAAAAGGTTAAACTGGAAGCATTAACCCTTATGCTGCTGAACATGACAACCCATATCTTTGCAAATAATGTAGATCCAGATCAGATGGCTTCTGAAGAGGTCCATGCATTTTCTTCAGACTGTCTTGTTTGGTAAACAGTTGCGTACTCGTGTGCTTTATGAAAATTGGCGTCTCTAGTGGGATCTCAGCATTACGGGCCCACTCAAGTTACCCAATACCTGTCATTTTGCGTGACAACAAGGAGTTTCGAAGTTAGATTTTAAGATCACCTTTGACATTTTGAATTACATCAGTTTAAACTTAAACTGATTGGCTTTTTATTTTAACGTAATGACTTGGAAGTTCGGGCTAGAAGGCCATCTGTCATTAGTAATAGCCCCTTTAACAATTACTGAAATATGAGCCTAATGCCGTGGTAACCGAAGTAAATAATCGGATCTCATTATTTTATGTTGTTCACTTAAATTTAGACAGAAATACGTCATTAGCATAACACGCCAATATGGCATAATGTCGTCTTTCAGGGGCGTATCTACCTGTACGCAGATGCTACTCGCCTTGTAAACCAGGGATCGCAGGATCGATCCCGGGCTTCTCCAGACTTTCGGATGAGTCTTTAACCAGAGGCCCCGTCTCCGTATGACCTTAGCTGTTGGTGGGACGAAAAACTCAAAAACTCATTCACTCACCTGTTCGCAGATACGCACGTGCGTACACATTACAAACGTACAAATAGAAGAAGAAGAAGAAGAAGAAGAAGAAGAACAACAACAACTGTATGTGTCTAGGATATACGCAAGACTATTAATTATCTAGCGTAGTTTCCTCCTTTGCCACGGGGACCGCACTTACAGGAAAGAATTTGCTCCCTAAAGGGAGCAAATTCTTTCCTGTAAGAGTGGTCCCCAGTTGGTAAACTTTTGAATTTTCTTTGGTTTGCGTACATATGATTTTCTTCTAACTACGCCCCTGTCTTTCATGGCATTTTTCGAAAGAAATTTTGTGATGTTTTCAGTATGTATGTTCCAAACAAAGTGGATGCTCGTTAGAAATGGTACTAACGAGTAAGGATAGTCTAGGGATATGAAAACGGAATGTTTATACTTCTCATTACGAAAACACGGCTTTTCAAATAATTATATTGAAATTCTTTACCATCCAAAAATTAAACTTTTCTGATAAAATATTCAAATATTTATATCATATTTCTGCTGAAAACATAAATTGTGGTTTTTCTAGCAAGAACCGCCTCGGCGAGGTTCTATCGATTACCCAAAATTTATGTTTTTGTATACCCCTGTAAACCCCAGTTTAACTATATAAAATTGGGGTCCAGGGCGTTAAAATTATATGTTTTCGTGATGCCTGAATACCATACTTTCCCCAATTTAAAGTCCGGTAACGTGATATACTTTCCGTGTTATAAATTTTTTGTTTATTTGAATTGAGGTTTATTGTTCCCAACACTAGATCGTTGCTTCCTATTTTTTAGGACTTTTACACGTCATTGAGATGAAATGGCACATCAAGCCCTACCGCCCATGCAAACCAATAGGGATTATATGCGTTGGACGGTCTGACTCGCACCACTTTGCCCGGACAGGCTTAGTCCTTCTAAGCGGTTTACCAGTACTCATTGCGGTTGGTCGGCCCCCGCCCATAGGGGCTTGAAGAAATATATGGGCTGCATGATGCTTCACGCAGAGCTGAATCCGGCCCGCACACTAGTGCTGGTAAACCGCTTAGAGGATCTAAGCCTATCCAGGAACCGCGGTGCGAGGCTTAGATCCTCTAAACCGTTTACCAGTATTCATGTGCGGATCGGTTTCAGCTTTGCGTGGAAGCATCGTGCAGCCCATATATCTCTTCAAGCAACCCTTTTGGTTTCATTGGGCGACAGGGCTGTAGATGTCATTACATCTCAATGTCGGGAAAAAGTCCCACACAATGGGAAGAAACGTCTCCAAAATGACCTTTACAGTGTTGACGTGGACGTTAAACCTCAAAATCAAATATGCGGTTGGATTTAGCTCTGCGTGGAAGCATCATACAACCCAATCTATATCTTTGTGGCCCGATGGGCGGGGCCCTTCCCAAGAAATGAGACATTAGAAAAAGGAAAGAAATGATAGAGTAGAGAAAAACAGCCCCCACCCCCATCATGCTGCAAGCACAAGAGCCCCTTGCCCTAGCAGTAGAACGCTCCTGCACTTTGCGGGGCCGTATTCCTTTACTTTTAACCCATTTAAGCCTAGCGTACCTTTTGGGGACGTTGGCAAACAATGTAGACCCAGAGCAGTGGCGTCTGATCTGGTTCTACACTGTTTACTCAAAGTACCATACTTTACATTCTGTACAACTTACCACAAACACCCCTATAACTGGAATTTGACTGCTGCAAACTTATCAAGGTGGAAAATTCCTTTGTCATATATTGGTTAATGGGAAACAAGTATTTAACCCTTAATCCTTTAACCCTGTAGACCGATGCAGAAAGGTCCCTGGGATATACGTTGTTTGTCTATAGAGATTAATGACTTAACCCACTATTTGAAAGAAAGGATGTGTCCATATTCAATATTCAGAAAGCCCGTGAAATGAACACCCTCTAAACCCCACTGTATGTGGAGAAAACTGGAGTTTACGGGGGTATACATTTTTTTTACATATTTCTGCCCAAGACATAGGTTGCGGATACTCGTTAGAACCGCCTCATTGAGGCGGTTCTTACGTGTACCCACAACCTATGTTTAGAGTATAGAAGACTATCAAGGATTTTCATGAGAAAAGTAGTCATTTTGTTGTTGTTGTTGTTTTTGTTATTGTTGTTGTTCATGCCTGACCTTTTATATGTTATTGTCAAAAGTATAGAATGTGGACATTAATAAGCCACATTTGGTTTAGAAATTGGAGAAAAAAATATCCTGTGATAATACGGGTTTAAAATAACATCATTGTATTACATGGGTGTGTTATTTTTATAAACAAAACCAAGCAGATTAACCCTTTTTGTACTAAATGGGATCTTCCTCCCTATATATTGCAGGGGTCCATTTCAAAATCTAGGGGTGTCAGGTTGTGTGTTCTTCAAAATTCATTTGGAAAATGGCTTTACTTTTCGCAAACAGTGTAGGTCCTGATCAGACGCTGCGTTTTGCGGCGTCTGATCTGGGCCTGCAGTGTTTGCCCTGCTACCCGTTTTTGGGTTTCCGCTACTAAATGGGTTAATATAAATTTAGGATCTTGTATCAATGTAAGTTTGATGACTGACACCTGTCATGGGATGGCACAGATAAATGAATCCTTACTCGCTTATACAAATATACATACGGTGACACAACTGATTAATGTACCTACAAGGTATACAGATGACAACTTCATTTATTATGAGGCGTGGCAGAGAGAGAGAGAGAGAGAGAGAGAGAGAGAGAGAGAGAGAGAGAGAGAGAGAGAGAGAGAGAGAGAGAGAGAGAGAGAGAGAGAGAGAGAGAGAGAGAGAGAGAGAACGTTTAAATAATAAAAGTAGCAATAATAATAAGAAGAAGCCTTGTTAAAGAAGAAGGCCAGAAACTTTAGTTGCCAAACAGAGAGTTGGTTGGTTGAATTTAAGGTTTAACTTCCCCGTCAACACTGTATAGGTCATTTTGGAGAACTAGCTTCCAATTTTGAGGGACTTTTACCCAACATTGAGATGAAATGACATCTCAAGCCCTGTCGCCCAATGAAACCAAAATGGTTTATAAAAGGGTTTATAAGCATAAACGGACATCGGGGCTTGAAGAAATATATGGGCTGCACGATGCTTCCACACTGTAAAAATAGTGTTTACAGATTAAACACTTTCTGAGACGCATTTCTTGTCCCATTTTTTTTATGCGTTTAACGCTTTGACACGTCTCGTTTCTAAACACGTCTAGGAATGTGTTTAGATTTTAAACATGTATAGGGCAGTGACATGTTTAATACCTGCACATGTTTAGCTCAGAAACATGTTGAAAATCTAAACATGTCTAGAGGTAAAATCATCATTATTCATGTTGTATTTGTCTATAACGTTTTGTTTCTTTGATCCTGGAATAGTAGAAGATATGGTACGTCCTCCAAACATATTTTTCTTTCAAGGATGAGTGGAATATTGGTGTTTAGTTCTTAATGTAATTAGTTTTCGCGACTCATATTTTCTTTCTAGATCCAAGTTGTGTTCAGCAGACTTACTAATGCCATTTGATAGAAGATTGTGATTGGTAAATGAAACCTGCATATATTCTTTCTTGAATATATTTATATAAACTGCCTAAAACTGCAAAAAAGGTGAGGATATGTTGGGGAAAATGCCACAACATGGTCTAAACACGTTTAGCGTAAACATGTTCAAAACCTAAACATGTAAAATTTAATTATGCTTTAAGGTGTAGTGTTCTTCTTTTCTACCAAAGAAATCTTAACCTCCAACATGAACTCACAGATAGTGCACACTGTATGATTGTACTCTAGTTTCGCATAATGAAGGGGAGCCTCTGCGTGAAGAATGAGCCTCTGCGTGGTTCCACATGTAGTTCTCCCATAAAACACTGCTTTTATTATAGAGTTTGTGGGGGTGATCAAAATTATAAAGGCGGCGTTATCTTCACGCAGAGGCTCCCCTTCATTATGCGAAACTAGAGTACAATCAAACGGCGTGCACTATTTTTGAGTTCATGTTGGAGGTTAAGACTTTCTTGGCCTCCAACATGAACTCAGATAGTGCACACTGTATGATTGTACTCTAGTTTCGCATAATGAAGGGGAGCCTCTGCGTGAAGAGGGAGCCTCTGCGTGGTTCTACATGTAGTTTTCCCCATGAAACACTGCTTTTATTATAGAGTTTGTGGGGGCGGGGGGGGGGGGGGTGTCAAAATTATTAAGGCGGCGTTATCTTCACGCAGAGGCTCCCCTTCATTATGCGAAACTAGAGTACAATCATACAGCGTGCACTATTTTTGAGTTCATGTTGGAGGTTAAGATGTCTTTGGTAGAAAAGAAGAACACTACACCTTAAAGCATAATTAAATTTTACATGTTTAGGTTTTGAACATGTTTACGCTAAACGTGTTTAGACCATGTTGTGGCATTTTCCCCAACAATTCCTCACCTTTATGCAGTTTTAGGCAGTTTATATAAATATATTCAAAAAAGAATATATGCAGGTCTCATTTACCAATCACAATCTTCTATCAAATGGCATTAGTAAGTCTGCTGAACACAACTTAGATCTAGAAAGAAAATATGGGTCGCGAAAACTAATTACATTAAGAACTAAACACCAATATTTCACTCATCCTTGAAAGAAAAATAGGTTTGAAGGACGTGCCATATCTTCTACTATTCCAGGATCAAAGAAACAAAACGTTATAAACAAATACAACATGAATAATGATGATTTTACCTCTATTTTATGTCTTTGCAGCTCTGCAACTTTCAGCGTTCGATCAGCGTTCGTCTACGCGGGAATATCGTATCGATTTCAACCGAGACGTGTTTAGACTTTTGACGTGTTTATACCCACAAATACGGCAAAACAAATTACATGTTTAGAAAGAGCACACTTTTCTGATCATGTTTAGATCTAAACATGTATAAAACACGTTTAATTTCTATACGCTATTTTTACAGTGCACGCAGAGCTGAAACCGACCCGCACATGAGTACTGGTAAACGGCTTAGAGGATCTAAGCCTGCCCAGGAAATGCGGTGCGAGTCATATGCTTATAAACACTATTGGTTGCAGCAGGGCTTGAGATGTCATGTCATCTCAATGTCGGGTAAAATTCCCATAACATTGGAAGCAACGTCTCCAAAATGACCTTTATAGTGTTGACGGGGACGTTAAGCTTCAAATCAAACAAACAACAAACTGACAAACAAACAAAGCATGGACGGTTCGACTCGCTTTGCCTGAACTGGCTTTGATCCTCTAAGCAGTTTGCCAGTACTCGTGTGCGGTCGGTTTCAGCTCTGCGTGGAAGCATCATGCAGCCCATCTATTTCTTCAAACCCCGCTGGGCGTGGGGTGATTCAAACGGAGAGTGTATGCTTAATCACATCCGTTTGACATACCCAAAACGGTTGATTTTCTGGTGAAAACAAGATGATGGATAGATAGTTGAACGAAACAACACGTTCATTTTAAACATCGCCCACTAAATAACCATCTTCTTTGATTCAGGAATAAAATAAAATAAAATAAAATAAAAAACAAAGCCAAAGTACATAATTAATGTTTTAACCCTTGTCCTGCTGAATATTTTAATCTGCCACACCCACTACCAATTATCAACCAATCAGATTACTTGATGTGATGCAAATTATTGCAACAAATTCAAAATCTGAATGGCAAACAATGTAGATCCTGATCAGATGGCTTCATCAGAAGCCATCTGATCTGGATCTTCATTGTTTGGAAAATAAGGCATATCCGGGCTCAGCAGGACAAGGGTTAATAAATACAGCATGATCACAACCTTCCTTTAAGCTTAAAAATACTGTAACGGCTGATGACGCACCAAAATGCTTTACGTCAAATTATCAATTTGAAGTCAGCACCCCGACCCCCTATGGGGCTAGGAGAAATAGGCTTGGCTGCATGGTGCTTCCGCAGAACTGAAACTGACCGCACATGGGTACGGAGTACCGCTTTGGGGGTCTAAGCCTGTCCAGGAAAAGTGATACGAGTCGGACTGTCCATGCATAGGAAGCCGTTTTGGTTTCATTGGGTGGCAGGGCTTGAGAAGTCATTTCATCTCAATTTCGGTCGCTCCCTGTCTAGTACTGGGGCTAGGGGCGTACGGAGTGAGGGTAGGTCGCTCCCTGTCTAGTGTTGGGCATAAGGAGTTTAGAAGTGAGGATAGGTCGCTCCATGCCTTGTACCAGGAAGTGACTGTAGGTCGCCCCCCCCCCCTGCCTGGTGCTTGGACTTGGGGCGTAAAGAGTGAGTGAAGTCCCACCCCCAGCGTATAGTGCCGGGACTTGGACCGTAAAGAGTGAGTGTAGGTCGCTCCATAACAGGCTGAACCTACAGTGCTGCGACTTGGGCTGTAAGGAGAAAGGGTAGGTCTCTCCCTGTCTAGTACTGGGACTTGGGGAGAAAGGAGTGAGGGTAGGTCTCCCTGCCTAGTGTTGAGACTTGGGGCGTAACGTGAACGTGTCCGGTGATCTGAAACTTGGGTAAGGCAAGGATTAAAAGATTTCATTTACGGAAACAGCGGCATGGTCCCCAGGTTATAAAACGCTTTGTTCACGTTCAACGAATGAAATTTGTCCAGATCATAACTTTTAAAATGCCAACAATCCTGTGCAGGGCACACAACGTTCTAAGAGGTGTTTGTACATGTGAGCGTTACAAATTTTATGCTCAGTTGAGTTGCGCATGAAAAACGTTTTATACCCTCGGGGCCTGGCTGGTGGGGTATCATGTTTGGTGTCAGTGGCATGATGTTTGAGAATAAACGTGATATGAGCATTGAGGACTCACTTAAAGCAGTGCAGTATGAGTAAAGGATGTTTAATGCGGTTTAAAAGCAAAATTTAAAACCTAGACCCTTAATCATTCGACAGCATCATTTTCTGTTCAGCTCTCGAACAGTCAACAACGCTTTTCAGCATGTCTGTCTCCATGAAAGAAAATCGTCTACTAGAGCCACTCGTGGCTCTCTTGAAGTCATGTCGACTTCATGGGGTGCCTGAAGTTACCACAGGCCTTCAGCACCAGTGCCTGAGCACTCACGCTCCCGCCAGACCCAGGAAAACAAGAAACGATAGCCAGCTACGTAGGAGAGACCACTACAAGAGACAGTACCACCAGGGACGGTGGCCATCGACATCTCTCCAGCCACCATCAACAGACCAATCACAGCCAGCGTCAAACCTGCGCCTGCGCCGACTTTGCAGCGACCGACATCTTCGCTTGCACCAGCGCCGTCATCGCCACATCCTTCTCCGCCAACACCGCCGGAGCCCCCGAAGAAGCAGCACCGCAAGACCTCGCCGCCCAAGCCAGTCCTCCAGCCACTCGCGCCTGACATGGACTATGTGACGATCGACCACTACGACTGCGAAACTGTCCGCCGCTACGGTGACCACGACCTCAATCTGCTTAGTAGAAAGCCTTCGGGGCGAACCTCCCCGTACGCTACAGAGTGCTACGCTTTCAAACATATGGTAAACGGTACTCTGTGCGTGTCGAGGTCATTGGACGCGGGGAGCGACAAGTTCGTCCCCGGAGCTTGGCGGTTCTACAATCAGTACTTCTGCATGGCCAAGTCGGTAGGAGATGCTGAGGGCTTGTTCCAACGTCTGGATCGTCACGCTCTCATCCTGCCTGCTGGTTGGGAATAAGACTTGCGACCAGTCCGCTAGCCGCGCGTTTTCCTGTATGGAAACTTGCATAGGCATGCCTCATTGGCAGCCTAAGTCTGATGGCAAAACAACGCGCCGCCCAAAGAGGGAGCATCGTTGACCTATTTTCTGCTGTCCAGCACAGTAGAGAAATCGCGATTTGCAGCCGAATTGGCACTGATTACGGGCCAACCTCGGACCGATAGCGGTACGACGTTGTCACGTCGTACCGCTATCGGCCCGATGTGGCCCGGCATATTTGCTGGCTGGGAACGTTTAGGTGTTTTTTTGTTGTTGTTGTTGCTTTTTTTTTTTTTTTTGTTTTTTTTTTTTTTGGGGGGGGGGGGGGGGGGGTTACAGCTCGTACTCTACAGTTTTGGCTCAATTTGGACGGGCCTTCAAAATTTCTAATATGACAGTGCTTCACTTTCCTCGGCAGGGCACATGCAGTCCAACGCGACTGGCACTTCCGTGATTTGCAGCCCACAAGCTCATAACTTACGTCTCGCTGTGGAGCTACTGAGTTCTGTCCGCTCGACCTTGGCAGACGTAAAATGCCTTAACTTCAACGAACGAACCAACCAACCTAGACCCTTCATAATCGTTGGGCCAGAACACGACAACATTACGAAAACACGCCTATACAAATTCATTGCCAATTTTTTGGCCAAAAATTAGAAATTTTAAGATGAAAAATTGTGATATTTTTCTTATTTCTGCTCAAAACATAGATTACGGGGACTCGATAGAACCGCCTCGAGTACCCACAATCTATGTTTTTGAGCAGAAATAAGAAAAAAATGTATACCCCCCTTAAACCCCAGTTTTACTATATAAAAGTGGGGTTCAAGGGGGTCACATTTATTTTCGTGATGATATTTACCGGAAGACCCATTGCGATTTTGCTAGTTTGTGTTGAGGGCACACTATTAAGGCCATGTAGGAGACGGTGCTTCCAATATCCGACACTGAGATGAAATGACATCTAAAGCCTTACTGCCAAACAAACCGCCAGGGTTTATACGCTTGCATCACTTCACCTGGGTAGGCTTTGACTTACCAGTACTCCTGTGTGGTCGGTTTTATTTCTGCGCGGAAGTACCATGCAGCCCAATCTATTTCAGCGATTGGCGGGTTGATTTTCTTTCAATCGATGGAAATTGCCAAAGAATGTCAGTGCCCATAGACATTTGGAAATCTGTAATACCTGCATGGAATGAATGGCTTTTCCTTTTGAAAATATGAAGGAAAAATAATCTCTCTTTATACACATTAAAACTCAGTCCATTGCTTCCCTAAACGTCCCTAAACGAAATTGTATGAAATAAAAGCTGTGTTCTGCCCTAACGGGCCTCCGTGGCCTGGTTGTTAAGAGCGCTGACTCTTAATAATAAGGTCTGTCACCGCTGTAGGTTCGAGCTTGGCTCGGGACACGTGTGAGACGCCAAGTTCTGTAACTAGCGTAAACAGAAGTTCAGGTGGATCTTGAAATGGCTGTAAAAAACACCCCCCCACCTAAAAAAACAACAACAAAAAAACAGCAACAACAACAACAAAAAAAAAAAACAACACCTAAACTTTCCCAGCCAGCAAATATGCCGGGCCAACGTCGGGCCGCTATCGGTCCGAGGTTGGCCCGCTGATTTATGCTGGCAGGGACGTCCCTAAAATCCTAAAGACTTGAAAAAAGCCCTTGTTGGATGTACGAAAAATATTTATCTTCCATTCGATGTATTTTATGTGTATGCTTGAAATTAATCTAGTAATTTCGTATTGGCTCAGTTACAGATCCATTGGCCCAAGACCTGTAAATGGGGTAATGCGAAATTTCTTGATTAACTACAATTTTATTTTAATTGACACAATTAAAAACAACAACAACAACAACCAAAAACAAAACAACAACAACAGCAAACATGATTATTGATGTCTTTGACCTCAGCTTGACTCAAGGTTAATATTGGTTGACCTGGTGTTAATACGGATGACCTCCAATCAATACATGATTGCTTGAAACATACCTATATGCCCCATAGACTGCACTATAAAATAGATAAATAAATAAACACAATGTTCCATGTTTGGTTGCCAAAACATAGTCAAAAACATAGGTTGTAGGTACTCGTTATGACCGACTCGCCGAGGCGGTTCCAGCATGTAACCACAATCTATGTTTTGAGCAGAAATATGAAGAATATTAGATTCTTGCTTTTTATCTGAAAATTTTCAGTGTTTAGTGGTAAAACTGTCAATGTATTTTGATAGGGGCTTTAGGAAACCAAATGCTCTCTCTGTCTCCGTTGTTGTTATCTTGCTGTTATTATTTGTTGTTGTTGGCTGCTGCTGCTGCTGTTGTTGTTGTATTTTTTCATGTACATGTATGCCATATAACACTCATACAAAGCATTGCAATACATGCTTTTAAACTTATAATAAACCCATTTTCTGCGGGAAACCCCCAAATCTGATACTGGCAAGCAGTGAAGGCCCTGGTGGGTATCTGACCAGGGCATTCACTTTTTTGCAAAATAAAATAAACACAGTAAACAGCCGCTATTAAAACAAAAAAGTGAGACTTATGCTGGTTTAAAAAGCTTATTTAGAAAGTTTCAGTCATTATTTCTTTGTGTTTTCTGCATACAGTTTCCCCTGGTCAGATACCACCTTTGGGACTGTTCAAAGTGGTCTTTAAGACCACTTTTGAACAGTTCCAAATGTGGTCTTAATATAGGGATTTTACTGTACATTTTTAAAAATAACTCAACATCACACCCGTCATTCAACAACATAAAATGCAGACAATTCATTGGGAATGAAAAAATGTCGTAATAAAACCAAAAATCTTTATAAAAGGTGATAATAGATATCCTTTTAATTACACCATTGCTCAGTGTTATTACATCGGAAAGAACGTCCCCGAAGCGTTGAGATATTTAACCATACCGAAACAATAATTGAAATTTCAAGCATGCGGTTTACCGTTTGCGTCTTAACGTTTCATACAAAATAGGATAGCATTATAGTGTCATACTTATCTCATCTGATCATCTCGAGCTATCTACAGTGCTTAAAGACACAATTTCCCTACATAAAGATTTGTATAGAAGTGCCAGTGAAGAAATCATGAAATACAGTAAAATTCCATTATTAAGACCCCCTAAAGCTAAGACTAAATCTGCTTTTACGAAGAGCTTGTCGGCCCCCGCCCATAGGGGCTTGAAGAAATATATGGGCTGTATGATGCTTCCACGCAGAGCTGAATCCGGCCCGCACACTAGTACTGGTAAACCGCTTAGAGGATCTAAGCCTGTCCAGGAACTGCGGTGCGAGGCGGACCGTCCATGCTAATAAATCCTATTGGTTTCATTGGGCGACAGGGCTTGAGATGTCATGTCATCTCAATGTCGGGTAAAAGTCCCACAAAATTGGAAGCAACGTCTCCAAGATGACCTTTACAGTGTTGACGGGGTCGTTAAACCTCATATCAAACAAACAGAAACAAATGAAGAGCTTATTGAGAAGTTTTCAGTTATTCTTTTCTTTTTTTTTCTACGTCTAGCGTCTCCTAATAAGATACCGCCTTTGGGACATTCAAAAGTGGTCTTAAAGACCACTTTTTAACGGTCCCAAAGGTGGTCATAATAATTTTACTGCTGTATTAAACTTTTACTGTACTTAAAAACTCTGATGAACGCCCCGGAAATCTCACTTAATATACATTGTAAATACAGGTTTTCAAAGGTTTCGTTTGTTATACCCCCACAAATGAAATTTGGGGGGGGGGGGTATATAGGAGTGAGCTTGTCGGTCTGTCGGTCTGTCTGTCGGCCGGTCTGTTGACTTGGTTTCCAGACGATAACTCAAAAAGCGCTTCACCTATTTTTTATAATTTTTGGTACACTGATGTAACATCATAAAATACAGGTCAAGTTCGATTTCCACTACAATTCGTCACTTTTCGACATAGTTTTGGCCCCTTTCAAGTGAAAAAATTGCAAAATGCCGCTGTCCTTTAGTGATAGCTCTAGTTTGATTTAAGGCTTAACGTCCCCGTCAACACTGTTTAAGTCATTCTGGAGACAATGCTGACAGTTTTGTGGGACTTTTACCCGACATTGAGATGAAACGACATCTCAAGCCCTGTCGCCTAATGAAACCAATAGGGTTTATAAGCATGGATGGTCCGACTCGTGCGCACCGCTTTGCCTGGGCAGGCTTAGATCCTCTAAGCGGTTTACCAATACTCGTGTGCGGGTCGGATTCGGTAAAATTCCTATATTAAGACCACCTTTGTGACTGTTCAAAAGTGGTCTTAAAGACCACTTTTGAACAGTCTCAAAGGTGTTCCCTGACCATAGGATCTTTGGCAAAAACACAAAGAAAGATTATGTCAATCCTTCAAAATACGCTTTTTAAAGCAGAAATAGTCTTAATATTAGGTGGTCTTAATAACAAATTCCGCTATTAAAACCTCTCCCCGCCCGCTGGGACTTGGAGAAATAGATTGGGCTGCAAATTGCTTCCACGCAGAGCTGAAACTGACCCCACACCGCTTTGAAAGGAATAAGCCTGCCAAGGCAAAGTGATGCGAGTCAGACCGCCCAATGCATATATAAGCCCTTTTGGTTTCATTGAGCAGCAGGGCTTGAGATGTCATTTCATCTCAATGTTGGTAAAAGCCCCACAAAATTGGAAACAACGTCTCCAAAATGACCTAAACAGTGTTGTTAAACCTGAATTCAAACAAACAAATAAACATTACTAATACCGTGCACATAAAACTAAGACTAAATCTGCTTTTAAGTTTAATTTAATTTGATGTTTAACGTTCCCGTCAACACTGTATAGGTCGTTTTATAAACATGCTTCCAATTTTGTGGGACTTTTAGCCGACATTAAGATGAAATGACATCCCATGCCCTGTCGCCCAATGAAACCAATAGAGTTTATAAGCACTCGCACAGCTTTGCCTGGGCAGGCTTAGATCCTTTAAGTCCTAAGCGGTTTACAGTACTCGTATGTGGTCAGTTTTAGCTCTGCATTGAAGAACATGCAGCCCAATGTATTTCTCCATGCGAACATGAGTCGGCCCAGCTGATAAACCGGCTGCTCGGGCAAAAGTGCAATGCTCTTACCAGTAAGTCAAATATTTGTTTGTTTGTTTGTTTGATTGATATGAGGTTTAACGTCTCCCTCAACACTGTATAGATTATTTTGGAGACGTTGTTTCCAATTTCGTGGGACTTTTTATCCTACATTGAGATGAAATGACTTCTCAAGCCCTGTCGCCCAGTAAAACCATTGGGTTTGTAAGCATGGACGGTCCGACTCGCACCGCTTTGCCTGGACAAGGCTTTGCAGGGCTTGAGATGTCATTTCATTGGGCGGCAAGGTTTGAGATGTCATTTCATCTCAATGTCGGGTAAAAGCCCCACAAAGTTGGAAGCAACGTCTCCAAAAATGTCTTAAATAGTGTTGACGAGGACGTCGATACTTAATTCAAACAAACAAATCATTGGGCGGCAGGGATTAAGATGGCATTTCATCTCAATGTTGGGTAAAACTCCCCGGCACAAAATTGGAAGCATAGTCTCCAAAATGGTGTTGAATGAACGTTAAACCTCAATATAAACAATAAAGTCGCCAGTAAGATAACTGAGGTCCGTAACACAATATAATTTAAAGTGGAATGTCTTACATGAGTGTTCATGTATTGAATTTATTAAACGAGTTGAGGAAAATGGATAAAATACGAGGCTCTGCCGAGCATTTTATCCCTTTTCCTCGAAGAGTTTAATAAATTCAATAATTCATGAGCTCGAATGCAAGATTCCATTTAAAACACATTTGATTCACGATTTTGTTTCAAAAGCGTCAACATTCCGCCATTAGTAAACGCGACGTCATGAATGACGTAGTACGTGGAACGTTAAGCCCCGGTCCCACAGACCTTGCGTCTGCGATGCGACCTCTCTGCAACTGATTTCGTTGCTACTGGCCCGCAACCTTTGCAACTGTTGCAACTAAATTTGCTCCGAAAATGTGATCGCCGACCGGTCGCCGAACAATCGGCGATTAATGTTGACCAAAGTCGGCGATTGATCAGCGACTTGTCGGCGAAGAATCGCCGTATGATCGGCGACTGACTTGCAACAAGTGAAACATGATCGGGGGCTAGTCGGCGATCAATCGGCGACTCTTCAGAGACTGGATAAAACCGATCGGCGGCTTGTCGGAGACTGTTTTGCGTTTTTTTGTGACACAGACAAAAAAAACCTAAATTTTCGACTGCTGAGAGTCTTCTATGGGCTGCTGCAAGTCCTCGTCATCCGAAATTGTTGTCCGAGCCTTGCTTCCCGTTTTTTTTTTTTGGAAAAGTCTATTTGCAGTCAACTGCAAATAACCAAAACACGTTAAAATGTCAACTGCAAATAGCCAGAAAACGTTAAAATGGCTATTTGCAGTCAACTGCAGATAGCCAAAAAACGTTAAAATGGCTTTTTGCAGTCATTTTATATTCCTGCCATTTACACGTGCGCCCATCGAAATTCAGATCAGTCTGCGCATCCGCACTGTCTATTCATAGTCTTCGTTGTGTGCTCTTCGCATCAGGTTAACAAGTCCATGAAATTATGGCTCCTCTAAACCCCACTTTATAAAGAGAAAAGCGGTGTTTAAGGTGTAATTATTACCATTCCTTATTTTGGTGCAAACACATAGATTGTGGGTACACGTTAGAACCGCCTCATTGAGTCTGTTCTAACGAGCACATTCAATCTATGTTTAGACTAGAAATAAGGAAAATATACATCATCTTCATTCAAATAAGAAGGCCATGATGGCCCTGGATCGCTCAGCTGATCCTTATGGCAGGTAATATAAGGTGGTGTGGGCGGTTTGAACAATTTTTGTCTGACAGTGGCCCAAGGAACATTTCTGTGAAATTATATCAAAATCAATCTAGCTATTTAGGAACTTAAGTCATTTTAAGGGTTATATATTTTTTTCTGGATTGGAAAATTGTCAGAGTGGCACTCATGGAACTTTCCTTTAAAATCGTTTTCTTTTTTGGGGGAAGAAGTCAGCGCTGACTTGTATGTCACTATCTGGGCACCTGTCAGGACCTAGTGCACCAGACGGAAATGAATGGGCTCATTTTAACTAACTAACACTTATTCATGGTGACAAGGAGGGGGGGGGCGGTATCCATCCATTTGACAATACAGAGCTGACTTGTATGTCACTATCTGGGCGCCTTGTGGACATTGAGGGTCAGGTCCTAGTGCACCAGACGGAGATGAACAGGCTCAGTCTAACTAACAATGCCTCATGCTGAAGGTGGAAGCGGGGTGGGGTGGATCCCTTTGACGATACAGAGCTGACTTTGTATGTCACTATCTGGGTATCTTGTGGACACATTGAGGGTCAGGTCCTAGTTACAGGCTCAGTCTAACAAACAATGACTCTTGATGTGTTTGTGGGGGGAGGGGGGGGGGATCACTTTGACAATACAGAGCTTACTTGTATGTCACTATCAGGGTACCTTGTGACATTGAGGGTCAGGTCCTTCTGCACCAGACAGAGATGAACGGGCTCAGTCTTACTAACAATGACGCATCATTCTGGGCAAATCGAATGATATTTGGACCAAAACTGTGGCCTCTAGAGTATTAACAAAGTTTTTCTATGATTTGATCTGCTGACCTACTTTTTGACTCAACAGGACCCATATTCGAACCTAACCTAGATATTGTTATGATGATCATTCTGAGCAAGACTGATGATGATTGGACCAAAACTGTGGCCTCTAGAGTGTTAACGAGGTTTTTCTATGATTTGACCTGCTAACCGACTTTTAAGCCTGACATAACCCATTTTCGAACTTGACGTAGGTTTTGTCGAGATGATCATTCTGAGCACGTTTGGTGAGGATTGGACTCAAATTGTGGCCTCTAGAGTGTTAACAGGGTTTTTCTATCATTTGACGTTTTGACCTACTTTTTGACCCGACATGACCCATATTCAAACCCTACCGAGATATTGTCATGATAATCATTCTGATCATGATTGGACTAAACCCGTGGCCTCTAGAGTGTTAACAGGCCCCCGCCCACAGGGGCTTGAAGAACTATATGGGCTGCATGATGCTTCCATGCAGAGCTGAATCCGGCCCGCACACTAGTACTGGTAAACCGTTTAGAGGGTCTAAGCCTGTCCAGGGACCGCGGTGCGAGGCGGACCGCCCATGCTAATAAACCCTATTGGGTTCATTGGGCGACAGGGCTTGAGATGTCATGTCATCTCAATGTCGGGTAAAGGTCCCTCAAAATTGGAAGCAACGTCTCCAAAATGACCTTTACAGTGTTGATGGGGGACGTTAAATCTCAAATCAAACAAACAAAAATCTAGAGTGTTAACAAGAAAAATTTACGGACGACGGACGTCGCACGACGACGCCGGACATCTCACAGTCACAAAAGCTCACCATGACCATGACCTTCGGTCAGGTGAGCTAAAAATCTAAGCTCTCGGCCTTATGGTTTCCGAGAAGAAGATTTTGAACTTTTTCCAGGATAAATCAATAGGAGCTAATGAGCCCTGAGGCGTGTCCAATTTTGTCCCAAAGGGCATGTTTGGCAGGATTTATGTAGGCGACCATTTTATGTTGCTATATACAGTAGAACGTCGATGGCTCGAACACCGAAGGCTCGTTTACCATGGAAGTGTCGAACCCATTCTTGAGCCCCTAGCGAAATCCTCTACATAAGAAATAGTGGGGGACAATTAAGGAGATTTTAGTCTTTTATCTTGCAAATGTATGCTGTGTGTACTCATTAGAATCGCCTCGATGAGGCGGTTCTAATGAGTACACACAGCATGCATTTTCATTATAGAACACCGAAAAGATGTCTAAAAGTATCTGGTTATGCCTCCTGAAGAGGCGATTCTAATGAGTACACACAGCATGCATTTTCATTATAGAACACCGAAAAGATGTCTAAAAGTATCTGGTTATGCCTCCTGACAGTAACCCTCAGTGGCTCGAACTACCGCTGTCTCGAACAGATTGTTGAGGTCCCAAAGGTGTTCGAGCCATTGAAGTTCGACTGTACTAAATATCTGAGGTCTGTACTTCATGGTTTCAGAGAAGAAGATTTTGAAGCTTTTTTCCATTATAAGTTTATTGGGGATTTGGCCAATTTTGATCCAAGGGGCATGATTGGCAGGATTCATGTAGGCGACTACTCGACGTTGCTACATACTAAATACCTAAGCTCTGGGCCTTATGGTTTCAGGGAAGAAGATTTTTGATTTTTTGTTTTTCAATTTTAAGTTGTTTTTTAAGTTGTTTAGTGTATGGTAGCTACTAGGCCCTTGGGCGTAGCCAATTTTGACCCAAGGGGCACTGGCAACGCTGTATCATTTCGCTATCGTACAAGCCCCTACAGTAGCAGAATTTATTTTCTTTCAGTGTAATTTGTTTCTTTTTCTTCCAGTTTGTATTGATACAATATTTATCTTACTTCTAGTCAAAACATATATTGTGGGTCCTTATTAGAGCCGTCTCACCGAGGCGGTTCTAACGATTTCCTAGAATTTTATGTTTTGAGCAGGAGTATGAAAGATATCAAAATTTAGTACATGTATCTGAAAACTTCCACTTTTTGGTGGTAAAAGTTTCACTATATGTGTGATATAAACGTGCATGTCAAAATTCAAATTCTGTAAATATGAGCCAGTCCATGTTGTCGTTTTCTTTTGTCCGCCTCTCCGAACAAAGTTGCCTCTTTGAAAGCTGTCGTCGAAATGATGCTAGGATGTTAACAGTGTTTTTATTATAGTTGGCGCTATAACCGTTCTTTGGTTTTAACACCTTTTTACAGCTTGTCGGCGACCAGTTGCAGATCAATCGCAGATCAATCGCCTACTGATCAGTGATTAATCTCCGATCGGTCGCCGACCCATCGCCGAACAGTTGCCGACCGATCGCCAATAGGTCGTGGATCGATCAAAGATCAGTCGGCGATCGGTCGCCGACCAGTCTCCGATAAGTTGCAATAAGGTTGCTAGAATTTACAGCCAAATTTGCATAAATTCGGTCGGGGATCGATCGGTGACTGTTCGGCGATCAATCGGAGATTGGTCTGCGACATCTAGAAAACCATTGCAACTAGTCTGCGAGCAAAATCAGTCGCAGCCAGTCTTTTGTGCATGCACAAAAGACGATCGGTGACTAAATTTGATCGGCAACCTACCCGCGACGTTGCTGCAACCTTTATAAAACCTCTCTGTGACTTCTGCAACCGCTCCGCGATTGCCATTTTTTTTAGTCGCAGAGAGGTCGTATCGCGGTCGCAAGCTTTGTGACCGCGATGCGACCGGTGCGTATCTAACTAATTTGCATATTTAATCCACTAGTGGATTATCGAACATATTATATGGCGTTATTACATTCACATGATAAAATCTTACATAACATATGATGATTATATGGTATCGTTCATGGCTCTAGAAATGATATTTATCGGCTGAGGAGAAGCCTCCGTGGTGTAGTGGTTACGCTACTCGCCTTGTAAACCAGGGATCGCAGGATCGATCCCGGGCTTCTCCAGACTTTCGGATGAGTCTTTAAACCGAGGTCCCGTCTCCGTTTGACCATAGCTGTTGGTGGGACGTAAAACTCTAACACTAACTCACTTATCGTCTGAGTAATTGTGATGGTAACTTATATTACAAACACTCATGATTTATGTCAGGAGAGAAACAATTTTAAAAACAAGAAAAAATGTTCTAGAGAATGGTTATCCTTTGGAAGAAAGGAATACAACACAAAACTGAAACTTTGAAGTACCGAAGTTTTTTTCTGGCCCAGACTGGTTAGTTTTGGCCACTTAGGCCTCATCAATGACCCTCAGATATATTCCACATTTCACAATGTAATCAATGGGTCAAATGGACTAAAATGATAATATGGTGAAGGACTGGGAGAGTTTGTATGCCACTATAGGGATCAACCATGGTTTTTCATGCATTAACATTTGCCGGGTCCCGAGGAAGCTGTTTGAACATGAGGCCGCTAGGCCGAATGTTCAAATATCTTCCGAGGGATCCGGCAAATGTTAATGCAATGAAATAACCATGGATGATCGTTGTTCTTGCATAACTTACGATTCCGACAGCAAATTTTAATTAAAACGCCCAAAAGCTCCATATAAACTCCATATAAACTCTTCAAATGCGACCGGCGAACCAACATGGTGACCAGTTCAGAATGTTGTTCACAATGACGTTGTTACGCAGTAACCATCTGACGTCATCATAGAACCATAAAACGCTACGTTCAGGGCGATAACGTTACGTCGGTCAACGTAAGATAAACAAAGCAAGGCCCGTCTTGTGATATCAAAAGCTCATAATCCATGTTCAAACAGCACGCGAATTTCATGATTTGAACATGGTTTTTGCTGTTTGAGCACGGCTTTCGGTCCATTTGACAATGGCTTCGAACAGCCATGCGCATAGATATTTATGCAAGAACACACATTTGCTTACATCAGTTGAAGTGAAGGTAAATATGTTCTGTCAAAAGCACTTTTTATCGTAATGTTTCCAGTTGCTTCCAAAGAAATGCAACTGACCTGAGAATTTGTTTGATCGTGCTTGGTGGCCAACTGCGGTTTACGTTTTATAAAAATAAAACAAAAATCGATTAAAACTAAAGAAATCAAATTGATAATAGCTCACCGCGAACTTCGGGTGCAGGATTCGTGTTATCTCGAGGTCATAAATTACTTTTATTTGACCCTAGATTCTCTTTGAAATCAGTGATAATCTGATTTACGACATCAACTGTTTTTAACCACCCAGCAGAAGCGAACCGCGCTCTCTCTCTCTCTCTCTCTCTCTCTCTCAATTTCCAGTTGAAGTAGAGGTATTGTGATGTTCACGTGACTACCACTCACATTAAACTTAAGGGGAACTGATACACCTTCAGGGAAGGTAACTCCTGCAAACGAATTTTTGTTTCCTATGTCAATAGGGGTCAACTCTTAAAGGAAAGAATTTGCTCCACAGGAGCAAATTCTTTTCTTTAAGAGTGGACCCATTTTTCAGTGGACAGGGCAGGAAGTTCCGAAAGTTGTCTCCCTTTGAAAAATTGGTGGAAAAATCTGCCAGGTTTTCCCAGTCCCCTTTCCCCTTAAACCACGCACAAATTGAGCTAAACCTTTTGTTAACATAGGGGCTTTAAGAAATATATGGGCTGCATAATGCTTCAACGCAGAGCAGAATCTGGCCCGCACACTAGTACTGGTAAACCGCTTAGAGGATCTAAGCGGTGATAGGCGGACCGTCCATGCTAATAAACCCTATTGGTTTCATTGGGCGAAAGGGCTTGAGATGTCATTTCATCTCAATGTCGGGTAAAAGTCCCACAAAATTGGAAGCAAAGTCTCCAAAATGACCTTTACAGTGTTGACGGGGACGTTAATCCTCAAATCAAACAAATCAAAAAAAAAAAAAAAAATAGTTAACCCTTGATTGTTCTTCCTGTAGATGACGTCAAACACACGTACAGTTATCTTTCTTGATGGAGACACCAAGGTTGATTTCCAAGAGAATTTTAATTTGACACCTTTCTTGTTCCTTGGGAAATTATGACTAAACCTTGATAATTTTATTCTTATAACCATTAAGAACAATAACAGTTTTTATCACACAGAGGCAAGTGTGATTGGGTAAAGTGACCAGCTCTATATGACCTTAACTCAAAAGATACTTAGAGGTGTTTCCAAGACCCCAAGACATGTCAGCAACACATTTCTTAATCCACAGATTCCTCCTTAAGATTAACCCTTAAAACACCACAGAAATGTTTAAAGCAAACGACAATTACTGTTTACATTATTTTACAGAAAAAATAAGGCTTTCTGTTACCTGTGAAACGTCAGAATGTCCTTGAAGAAATGCATGGGCTGCATGATGCTTACACGCAGAGCTGAATCCGGCCCGCACACTAGTACCGGTAAACCGCTTAGAGGGTCTAAGCCTTTCCAGGAACCGCGGTGCGAGGCGGAACCTCCATGCTAATAAACCCTATTGGTTTCATTTGGCGACAGGGCTTGAGATGTTCTTTCATCTCAATGTCGGGTAAAGGTCCCACAAAATTGGAAGCAACGTCTCCAAAATGACCTTTACAGTGATGACGGGGACGTTAAACCTCAAATCAAACAAACTCGTCCGCACAATGTAAAACCTTATTTTCTATAAAACAACAACAACAACAACAACAACAAAAAATAATAATGATTATAATAATAATAAAATAAAAGAAAATAAATAAATAAAATGAATAAAAGAAAAATCCAAAAATAAAGATATTGGAAATACTTGAAAATGAGGTTTGCAAATACCGTGACAGACAGTAATTAACAGCTTTAAAAAGCTTGTCTGTCTCAACCTTTAAAGAATCAAAGTATGGAAAAAAGTAACATTTTTTATCGTAAATCTATTCAAATATTATTTTCTATTTCAATTGAGAAATAAATCACTTTACCGGTGATAAAAATGTGATTCTGATAATAATTGAGCCCCGCCAAGCGAATTTGTGTCTTCGAGCATTCCGTCATGACAAATTTTATCTGCGCATGCCCAGCCATTCAGAGGGGCCAGGGATATGGCTTTCTGTCTGAAGGTTCCTCTTGATTCACTGCTTGTATGAGCAAGCAGCGAAGGTTCTGGCGCGACTGCGCGGATGCGCAGGCTCGCCTGAACCTTCGCTGCTCGCATAGGCGATAAGTACCAAAATCGCTTGGCGGGGCCCATATGATAAACATCAAACGTTGCCAAAAATGGAAACGAAGCCACCACGCGCGCATGCAGCTGGCGAGAATGCAATAAAATTCCTCACGATATTAAAACCATCTTTGGGATTGTTCGAAAGTGGTCTTAAAGACCACTTTTGAATAGTCCCAAAGTTGGTCTCTGACTAAGGGCACTGTATGCAGAACACTTAAAGAAAGAATAACTGCAACCTACTAAATAAGCTTTTCAAAGCAGAATCACTCTACAAAATTGGAAGCAACGTCTCCAAAATAACCTATACAGTGTTTTAGGTGGTACGGCCACCGCCCATCGGGGCTTGAAGAAATAAATGGGCTGCACGATGCTTCCACGCTGAGCTGAGTCCGACCGCAGACGAGTACTGGTAAACTGTTTAGAGGATCTAGACCTGCCCAGGCAAAGCGGTGCGAGTCGGACCGTCCATGCTTATAGACCCTTTCGGTTTCATTGGGCGACAGGGCTTGAGATGTCATTTCATCTCAATGTCCTCAAAATTGGAAGCAATGCCTCCAAAATGACCTATATAATGTTGACGGGGACGTTTAACATCAAATTAAACAAACAAAGGTGGTCTTAATAGCGGAATTTGATTGTTCAAACATATTATAATGGACTGCTATTGGAAAGCTATTCTATGTGCCACAAAGGGGACGAAAAACGTCAATTCAAACAAACAAAAAGAAGAAGAAGAAAAAAATACGGACAAGACATGACGCACATTTAACTAAAAGTAAACAGAAATAACGGTCAATTTGTATGTTTGATGTCAATGTCACCGTCGCTGTCATGTAACGGAGATGACATGAACATGTAAAACAAGGATAATCTTGTATTTTCCTGTCTGGTCTGCGTCTGTTCACATTTTTGCTCTAACGATGTATGAAGCCGAAATTTTGCTCCCGCCAATCGGGGCTTGGAGAAGTAGATTGGGCTGCATGATGCTTCCACGCAGAGCTGAATGTGACCACACATGAGTACTGGTAAATCGCTTAGAAGGACTTAGCCTGCCCAGGCAAAGTGGTGTGAGTCGGATCGTCCAATGCATATAAGCCTTCTGGTTTCATTGGGCTTGAGATGTCTTTTCATCTCAATGTCGGGTAAAAGAAGCAACATCTCAATATGACCCGAATAGTGTTGACGGGGACGGTAAACACCAATTCTAACAAACAATGGAGCCGAAATAAGAGAAGTAGCCATTCCTATAGACTGTTGTTTTTAAGGTAACCGGGCGCCAAGAGCACATGGGGGCTACCCCCATTCCTATAATTTGGCTGGTAAACTTTTTGTAGTGAGGTCTAAACGGCGAGCAATCACGAGAGTTTTGTGGTCAATTGTTTGCCAATACGACTTATACTGCCGAAGGCCACGTGATTACTGACCAGAGTGGTTAAGCTGCGCGAAAATTAAACATAAAATCACCGGAAAGTGTTTTTTTTTTTTTCAACAAAAAATGCATAGGTCCGAAGCGCAGAGTCTGATCAGGGTATATACCGAATGCTAGACCGATTCATCATGTGAACAAGTCCGTGAAATGAACGCCCATCTAAACACCACTTTATATAGAGAAAATTGGTGTTTACTGGATTTTACATATTCAGGCTCTAATTTTTGCTCCGAGACATAGGTTATGGGTACTCGTTAGAACCGCCTCAATGAGGCGGTGTTAACGAGCATCCACAACCTATCATTGCAGAATAAATAAGAAAAATATGACAGATTTTGATCAGAAAATTATAGTCATTTTGGAGCTGTGAAAAATGCACTATGTCGCACGGGTGTGTTAGCGTAATGAACAGACCAGTCTAAGTCCAGGTTCGGGATCGTTTCAGCTTACGCCCAGACTTAATCTATCTATCTATCTTCTCATACTGTGTCGGTCATATTTGGCCATTACCTCAGTTAGGTGGGTGGCTAAATTTAGAATTTAGCTTAAAAAAAAAAACATCACTGGATGGCCCCTTAAAACTACCCACAATCCGAACACAGAGGTATCCTAAAACGCACACCCCCGAGTCTCAATCCTACACCGTGCGGGCTTTGAACTCCACTGCGGTCTTGCCATTCACCGCACACGAGGGAAGACCACTCCACCGAGGAACAGCTCCAGGGAAGAAAGAGTTCCTCAGGGCACCACCACAGGACTGGCACCCACGACACCGAGAGCCACCCGCTTTTGATTCCCTTGTTTGGGTTGACACCGCTGCAGAGGTCAAGCACCCATCATCGCCAACCGACAACGCACCAGGGCATATCCCGCAGAAGAAGGCCCACCAGTGTTACCAATGCTTTGATTTTTCTTTGTTTACATGCTTCCTTATTGTCTACGCCCACGGGTGTAGACTATCTAATGAGAGTGAAGGACAGGTAGTTTTGTTTTTATGTCACATTGTTTTGTTTGTTTGATTTGATGTTTAACGTCAAATCAAACAAACAAAACAATGTGACATAAAAACAAAACTACCGGTCCTTCACTCTCATTAGATAGTCTACACCAGTGGGCGAAGACAATAAGGAAGCATGTAAACAAAGAAAAATCAAAGCATTGGTAACACTGGTGGGCCTTCTTCTGCGGGATATGCCCTGGTGCGTTGTCGGTTGGCGATGATGGGTGCTTGAGAGAACATTAGGAAGTCCTTATTTGTAATACACTTACAAATTAACTGACACATTCCCATCAGGCACATGACGAAATTGTGACGTCACATCGACGTCAGTACGACGCCATGACGTAGATGAAACGTCACATCTACGTCGGTGCAACGTCGTGACAATAGACCGACGTTGATTTGACGTTGCCCTAGCGACGCGTGCCTGCTGGGTTATTACAATCATGCTCACGTGATAAGTTTTGTCAGTTTACGTTCAAGTCCAGGTACTACACAAATTAGTATGTGCTGAGCGTAGACTCAAGCTTTTTGTAAAAGCTAATATTTGTAACACAACTAGGTTAATTAATCTTTATTTTTTTATTTTATTTTTTTGGTGGGGGGGGGGGGGGTTACGGGCCTTTCAAGATTATTTCACTCATATCGAGCCGATCGTTTATCAGAGGTGGGCGAAAACCGGAGTACCCGGAGAAAAACCACTTGACCTTCCGTTGCAGAACTTGGTATCTCACATGTGACCCGAGCGAGGCTCGAACCACAGCGGTGAGAGACCTAATGATCCCTGAAGAGTCGGCGCTCTTAACCACTTAATTAATCTTTAATATTTCAGTTAAAAATGCGGAACCGTTGGACCGACATCGATACGACTTTGCGATACGAGTTTGCGACGTTATATCAATGTCAGCTTTACGTTGGTCCGGATTTCTTCCTGGCTGGGATGACATTTTCTCGCGAATATTACGAAATTCCTTAATCAGTGCTAGAGAACAAGTCCTTGTAAAACCCACATTTCCAAAGTGCGTATTCAAGCTTTTCAACTTTTCTCAAGTATATATGATGTTCGCCCACCTCTGGTTAACGGTCGGCTCGATATTAGTAAAATAATTTTGAAAGGGCCGTAAACCAAAAAAAACAAAAACAAAAAAAAAAAAAAAAAAAACGTACATATAAATCGGAGTTTTTAGTTTTTGGTTTAGTTTTTGGTTTGGTTTAGTTTTTTTTTTTTTTTTGTTTTATAAATCGGACCCTTTTATAGATTTTATAGAACATATTTATAGGAGTGTTCTTGCCCCCCGCCCACTGGGGCTTGGGAAAATATATGGCGCTGCATTATGCTTCCACACAGAGCTGAAACCGACCCCACATCAGTACAAGTTAACGGGCCTAAGCCTGCTCAGGCAAAGTTGTGCGAGTAGGACTGTCCATGCAAATAAACCCTATTGGTTTCATTGGGTGGCAGTGCTCGAGATGTCATCTCATGTCATCTCATCTCAATGTCGGGTAAAAGTCCCATAAAATTAGAAGCAACATCTCCAAAATAACCTGATAGTGTGGACGGGAATGTTAAGCCTCAGTTCAAACAAAGGCAAAGGAGAGTGTTCTATGAACGAATTTAGTAAGGTGCTGTGGCCAAAATAAGTAACATTCCTCTTTTAAGACCACCTTTGGGACTGTTCAAAAGTGATCTTAAGACCACTTGTGAACAGTCCCAAAGGTGGTCTCTGCCCAGAGGGCACTGTATGCAGAAAACACAAAGAAAGAATAAGTGCAGCCTAACTACCTGAGCATAGTCCTAGGCTTCATGATTCTTCAGTCATGTTTGCACAGTGAAGACATACATTAGCATGCACATCCAATCACTCAGAACATAGCTGTCTCTCACTGCATGGAGAAGCTCAATCAGAACTTAGCTGTCACTCACTGCATGGAGAAGCTCAATCAAAACTTAGCTGTCTCTCACTGCATGGAGAAGCTCAATCAGAACTTAGCTGTCTCTCAATGCATGGAGAAGCTCAATCAGAACACAGCTGTCTCTCACTGCATGGAGAAGATCAATCAGAACATAGCCTTCTAACACTTCCTGAAGAAGCGCACTCAGAACATAGCAGTCTCTCATTGAATGGAGAAGCTCATTCAGATCATAGCCGTCTCTCACTGCATGCAAAAGCTCACTCAGGACATAGCCGTCTTTTACTTCTTGGAGAAACTCAATCAGAACATTGTTGTCTCTCACTGCATGGAGAAGCTCGCTCAATACATAGCCGTCTGACACTTCATGGAGAAGCGCACTCAGAACATAGCAGTCTCTCGTTGCATGGAGAAGCTCTCTCAGAACATAGCCGTCTCTCACTGCATGCAAAAGCTCACTCAGGACATAGCCGTCTATCACTTCATGGAGAAGCTCACTCAGACCATAGCCGTCTCTCACTGCATGGAGAATTTCACTCAGAACATAGCCGTCTCTCACTTCATGGAAAAGCTATCTCAGAACATAGCCGACTCTCACTTCATGGAGAAGCTCATTCAGAACATAGCCGTCTCTCACTTCATAGAAAAGCTATCTCAGAACATAGCCGAGTCTCACTTCGTGGAGAAGCTCATTCAGAACATAGCCGTCTCTCACTTCATGGAAAAGCTATCTCAGAACATAGCCGACTCTCACTTCATGGAGAAGCTCATTCAGAACATAGCCGTCTCTCACTTCATGGAAAAGCTATCTCAGAACATAGCCGACTCTCATTTCATGGAGAAGCTCATTCAGAACATAGCCGTCTCTAACTGCAAGGAGAAGCTCATTCACAACATAGCCGTCTCTCACTGCATGGAGAAACTCACTCAGAAAGTAGCCGTCTCTCACTGCATGGAGTAGCTCACTCAGAAAGTAGCCGTCTCTCACTGCATGGAGAAGCTCACTCAGAAAGTAGCCGTCTCTCACTGCATGGAGAAGCTCATTCAGAACATAGCCGTCACTCACTGCATGGAGTAGCTCACCCAGAACATAGCCGTCTCTTACTGCATGGAGAAGCTAATTCAGAACATAGCCGTCTCTCACTCCATAGAGAAGCGCACTCAGAACATAGTCGTCTCTTACTGCATGGAGAATTTCACTCAGAACATAGCCGTCTCTGACTGCATGGAAAAGCTATCTCAGAACATAACCGACTCTCACTTCGTGGAGAAGCTCACTCAGAACATAGCCGTCTCTCACTTCATGGAAAAGCTATCTCTGAACATAACCGACCCTCACTTCATGGATAAGCTCACTCAGAACATAGCCGTCTCTCACTGCATGGAAAAGCTATCTCAGAACATAACCGACTCCCACTTCATGGAGAAGCTCACTCAGAACATAGCCGTCTCTCACTGCATGGAAAAGCTATCTCAGAACATAACCGACTCTCACTTCATGGAGAAGCTCACTCAGAACATAGCGGTCTCTCACTGCATGGAGAAGCTATCTCAGAACATAACCGACTCTCACTTCATGGATAAGCTCACTCAGAACATAGCCGTCTCTCACTTCATGGAGAAGCTATCTCAGAACATAACCGACTCTCACTTCAAGGATAAGCTAACTCAGAACATAGCCGTCTCTCACTTCATGGAGAAGCTATCTCAGAACATAACCGACTCTCACTTCATGGATAAGCTCACTCAGAACATAGCCGTCTCTCACTTCATGGAGAAGCTATCTCAGAACATAACCGACTCTCACTTCATGGATAAGCTCACTCAGAACATAGCCGTCTCTCACTTCATGGAGAAGCTATCTCAGAACATAACCGACTCTCACTTCATGGATAAGCTCACTCAGAACATAGCCGTCTCTCACTTCATGAGGAAGGTATCTCAGAAAATAACCGACTCTCACTTCATGGATAAGCTCACTCAGAACATAGCCGTCTCTCACTTCATGGAGAAGCTATCTCAGAACATAACCGACTCTCACTTCATGGATAAGCTCACTCAGAACATAGCCGTCTCTCACTTCATGGAGAAGCTATCTCAGAACATAATCGACTCTCACTTCATGGATAAGTTCACTCAGAACATAGCCGTCTCTCACTGCATGGAGAATTTCCGGTTTAGTTGGCATCCATATAGTACACAGTGAACAATATGATCAAACTGATCGACCATCTCATCTACGTGACATGGTGTATTTTTTCACATGGCTTCAAAACTGGTATATACATGTGCGACATCTTTCGTATTTAAATTCTGCTACTAACATAGATTGTGAGTGCTCGTTAAAACCGCCTCGCAGAGGCGGTTCTAATGCGGACCCACAATCTATGTTTTAAGCAAAATGAGGAGCATAATTTATACCGATGTAAACCACATTTTCTCTGTATAAAGTTGGGTTTACATGGATGTTCATTACATGGGCTTGTTAACGTGATGTACAGCACCTGCGCAGCAAACTCGTCGACGTGCAGAAAGTTGTTTACCATATACATTTTCGCAGCGGCTGGTGAATCTTTTGAGTCGAATTCATTTCTTAATCCGGATATTTGTTATTTTTATGATCAAGAGCGTTTTTGTATGATAAAAATGATGGAAAGAAGTATTAAAGGGTTAACGAAAACCGCAAGTAGTTTTTGTGGGAAAAGTATCTTATAAGGGGGGGGGGGGGGGGGGGTGGGCGGTGTTTAACAAATTTCAAACAGTGATGGTTTTTGCAAAAGACAATTTGAGGTAAAGTTTGTTTGATTTGTGCAACAAGCATGTCCAGAAACATGACTAGGTTTTATTTAAAAGTAAAATAAAATAACAACAACACGCAAAATATTCTATAAGTTTGATTCGTGTCGACATATCTTTCTTTGTTCAGTTCGACAAAGTAAGACCGTGTGTGTGGTCATTACATTAACGCCAGCCATTAATTCTGCAAGTGATTGCATTTATTCACAATCGATTTTAATGGCCATGTACCCGTGCCTTGTAACTAGTCAGCGTTTGTTTGCATTGACGTTTTACATCCCCGTCAACACCATTTATGTCTTTACAGACGTTGCTTCCAACTTTGTTGGACTTTTACCTGACATTGAGACGAAACCCTACCGCACGAACAAACCAGTTTATAGGCAGGGACAGCCCGACTCGCACCACTTTGCCTGGGCGAGTCGGCTAAGACCTAAGCGATTTATCGATACTCATGTGCAGTCGGTGTCAGCTCTGCGTGGAAGTACCATAAGCCCAATCTACTAGCAGGGGTCCTCATGTTTTATACGCACTATCGGTTTACCCCATTTTGTACCGAAAAACCCAAAACGGGTACCCTGGCAAACAGTACAGGCCCTGATCAGACGACACAGAATGCGGCGTCTGATCAGGGCCAACACTATTTGCAAGAAGTTCAGCCATTTTCCAAGTAGATTTTGAAGAAAACACAACCTGATACCCCTTAATTTTGAAATGGACTCCCCTTATTTATAAGGAGTAAGATTCCATTAGGTACAAAGCGGGTTAATGACTATTTTAATACGTTTATCCATGTAATGCCATCTTTACAATCACACTCTACACAGAGAAAAACAGGGTTTACAACATAGAAATATTTTCTTTCGACTTGCTTTAAACATTAACCAAACCCCACTCAGATACGTGTTTTTACGTGTCTGCACCCCCCCCCCTCCCCATTTTAAGCCCCAGAAGCACCTAAAATCTGCATTTCTAACCCCAGATAGTTATGTTTGCTGTAGTATTTGTTTGGCAAAACAGTGACCTATTTTTTCGCGCGCCTCCCCACTAAAAATATTCCGGGGGGACGCCCCCCTCACATCCCGACAAAATTGGGGTGTATGGCCCAACCGGCCGCTAAAACTTATATCTGAGGGTGTCTGGGGTCAAAAATGCCTGAAAGTTGATGCTGATAAAACATGCTGCAAACAGTGAAAATGGCCAGTGCCAAACACCTTAATTGTTGCCTTGACAGCTGTGTGAAGATTAAAATGTGGTCAAAAATTCATGTGAAAACACACTTTTTGCCAACTTTGAGATGCCCTTCTTTACCATGGCAACAATGACCAAGTCATGAAAGGTTGCATTTGAAAGGCTAGTGCCCAATGAACATTCATACCGAGTTTGGTGTAAAACAGACCATCCATTATGAAACAATGGCTAGTTGAAGTTGCTGTCAGGTGCAACACTGTGAAAATCAGCGAAATTCACAAAATCCCTGAGTGTTAAAGTGTTAAATGTGGGTACTCGATAGAACCGCCTCATTGAGCACCCACAATCTATGCAGTATTAAGAAACATATCACAAATATTCAGTGAAAATCCGCTAGATAATTAAAAAAAAGGAAACAACATATATTAACCCATTTATGCCTAGCGGCCCTTTTTCGAGACGTTGGCAAACCGTGCAGACCCAGATCAGACACCGCAAAACGGAGCGTCTGACCTGGGTCTACACTGTTTGCTGAAAGTACATACATTTTTTGTGCAAAATGTACCACTAAAACAAACCTAGCACGCCTATAATTGGAAATGGACCTCTTCAAACTTATTAGTTGGGAGATTCCATTGTCAAGTATGGGTTAAGTTATTACTTATCAATCTTTCATTGTGTTTTGACACCCAGTGTCTTCTAGCAAAAGACCGCCTTCGGGATTGTTCAAAAGTGGTCTTTAAGACCACTTTTGAACAGTCCCGAAGGTGGTCTTAATAAAGGAATTTTACTGTAGCACAAGGACGTGCAATTTAGATAGGTTATCAATTAGATCTTCCCATATTTTACCATCTGCACTTTTCATAAAATGATGACATTTTAATTAATTAAAACATGTTAAAGTGTTACTTAATAATTGTTGAACATCAAAATGTCATCGGGCTGTGAGAAAAATTAAACAAGATGGTTTTAGGCGAAAGACAGCTGTCTAAATCAGATATGTTTTTACATAGCTTGGATTGTTTCTCAAGGCATCATATTTTTCCCGCCTTATCAGGTGAAGTGGTAACAATTTATTTATTTATTTGTCTATTTATTTATTTTACTACTATCACTTTCCTACCACTAGTACTATAACGACTACAGCAACAACTACTTATACTACTATTTCTTCGAACAGAATTCTTGTTCCAGGTCGACAACTTTCACACGTGTAATAACAAGTGACGACGTCCATGTCAACCATGTATTTTCTTGTTGAAAAAATGTCAGATTTAACAATTTCAGTACCAGAAACCCCTAAAGTGGTACCTTGGCAAACAGTGCAGGCCCAGTTCAGACGCCGCAGAACGCGGCGTCTGATCAGGACCTTCACTGTTTGCTAAAAGTTCAGTCATTTTCCAAATAAATCATAGTTTGATGAAACCACAACCCGACACCCCTAAATTTTAAATGGACTCCTGCTATATATAAGAAGGAAGATTCCATTTGGTACAAAAAGGGTTAAAGACGATAAAATCCAATTTAAAGAGGTCAAATGACAATCAGAAACTTATATTCGTGTTTGTTTCAGATGCAATTTATGTAACTCGCCAAGGGCTCGTTTCACAAATTTCATATGAAATGACCACTCGCGTAAGATCCTCCATTCTTAGAAATGAAACAGATGGATTTTGTTTGGACCTTGCTTTTATTATATGAAAAGAGTACAATAATCTTACATAGGTATGAGGGGCGGATAGAAAAATCCTATCCGAGGGTAACTTTCCGGCATCACGAGGCTTGCCGAGTGATGTCAGACAGTGATCCCGGGAGACTGATTTCTCTAACTACATCACACTAATGTTAGATTCTTTTTTTTTTAGCAAACCTTCCATTTCTGAAAGTGGACTTGTTCTGATGCATTCGAAGGCCACTTTGGGACAATCAGCAGAAAAACTTAGTATAGCAATAAAAAGCAACGTGGGGGTGGGGTGGGGAAAGGGTCGACTTCGGAGTTTACGAGTATTGAACCTATCACCCTATTCCGTTGAATACCCATGCATAATAATCATAACAATTTGACCCGCATAGAGGACTCTTGGATCAACAGTGAGCACGCCAAAAGACTGAATCACTTCCATACAAGCTGTCTTAGAATCCAGACGTGGAAGTCCTGAAAAGGGCAGGGGTGCAAAGTGTGCATAGTCTTCTGAAACTGGCACAGTTAAGATGGACAGGTTGCTTAGGAAAATTCTCCCAGGAGAACCGCTCACATGGTGGTCAGAAGGAGCCCTATAAGGACACCCTCAAAGCCTCCCTCAAGGACTACAACATACCAATAGGGTCGTGGCAACAAATTGCACAGGATCGAGCAAATGACGAGGTCTCATCAGAAGTGGTGCAAGTGAATACGAGGCAAACAGAATCAGCGAAGCTGAGCAGAAACTCGCACAGCGCAAAGCCAGGTCTAAGGTATCACCAACATAGCTGTCTTCCCCTAACCTCTTCTGTTTTTTTTTTTTCTGCAACAGACAGTTCAGCGCTCGAAGTGGTCTCATCAGCCACCCTAGAACACAAAACAATAACATTTCTCAAATGTGATTAAGATTGGTTATTGTCAGTAATGGCAGACCATAGGGGCTTGAATCATGAAAAAAAAAATGAAAAAAAAAAAAAAAAAAAATTTTTTTTTTTTTTTGGTACTATATTAGAGACAAGGGGGGAAACTTCGGCTCCATTTTTTTGGGGGTTACCTCATTTTACCAAGTGTATCTTTTTCGCAAATGCAGTTATTCACCTGCTTATTACGAATTGTACAAGTTAAATAAGTCCACTTTGCAACAATAATCCGCCTCTGTCTGTCACTTGCAGGAAACATGTTTTTCTCGCATGGATTAACTCAGCAAAGCAAAATTCGGCATAAACGTGTGACAAAAATTTTCAGGTTTTTATCTATCACAAGCGAACTAGTGTTACGGAGGAAACTTTTTTCGCTTTCAACTGATGTCTTTCATTAAAATGAACCTCTCGTGACCAATTTGAATCCAAAATGATGTATTTGCAGCTCTAAATTTAGAATTTACTACTTTTACATCGCTTTATGTAACAGATCAAGAAAACAATCGTCGCGAAGCTTGGTTTTTCTGCTGATTCCGGGCTACTCTCTCGATGAACTAACGACCGGAACGACCGGTGCTGTTTAATTTCTATACCGTTCGAAGTAGTGATAATTGATTATCGCTATTTTTCTTCCATTTTCAACTAAACCCCAAGAGGGGACACAGACGTTGTATACTGCATATACTCCAGTTTTGAAGGCTGAAAGAGAACACAGTCACCATGTAATTACGGTAGGGTTCTTTAACCTGCACAGGGGGATGGTTCTCCCTGCACAGAGGTCTCCAGTTAACGTCCAGATTCGAAGGACGATGCACTTTATGATATTCATACCTGCAAAATTTATTATGCCAATGAAATTTTGTCACCGCTGCTGGGGATCGAACCTGGGACCTTTTGCATCTGAGGCACTGAGCTAGGTGGGTGAGAAATGGGGCCTTTTCAATATATAGGACATTTAATTTTGGTGCTTTTGAGTAAAGCGGCATTCCAATCTAAATGTTTCTCGACCAGGCTATTGAAAGGTTATAAAACGTTTTTCATGCTCAATTCAGTCGAGCGTTAAATTTGTAATGCTCGCTATTTTTAAATCTAACAGTTCATCAATTTAATTTTCCTGCTTAGATTTGTTTGTTTGATTTGAGGTTTAACGTCCCCGTCAACACTGCAAAGGTCATTTTGGAGACGTTGCTTCCCATTTTGTGGGACATTTACCCGACCTTAAGATGAAATGACATCTCAAGCCCTGCCGCCCAATGAACAAAAAGGGTAAATTAACATTGACGGGCCGACTCGCACCGCTTTGCCTGGGCAGGCTTAGATGCTCTAAGCGGATTACCAGTACTCGTGTGCGGGTCGGTTTCATCTCTGCGTGGAAGCATCATTTCTTCATGCCCCGATGGGGGGGGGGGGGGGGGGGCGTTTTCTGCTTAGAAAAGAACTGAATAATAGAATGTATGTATGATGGGATTGAGGCCGAAACAAGGAATTTTCAAGCAAGTTTTCAGTTTAGTTAAGTATCATGTAGGATTTTGTCGAGCATGAGACTTAAATTCACTGAAAACGAGCCCGAAGCCACGACCGCAATATTAATTATTTTTGTCACCCGAACACTTTAAGGAATTTATTTGTTTGATTAGATGTTTAAAGTGCCCATCAACAGGTCATTTTGGAGACGTTGAATCCATTTTGTGGGACTTTTACTCGACATTGAGATGAATTGACATCTCAGGCCCTGTCGCCCAGTGAAACCAGTAGGGTTTATAAGCATGAACGGTCTGACTCGCACCGCTTTGCCCGGGCAGGCGGTTTAGCAGTACTCGCGTGCGGTAGGTTTCAGCTCTGCTTGGAAGCGTCACGCAGCCCACCTATTTCTTTAAGCCCCGATGGGTAGGTCCGAAAACTTTAAAGAATGTGTTGTGAACTGCACAAGTATACAGAAATTAATAAGCGATAAAGCACTTTCACACCAATGTAACACAACAAAATGTCAGTATTTTAATATTCATACCTCCCGGAGAATATCGTCATCATTTTTCCAGTGAGCCGCTAAAGTTTGTGTCTAAAGCATCCGTTTGTACATGTAAAGTGCTACGCATGAAATAAAAACAGTCCATGTACATTTCATGACCTGCTTTCTTTGACATTTGACAGCAGTTTGATGACAAATTGAATGTCCATTTCATTAAAAGTTAATAAGGACATGTCATTCTGACTGTTAAAAATGTACATTTAAGGGCAAACTGAGAAGCTGCTCCCCTAATTGCATGGATAACAAAACATGCTACAGAAGACGGTTTTGAAAAGAAAATTACCTCGGGCTCAATGTGGGTGTTTTGCAATGACTGACATAATGAGATAGCTAATAAACCCTAGAGTGAGCAGCGATATGAGGCAAAGAAAACAAACACTTAAGAAATGAAATTTATTTTTATGCTATTCATAATAGTACGAACGCAGTAGGTTGTATGCAAAGTAAGTGAACCCCGAAGGGGTTCATGTAAACTTTGTTAGCGACTCGCTGTCGTTCATATTTTCATGAAAAGCAGAAAAATTAAAGTTATTGTTTTATAATAACATTCTATGCCCCTCATCAATGGGCGAAAAATAATGCTTATAGGACAAACTTTGAACTGAAAAACATTTACACGCCATTTTTACTACAAAGAGAGGAACAACGTTGACCTCACCAACGCCCGTAGAGAACCATGGTTTAGAATGACGTCACTTGATGTCACTGAAAATCATGTGACTCGATGCGTTCACGGAAGTATAAACTGTTTGTGTTTACATTACATTTTTTTATTTATGAGCCGGATAAATTCCATACCCTATCAGTTGAGCATGAAAAAAGGTTTTATAATCCTTGGGCCAGGTTGGTGCAGTTTAGGTCTGTACACCGTTCTTTCTACCTCTGGAATGAACAGTACACAATATTTCCGTACCCCTCTACTAAATCTTAAGACCCAAATATCTGAGAGAGAGAGAGAGAGAGAGAGAGAGAGAGAGAGAGAGAGAGAGAGAGAGAGAGAGAGAGAGAGAGAGAGAGAGAGAGAGAGAGAGAGAGAGAACAGCAAACATTAGACAAAACACATGTTGAAACGCTTTTTACTTGGTTTCCACTTATCACAAAAAAGAAGGAAAATTCCTACAGACCTATTGGCACCAAAACAGCTATTGTTATTTAGGTAACAATATAAGAACACACGCTTAAAGGCGTCAATCATTCCGACCACTATAAATTCAAATTTGTAAAACAATTTCAAGTTATTTCTAGCCGTATCTCTTTTAACTAAAATTCTGAACCGTTTGGCTTAACACTGCTGCATTTTTATTTATTTTTTTATTTTTTGCTTAGCTAACCGTCGCCGTTTACCGGGAACGAGCGTTTAAACATAGGGTGACGACGTCATGTACACAGCGGCCCCCGCCAAAGGGGCTTGAAGAAATATATGGGCTGCATGATGCTTCCAAGCAGAGCTGAATCTCCCCCCCCCCCCATGTGCACTAGTACTGGTAAACCGCTTAGAGGATCTAAGCCTGTCCAGGAACCGCAGTGCGAGGCGGACCGTCCATGCTAATAAACCCTATTGGTTTCATTGGGCGACAAGGCTTGAGATGTCATTTCATCTCAATGTCGGGTAAAAGTCCCACGAAATTGGAAGCAACGTCTCCAAAATGACCTTTACAGTGTTGACGGGGACGTTAAACCTCAAATCAAACAAACGTCATGTACACACGTTCTTTAGCACTCTGTCCAAAACACATAGATTTTATACGATACCCGTTGTGCAAGAAACAGACAAACATTTCCCCTTCAATACAATACGGAGCTCTCTAGCAATCTCCTCGATAACATGGGTTGTGCCCGTCCCAGCCTGGACATAAACAAGGCAGTTGGGCCCAGTTGGGCCTTGTTTTTTTTTTTTTTTTTATCAGATCAAGTACCGGCCCCGATAGCTCAGTTGGTAGAGTGAACGGGAGGTCACGGGTTCGATCCCGGGCCGCGACATACCAAAGTCGGTAAAAATGGTACTAGCTGCTCCTCGCTCGGCACTCAGATTTACGGGGTACAGCTAGGACTGGTCGACCAAGTGTCAGGATAATGTGACTGGGTGTGGTATCATGTAATGTGTCTGGGACATGATACTTCAGTGAGGCAGCAATATAAAAGTGAGCATTGAGCTCCCTGTCACAACCAGACACCGTCGTGATATGACTGAAAAATTGTTGAAAGCGACGTTAAATCCGAATTCACACACACACATTATCAGATCAAAGGCCGTCTTCTGCTTTTTCGTAAACATTTTATTTCCTTTTCTGCGCATGTGTCAAAAAAGTTACAGCGGCTGATTGGAAGTTGACCGCAAAGCGATACAATACAAAATTCCCAGAGCACAGCCCATTATACGTAGAGGCACCATCCAGTTATCTTACCTGCGTAATACGTGTTTACGTAGTCCTAGCAGAATATTTTACATTGACAAAATAAATCAAAGGAGAAATCAAGGCTATCACACACATTTTAACAGTAACAACTCCACTGCCGGACGTAGTTTCCGAAGTTCCGGATTATATCTGTCCTGCACGTCCCGCCTTTTAAACACGACGATTATGGCAAGCGCCCGGGTTTCTGTACCGATCATTGACAGAACACTGCGGAAAGCGAAGAAAAAGTTGGAAAATCTATATTAAGAGCTGCGAGTACATCTTTTTGGATTCAAACTAACAAAGCGAGCTAAAGTTAAATGAAAGACAACGGGTGAAAGTGAAAAAAGTTCCCCCCGTATCACTAGTTCGGTTGTGATTGATGAAAACCTGAAAATTTTTGTCACACGTTTATGCCGAATTTTGCTTTGCTGAGTTAATTCATGCGAGAAAAACATGTTTCCTGCAAGTGGCAGACAGAGGCGGATTATTTTTGCAAAGTGAACTTATTTAACTTGTATAATTCATAATAAGCAGGTAAAAATCTGCATTTGCGAAAAAGATACATTGGGTAAAATGAGGTAACCCCCCAAAAAATTGAGCCGAAGTTTCCCCCCTTGTCTCTATTATATTACCAAAAAAAAAAAAAAAAAAAAAAAAAAAAAAATTTTTTTTTTTTTTTTTTTTTTTAAATTTTTTCATGATTAAAGCCCCTATGGGCAGACGAACTATTATTGTTACAAATAAAACAACGATGTCATCTCATGTTCAATTTCCACCAAAGGGTTTCGCTCAAGAAAAGATGTCATTTTTTCTAGCATTTGATAGCTTATGCCACCCCAGTGTCAACTACTGTTATGGCAGAACATTAACAAAACATCGGTCCATGTATATTCTAGTTAAAGGTCGCTAGATAATTGCATCTATTCAAATTTGAAATTGCCTAGTGTAAAAACATAAACATGGAAAATAGGCGATTGGTTTATTTTGTGGCTTACTTAACCCTTTTTCTATTCAATTCAAAATTGCATCTCGTGTTCAATTACAACTAAGTGGAAACCATTCTCACATTCAGTGATAAAATCAAGTATCTTGTCCTAATTTTATTTTTGTCCAGTGATTGTTTAAGAAGTAGACAACATATGTAGGAAACAGATATCGTGGGATTTTTTTTTCAGCATATCAAGATGATTTGGTACATCCGACCTCCATCACGAAAACACACCTATATAATCTTGACCCCCTTGAACCCCAATTTTATATAGTAAAACTGGGGTTTCCGGGGGTATACCTCATTTTTCTTATTTCTGCTCTAAAATATAGATTGTGGGTACTCGTTAGAACCGCCTCGATGAGGCGGTTCTAACGAGTGCCCACAATCTATATTTTGAGCAGAAATAAGAAAAATATCACAATTTTTCATCATAATAGTTTCTTTTTTTTTTTTTTGGCGATAAAGGTGGCAATGTATTTCTATAGGCGTGTTTGCGTAATGTCGGTAGCGTCTGAGTTCGATACCTGCTGAGTCGGCAATATTCATTCTTCCGTGGAGACTGATCATGAAATCATTTTTTGGGGTCCATTCCGCTTGTTCGGCTTATTCAAGAAGGTCATTTTCTTGCGAAAGAATGCGCTGTGTGTATAAACCGCGTGTGTATAACCCGGAGCAGATAAGAAAAAAAGTATACCCCAATAAACCCCAATTTTCTATATATAAAGTGGGGTTTAGGGGGTGTCCATTTCACGGACTTGGTGATCGACCAACAGCACAATTTAGTTGATACTAACTTGATAGTATCCCTGTAACGTCAAACTTCTGTGCAAATTTGGAAGTGGACCCTCCAAACTTGTTAGGAAGAAGATTCTATTGTCATCATATATGTGCAAAGCGCCACTATTTGTGTAGTCTATGATGACTAATGAGACCAATCTTAGCTGCAGATTGAGCAAGAGCGGTCTGATAAAGAAAGCTCTGTTGGTTTTCCCTTACCCCTGGTTTTGAACAGAGCACGTTTCTGCCTGGATTTGCAAAATATTAATTTCTCATTGTCTGATGAGGCCTCGCCATTTTGCTCTGTCCTGTGCAATTTGTTCCTATGCCTCTGTTAGTATGTTAAAGCCCTGAGTAAGGCTTTGAAGATGTCATTGTATCGGTTTTGTATCTCCATGAGAGATGGCAAACGCTTAACAGGCATTCTGATCCATCTTAATTATACCAGTTTCAGAAGAGTAAGTAAACTCTGCGTCCCTGCCCTTTTCAGGACTTCTGTGCCTGGAATCTTTACTTTCACTTAACCTTTAGAAGTTTTCTAAGACAGTTTATATGAAAGTGGTTCAGTGTTTTGACATGCCGTCAGTAAAATAGCATTTGCAGCATCCGATCTCTCTAGACTTTCAGCTTTGTGTCAACTTCCATTCCACTTTGATCCCAAAATCTTCAATACTGCAGTAGCTTTTGCCATCATCAATGATGGGCTTCCATGATAAACTCGGAATCTTTGACCTTTCACTGTGGTGGTTGGCTTTTTGTAAGGCTTTCCAGGTACCTCACTATTTTTTATGCCGAGCTTGATCCACACATTTTTGCATCTCCTCTTTCTATTGTAACGGTTATGAATAAATACCACTTCTACAACCTTGCTGTTGGGGCCGGATCTTTTAGCGACGCGGGTAGAGTGGTTGGTTTGTTCGCGAAGTTAAGCAACGGAGATTGCGGTTAGTGTGCCTGGATGGGTGACCGCGTTGCTTCGCAAAGTTAAGCAACGGAGATTGCGGTTAGTGCCTGGATGAGTGACCGCGTTGCTTGACTTCGTGGACGACCCGGTACACGCTACATTGGTGGCAGCGGTGGGATGGAAACAGTGCCGCTGGTTTGTTACATAGACTCCGTCCTCGGGTTTAGCCTTGTGAGGCATGTGCGACCTCGGGACGAAGTCAAGAGATGAGGGGGAGAGATTTAACGGTTATGGATAAATACCACTTTGTTGTTGGAGCCGGCTCTTTTAGCGACGCGGGTAGAGTGGTTGGCTTATTTGCGAAATTAAGCAACGGAGATTGCGGTTAGTGCCTGGATGGGTGACCGCGTTGCTTGACTTCGTGGACGACCCGGTACACGCTACACTATTGTAGCATCGTTTGTCGTGTCAGGGTAACTTCTCTAGCCTTTCGTTTAGAGTGCAACCTTTGTGAAAAGCTTCCCATCAAAGCGATAGGTATACCATTGTTACCGTCCTGGAAAGCATCTATCAGCATGGAAAAAAACATCATGCTAAATAGCATTGGCGCTGCTACACGGCCTTGCTAAATTCAATGTGGATAATAACGGATGAGATTACAAGCCTTGAAAGCGTACCGTATAGAAACTGCCATGCCATTCCTATAGCAAAAGTGTGATATACATGTATGTTTAAATAGTCCTCACGACTGAATGTGTCAAATGCTTTGATTAGGTCATAAATAGGTCCACAGTCTGTCCCGGGTATTTCTCTTGAAGCCCCCTTGCTGTAAAGATCATGTCAAGTGTTCGTCTGCCCTTCCTGTATCCACGTTGGCTGTCTTGTAGAAGCCCTGACAGTTCAAGGTGTTCATTCAATCTTTCAAGTCGGGCTCTTGCAAGGATCTTCCCTGCAATTATTAATAAAGGTTTGTCTCGATGATTATAACAGAGTTCCCCGTTCCGGGGACCATACATTCTTTGGGGATGGCTTCTTTTCTCCATATAGTGCGAAATAACTCTGTCGGTTTCTTTGCATCTGGAGTGCCTGCTGGTTTGTAGATTTGTGCAGGTATTGCATCTGGTATGACAGGGTTTTGATCGCTTTAACTGTCTTAGAAACATGTCGAGCAACAGAATGCAGTTGTACTGTGGTTGTCTGTTGATAACTTCATTATTAATAGATGATGGTCAATTAAGACCACCATCACAGTTTTCAGTCCATCATTTCAAGCTTATATTCTTTATGGGAGCGCTCTGTTGCAGCGGAAAAGCATTGGATTAGGGGTAGAGAGGTAGCCAGTACGATCCCCGCACGCAAGCGCCAAGTGTTGTTTCCTTGAGCAAAAGACTTCATCCACATTTCTACCTAGGAAAAGGAAGAAAAGAGGGCCACATGGAAGATTAGTACTAGTTTACACAAAAGTGCTACCCCCTATTAATAAAGTCGTCAATAAGATGACTAATTTCATCTGCACTGAGGAGAGGGATGATGACCTCTGAGGACCATAAACGGTCTTTAGTGGATTAAATAATTTACTTTATACCCTTTCTATCTCCAAAATGTCTATATGTCATTGGCCTTGTTGAACAGCCGGAAATCTTGCATATTCTTGAGCCTAGTCTGAATAGACAGTTTTACTACAAATTGTATACATTGTGCTTATAGCGTTTCTCCTCAATGCGTCTCTGGGTCTCTTCGTCGTTCTCGTCATTTGAGAATATAAGAATCTGATATGGGGTTCTGTTGTAGATGAGCGTTTCCAACCCGAGGGATGACCGTGCTGAGCGGAACCGAGGCTACGCCGAGGTTCCGCTCAGCACGGGCATCCCGAGGGTTTGAAACGCCCATCTACAACAGAACCCCATATTGGATTCTTTTTCTTGCACAACACCTCCGGTTAGTTTTGACAGCTCGCACATGTATATTGTTTACAAAATAAAAGTAGTGCGGAAGTAGTTCCGCCAGTTGAATAGAATTGAAGCGCATTTATGTTAGTTGCCTGGGTCGGAACACCAGGGTCAGAACATAAATTTCTATCCCAGGGTAAAATCACGGATTTCCTTGTCTGGTGTGCAAGAAATACTGGTCCAAGGGAATCCATTGCTGAAGAGTGAACAGTATCTTTGAAGACTGCCCAGTCCTGTTCTGGATCGCCTGAATTGAGTTCCACTCATTGGAACGGCTGCAGATATCGTTGATGAATTCTTACCTCTTGCTGACTTGTTTCAGCTTGGAGACATCCAGTCTCTTTGGCACTCTCTTGCATTGTGGTCACCGTGCAGCTTGAATTCGCAAATTGGGTTTGCAAACAAGTCCAGTAGTCTCATCACGTGGACATGTTCGTGAAATGAACACCCCCTAAACCCCACTTTATATCGAGAACACTGGAGTTTATGGGGGTATATATTATCATTTTCTTATTTCTGCTCCAAGACTTAGGTTGTGGGTACCCTTTAGAACCGCCTCAATGCACCAACAACCTATGTTTGCGGTTTAAATTAGAACACTGTCTTTGATTTTCATCAGAAAGGTAGCCATTTTTGAGATGTGAATCAAAAGCACTATGTCGAACGGTTGTGTTATCGTAATGCAGCGACAAGTAACAATCCTTACCTGGGTTTCGCGCATGCGCAGTTAACATTATCGGTCACGTGGGCAATCGCAGAGAAGCTTTAAGATGAATAAGTAACATTAGAGGTGCTAATATCGAGTCCGGTAAGCCCCAGTGCTTTTTCATTAGACCTAGACGGCCACTGGTACTTTAAGGCTAAGCCGAGACCCAAAACATAGGCCAAATAATGGCCTTGCATGACCTACAGTACTTGCACATTTTTTTTTCAAAACTCACCTATCCAGGCATATGTATCAACTGTCAGTTGTTCAGACTTTTTTGTCAAGTACATGTTATAACCCTTGTCTATTGACTTAGACCTATACATTAGAACTTCGATGGCTCGAACACCGATGGCTCGTTTACCATGTATATGTCGAACCCATTCTTGAGCCCTAGCGAAATCCTCTACATAAGAAATAGTGGGGGATAATTAAGGAAATTTAAGTCTTTTATCTTGCAAATGTAGGCTGTGTGTACTCATTAGAATCGCCTCGATGAGGCGATTCTTATGAGTACACACAGCATACATTTGCATTATAGAACACCGAAAAGATGTCTAAAAGTATCTCGTTATGCCTCCTGACAATAACCTCAGTGGCTCGAACTACCCCAGTCTCGAACAGATTTTCGAGGTCCCAAAGGTGTTCGAGCCATTGAAGTTCGACTGTATTTCGTTATGATCAGTTTTGTTGTAACAGCAAAATTAGGTCAAAGACAGGTCAGGTTCATGATTGAATTTTATAGAAACCACGTCCCAACGTTTAAAGTGTTTGTATTTTGGTTCTCAGGAAGATTGGTAAATGAGTTTCCCATATATGGGTTGTTTTTCCAATACAGTGTTTGTTTGTTTGGAGTTTTAACGGCCTAGTCAAAACTGTTCAGGTGATACCGAATCGGTCAGTTTACCTAACCACACAGTCCATTGGAGGATTATACAAATGTGATGAACCATTGCAGTGCACATTCTTTCGCCAGAAACTGATAACTGCCCTCGTTAAATCAGCCTAATTTGGAAAAGGCCGTTGAAAAAAAAAATCATGACCAGTTTCCACCAACAAATGTTGCTGACCTCAACAGGTATCGAGCCCGCAAGCTCCTAATCACAAGTCAAACACTGATAAAGCATGGCGTTTAACAGGCACAAAAAATTTAAATGACGGATTAATATTTATTTGCACAATTGTTGCTTCTTTAAAAATAAACTATACACACAGTATTATTTGCCAGTGACATATATATATATCATCTTAATATGACTAGATAAAATCAACAGAGGGGATATAGCTCAGTGGTAGAGCATTCGACTGCAGATCGAGAGGTCCCCGGTTCGAACCCGGGTGTCCCCTTTCCATTTTGCTTCTTTAACTGTTTTTCAATGTGTCTGAAATCTGCTTGAATGTATACTATTCATTTTCCCCAGTTTTCATAGAGAAAACTTGGGTTTACTGAGGTATGCATAATTCTTATTTCTGTTTCAAAACATAGGTCGTGGGTACTCGTCAGAACAGCCTCACTGAGGCGGTTCTAACGAGCACCCACAACCTATATTTACAGTATGAATAAGAAAAAATATCACGGATTCTCATCAGAAAAGATGTGAAAAATGCACTATATCGCATTTGTGTGCTATGGTAAAAACAACAACAAAGAACTGTGAGTAAGGCTGGCACGATTAATCGGATAATCGATTATATAATCAACAAATTCCACAAAAATGATTATCATTACTGATTTGCTTGCAATCGATTATTTGATAAGTACAATTTACTACCCAAAGTTGTGCATAAAATAGCTGTATGAGTGGCAAACAGTGCAGACCAAGATGAGACGCCGCGTTTAGCGGCGTCTCATCTGGGTCTACACTGTTTGCTTAGGCCTGTCTGTTCAAATGCATATGGCAAAGTACAGCATATGGTAGGAGTCATGCTCAGAAAGAAAGCCAGACAGGTAAAATTATGACCAAATCTTCAGTGATTACTAATCGTTTATCGATCGCAATGACAGGAATGATAACCGATTATCTTTTCAGCTCCGATTAGCCAGCCCTAACTGTGAGTGATTTTGAGTTTAACGACTCACCAACAGCTAAGCCTTCATATGGAGACGGAACCTCGGTTTAAAAACTCGTCCGAAAGTCTGGAGTATCCCAGGATCGATTCTGCGACCCCTGGTTTACAAGGCGAGTAAGCATAACCACTATACCACGGGGGCTTCTAACAAAACAACTGTACAGTGAAATTCCGCTATTAAGACCACCTAAAATTAGGACCAATTTTGCTTAAAAAAAGCTTATTTTGAAGGGTACACTTAATTTTTCTTTGTGCTTTCTGCCTACAATGTCCTCTGGTCAGGGACCACCTTTGGGACTGTTCAAAAGTGGTCTTTAAGACCACTTTTGAACAGTCCCAAAGGTGGTCTTAATATAGAAATTTTACTGTATTTGGATTTGGCGGTTAGCGACCGGGTTAGACACGAACCAACCAGGTCAACTTCATAGACTGGCAAAAGTCTGGTCATTTTAGATATACAAATAGGCTTTTCTTTTGTTTCGTTTTGGTTTTACGACCTTTTCAGATAATTTCACTTATTTCGAGCCGATCGTTAATCAGAGGTGGGCGAAAACCGGAGTACCCGGAGAGTAAAAGCTCTGAGAGCACTGGTGGGTCAATTGTCACTGAGTGTATACTGGAAAAATAGTCCTTGTCTGAGACCTGAGAGTAAAACTGTTTCGTTTAACCCTTAACTTTAGGTTTTTTAAAGCAAAAAAATGTAGATCCTGATCAGATACCACAGAACTCTGCGTCTGATTTGGGTTTACACTGTTAGCAAAGCCAACCCATGATTTCAGTACAAATTCTATAGAAAACAATCTTATGCATCGATAAGAATAGTGGGTCAATTTTCTATAAGTAACCAATATCTGGATTTCCTACAAATAAGGCTGACACGATTAATCGTATAATCGATTAATCAATCGATGAATTCCACAAAAATGATTATCATTTCTTATTTACTTTGAATCGATTACTTGATAGGAACAATTTACTACCCAAATGGGTTACAGCTAAGGCTGACACGATTAATTGTATAATCGATTAATCGATCGAAAATTTTCCACAAAAATGATTATCATTTCTTATTTACTTTTAACCGATTACTTGATAGGTACAATTTACTACCAAAAGTTGTGCCTAAAATAGCTGGATGAGTGGCAAACAGTGCAGACCCTGATGAGACGCCGCATTATGCGGCGTCTCATCTGGGTCTACACTGTTTGCTCAGACTTGTCTGTTCAAATATACATATGGTAAGGTGGAACATATATGGTAAGAATCATGCTCAGAAAGAAAGCCAGACAGGCAAAATGATGACAAATACCTTAGCGATAATTAATCGATTATCTATCGCAATGACAGGACTGATAATCGATTATCGTTTCACCTCCGATTAGCCAGCCTAGGCTACAAATCAGTGATGGTCGCGTGGAGACTACTATGCGTTGATAAACAATTGACCCCAAAACTGGGCGAACAGGACCATTGTCTCAAGAATACACAGTGATGGTAACTCCCGCTGATTCCCCAGTACTTCATCAGCTCAATATATAGTCAGTTGCTATTGGTTACTTTGTTCTGTAAGTAACAAAAAATAAAACACACACACACACACACACACACACACACACACACACACACACACACACACACACACTAGAGCTGTCAGTGAAACTGACTAGGGCCCCGGCAGTGCCATCAGAGAAGTTTGATTTTTTTTTCAAAGAGCAATAACTCTTAGAATATTGTAGCTAGAGTCACGTAACTTGCCATGTAATTGTGTAATGATATTGTGATCTTATATCTAAAGTTTGAAGTTGATGCATTTGACGGTTTGTAAGTTATGAATAAAAAAAGAAAGGGTATTACTGTATGACAACTGTCAATAACTTCAGCTTCAGTTTCATTTGGATATTTATATTGGTTTTGAAATTAAAATGAAAACCAAGAGAAGAAAAAAGCAGATTTTGTTTTTTTTGTTTTTCAAAATGCAATAACTCTCTGAGTATTATAGCTAGAGTTAAGTTACTTGCCTTGAAATTTTTTAATGTGGTTGTGATCTTTCCTTTAAAGGTTGAAAATGATGCGTTTGAAGGTTTGTAAACATGAAAAACGTTGATGGACAGGCGGTCAGTTGGACAGACAGATGGACGTACGGATGAAAAGACGGAAAGATAGACAGGGCATTACTATAGGGCAACTGTCTGTAACTATAGGAAGTTTCATTTGAACATCTATTATATAGCAGTTTTAAAATAAAGATGAAAAAAGACGAAAAAACTGAAATTTAAGTTTTTCAAAGGGCCATAACTCTGACAGTATTGAATTTACAGTTACGTAACTTGTCATAAAATTGTGTAATGATGATGAGACCATATATTTAAAGTTTGAAGATGATAGGTTAGACGGTTTGTAAGTTATTAAGAAAAAACATGAAAAACTGATTTTTTTTTTTGTTTTTGTTTTTGTTTTTCAAAGGGCCATAACTCTGAGAGTATTGAAGCTACAGATACGTAACTTGCCATAAAATTGTGTAATGATGATGAGACCATATATGTTAAGTTTGAAGTTGATAGATTTGACGGTTTGTAAGTTATTAAGAAAAAAACACATGAAAAAAGTGAACATTTTTCAAAGGGATATAACTCTGAGAGTATTGAAGCTAGACTTACGTAACTTGCCATGAAATTGTATAATGAAATTGTGACCTTATATTTAAAGTTTGAAGTTGATGTGTCTGACGGTTTTGAAGTTATTAAGAAAAAAAAAAAAAACATAAAAATTGTGGACGGACAGACGGACAGACAGGGTGATTACTATAGGGCACCCGCAAATAAATTTGCGGGGCCCTAATAAAATAAAACAGCTACCAAAATGAATCTTATTATGGCGCCATTACTGCTTGCTTGGCTCGAAATCCATTTCCGAGTCATACGGCAGCATTATGTGTCAGTCCATTCATTTTAATTGAAATTACTAAATGGTTTTGTTTGTTTGTATTGGTGTTTAACGACCTAGTCAACCTTATTTTGGTTATTTTGAGCCGTTCAATTCACCTATCCACACTTTTCCTGGACATGCTTATTTGTTTGATTTGAGGTTTAACGTCCCCGTCAACACTGTAAAGGTCATTTTGGAGACATTGCTTCCAATTTTGTGGGACTTTTTCCCGACATTGAGATGAAATGATATCTCAAGCCATGTCGCCCAATGAAACTAATAGGGTTTATAAGCACGGACGGTTCGCCTCGCACCACGGTTCCTGGACAGGCTTAGATCCTCTAAGCGGTTTACCAGTACTAGTGTGCGGGCTGGATTCAGCTCTGTGTGGAAGCATCATGCAGCCCATATATTTCTTCAAGTCCCTATGGGCGGGGCGGCTGGACAGGCTTATACGTACGTAAGCGATTAACCAGAAACTGATAACCAGCAGAAAGGAGGGAATGACCGTAGGAAAAGATTTCATGATCAGTCTCCACGAAAGAATTTGCCAACCCCGGCAGGCATCTAACCCTCGTCCTCTTGATCACCAATCACGTGCACTAAAATACCTGTGTCCGATCAAAGTTACGCGACAAACTATATAGAAGTTAATAGGGAACATGTTTCTATGGCATACATTTTTGCATTACTACGCTAGACAGCGACAATGTGGTTTAACCCTTGTCCTGCTGAGCCCGGATATGTCTTTACTTTCAAGCAATGTAGATCCAGATCAGATGGCTTCTGGAGAAGCCATCTGATCAGGATCTTCATTGTTTGTCATTCAGTTTATGAATTTGTTACAATAATTTGCATCAAGTAATCTAATTGGTTGATATTCAGTAGTGATTATAAAAATTCAATATTTAACCGTTAATTTGAATATAATTTTATATATATTTCATCAAATTAAGATTGGTCAATTTCAGAATAAAAATAGGACCCTATGTCTAATATATTAGCAAAAATAAGCGACAGTTGGGAGCACTTACATAGAATGACAATTGCAAATTGCACCCAAGGCTAGCACGAAACGTGCCGTTACCGCCGTAGTAAGGGGTTTTACACTCACCCACAACGTCATCGATATTTTTGATTGGTCTCCCCTAGTTTATGTATAACTCTGATGCGACTACTTTAACCCTTATCTTGCTGTTCACGACAACCCCTATCTTTGCAAACAGTGTAGATCCAGATCAGATGGCTTCTGAAGAAGCCATCTGATCAGGATCTACACTGTTTGGCATTCAGTTTATGAATTTGCAGCAATAAATTACATCAAGTAATTTGATTGGTTGATAGACAGAAATGGGTGTGGCTTAAATGAATATTCAGCAAGATAAGGGTTAAACTCTGTATACTACAGTAAACTTTTAACCCATTTTGTACCGAAGGGAATCTTCCACCTTAAATATAGCATAAGTCCATTTCAAAATTTAGGGGTGTCACGGTGTGTTTTCTTCATTTATTTGGAACATGTGTGTGTGTGTGTGTGAATTCGGGTTTAACGTCGCTTTCAACAATTTTTCAGTCATATCACGACGGTGTCTGGTTGCGACAGGGAGCTCAATGCTCACGTTTATAGTGCTGCCTCACTGAAGTATCATGTCCCAGACACATTACATGATACCACACCCAGTCACATTATCCTGACACTGGATCGACCAGTCCTAGCTCTACCCCGTAAATCTGAGTGCCAAACGAGGAGCAGCTAGTACCATTCTTAACGACTTTGGTATGTCGCAGCCCGGGATCGAACCCGAGACCTCCCGTTCTCCGGAGCGGACACTCTACCAACTGAGCTATCGGGGCCGGTTTATTTGGAACATGGCTGAACATTTTACAACAGTGTAGGCCCTGATCAAACGGCGTGTTCGGTGGTGACTGATCGTTTGCCAAGTTTCCTGTTCAAAGGCCGGCCTCGGTAGCTCAGTCGGATGCGCATCTGACTGGTGATCAGGAGGACGCGGGTTCGATACCTGCCGGGGTCCACAACATTCTTTTGTGGAGCCTATGATTTATCTTTTCTACGGTCATTCTCTCCCTTTCGCTGATTCAAGAAGGGAAGTTGTCAGTTTTCGCACTGTACTGGTTACCGCTTACGTATAAGCCCTGCCCAGGAAAGTGTGGATAGGTAAACTGACCGACTCAAAAATGCCCTAAAATAGTGTTGACTTGGCCGTTAAACTCCAATATAAGCAAACACGCAAAGCAAATTAACTTACGATGTTTTCATTATTAAATTGTACACATAGAACGTAGTCCCTGTGTAAAATTTATAATACTAATTGAAAAGTAAACAGCCCCTCCGACAGTTTTATCTTTAGAGATGAGGAACTTTTGGGACTGTTTTGAATACGGAACAATGTTTTCTCATGGAAGTCCCGGCGGTGATTAGGCCATCAGCATTAAGCGACATTTTAGTTAGGTGTTAAATCTTGGTCGATTGTCGATTACAATCGACCCCAATATCAGCGTGACAGAAACTGTCGAGGGCCGCTTTCGGGGACTTTTATTTTCTATTTCAGCTCATAGGGGGCCGCCCATCGGGGCTAGTTGGACAGATTGGGCTGCATGGTGCTTCCACGCAGAGCTGAAAGTACTGGTGTATTTTATAAACCGCGTCTAAGCCTGCCAAGGCAAAGTGATGCGAGTCGGACCGTCCGTGCGTATAACCCCTATTGGTTTCTTTGTGGCGGCAGGGCTCGAGATGTCATTATCTCACTGTCGAGTAAAAGTCACACAAAATTGGAAGCAACGTCTCCAAAATGGCCTAAATTGTTATAGTTTTGACGGGCGTTCTGCTCTGTAGCAAATTCAACGACCGTTATTCTTTTGTTGAACAAAACAATTAAATGAACCTCGATTTAGTCATGAGTCTTTTCATGCCGAATCACAATGCATTCTTTACCCTTTTCATGATGTCGCGTGCCAAGTTAATGAATTCAAATACCCTCTTAGTATACCCGTTTGATGTCAATGCACAGTCCTATTCGGATGAAATGCATCTGTTAACCCATTTTGGACGAAAACTTTAATACCTGACGCTGTCAAACAGTGCAGTTCCAGATCAGACGCCGCTGTTGAGCGGCGTCTGATCAGGATCTTCACTATTTGCAAAACGTACAACTGCATGTATATTCTAATGATTTCCTCAATATAACACCCCAAATGTTTGTAATTGACTCTTGTTTTATATACAATGGACGACTCTTTTCCAAAAAAAATGGGTTAATGTCTGTAACTGAATCAATTGAACAATTTCACTGAAACTTCCTCATAAATCCGCGATTGTTTCTTTTCAACAATATCTCATTATATTTGACATGGGCATTAAAAACCTTTTCCGTATCTCCAATCGATGAATATTTCTTTTTAAACTGTCATGACTTTGGCACATTAAGCATATTTCCTGCATACATCAAACTGAACCAACATTAACATGTAAAAGTAGTTCCAGGTAATGGCGAATTAATACACCTAGAATTGTTTCCCGCCATTCGAAAAGGGGGACAACTTTGTAGTTTCCCCTACAATTTATGTTGTTTACTGAACCCGGTCGAAATTCTGGTCTACTCTTAATCCTTATACTGCTGAATAAATAAATTTATCCGCACATATTCCTTACTTTCAAACAATCAAACTGAAGTAAATTCCGTTATTATGACCACCTAAAATTAAGACTAAACGTGCTTTTAAAAGCTTATGTATTCTTTCTTTTTTGTTTTCTACACCCGGTGTCTCCTAATCAAAGACCACCTATTGGACTGTACAAAAGATGCCCTTCATATAGGAACTATGTGATATTTGTCCAATATACAAACTGCACGACAAACTGAGTAAATCTTGATCAGATGGCCTCTGATCTGGATTTACCTGCTTGCAAAGGTAGGGGTTGTCGTGTTCAGCGGAATAAGGTTTAGAAGAGAAAAAAAACTGCTCCCGAGGAACAACTGCTTTTACTTTTAGAGCAGACTCGTTTGGGCAAGATTGATAAAATATTTTTAAATCTGTTGCAAGCATCAGTAACCCTTAAACGATTTTCGCGTTATCTACAAAACAGTGAAAGAAACAATGAAGATAGAAAGAAAGAAAGAAAGAAAAAGAAAGAAACTGCTAGAGTTAATGGTTGAGGAATTAACCAGGTTGCTGTGAATACAGCTAACCATTTTTTTTTTGTTATTTTATTTAAGAGCGACCACAGACAAAAATGCTATAAAGACAGACATTTTAAAGCTGTCGTTATCTACCTCCGTGTAAATATGCTTTTGCATTAATGTAAACAATATCCCGACCATCTAATATTTATCAGCACGCAAATAAACAAAAATACATGTATATATATTTGTGGCTGTCAACAATTATTTGCCAATTACATATATGTATCTTATTCTGGTGTTGCTAAAAATAACAAAGGGGATATAGCTCAGTGGTAGAGCATTCGACTGCAGATCGAGAGGTCCCCGGTTCGAACCCGGGTGTCCCCTTAATTTTTGTGGGTGGGTGGGGTATTTTTTTATTTCAAAGTGTCTGCAATCTGCTAGAATGCATACCATTCATTTTGTTTAGATTTATTTATTTATTCTATTCTACATTTGCCGTTTGTGCGGATTTGCTTCCCCAGTTGGAAGTATCCGTGGTGTAGTAGTTACGCTACTCGCAATGTAAAACAGGGGTCGCAGGATCGATCCCGGGCTTCTCCAGACTTTCGGATGAGTCTTTAAACCGAGGTCCCGTCTCCGTATGACCTTAGCTGTTTGGTTGGGCGTAAAATTCAAACACTCACTCTCGCACATATATTGATTAAACCAGTTAGCTTCAGTGGGTCTTTGTTGTCTACGCCGTGGGCGTAGACACTATGCCTTTGGGTTTATTTTGTTTGTTTGATTTGAGGTTTAACGTCCCCGTCAACACTGTATAGGTCACGTTTGAGACGCTGCATCCAATTTTGTGGGACTTTTACCCGACATTGAAATGAAATGACATATCAAGCCCCGTCGCCCAATGAAATCAATAGAGTTTATGAGCATGGACAGTCCGACTCTCGCCGCTTTGCCTGGACAGGCTTCTGTCCTTACTAGTAGCGGTTTACCGGTGAAACACGGAAGTACAGGCATTACTTTCCCGAAATGTAGGTTTACCTTTATATTTATATTGCAATAACAAGTATAAGTTTTCACAAAAAGGATCCCATAACAAGTATAAGCTTTCACAAGAAGAAAAAATAGGCCCACGGGCAGTGCTCTGTCGCAGAATTGCTATTACATTTGTACAAGCCAAAAAGCCCCATAACAAGTATAAGGTTTCACACAAAAAGGCCCACGGGCACAGCTCTGGCAGAGAATCGTTATCACATTTTGTTCAAGCACATATTTACTGTCATATTTGTACAGGCTATAACAAAATTTACATCTACAAACTCTCGACCGCGATGAGCCACTGTATATCCCTAAGTTACACAGGCAGGAGCCTTCGGCTCTGGTGAGCTAAAAAGCTTGCCTCGTCGCAATAATCTTATTGAGAACCACATCAATATGTTAAGCATATAAATTATTTTCTGTATCGTAATGAAGTTTGGACTTGTATAAGCGCTTCAATCAACTGGTCGCGAAGTTAACACATCATACTGGTTTGATGAGGTCCACAAGTACCAGACAAGGATGGAAACGCACACAGTCTAGTAGTATCACCAAGTGCTAGACTAGCAATTAGAATTTTGCCAAAGACAGTAATTTGTATGAAACATATTTCTGGGATATAGTTCTAGACATTCACAGTTAATGTGCTAAGTGTAGTCCTAGCTTTTTGTAAAAGCTATACTTGTTCATTCATATACATCACGCAAATAGATCCGTGAAATGAACACCCCGCTAAATATGGTCTAGAAGAATGTAAACCCCACTTTATACAGAGAAATAAAGGGTTTACACCATTCTTCTTATTTCTGGTTCAAAAACATAGACTGTGGGTACTCGTTAGAAACGCCTCAATAAGGCGTTTTTAACGAGCACCAACAACCTATGTTTGCAGCATAAATAACAAAATCACGGATTCTCATCAGAAAAGATGTGAAAAATGTACTATGTCGCAGACCTGTTTTGACAAGGCTGACCAAATATTTTCAAATCTGTTGAGTCCACTTAACCCATTTCTTGCTGTTCACGACAACCCCTATCTTTGCAAACAGTGTAGATCCAGATCAGATTGCTGTTCAAGACAACCCCTATCTTTGCAAACAGTGTAGATCCAGATCAGATTGCTGTTCAAGACAACCCCTATCTTTGCAAACAGTGTAGCTCCAGATCAGATAACTTCTGAAGAAGCCATCTGATCAGGATCTACACTGCTTGGCATTCAGTTTATGAATTTGTAGCAATAAATTATATCAAGTAATTTGATTGGTTGATAGACAGAAATGGGTGTGGCTTAAATGAATATTCAGCAAGATAAGGGTTAATGTGTATAGATCACCTCAAACGATTTTCTTGTTGTCTACAAAACAGGGAGTGAGAAAGAAAAAAAGAAAGAAAGAAAGAAACCGCTAAGGTTTAAGGAGCGGCCCGACTCGCATCACTTTTCCTGGGCAGGCTTAGGTTCAGTTCGGTCGATTTTAACTCTGCGCGGAAATTCCATGCAACCCAGTCTATTTATTCAAGCCCTGATGGGCGGCCACATAGAGCACCCGTATACAGAAATGAATACCTGTATGCCATGTTCTATCTTATACTATTTTTTTTTTTTTTGCTTGTGCTTTAATGTCCTTGTAAACACTATTTAGGTCATTTTGGAGACGTTACTACCGTTTTTATGGGACTTTTACACGACACTGAGAGGAAATGACATCTCAAGCCCATAGGAACCTGCATGGTGCTTCCACGCAGACCTGAAACTAAACCGCTTAGAAGGACTAAGCCTGCTCGTGCAAAGGGGTGTGAGTCAGACCGTCCAATGCATATAAACCCTTTTGGTTTCTTTGGGCGGCAGTTTCATCTCAATGTTTGGTAAAAGTCCCACAAAATTGGAAGCAACGTCTACAAAATGACCTAAATAGTGTTTGCGGGAATATTAAATCTCAGTTCAAACAAACAGGGGGAGGGGAGGGGAGGGGGTGTTGATATGTCGTCTGTTTCTAACCTTCCATTCATTTTCCTTCCAGATGACACAAAATGACCCACAGTCAATATAAGGGAAACAACCCAAATTTAAACTGACAGAAATGTTGCAACGGAATTATCTACAATGGCTATGTAGGAAGGGAAACAACGCGAAAACTTACTGAAACTTTGCAACGGAGTTATCTACACTTGAGTCTATCACAGAGCTTTTACTGTTTACCGCTGACTGATGAAGTTCAACTGCGCGCAAATAAAAAATAGAACGCTATGGCAATGAAGGGCCCGCAAGAATTTGGAAGTGTTTTTCATTTAAACATGATATTGTTTTGTACGGAACCCGGGAAAACACATTCAATTTTATTTTTTATATGTTGTGCGAATAGTTGGGTAAAAGTCCCGCAAAATTGGAAGCAACGTCTCCAAAATGACCTTTACAGTGTTGACGGGGACGTTAAACCTCAAATCAAACAAACAAACAAATGTTGTGCGAATAAGATATTAAGTTTTGCGGACAACATAATTTATCTTGTGCGGACAACATATTATCTTGTGTGCACAAGATTTATTTATTTATTATCAATTTCTGGACAACATATAAACATACAAAGTACATACATTTTACACGTACCTTGTCATGACTAAACATGATCAGACTTTTATGAGCAGACAAAAACAGTTAGTACAGTGTGTGTGCGTGAGAGAGAGAGAGAGAGAGAGAAAGAGAAAGAGAGGGCACTTGCACTAGGTCAGAATTAAAACTGCTGGAACACCTTGGTAGTAGTTTAGGCGTAGGACCACCTTAGTAGATATCGTTTGATATTTTTTTTAATGTAAGTAATATCGAATGCTGCAGATTACAGGTTCGCACAACATGTTTGCACAACATACATCTTGGGAAGTTATGCGAACAAGATATCATCTTCTGTGTGCAAAATATAATATCTTGTGCGCACAAGATATAATGTTGTCCGCACAAGATATTAAGTTGTGCGAACAAGATAATTATCTTGTCTGCACAAGATCCGTATGTTGTGCGGACAAGATATTATCCTGTGCGGACCAAATAATATATTGTTCGCACAACTTAATACCTTGTGCGCACAAGATGGAGTCGGTTCTAACGAGTACCAATAACCTACCGTGTCAGAAAAAAATGTATATTACAGTTAACCCAAGTTTTCTCTGTGCAACGTGGGGCTTGGCGGTGGGGTGTCTCCATTACACGGACTTGTTAAAATGATGCAGTCAATCTAGCCATTGTTCACTTCATATGCCCATCTTACATGCAAGTTTCGGGATGATCCGCTGAAAACAAACAGTAAGGCAAAAATAGACACATTCATCATCTAAGACTAATAGGTCCACCTACCAAGTTTTCAAATCTATCCCAGCTTTAATCATCCGCCTACTTACATGTTTTAAGAAGATGTTATCAAAACTGAAAAGTAGGCGTTTTCTGCAATCAAGGGGACATAAGTATATAAGTTATACCAAGGTTGACCAAGCCAGATTTTGAACTGATACAATCTTTTATCCCCAACCTACTTATGTAAGCTGAGTTATGCTGATGATGTCTAAAATAGGTATTTGTAAGCCATAAATTACCCTTTATCCTGCTGAATAAACTGTTTTAGCCACACCCATTTCTGACTATCCACCAATTAATGTTGAAGTTTAATTCAAAAACTGAATGAAGCCATCTGATCTGGATCTTCACTGTTAGCAAAGGTAGGGATTGGTCTTGCTCAGCAGGACAGGGGTCACTACGTCGACCTAGCCAGGTTTTATTTTTATCCCCAGTCTACTTATATGTAAGTTTCAGGAAAACCAATTAAACTAAACTTTGAGTTCATATATTAAATATTATGCTGAACGCTAAGACTCGATTACTAATCGGCTTACCTTGCCACTTTCCAATCTCATCAACCTTATACCCGTAGCCCGCTTATGTGTACATTTCAGGGATATCCAAGTGAACATCACGAAAACACGCCTATATAATTTTGACCCCCTTGAACCCCACTTTTATATAGTAAAACTGGGGGTTCCGGGGTTATACCTTATTTTTCTTATTTCTGCTCTAAAATATAGATTGTGGGTACTCGTTAGAACCGCCTCAATGAGGCGGTTCTAACGAGTGCCAACAATCTATATTTTGAGCATAAATAAGAAAAAATATCACAATTTTTCATCATAAAATTTTCATTTTTTTTTCGGCGATAAAGGTGAAAATGTATTTGTATAGGCGTGTTTGCGTAATGACTCAGGTATTATGCTGATGACAAAAACTAGGCATTTTCAACAAAGGGGCCATATCTCTATGACTGATAGGCCAACATCGTAAACTTTCAAACGCATCCAATCTTTAATCTCTCGGCCCAGCCCACTTGTATGTAAGTTTCAGGAAGATCCGATCAAAACTTATGGAGTTATGCTGATGAAAAGGTCGAAAACAGGCGTTTTTTCATCAATATAGGGGACGTAACTGTACCCGGCAAAAAAGTTCTGCACAACTGGGGTTATTGCCAATTTATTTTACTCACATGTAGTATCTGTTTACATATTACAAATGAGCTTTTAGCTTACCATTTTGGAAACAGTTTGCTTTAATCAGAGTCAAAACGCACAAGAAATGCTGGAGATTTTGGCTTGACAAGGCACCAGGGGTCGGCAGTTAAAAATGACAAAATTATCGATTTTCAATGCGATCGTTTATTACCTGTCCGTCTGTTTTAAAAACGCGTATAGGACGAAAGGCATTATTTTAATGGGTCTTTGGTTAATTTTGGTAAAATGCTGCTCTTGTTGTTGCTGCTAGTGCTGCTGCAAACGTTGGCTTGTGATGTTCTGTTACCTGGCTTTTGTAAATTGGTGCTGCATGCGATTTTAAGGGTGATTATTTCTGTCAAAAGTCACGATCAAATTTCTTATCAAATAACATGCATGGAATTAAAAGTGCTCACCAGGCTACATATCCAACTGCAATTTTGCATTATTTTTTTAAAGATGTTCATCATTTCATTAAATCGATTTTAATTGCCCATTATTAAGCGTTTGGTTACAACAATAGCGAATGCTAGACTTTCCGAGCTTTGAGAAAGCTAACTGATGAAGAAAGAGCCCGGGCGCTTGTGCGTTTAGAGGCGGGGGCTCATCTGCAAGATATTGCTAATCAGTGAAACGTCCATCGCAGCACTATTGTCCGCATTCGGCAGCGTCATCAAGCAGCGGGGGTTGTTTCCGACCGACCCAGATCCGGACGACCGAGAGTTACCACCCACCGATACATTGCGGTAACTAGCAAGGCGACGTTTTGTTGATGGTCCCAAACTGGAGAGAATGTTGAGACAACAACGGTTGCCTGGCGCACGTCGAATCTCGGTACAGACAGTCAAGAACAGTGTTCGAGCCTCGGGGTTCAAATCCGGAAAATCGGCTATGACCCCAGCTTTCTTAACGGCACAGGGCTCTACGGCGCTAGTTGTGTGCACGACATGGCAGATGGAACAGACGGCAGTGGTCGGAAGTTTTTTTTTCTGACGAGTCGAGATTTTGTCTTCGGAAGATTGGTGGTCGGATCAGAGTTTGGCGTCGCACTGGGGAGAGCACCTTGAGCCTAATGACATGCCAACAACAGCTTTCAACGGTGCAATGTAATGGTTTGGGCAGGTATCAGTTCTAATGGCAGAACTGCCCTTGTTATATTGCCCGGAAACTTGAAGGGTCGTCGGTACATTGACGAAATGCTAAGACCTCATGTTGTACCGTATCTCAGACAGATGGGCCAGAACGCCATCTTCCAGGACGACAATGCGAGACCACATCGTGCTAGGATTGTCAGTGCTTTCCTAAAGCAGAATGGTGTGCAGAGACTTGGGTGGTCACCGATGTCCCCTGACTTTGCCTGCATTGAACTTTTATGGGATATTCTTGGTCGGGTTGTAAACAATCGGGTCAATAAACACACAAGACTTGTAGACTTATACTCCAAGAATGGGCTGCGATTCCTCAGCATCATGAATTCTATGAGGAGGAGACTTGGCGAGTGCCGTGTGAATCGTGGTGGCTATACCCATTAATGATTATTGAGTTACAGTTCAGAAACTCTGATTTTGTCATTTTGTTTGTTTGTTTTGGAGTTTAACGGCCAATTAAAAACTTTTTTTTTGTCATTTTTGAGCCGGTCAGTTTGCCCATCCACACTTTTCCTGGGCAGGCTTATATGTAAGCGGTTAACCGGTACAGTGCACATTCTTTCGCCAGATGATGAATGTTTTGATTTGGATTTTACGGCCCTTTCAAGATCATTTCACTCATATCGAGCCGATCGTTAATCAGAGGTGGGCGAAAACCGGAGTACCCGGAGAAAAACCACCTGACCTTCCGTTGCAGAACTTGGCGTCTCACACGTGGCCCGAGCGAGGCTCGAACCTACGGCGGTGAGAGACCTAATGACTAAGAGTCAGCGCTCTTATCCACTAGGCCACGGAGGCAGATATCGAACTCGCGTCATCCCAATCGCCAATCAGACGCGCATTCGACTGAGCTGCCGAGGTCGGCACTGCATGGTGATGAACCAGATAACCGAGGAAGTAGGCCTGTTTCACCAGCTTTATGGCACATCGCTATTCTATACTTACCTACTGATTGGTGGTCATTCGAATAACTGTCATGAAATAAAACGGTTTCGGTCGCTGTGCCATCTTTGTCTTCGGAAAAGACAACAGTCTTGTCTTAACATGGCAAATCGGACGATGGGGTTTCCATGACATCATTTCGTATTCTCGTCATCTGATTCTGTTTCCTCATCCAGGCGGAAAGGCCCAGGAAAGGAAGCAGCAAGCTCCTGTGTCTTCTTTGAACGGATGTTCTGCCGTTTGGCTGCCTACATAGGTATGTCCCCTTTCTGTTGCTATACTATAGTGAGGGTCCTGCTACACCGATCTCCAAACTTGTTCTTGCCTTTAGCACCGTCTCTTTGAACAAACACCAGGTCACCGGGTTGCCGAACAAAGTTCCCCACATAAGAATCATAATGTTTCTTATTGACTGCAATACTCTGTTTTCCTCGTTCAGATTTCATTTAAGCGAAATTCAGGCGATCTATAAGTTTCCTTATGTAGTCCGAATGGCAAGTTCGAGTCAGTCCGAGAATAGCGCCAATAGCTAATCTAGGATGACTTTTGTTTGTTTGATTTGAGGTTTAACGCCCCCGTCAACACTGCATAGGTCATTTTGGAGACCTTGCTTCCAATTTTAGTCTTAGGTCCTCTAAGCGGTTTACCAGTACTCATGTGCTGTCGGTTCAGCTCTGCGTGGAAGCATCATTCATCCCATTTATTTCTTCAGGCCCAAATGTGCAGGGGCCGAATTGTGGATGACGGCACGACATAAGAAAATAAGGAGAATAACCTGTGCTGACGTGGGGAGTGGCGTTGTAGCCGTGGACGAGGGTTGTAATGTGTTCCTTCCAATCATTTTTTTTCTGGTACTCTTCTAAGGTCCCAAGCATCTGGAGTAGGGGCTGGTGGAAACGTTCAACCTGGCCATTTCCCATAGGATGATATAGCGTTGTTCGATATTTCTCCAAGGTGGTCATCTGGCAAAGAATTAATGAGCTGCGACACAGTTTGCACCCTGGTCGCTGTGAATTCGTACCTGAAAGCGAGCAACAAAATTGTCGAACAACACCCTTGCCTTAGTTTTGGCGGTCTGATTCCTTGTCGAAATAGCCAGAGCATACCAGGAAAAATGAACGGCTATCACGAGTCCATGAGTATGGACTCATACCCACCTTTGGACCTTTCAAGCGAAAGAAAGTCCAAGCTATTTCCATTTGTGCGCTCGACTCGGTTTTCTTCCTGACTTAAGGATTTGTGGTACGACCAACCAGCAAGTCATCCAACGCCCTAACTAATCCGAGCTGCAAATCCTTTGATGAACCGTCAATAAGACCCGGTGAAACCAAGGAAGTGCCACACATACTTTGGCACTGGCCTGGACTTTGTGGTCTTTATCTTGCTAGGGTTGGTATGTATACATTCCTCGGAGACGACATGGTAAAGTGTCTTTACTGCGGATCAGCTTACACTTGAGTGGCTTCAGGTTATGCTCCTGCAGACGCTCAAAAACTGCCTGCACCCGCTCTACATTCTCCTCAGAAGTTCATGAGAAGATGATTACATCATCCAGATAGATAAGAAAATCCCTAAGATTGAGCTAGCCCATACATCTTTACATGAACTTCTGAAAAAATGCTGGAGCATTGCACAAGCCAAACAACATGGAGTTTTGTTTGTTTGATTTGAGGTTTAACGTCCCCGTCAAAACTGTAAAGGTCATTTTGGAGACGTTGCTTCCAATTTTGTGGGACTTTTACCCAACATTGAGATTAAAAGACATCTCAAGCCCTGTCGCCCAATGAAACCAATAGGGTTTATTAGCATGGACGGTCCGCCTCGCACCGCGGTTCCTGGAAAGGCTTAGATCCTCTAAGCGGTTTACCAGTAGTAGTGTGCGGGCCTGATTCAGCTCTGCGTGGAAGCATCATGCAGCCAAAAATATTTCTTCAAGCCCCTATGGGCGGGGGTTAAGTGAACCGACCTGAAAGGTTGTCTTGGCTTTGTCCTCTTCTTTCAACTCTGCCAATAACCGCAAATTCAATCCAAAGTACTGATGTACTTGGACAATGCAAGGTGTAATATATCATCGATTCTAGGGTTGGCATACGCCTCCTTTACTGTAAGCTAATTCATTTTTTTCTGTTGTCTATACAGAAACGAATCGCCGTTCCCTTTGGTGTCTTGGATGGGAGGTATGGGGTTATTGTGTTGATTCCTGATCATTACCTTCCCTTCTATTTTTCATGTTACTGATTACAAATGAAGATAAACAGGAAGTGTCACAATCACTGAACACATGCTTCCCACCACTGGTATCAAAAGCAAGAGCAAACAAAACAAAAGAACATACACATATAAAAGCAAATATACTAACTCTATTTTGTCTGATGAGCTGATCATAATGTTTCAATGGCCATCAGCCTTCTCCAAAACAGGCGGTACAGCAACGATGTAAAAGCCTTTATCCTGAGCAACGAAATGACTTTAAAAAACCTTTACTAGTATGTATGGTAAAAAAATTGCATTGTGCTGTTTTCGGTGGAAATCCTGTAAATGTGTAAGGTGCATGGTAAAAATAACTAATACTACTTAACGCATTTAAAAAGACATATACATGTCATATCATTTTCCCTTCTGTTTTCAGGGAATGCAACTGTTGGTTTTCTTTTACTCCAGCATTTCAATTATTTCATGCAATCTAGTCCTCAACATAGTTTCATCTCTGTATTCGTTTGAAATCGCGGGTTCTCAGGGCGGCCCTCGCACATCGGGGCAAGAAGAAATAGACTTAATATATGCTTCCACGCATAGCTGTAACCAACCGCACATGAGTGCTTGTAAGCCACATAGATGTTCCAAGCATGCCCAGGAGTGATGCTTGATTGACAGTCCATGCATATTAACCCTAATATGTTAATTGGACGGCAGGCCTTGGGATGTCATTTCATCTCAATGTTGGGTAAAAATCCCACAAGCCGCGTCTCCAAAATCACCTATAAAGTGTTGACGGGGTCGTTGAACTTAAACACAAACAAACTTATGTTTTCAGAGATGCTGTACTGACGAGTTTGCAATTATGCGGACTGAACAAATCATTTCTAAACCATCACAGAACCAAGGGCGAGGACCGTGGCTGCGTACAATCGATTTAAGCACCCTGTAAAAGAACCTTTTATTGAACATTCCAAGCCGGTTTTTCATTTGTGGTTTATTATTGTTATAGTTCATCATTTGCACGTATGTATTGCTAATATTTTTATCTTGGATAGCCGTTTCGCCATTTTGTTGGAAAGTAGCTGTCCGTTTGGCTTTCCGCTTGTGACGTTTTCATTACGGTGGGTTTGTTCTGTGCTTGAGTTTCTTGCCCTTTGGTATCTTGAATGGGGATTTTGAGTTTATTTTTATCGATTCCTGATCATTGCCTTCACTTCTATTCCTATTGGACAAATTGATATAGGGGTTGCATCATTTCATCACTTTCATTCATATTTGAGAGCCTTTTGATGGCATAATGGATGTCCATTTCATTAAAAGTAGGTCAATGACAAAATCAACAAAAACTGCTGTCAAGTTAGTTACATGTATCATGATATGAGGTAGAATATTGGTTTAGTTCCAGTGCGATGTACATATTTTCCTAGAGAATGTGCTCGTGTAAAGAGAAAAAAATGTCAAATAACTATACAAAGCGATATTCTTATGTCCCAATAGGGGAGAAAATTGTATTTTCCATGGTACAAGTTGTCTGAAAGGCACTAATATATTCAGCTATTGTTTTCTTTGAATGGGGTGGCTTTTAGAAACATCTTAGTGAAATGGTGCTTACACAGACCCACAAGCTAGGTCTTAAGACAAAAACAAAAGCACCGCATACGGGTGCCAATGCTCGGTTGCAGCCACTTTTCATAATGAACAACTAGTCCCAAGTTTCAAGTAAAGATGTTCAGTAATGACAGAGATATTACAAAATGTCAAAATTTGTGCACGACGACGACGGAGACGAAAATGTCCAAGTTTTTGGACGACGACGACGCCAGAGCTATGACAATAACTCGCCGTTTTCTTCGAAAACAGCCGAGCTAATAAGGGAAATACGGTATATCCTCGCGTACCCCACTGTTATCTGTTGAGTTTACTAAGATTACAAGGTAATGAGTGTCTAACTTGGGAACAACAATTATAACTACTAACTAGCAAATTTATTTAAATCGTTTAATTTCAAACAGGGGACAACAGTGATTTGTACAGAATAGTTTTAACACAACAACTGATGTTTTCATTTTTAGCATTCATTACTTAAGGGGAATGGATGAATCTTCAGGGGAGGTAATTCCTCAAAATATTTTGTTTCCCTTCTTAATCTAATCTTCCCTTTATCCCACTGTGGCCACATTAAGTAAGCCACACCCATTCCTGACTCTGAACCAATCAGATTATTTTATGTAATTCATTCCTATAAGATCATACATTGAATCGCAAACAGTGTAGTCCTGATCAGATGGAGCCATTTGGTCTGGATCTGCTCCGATTGTAAAGGTAGCGGTTGTCCTGATCAGCAGAATAATGGTTAAAGAAAAGAATGTAAATTCTTTTCAGTAAGAGCAAATCTATATCAAGTGGATATCAGTTTATGGAAAAGTGAACAATAAGTTCTGAATAGTCAGAGCCTTTGAAAGCAAAGAATACACCAAACAAATGATTTTCTTAACCCACACAGCCCCGTTGTCTAGATGTTTTTGGTCTGAAGCATTTCCACACATAACCTTGAACTACATGATAACATAACATCCTGCTGCACGCAATCTTAATGACACAGATCTACCGTGTTTCACTTATTAACCTATGAGAAAGTATAAGATAAGTAACACGGACAATCAATTTTATACCTGTATAACACCGGGAGCAACGCGACCCCCCCCCCCCCCCCCCGAACAGCGCGTATCAATGATGGTTGTCATGACTTTAATCCTTTTTGTCATGGCCCGTTCAATGCAGGTTGCGCGGGTTCAAAAAGATTTGCGGCGGTTGTACTAATGTGCGTTTTTTACATCTTCAAAGTGCCTACTATTCTGACGAAAATCTGTAATATTTTTCTCATTTATACTGCAAACATAGGTTGCGGGTGCTCGTTAGAACGCCTCATTTAGGCGGTTCTAAAGAGTACCCACAACCTAAGTACTGGAGCAGAAATAAGGAAAATAATGTATATATCCCCATTGTTCTCTATATGAAGTGGGTTTAGGGCGTTCTCAATTCGGGGTCTTTTTGGCATGATGGAAACTTACACTATATGTATAATGTCACACAGATGACCTTTCCTAATGAATTATCTCCCTTGTGTAATTTGGCACAGAACATCAAATTTATCCATTCGCCTAAATTATTAAACAAATTAATAACATATCCTATCATGTACCACAAACAGTTGTGGGAATCCATTTCAAATTTAAGGGGTCTTTAGCTCCTGTTACAGGTTCATATCCAATCACATATATCACTATCAAATTACTTGACAAAAATAAATCACTTGTATGCAAAACTGCACATGTAACAGTATTCGGGTCTGATTACCCTTTATTATTTCTTATTCACCGTAGGTAGAGCACATGCTCTTGGGGTGGATAGTTAATCAATGGATCCAAAGTTACTAACTACAGAAGCTTCTCCCCTGCTAATGTTCATGTGACTTTTATCGCTTACCATGTTCCAAATGAAGGAAAAAGTTATTTATAGCAGTGCTTTTCTTCTCCCTTTGACATCAGAGTGCTGTGCATATGCGTTGGCTATCTGTAAATTCTGGTCTTGACATGTGCGCAGGCAAACAGTGAACATCCTGATTGGATGCCGTAGAATGTGGTATGCGGTGTATTAGCAGGGTTTTTCATATGACTTCGCGTCTGAGAGTGTAATAACGCCATGTAATATTTTCGATAATCCAATAGTGGATTAAATATGCAAATTAGCTTGATACGGCCCGTGACGTTACATGTACGACATCATTAACAAAGTCGCGTTTACTAATGGGGGAATATTGATCTTTTTGTAAACAATCGTGAATAGAATGCGTTTTAAATGCCATATGATAAATAGAATCTTGCATTCGTGCTCATGTATTACTGAACTTATTAAACTCGTTGAGGAAAAGGGATAAAATGCTCGGCAAAGCCTCGCATTTTGTCCTTTTTCCTCAACTCGTTTAATAAATTCAATAATACATGAACACTCATGTAAGATCCTCTGTTTAAGGGTTAAATGAAACAGTCTAAGTCCTTGTTCAGGACAATTTTTCCCGGCTTACACTCAGAGAATGAGGAGTCTTTATGATAACACATCCTTGTGATATAGTTCTGTCTTTGCTTTCGTTTTCTGTTGAAAATTTATGATATGTTTCTTATTCATACTCGTTAGAACCACCTCAATGAGGCAGTTCTAATGTGTACCAATAACACATGCCTTGGAGCAGAAATAAGAAAAATATCTGATCATGTACACCCCAGTTTTATCAACACAAAGTGGGGTTTAAAGGGTAATCATTTCATGGACTTGCTAACCTGATGCAAATTAATTGTCATAACAATTGTCTCTATTGAATGTGTATCTTTTCCACCTTATGGATACACGTTCAAGGGAGGCAACTCCTATTCGCTCCTGGGGAGCAAATTCTGTCCTTTAAGAAATATGCCCTTTTTAAGTGGGACAGGTCTTGCAGAAAAGTGAATAGAAAGTCCCGAAAGTTGTCTCCCTTTGAAAAATGGCATAAAAATCTGCCAGGCGTTCCCATTCCCCTTAATAGCAAAACATGTTATCTAAATTTTAAAACAGAACTGAGTCATTCAAAATGAAATGAACAAAATTAGAAAGAAAACTAAGAATAAATCAGTCTGCTATTTTCAATTAAAAATAATAGAAATAGTATCGATGTATGCTTTAAATGCATATTACTGCCATTTCCATGTCATTTAAATGAAGGGAAAGTACACTTAAACAACCATCTTTACATCATATCACTGTATATACCGTATATATATATATTCATTTATTGATTGTGTTGCAGTTTAACAACACACCAACCATTGTGGGTCATTTTGTGTCATCTCCCTGAGAAAGGGAGAAAAGAGATTATCATTTTGCGCAATATAGCTACGTGTAAAATCCGCCGAATGACTCACAAACTTAGCAAAAGGCCCTTTGGCTTCATTCAGTCTGTGAGTTATACACCATAGTTTACACATCGCTAAAATCCACAAAAAAGAAATTCCATCCTTTAATATTTTCTTTTTCTTTAAATACAAAACCAGGCTTGACATTCCATCTGTCTTATAAGAAGCAGATGATTTACATAAAATGTCAAGTCTGGTTTTAGCTGAACGTCATGAACTCTTATAAAGCTGCTCACGACAACCCCTATCTTTGGAAACAGCGTAGATCCAGATCAGATGGCTTCTGAAGAAGCCATCTGATCAGGATCTACACTGTTTGTAATGCAGTTTGTTATTTGAATACATTAATATATCAAATAATTTGATTGGTGAATAGGCAGAAATGGGTGTAGCAAAATAATTTTATTCAGAGGATAAGTGTTCAATGGTCATTTTAAGCAGAATATAGGAGGAAAAATCAAAATCTAAAACGCCTGAAATCAAGAAGCAATCAAGCCCTAAAAGCCTGAAATCCTGCATATGCCTGAAAAATATGAGGCCTGTGATTTACACGAAATGTCAAGTCTGGTTTTTGCTGAATGTCATTAAAAAGTATCATGAAACAGTAACAGCAAAAAAATGCTGATGTACTGCTTGATGATTCAAGGTTAAAACACAACCAACTAAAATACAAGAGGGCCCACAGGGCCCTTGTTCGCTCACCTGTGTGTCACTGTCTCGAGTGCATTCTAGTATTACCTATGGTGGCCATCTTGTTCAACAGCAGAGTGATTTTAGCTTATTTGTAAAGAAGTAACCTAGGCAACATTCCTGTGAAGTTTGAATTAAATTGGTCTTAGGTTTTAGGAGGGGTTCACATTTGAGTCAAATTTACAATATTTTTCTATTTTTAGCTCCAGTGGCCATTTTGTTCATCGGAGAGGGATTGTTTTAGCCTTTTTGGTAGAGGGTCATCTAAGCAACATTACTTCGAAGTTTGAATGAAATTGGCCCAAGGGTACAGAAGGAATTGTTGTTTGAAGATTTGTTTTTTATTTTTAGCTCTGGCAGCCATCTTGTTCATTGGAGTGGAATGAGTTTTAACTATTTTGGTAGGGAGTCACCTAGGCAACATTCCAACTGGCCCAAAGGTTTAGAAGGAGTTCGCATTTGAAGCAAATTTACAATGTTTTTCTCTTTTTAGCTCTTGTGACCATTTGTTAATTGTTATGCTATTTTCCTAGAGGGTCATCTACACAACATTCCAGTGAAGTTAAGAAGCCTTCATGGTGAAGTGGCCATGCTACTTGCCTTGTAAACCAGGGGTAGCAGGATCAATCCCAGGCTTCTCCAGACTTTCAGATTGGTCTTAATACAGCGGTCCCATCACTGTATGACCTTAGCTGTTGGTAAGACTTAAACTCAAAACACTCACTCCTATGAAGGAACCTATATGCCAAATATGAAGGCTGTATTTTAAGTGCTTCAAAATTTATGACAAAGTAGGTCAAAGGTCAAGGTCATGGCTCAAAAGTTTTGTATGGTTGAGAAAACCTTGTCACAAGGAACATACATGTCAAATATGAAGGCTCTATCTCATATGGTTCAAAAGTTATAATAAGTAGGTCACAGGTCAAATCTTTATATGAGTGGGAAGCCCATGACACAAGGAACTTACATGCCAAATATGAAGGCTCTATCTCAAATGGTTCAAAAGTTATGGCAAAATAACCTACTGATCTACTTTTTGATTTAACATGACCCATATTCGAACTTAACTGAGATATTGTCCAGATGATCATTCTGAGCAAGTTTTATGATGATTTGACTAAAACTGTGGCATCTTAGAGTGTTCAAAACGTTTTTCTATGATTTGACCTGCTGACCTACTTTTTGACCCGACATGACCCATATGTGAACTTGACCCAGATATTGTCAAAATGATCATTCTGAGCAAGTCTGATGATGATCGGACAAAAACTGGGGTCTCTAATGTGTCCACAAGGTTTTTCAACACTCTGACCTACTGACCTACTTACTGACCAGATATGACCCGTATTCAAAATTAACTGAGATATTGTCAAATGACCATTTTGAGCAAGTTTGATGATGATCAGACGAAAACTGTGGCCTCTTGTGTGTTCAGAGGGTATTTCTATGATTTTATCTACTAACCTACTTTTTGGACCGACATGACCCATATTCGAACTTGACTCAGATATTGTCAAGATGATCATTCTGGGCAAGTTTGATGATGATCAGGCCTTAACTGTGGCCTCTTGTGTGTTCAGAAGGTTTTTCTATGATTTGACATACTGACCTACGTTTTGACCTGACATAACCCATATTCGAACTTGACCGAGATATTGTCAAGACTATCATTCTAAGCAAGTTTGATGATGATTGGACCAAAACTGTGGCCTCTAGTGTGCTCACAAGGTTTTTCTCTGATTTGACCTACTGACCTACTTTCTGACCTGCCATGACCCATATTCGAATGTGCCCAAGATATTATCAAGATGATCATTCTGAGCAAGATTGATGATGATCGGACCAAAACTGTGGCCTCTAGTGTGTTCATCAGGTTTTTCTCTGATTTGAACTATTGGTCTACTTTGTGAACCGACATGACCCATATTCTATGATTTGACCTATTGACCTAATTTTTGACCCGATATGACCCATATTCGAACTTGACCAAGATATTATCAAGATGATCATTCTAAGCAAGTTTGATGATGATTGGACATAAATTGTAGCCTCTAGTGTGTTCATAAGGTTTTTCTATGATTTGACCTACTGACCTAATTTTTGACCCGACAACACCCATATTCTAACTTGACCGAGATATTGTCAAGATGATCATTCTGGGCAAGTTTGATGATGACCTCTAGTGTCTTCAACAAGTTTTTTTTCTGATTTGACCTACTGACCTACTTTTTGACCCGACATGACCCATATTCGAACTTGACCGATATATTTTGTGGTGGTACAAATGTGTGCAAGTTTAGTTAAAATCAAATCATAAATGAAACAGCTATCATGCGGACAAGACCAAAATAGGCAATTTTTGCCCTTTCAGGGGCCGTAACTCCGAAACACATGATGGGATATGGCTGGTTCAAGAAAGGAAACCAGATCTCATGGTGGTACAAGTTGTGGGCAAGTCTGGTTAAAAACGTCTGGTTAAAATCAAATCATAAATGATGTTATCGTGCAGACAAAACCAAAATAGGCAAGTTTTGCCCTTTCAGGGGCCGTAACTCTGTAACACATGATGGGATATGGCTGGTTCAAAAAAGGAACCCAGATCTCATGGTGGTACAAGTTGTGTGCAAGTCTGGTTAAAATCAAATCATAAATGAAGATGCTATCGTGCAGACAAGAAATTGTTTACGGACGCACCGACGGACGACGGACAAAATGTGATCACAAAAGCTCAACTTGTCACTACGTGACAGGTGATTAAAAAAAATTACAGGATGACAATGACAGGATTTGAAAACAAGCATTTAGTTTGTTTTCAAATCCTGTCATTGTAAACTGTACATGTACTGTTGGAATCGACTTGTCAAATGAATGAATAAATGTTGTTTAAACCAAAAATGACATCACTATAAACTTTCGCTGCGAAGGAAATACCCGGGCAAATATTAAAGTTATCAATAAATAACATACTTTGTTTGCTGAAAAACAGAGATTGTGGATACTCATGAGAACGGCCTGAGTGGGCAGTTCTAATGAGCACACACAATCCATGTTAGGAACCGAAATAAGGAAAACATAAAAAATCATCTTAACCCTTGTCCTGCTAATCCCGGATATGCCTTATCTTTGAAACAATGTAGATCCAGATCAGATGGCTTCTCTGATCAGGATCTCCATTGTTTGCCATTCAGATTGTGAATTTGTTGCAATAATTTGCATCAAGTAATCTGATTGGTTGATAATCGGTAGTGGGTGTGGCATATATAAATATTCAGCAGGACAAGGGTTAAAAATGGTATGTGTAGTTCTACCAATTGAAGAGTCGCCATTATAACACACAGTCAAGTTAACAGGTACATAAAATGAATACCCCTCTAAACCCTATTTAATATGAAGAACACTGGGGTACATTATTTTGCTTATTTCTACTCCAAGACATAGTCTGTGGGTACTTGTGGGTACTTGTTAGAATGTTCTAACGAGCACTCACAACCTATGTTTGGAGCATAAATAAGAAAATACAATTTTTCTTGGGAAATGTAGCCATTCTGGAGAAATGAAGAAATATACTACCTCAAATGGGTGTGTTAACTTAATGATAATGGATAGTTACTTCTCTAAACCCATTGTATACTAGTGGATTCTTCCATTGCTCTATGTTGAGTGAGTGAGTGTTTGAGTTTTATGTCCCACCAACATCAAAGGTCATAAAGAGAAGGGACATCGGTTTAAAGACTCATCCGAAAGCCTGGAGAAGCCCGGGATTGATCCTGCGACTCCTGGTTTATGAGGCGTAACCACTGCACCACGGAGGCTTCTATTGCTCTATGTTGAACAAGCTATTTGTCATATAAGGGGTATCAGGGCTATTTTTTAGTTTTTATTCTATTTTTTACATAAAATTCTGTTAGCAAATAGTGTAGGCCGTGATCAGACCCTGCATTCTGCAGCATCTGATTTGGGCCTGCACTGTTTTGTTTGCCAACGTACCCCTTTAGGGGTTTCCCGCATACAATGGGTTAACATGTACCAATTTACTGTAAGTCTTAATTATTCAATGCAATCAACATTTGTTATTAATTAAAGCTATAATACAAAGCATTGTACAACTTCAGTCGAACTTCAATGGCTCGAACCACTTTGGGACCATGAAAATTTGTTCGAGACAGTGGTAGTTCGAGCCACAGAGGGATACTATTAGTGCCATACCAAGAGACATAATGGAGATAATTGTGGATATCTTTTCGGTGTTCTACATTATAAATGTACGTTGTGTGTACTCATTAGAATCGCCTCATCGAGGCGATTCTAATGAGTACACACAGCATACATTTGCAAGATAAATGATGAAAAATCTTCATAAATTACCCCTATATCGTATTTGGAGGAACTCCCTGCGGACTCAAGAACGGGTTCGACTCATCCATGGTAAACGAGCCATCGGAGTTCGAGCCATCGAAGTTCTACTGTATATAATGTAATATTCTATTCATATTAAATAAGCACCATGCTATTACAAGTCCTGTTATTACATGATTTCGACAAACAAAAGTGGCGATTTAATGTAAAACTACTGAACACATTAAGATATTGCTGACATAATGAGTTTGACAATAAGAAAAAATTTGCCATCAAATATCATTTCAAAAGAGTATATTGCACATATAAAGTTTTAGTTCGAACTGGCATGTCAATATACATACAAACCAATTTTATAACATGGTTCATTATAATAATGATTTTTATACGGTTTTGGACATACCATAACAATCCTAAAACTTTGGACGCCTAAAGGACTTGCGATAATTCATCCAAAATTTTGACAAATTTGTTTCACGATCCAGCAATGAACCCAAAAGGTCATCATGATACAAGGCTAGGAAATGAACCCAACTTTATATAGTGAATACTAGGGTTTATGGGGGTACACATTATTTTTCTTATTTCTGCTCCAAGGAATAGGTTGTGGGTACTGATTAGAACAGTCTAACCCCCTCAATGAGACAGTTCTAACGAGCATCCAAAATATACATGTATGTTTGGAGTATAAATAAGAAACGTAAAATATCACAATTTTTATCGGAAAAGTAGCCATTTTCATGGAGAGATGAAAGAATCCACTATGTCACACAGGTGTGCTATCATAATGTGAAGATGGAATGGAAAACAGTGTAGACTCCGATCAGACTGATTTGAGTCAACACTGTTTGCTTAGGCCCATCTGTTTCAATAAATAGGAACATTACGGCAAAACAGTTTAAAGATGGATCCCAAAAATAAATTCAGTGATGTGATTCTTTCTCTTTTTGGCTCATTCAATCACCTATATGTGTTCGCCCCCGCCTGTTGGGGCTTGAAGACATAGATGGGCTGCATAATGCTTCCACGCAGAGCTAAACCAACCCGCCCACGAGTACTAGTAAACCGCTGAGAGAATCTAAGCCTGTCCGGGCAAAGGGTGCTAGTTGGCCCATACATGCTCATAAACCCTATCGGTTTCGTTGGGCGGCAGAGCTTGAGATGTCATTTCATCTCAATGTTGGGTAAAAATCCCACAAAATTGGAAGCAACATCTCCAACATGACCTTTACAGTGTTGACGGGTTATTAAACCAAAATCAAACAAAATCACCTATATGATATAACAAAAGTCTGCGAAATACTGACACAATCATCAAATTGTTATTTTAAACCTGCAACTGCTACATAACATGATGAAGCAGAAAACTGTCAGAATTTTTTTTTTCTCATATTTCACTGAAACTAAGTCTTAACATTACATGTGAATCTTCTCCCAGAGGACGATTCACATGTACTGTCAAACCTTATTGTGTACGGAAAATGTTTTCTGCTAGTCGAGATTAGCAGTAGAAGGCTTAAACACCATCTGTAGAAGAACAATATAAGCTTACAAGCTTCTGTTCTAACCCTAACTGTTCTAAGTCATTGTGTGTTTTGTACATGTATCAATATGAATATAAAATATGTTTAACCCTTATCCTGCTGTTCATGACAACGCCCACTTTTGCAAACAATGTAGATCCAGATCAGGTGGCTTTTGAAGAAGCCATCTGATCAGGATCTACTCTGTTTGACATTCAGTTTATGACTTTGTAGGAATAAATTACATCAAGTAATTTGATTGGTTCTAAGTCAGAAATGGGAGTGGCTAAATTGAATATTCAGTCGGATAAGGGTTAGACAAAATGCCATTTACAATAATCACATGACAAATTCTTACAGATGCAACCAGTGCATTAAAAATGTTTAAAAGAAGTAAAAATAAATTTGTAACACTAGCACTTGCTCTACAGTAAGTTTAATAAGGAAATGCACATCAAAGCATGTATTGGCTATGACACATGGAAATATTCTTAAGTTTATAACATGTCTAGCCAGGAAAGGAGTGGGTAAACCCGCCCATCCATTCTGCACAGCCAAGGCTGTCTGAGACAAGATTCCACATCCAGTCAGTGTGACTGAAGTCTTCAATTACCGCTCTTTATGTAGCACAGAGGTAAAAGAAGGCTAAAAGGAATAGCTACCTTATCATGTCAACAATTCAGTGGAATGAACCCCCCCCCCCCCTCTAAACCCCACTTTATATAGGGAAAACTAGGGTTTACAGGGATTAACATTATTTTTCTTATTTCTGCTCCAAGACATAGGTTATGGGTACTATGTCTTGAGGTATAAATAAGAAAATTCTCACACACTTTTATCAGAATTTGCCGTTTATGAGAAAAGAAAGAATGCACTATGTCACAGGAATGTTTCGGCAATGTGGAAGACTGACTGGCCTATGGAAATACAGACTGATCAGAGTCTTTGCTGGCTGTATAAAATTTCTTGTCTGTCTTATATGAAGTATTTATAATAATAAAGAATACATCATACCTTTTGATAAAAGTTGAAAATTAATTATATATGAAACTTTAAAACTCTGAAGACAGAACAATGGACAGACAAGGCAAAGCAAATTAGGTAATCCTCTGTGTATCAAAGAATAATGTTTTATAAAATATTTCTTTGAGATGCCTATTATTTTTAAAACAAAGTTTTACCACATATTTCCTTGAGATGCTTATTATTATTAAAGCATTAAGTTTTTCCACATATTTCCTTGAGATCCCTTTCATTATTAAAGCATGAGGTTTTACCGCATACTTCCTTGAGATCCCTTTAATTATTAAAGCATAAAGTTTTACCGCATACTTCCTTGAGATGCTTATTATTATTAAAACATAAAAGTTTACCACATATTTCATTGAGATGCTTATTATTATTAAAGCATAAAAGTTTACCACATATTTCATTGAGATGCTAACTTTTAAGCAAAGTTTTACCACATATTTCCTTGAGATGCTTATAATTATTAAAGCATAAAAGTTTACCACATATTTCATTGAGATGCTAACTTTTAAGCAAAGTTTTACCACATATTTCCTTGAGATAATTACTATTATTAAAGTAAAAAGTTTTACCACATATTTCCTTGAGATGCCAATTATTATTCAAGTATAAAGTTTTACCATATACTTCCTTGAGATTCTTATTATTATTAAAGCATAAAAGTTTACCACATATTTCTATGAAATGCCTATTATTATTAAAGCATAAAGTTATACCACATACTTCCTTGAGATGCTTATTATTATTAAGCCATAAAAGTTTACCGCATATTTCCTTGAGATGCCTATTATTAAAGCATAAAGTTTTACCACATATTTCCTGGAGATGCTCACCTTTAAGCAACGTTTTGCCACATATTTCCTTGCAATCCCTATCATTATTAAAGCATAAAGTTTTACCAAAAATTTTCTTGGGATCCCAATTATTATTAAAGCAAAGTTTTTCCACATATTTCATTTTAGATGCTTACTTTTAAGCAAAGTTTTACCACATATTTCCTTGAGATGCCTTTATTATTAAAGCATAAAGTTTTACCACAAATTTCCTTGAGATCCCTATAATAACTAAAGCATAAAGTTTTACCAAATACATGTATATCCTTAAGATCCCTATTTTTATTATTAAAGCATAAAGTTTTACCACCCATTTCCTTGAGATGCTGTTTTTAAAAGCAAAGTTTTACCACATAATTCCTTGAGATCCCTATTATTATTAAAGCATAAAGTTTTGCCACATATTTCTTTGAGATCCCATTATTATTAAAGTATAAAGTTTTACCACATACTTCCTTGAGATGCTTATTATTATTAAAGCATAAAAGTTTACCACATATTTCCTTGAGATGCCAATTATTATTAAAGAATCAAGTTTTACCACATATTTCCTTGAGAAGCTCACTTTTAAGCAACGTTTTACAACATATTTCCTTGCGATCCCTATCATTATTAAAGAATAAAATTTTACCAAAAATTTCCTTGAGATACCCATTATTATTAAAGCAAAGTTTTTCCACATATTTCATTGAGATGCTTACTTTTAAGCAAAGTTTTACCACACAGTTCCTTGAGATCCCTATTATTATTAAAGCATAAAGTTTTACTGCAAACCCCCTTGCGGTCTTTATTATTATCATGTGAAAAGCATAAAGTTTTACCACATTTTTCCTTGAGATCGCTTTAATTATTAAAGCATAAAGTTTTACCACATACATGTACATGTATATCCTTAAGATCCCTATTATTATTATTAAAGCATAAACTTTTACCACCCATTTCCTTGAGATGCTTTTTTTAAAGCAAAGTTTTACCACATAATTCCTTGAGATCCCTATTATTATTAAAGCAAAAAGTTTTACCACATATTTCTTTGAGATCCTATTATTATTAAAGCATAAAGTTTTACCATCCATTTCCTTGAGATGCTTACTTTTAAGCAAAGTTTTACCACATATTTCCATGAGATGCCTATTATTATTTGTGTCTTTTTATTTTGGATGGCCATATGGCCATTTTGTGGGAAAGTAACTGTGCTTATGGCCTTCCTTTGTTTAGGTTTCCATTATGTTCTGGTCGCTTTATGTTTGTGTTTCCTTCCCTTTGGTGTCTTTGATGGGTGGAGTAAGTTAATTGTATCAATTCCTGATCTTTGTTTAACTTCTACTTTAAAGGAAAATATTACCACATATTTCCTTGTGATCCTATTATTATTAAAACATAGTTTTATGACATATTTCCTTGAGATGTTTGTTATTATTAAAGCATTAAGTTCAACAACATATTTCCTTGAGGTGCATATTACAACAGAGATCTTAACATAAACAAAGCTATGGCGCTTACACTATTTGATCTTTCTCGAACCATATCACATGAATGGGAGCCTTAGCATCGAGTGCCAAAGAAAACTTTAGGAAAATGCTTCTCATTTCTCTACACATCACGTGAACAAGTCCGTAAAAAGAACATATTCTGATACATTTGTTCAGTCAGCACACTTAGCTTGTTTAAAAACTGTACTATATGCACAAAGAAGACAAGTAGTGTAAGCAAAGTAAAACCAACATTAATCAATGAAGACGACATACAACCCAAAGCTGTAAAACTTTTTAGGCTGTAAGACCTTTTCAAGCTTAACTCACTTCAACATGAAACTTGTCCTATTCATAAATTTTAAAATGCAAGTAACAGTTCCTGTTAGCATTTTAAAATTTATGGGCAGGACAAGTGACATTCTCTGTTGATCAGACCATGAAACCTCCTTATTAGTTTGTATTTTAATTTTGATGAGCATTACAAATTTTATTTTCAGCTGAGTTGAGCATGAAAAAACCTTTATACGACCCCAGCCCCAGATTTCTGACAGAATACTGTTTACGTTATTTTAAATTTTAAGATGCCACGTAGCATTCCTAATCCTAAGAGCATCTGAACTTTAAAGGTCATCAGCAAAGAATCAAGTGTAAATGTAATGCTTTAGTAGTTTACCTGTTAAATACAATGCTATATCAAATAACTGTTACATATACAGGATAATACTGACAATAACATGTAATTAAATCACTTGAAAACACCAATCCATTCTTTCACAACCACTTCAAAAAAGACTTTGATTGTTCATGTATCTTAATAACTTGCAGTTTGAGACAATAATACCAGAGTAAACACTTTGACCCGAATCAAGGAGACTGGTCCCCTGATAAATGCCTTTACTGTTTGCCATTTACAATTCTAAGCTAAAACATTACTGACCTCCAAGGGTCAGCTCAAATCCGAAATTTTGAGAAAATACATCATACCTTTGGCAAGCCAATAACTATTTATACCACAGCTTGAATCTGAAACCCCAGTTTGAAAGAAAAACGGCATAATAATTCTTCAAACCATGGTTTCAACTTTCAAACCAGGGTTTTAATTTATTTTCTGATACCTATACCTCAATCCTAAGTTTAAAACCTTCAAACCCAATAAATCTCTTTCCAAAGGTTTGAACTTCAAACCATGATTTAAAGGTTGGAAGCATATTTTGAGGAAATTTTATACATTAAATAACTTCAAATTTTGGTTTTAATATTTAAAACTTTAGTTTAAAATCAAAATAATAAATTATTGTGCAAATGGCATCTTATCCCAATTTTCATATCTGGAGCTATGAGCTCTGCATAGTTTTAAGTCTCCCTGCCCTACATCGTAGTGTAGTTATATTTTCTTGTCCTTTGGGATCATAGAAGCCTCCGTGGTGCAGTGGTTACGCTACTCGCCTTGTAAACCAGGGATCGCAGGATCGATCCCGGGCTTCTCCAGACTTTCGGATGAGTCTTTAAACCGAGGTCCCGTCTCCGTATGACCTTAGCTGTTGGTGGGACGTAAAACTAAAACTCACTCACTCCTTTGGGATCATTGATTCCATTGTGGAATTTTGAAAATATTTGAGGGTCACTGATGAGGCCTAATTGGCCGAAACTAGCTAGTCTGGCCCAGAAAACATTTACACTTCATATTTTCCAGTTCTGTGTCAGACTTTCGGATGAGTCTTTAAACCGAGGTCCCGTCTCCGTATGACCTTAGCTGTTGGTGGGACGTAAAACTCAAACACTCACTCACTCACTCCAGTTCTGTGATGTATTCTTTGCTTCCAAAGGATAACCCTTTCATAGAACATATTAAACATCACTACAGCTGATGTGTGGGAATGTGTTGAGGCCGTAAAAAGTCTCCCTGCCTTACATCATAGCGTAGTTTATATTTTCTTGTCCTTTGGGATAATTGATTCCATTGTGGAATTTTGAAAATATTTGAGGGTCACTGATGAGGCCTAATTGGCCGAAAGTAGCTAGTCAGGCCCAGAAAACATGTACACTTCATATTTCCAGTCCTGTGATGTATTCTTTGCTTCCAAGGATAACCCTTTTATAGAACATATTTTCCTCTGGGACATTATATAATAACAGTCAATCCTGAATTAACCAAGCCCTGTGGGAAAGCCTAAACATGGCTGCTTAAGACAGGTGGTTGCTTAATACAAGATCATTTGTAAGTGTCTATATCTACATTCTCAGTGCAATTACAGAAGAAATCCTAGAGTAAACTATCATCAAATTATGTTGTTCATACTTCGAACAATACATTGAATCGCAATGACATATAAATGATCTTATAAGTGACTTCAAAATAAATCATGGTTCTCTCCAATACAGAGGACGCACTTTATAACCACATTTGTTATAACGACAAAACGCCTTATATCAACAATTACAATGGAACAAATTCTTAGCTCAAGGTTTATCCTTGATTCCGAGGGGCTTGGCCTTCCCTCGGGTTGGAAATGCCCAAATCGAGTCCATAGTCATGAAAGGTTCTTGTAATTTAATACTCCAAGAAACAAATGTTATAGACATTTGTTAGAATCGCCTCATCTAGGTCAAGGCGATTCTAACAAATGTCTATAACATTTGTTTCTTGGAGTAATGCTGTGAAAAATACCTTTTATGAACTACCATACTCCTAACTGGGATTTTTTATAACGACAAATTCATTATAAGGGCACAAAAATACGAAACATTTACTGTCCTTATAACGCGGGTCCTCTGTATTATTGGACAAGTGTGACATTATGACATTAACAATGCTGCTCTACTGTTAACCTTTTTGTACCCAATGGAAACTTCCTTCTTATATAAAACAGGGAGTCCATTTCAAAATTTAGGGGTGTCAGATTGTGTTTTCTTAAAAATTTATTTGGAAAATGGCTGAAGTTTTAGCAAACTGTGGAGGACCTGATCAGACACCACATTCTGCGGCGTCTGATCTGGGCCTCCACTATTTGCCAGAGTACACATTTTGGGGTTTCTCGTGCAAAATGCGTTAACAGAAAAACTGTGTGCAATGTTTCCGTGCTTCAATTTTAGCCCTCAAACTAGATTTTTTTGTAAAATAATGTGAATACATGTGTAAATAAAAACAGGTTACTGGTTATTTGTTAAACCTTCGTTAAAGTACATGTATGAACAACCTTAGGTCACGACTCACCAGCAAAGCTTAAGAGAACTTAGGAGCTCACTTAATCATTTTGCTTATGATCTGGGCCCAGTTGTTCAAAACTAATGACATCGTTAAAATCATTTAAAACATATCTAATATGGCAAATACACTAATATTTTTGCTGAAAAAATGTGAGCAGCTTTTGCAATTGCAAAAGCTGCTCACATTTTTTCTGCAAAAATAACAAAATTTTAGTTATTGTACTCGCTAGAGCAGTTACAAGTTGACCACTAACGAGCTCATTAAGCTAAAGATGCTTTGAACAATTCACCCCTGATATTTTTCATACTTCAATGAGCATTAATTAACCAATTGTATACTAGTGGGCTCTTCCACTGCTATATGCTGGAGAAGTCCATTTGTCATATAAGGAGTATCAGGCCTATTTTTTCTTTTTTATTCTATTTTTAACAGACTCTGTTAGCAAATAGTGCAGATCCTGATCAGACCCCACGTTCTGTGTCTGGTCTGGGCCTTCGCTATTTTCCAAGGTATCCCTTGAGGGGTTTCCCATATACAATGTGTAAAAACATTGGGCCACAATCTTAACTGAGATGACCTTTAACCCTTATCCTGCTGAATAAATTAATCTGCCACACCAAATTCTGACTATCAACCAATCAGATTACTTGATATATTGTATTCTGTCAATTCACACAATACACTGAATGACAGTGTAGATCCTGATCAGATGGCTTCTTAAGAAGACATCTGATCTGGATCTACAATGTTTGTAAAGGTAGGGGATTTCATGTTCAGCAGGATAAGGGGTTAAGCCAGGTTCAATTGTCAATATATCACCCCTAATACTGTTGTGCTATAATATATACATTTAAATTTGTTCAATGGCACACATTTACATCAGCTTGGGTATAGCAAAACTTACTAGGTGACATGTGCAACCGAGAAAGAATCAGATCAGCCTACACATAAACACAGGCTGTTCAGTATCTTCTTGTGTCATTAGATTGAACAACTCAGCACCTAAAGAAGGTGCATGCAACAGACAATACTTATTAGACTGTGCACCAGAAGACTGCACAGCTTGACAAATCAAAATTTCAATCACTCGCCCAGCAACCTACAACATCTTCATTATGGCTCAAAATTACAATATTCCCTATATAATCTACTGTTCTTGTTTATTTGAGGTTTAACTTCCCCATCAACACTATTTAGGTCAATTTGCAGACATTTGTGGGACTTTTTATACCAAGATTGAGATGAAATGACATCTCAAGCTCTGCCTCCCAATGAAACCAATAGGGTTTATATGCATGGATGTTCCGACTCACACCACTTTGCTTGGGCAGGCTTAGTCCTTCTAAGCTGTTAACCAGTACTCATGTGCAGTCGGTTTCAGACCATGCAGCTCTATTTCTCCAAGCCCGAGTGGGAGGTGGCCCTATATAATCTATACATTTTCAGGCCAAGTGAAATAAATACAGTAGTACTTCGATGGCTTGAACACCGCTGCCTCGTTTACCATGGCTGAGACAAACCCGTTTTTGAGTCCCTAGGGAATTTCGCTACATAAGAAATAGTAAGGAGAAAATTCAGGTTATTTTCGTTCCTTATCTTGCAAATGTATGCTGTGTGTACTCATTAGAATCGCCTCAACGAGGCGATTCTAATGAGTACACGCAGCATACATGTATGTTATAGAACACCGAAAAGAAGCTCCAAACTATCCCCTTTACACATCCTGGCAGTAACCCTCAGTGGCTCGAACTACCCCTGTCTCAAACAGAATTTCGTGATCCCAAAGGTGTTCGAGCCACCGAAGTTCGACTGTAGTCATTTGCCTTGCCAAAATTTATACTTGTCACAGGCTATTGGGCAAATGATTTGTCAGACCCTGAGATTGACCTTAGTCTTCACAGGTCTGTACTCTGTAGCATGTGTCATCTTGCAAGATCTGCTGCAACCCAAAGTTCAAAACTAATATGGCAATAAAATATATGTTGTCGGAACTTGTTGGAATCCCAACATTCTGGACATTCAGATAAGTACCCATGTTTTATCCCTTAGGATGCCATGAAAAACTGCATCCTAAACTGTCATCTGCCAATGTCGTCTGCTGCTTTTCTGGTACAACATTTCCAACGTATTTTGCATACCTGTATAGGCAAACAGTGTGGACTCCTGTAAAAATGACTTTTAAAGTTCCAGCACACAACATTATGGGTTAAGACTTTTTCATTAAGTTTTCATTGAGATCAATAAATTTTGTAGAGGGCATTTTTAAAGCTAAAAGTCACAGAGACATGATGTACAATGTACATGTACCTATGATCATCAATATGTTATCTCCCAGAAGGGGAACCATGACATTACCCACTGAAATAAGAAAAAAAATCCAAAACTTGGGTGTAGTTACTGAGTATAGTTGCGATTTGCAAAAGGAATATATATTTAATCCCACAAATCCCAGCTCTAGAGGTCAAGAATTCAATTTCTTAATTTCCTATGGGTCAAGAGTTTCTTGCTCTCTAATCCCTGGGGTATATCCCCAACTCTTGGGGGAAAATACTACTTGGTTCATTGAAATTTCAATAGCTCAAACATGGATAGCTTGGTTACCATGGCTAATTCAACCTCATTCTGAAGACCCATGACAGTTATTCACATGTCCTCAGACACAAAACAGGCCTCATACTGACCACGCTTTTCCATGCCTGAAAGCCCCGATTTTGCTGCTTCAACCCTTATCCTGCTGAACAAGACATAACTATCACCTTTGCAAACAGTGTAGATCCAGATCAGATGGCTTCTAAAGAAGCCATCTGATCAGGATCTACACTGTTTATAATGCAGTTTGTAAAAATATCAAGTAATTTGGTTGACTTATAGTCAGAAATGGGTGTGGGTTAATAAATTTATCCAGCAGAACAAGGGTTGAATATTTTTTTAAACAGACTATCTACACAAAAATCAAAATCTGAAAGCCTGAAATCAAGCAAAAAATCAAGCTCTAAAAGCCTGAAATCCTGCAAATGCCTGAAAAATATGAGGCCTGACAAAAATATGTAAAATAATTTACTGTAGGTTTGTTTGATTTTATCTTGAAGTATGTTGTTTGTGTACTCATTAGAATCGCCAGTCTTATGAGTCACTGAGTCTTCCAAATCTCAAAATTTTCATCAAATATTTAGAAGCCTCCGTGGTGCAGTGGCTACGCTACTCGCCTTGTAAACCAGGGATCGCAGGATCGATCCCGGGCTTCTCCAGACTTTCGGATGAGTGTTTAAACCGAGGTCCAGTCTCTGTATGACCTTAGCTGTTGGTGGGACGTAAAACTAAAACTCACTCACTCATCAAATACTCCTCTTAATACACGACCAAGCTGTTCTATTTTTAACCCATAGAATGCCAATCACGACCATTGTCGTCTGCTTTGTCAACTGCTAGTTACTTTGAAAGTCTTTTTTGCAAAGTGTGGACCCAAATAGGAGCAGTCTGGTTTGGGTCCACACGGTTTGCCTATAAGCACAAATATTTTTTAAAACATCTGCAAAAAAAATTCAGCAGACGACATAAGCAGACAATGTTTTCAGATGCAATTTTTCTCTGCATCTTAAGGGTTAACCCAATTTGTCCTGAACAGGGTCTTTCCATCTTAACTTTTGTCCTGCTGAATAAATTAATTCAGACACACCCATTTCCGACTGCCAATCAATCAGATTACTTGATGTCTACTACAAATTCACAAACAGAATGTCAAAAAGAATAGATACAGAAGAAGCCATCTGATCGGTATCTACACTGTTTGCAAGAAGGTATAGCGTATTCTGGTTCTGTGGCTGCAATGTAGCAGAAGTCCATTTCAAAATTATGGGGTGTCTGGTTGAGTTATCTTTAGGAACCAGTACTGAGAAATATGTTATATAAAAGGGTTATTCTTTGGAAGCAAAGAATGCATCACAAAACTGGAAAATATGGAGTGTACATGTTTTATGGGCCAGACGCAAGTTTCTGCCAATTAAGCCTCATCAGTGACCCTCAAAATATTTTCAAAATTCCGCAATGGAATCAATGATCCCAAAGGACAAGAAAATATAAACTACACTATGATGTAGGGCAGGGAGACTTTTTATCGCTGAATTTTTTGAAGGCCCTGATAGCACTCATTCCGTGGCATCTGATCTGGGACTGCACTGTTTGCCAGTTTCCAGTATAAAATGGGGCTTAATAGGCTAAGGTAAGTACATACATGTATACAGACACCAGACTAATGCTGCCACTATTTTTTCAATGGGAAGCAATATAATCAGAAAAAGAAAATATATTTTGCCAGTTTCTCAACCTTCTTCTAAATAGGGACTACCATGTCCTATAGGATTTGTTAACTCATTAGATGCCGAGAAAAACTACATCTGAAAATGTTGTCTGCTTATGTCGTCTGCTGATTTTTTTTTGTAAACTTTTTAAAAATATGTTTGCATACAGACAAACAGTGTGGGCCCAGTTCAGACTGCTCCTACAGGAGCAGTCTGATCTGCGTCCACACTGTTTGCAAAAAAATTAATTTTAAGGTCACTGGCAGATGGCAATGCAGATGACAATTGTTGTGATTGGCATTTTATGGGTTAAAGCTATTCATCTAAAGGAAATGGATACACCTGCAAACCCTTTTTACCATATGTATTTGGGCAGACAGGCCTGAGTAAACAGTGTAGACCCAGATGAGTTGCCAAAGAATGTGGCATCTCATCAGGGTCTACATTATTTGTCACTAATTCCAGCTTTTTTGTATGTCACACAACATCGAATAGCAAATCATACTTAACAAGTATGATCAGGAGACGAGGTGTCCAAAATACTAAGGGTACAGTATGTGCCATTATCTTTTGGACAAGGGAGACAACTTTTGGACTTCCATTTTCCTTTTCCAAAAACTAGAGTACCCCAAAAATAGATCAATTCTTAACCCTTGTCCTGCTGAGCCAGGATATGCCTTATTTTTCAAACAATGTAGATCCAGATCAGATGGCTTCTGAAGAAGCCATCTGATCAGGATCTTCATTGTTTGTCATTCAGTTTATGAATTTGTTGCAATAATTTGCATCAAACAATCTGAATGGCTGATAATCAGTTGTGGGTGTGGCATATTTAAATATTCAGCAGGACAAGGGTTAAAGGAAATGAATCTGCTCTTCAGGAACACATTTCACCTTTTCGATTCTATGGGCTAATTCAGCAGACGGCAAATTCATTGTAGCAGACGACAAATTCATTGTTATTTTCCCTGAAAACAGGGCTGGGCAAATTGTCTTCAAAGGAGACAATGAGACAATTTGCATGAGATTTCAAGTCCTGTTTTCATAGAAAAATGAGAAAAAGTTTTCCAAAATGTCGTCTGCTGCACTATGATATAACAATGAAAAGAGTTGCCTCCCCGGAAAGTGTAACCGTTTCCATTAGCAACAGAAAAGAGGGGGTATTCACATATTTTTTTATTTCTGTCCAAAAACATATGCTGTTGGTATTCATTAGAAGCACCTCGCCCAGGCGTTTCTAATAAATGCCAACAACTTGTTTTCGTGCAGAAATAAGAAAATATCAGTACTTTTTGATGTAAAAGGCCCTTATCTGTTACTAGCTATCTTAAAAACTCCCTTAGGTAATTGTGCTGTTATGCCTTGTCTTTCTCACACCCTCCCCGTCATCACTCACTGGCTTCGCTAGGGCTACAGTGCGATTAAAGTCAATCATGGCGTAGCTTTCCGTTCTTTTACTTGGAGAGTCTGGAGTCGTGTATGACACAGATGTGACAGAAGACGACATGCCATTTGCAGAATCTGTGTCATTAGGTCCCGTGTTATTCACATCTATTTCTATATAGTTCAGTTCACCAGGATCAGAAGTACAGACGACACTCGGTGGACGAACGGGATTCGGATTCAACACACTAGGATTAGGGTTACCATTTAAGCTTCCGCCCAGATTTGCATAATTCTGGTCGACACTTCTCTGACGCTGGACTGACAATCGTGTCAAACCAGTCATGTCATTGGTGACGCTATCACTCCTCTGTACAATAACAACAGACTTTTCCTTAATCTCCCCATTCGCTCCTACATTTATATAATTTGGCTGTTGAGAAATTTCTCCTGGATTGTCTGTGAATACATCTAGATCATTGCCATTCAGTGTAACATCATCAATATCAACAGATGGCAGACCTTCATCTAAATCTGTATCAAGTGGATAATTGGGGTTAACTACAGGACCCTCAGCAGCCCCAGCCCCCTGAACCTGCTCAAATATATCCTCTGTAGATCTTGGCAGCTCAAGGTCCGCATAATTGACTTGTGTTGGAGGGGGTGGGGCCTGCACTGTTGGGGGCTCATGAAGGAAATCTATTAATGCTGAAGCTGGATCAATTGTTCTGCTACCAGGCCCTGTGTTATCTCGAGTCTCTCCTGTGTTTATATAGTTTGGCGAGCTAGGAGAACTTTCAGAAACTGCAGAACCATTTATGTACAAATGTTGATCACTAGGTACAAAAACAACACGAGCATTACTAGACAGGAATGGCCCATTAGGCTCCCTGGACTCCACCAACGAACTTGGACGGCTTGACTGCCGACCTGTTCCTGTAGCTGTAAGCTGACTAGGGCGTAGATGACTAGTCTGTCCAACATTCTGGATGGATTCTTGGACTAGATTGAATAATTCCGCAGCTCTTCTGCATTTGAAAGCATATATACCGGAGCCAGTTGGACATCTTCGACCACTTTCAAAAGAAAATAGTTCCTCATCAAATCCGTACCTCCTGAGGCATCTTAGGGGCCAGCGTATCGGTTCCTTTCCTTTTAGGTACAATATTAGATCTGACTGACTGACTTCAATCTTGCCCCCATTCAACTCAGCACCAAGGTCATTTACGATGAAAACACGGAACAGGCGAGCATTTGAATCACGGGACCCATGTTTTGACAAATAACATCCCATCTCTATTCTACTTTTACCTGCAATGTAATAAAAGCATTCATATATCTCCAGAGGCCAGCTGTTCAAAATTATCATTAGTTAACATATTATTAAAACTCTGATAGTAAAATATGCCAAATATGCTAACATTTTTGCTAAAAAAAATGCTAGTAGTTTTTGTGCTAACATTTTTTCAGCGAAAATGCCAGAGTATTAGATATTGTACTTGCTAGAACATTTTAAAGTTTGATCACTTACAAGCTTGTTAAAGTAACAATGCTTTGAACAACCAGGCCCAGATAAGTAATAATGAACAACTGGGCCCAGAGAAGTAATAACGAACAACTGGGCCCAGATAAGTAGTAAAAACAACTGGGCCCAGATAAGTAATAATGAACAACCAGGGCCCAGATAAGTAGTAATATGAACAACCGGGCCCAGATAAGTACTCACAATAATGAACAACTTGGCTCAGATAAGTAGTAATGAACAACTGGGTCCAGATAAGTAATAATGAACAACCGGGCCCAGATAAGTAATAATGAACAACCGGGCCCAAGTAAGTAATAATGAACAACTGGGTCCAGATAAGTAATAATGAACAACAGGGCCCAGGAAAGTAATAATGAACAACCAGGCCCAAGTAAGTAATAATGAACAACAGGGCCCAGATAAGTAATAATGAACAACTGGGCCAAGATAAGTAATAATGAACAACTGGGTCAAGATAAGTAGAAATGAACAACTGGGCCAAGATAAGTAGTAATGAACAACCGGGCCCAGATAAGTAGTATGAACAAATGGGCCCAGATAAGTAGTAATGAACAACTGGGCCCAGATAAGTAGTAATGAACAACCGGGCCCAGATAAGTAGTAATGAACAATCGGGCCCAGATAAGTAGTAATGAACAACCGGGCCCAGATGGGCCCAGGTGGAGGGCAGTGTAGTACATATTTCCATGAACACATCAAATCACGTGACTTTCAGTGGCGCCGGGTAACGTCATTCTAAACCATAGTTCTTTACAGGCGTTGGTGACGTAAACGCTGTTCCACTCCTTGTGGAAAACAGAGTGTAAATACACCTCACTTTTAAAAGTTTTTCCCAGGTTTGCGGTTTCTAGAGCAGTGACGAGGGGTAAAGATTGTAAATATAAAAAAAAAAAAAAAAAAAAAAAAAAAAGAACTTAATCTTTCTGCTTTTCATTGGGGGTGGACGGCGGCGGGTCGCCGGCGGGGTTCACAAGAACCTCCTCGAGGTTCATTCACCTTGCACATGGCCCGCCGCGTTCGTGCTCTCATGAACTGCGGAGGGATAAACGCACATGCGTACACATACATACATAATGATAAACATCTTCAATGGAAACTACTTTACATTCCCACATGCACACATACATACACAGGATTGACTGGCGTATCAACTGCAATTTCAACAAAAAACAAGAGGGACCGAAGGTCTGTGTAACTGGGTGGGGATCTCAACTGTTTCCGAGATATTAAGCATTCAATGCAATAAAGGGAGTTGGCCCCCAGCCCCCCCCCCCCCCCCCCCCCCCCAACGTAGGTCCAACGGTCCATTACACTGAATGCGACAAGAATATATATGGTTTATGGGTGGGGGTCTTAACCGTTTCCGAGATATTAAGCATTTTGTGGAAAAAAGGGGGTTAGGCATGCCCCCCTCCCTCACCCAGGGACCCCCGGGTCCAAAGGTCCATGTCACTGAATGCGCCTTATCATAAGGAACAAGAATATATATGGTTTGTGGGTGGGGATCTTAACCTTTTCCGAGATATTAAGCATTTTGAGCAAAAAAGGGGGAGGGACATGCCCCCCCCCCCCCTGGACCCCTGGTACCCCAGGGTCCAAAGGTCCATGTCACTGAATGCGCCTCATCATAAAGAACAAGAGTATATATGGTTTATGGGTGGGGATCTTAACCGTTTCCGAGATATTAAGCATTTAATGCAAAAAAGGGGGTGGGGCATGCCCCCCTGGGACCCCCGGGTCCAAAGGTTCATGTCACTTAATGCGCCTTATGATCAGGAACAAGAATATATATGGTTCATGGATAGAGATCTTAACCGTTTCCGAGATATTAAGCATTTTGTGCAAAAAAAGGGGTGGGGCATGCCCCCCCCCCCCCGGACCCCTGGTACCCCATGGTCCAAAAGTCCATGCCACTGAATGGGCCTCATCATAAGGAACAAGAGTATATATGGTTTATGGGTCGGGATCTTAACCGTTTCCGAGATATTAAGCATTTTTTGCAATAAAGGGGGTGGGGCATGCCACCCCGGGGACCCCCGATACCCTGATGTCCAAAGGTCTGTGTCACTGAATGCGCCTTATCATAAGGAACAAGAATATATATGGTTTATGGGTGGGGATCTTAACAGTTTCCGAGATATTAAGCATTTTGTGCAAAGAAGGGGGTGGGGCATGCCCCCCCGGGGGGCCCCAGGGTCCCAAAATCCATGTCACTTAATGCGCCTCATCATAAGGAATAAGAATATATATGGTTTAGTGGCATTATTTGTAACAGTTTGCAAGATATCAGACATTTCTACTTTTTCCCATACAAATGCCCATGTTACCAAATTTAACCTTGGCGTAAAATAGGTCAAGGTCATCCCAGGGACACCATTTATGCAATTTATGATGGGCCCATGTCCCAGGTGCTACATGCCAAGTTTCATGCAAATCGGCCCAGTGGTTCCGGAGGAGAAGAGTTTCGAAGGGTTTTTACCATATATGGGCATGGCGGCCATCTTGGTCATGTGACCTAGACCAAAAATGCAAACTTTCGTTCCCCCACCCCATGGAGCCTCCACATGAAATTTGACTACAATCGGCCCAGCGGTTCCGGAGGAGAAGACGTTTGAAAATGTGAACACACACACACACACACACACACACAGAATTTTTGCCTGGCCATACTATCAGCTCACCAATGAGCCTTCGGCTCAGGTGAGCTAAAAAAAAAAAAAAAAAAAAAAAAGAGTTTACAAATATATGTGGCATATTTTTTTTTTTAGTGTCAATCCAAACTACAATTCTGACCGTTACATGCTTACACACGCATACACACAAAAACACACACACACACACACACGCGCGCACACATATATACATACATACATGTATACATACAGTACACTGCAATGGAAAGTACATACATCCAAAAAATAAGCATCCCAATGGAATGTACATACGTACGTACATACATACATACATACATACATATATATACATACATACATACATACATACATACATACATACATACATACATACATACATACATACATACATACATACATACATACATACATACATACATACATGACGCTTCCGCTCATGAGTTCGCGTACTACAATCTATCTGTATATATGTATATGTATATATATGTATATATATGTGGATCAGTTGTATAAACAAGAGGGCCCAATGGCCCTATATCGCTCACCTGTGTACCAGAAAATCATTAGTGTAGGAGACCACTTGACATTGCTACATACTAAATATCTAAGCTCAGGCAAAGCGGTGTCCATGCGTATAAACCCTATTGGTTTCATTGGGCGACAGGGCTTGAGATGTAATTTCATCTCAATGTCGGGTAAAAAGTCCCACAAAATTGGAAGAGACATCTCCAAAATGACCTATACAGTGTTGACAGGGATGTAAAACCTCAAATCAAACAAAATCTGTGCCTTATGGTTTTGGAAAAGAAGATTTTTTTTTTAAGTTTTTTTTCCAGTATAAGTCTATAGAAGCTAATGAGCCCTGGGGCTTGACCAATTTTGACCCAAAGGGCATGGTTGGCAGGATTTATGTAGGTGACCATTTTGTGTTGCTATATACTAAATATCTAAGGTCTGTATTTCATGGTTTCAAAGTTCATGTTTGAAGCTTTTTTCCATTATAAGTTTGTTGGAGTTAAGGGGCCACAGGATTTGGCCAATTTGGACTAAATATCTAAGTTCTGTGCTTCACAGTTTCTGAGAAGAGGATTTTTTAAGCTTTCTTCCATTTAGAGTCTATGGGAGCTAAGGGGCACCGGGGCGTGGCCCATTTGGACCCCAGGGGCATGATTAGCAGGAAATATGTAGGTGATCACTTGCCGTTGCTACATGCTAAATATCTAATCTCTGGGCCCTATGGTTTCAGAGAAGAAGATTTTTGAGGCTTTTCTCCATTTTGAATCTATGGGAGCTAAGGGGGTCCCAGGGTGTGGCCCATTTGGACCAGAGGGGCATGATTGGCAGGATTTATGCAGGTGACCACTTGTCATTGCCACATGCTAAATATCTAAGCTTTGGGCCCTGTGGTTTCAGAGAAGAAGATTTTTGAAGCTTTTTTCTATTATGTGTCAATGGGAGCTTAGGGGCCCGCGGGTGTGGCCAATTTGGACCCCAGGAGCATGATTGGCAGGAATTATGTAGGTGACCACTTGCCGTAGCTACATGCTAATTACCTAAGCTCTGGGCCCTGCGGTTTCAGAGGAGAAGATTTTTGAAGCTTTTTTCCATTTTGAGTCTATGGGAACGAAGGGGCCCGGGGGCGTGGCCCATTTGGAACCCAGGGGCATGATTGGCCGGAATTATGTAGGTGACCCCTTACCGTTGCTACGTGCTAAATATCTAAGCTCTGGGCCCTGTGATTTCAGAGAAGAAGATTTTTGAAGCTTTTTTCCATTATGAGTCTACAGGAGCTAAGGGGCCCCAGGGCGTGGCCTGTTTGGACCCCAGGAGCATGATTGGCAGGAATTATGTAGGTGACCACTTGCCGTTGCTACATGCTAAATTTCTAAGCTCTGGGCTCTGTGGTTTCAGAGAAGAAGATTTTTGAAGCTTTTTTTTTCATTATGAGTCTATAGGATCTAAGGGGCTCCGGGGCGTGGCCCATTTGGAACCCAGGGGCATGATTGGCAGGAATTATGTAAGTGACCACTTGCCGTTGCTACATGCTAAATATCTAAGCTCTGAGCCCTGCGGTTTCAGAGAAGAAGATTTTTGAAGCTTTTTTCCATTATGAGTCTATAGGAGCTAATGGGCCCCGGGGCGTGGTCCGTTTGGACACGAGGGGCATGATTGGCAGGAATTATGTAGGTGACCACTTGCTGTTACTACATGCTAAATATATAAGCTCTGGGCCCTGTGGTTTCAGAGAAGAAGATTTTTGAAGCTTTTTTTCCATTATGAGTCTTTGGGAGCGAAGGGGCCCCGGGGCGTGGCCCATTTGGAACCCAGGGGCAGGATTGGCAGGAATTATGTAAGTGACCACCTGCCATTGCTACATTCTAAATATATAAGCTCTGGGCCCTGTGGTTTCAGAGAAGAAGATTTTTGAAGCTTTTTTAGCTCACCAGAGCCGAAGGCTCCGGGGGAGCTTATAGGATAGGCGGTTGTCCGTCGTCGTCGTCGTCGTTGTCGTCGTCGTCGTCGTCTGACGTCAACACTTTCAAACATCTTTTTCTCTGAAGCCACTGGACCGATTCAGCCCAAATTTTATCTGTAGCATCCTTGGGCTGGGGGATTGAAAGTTTGTGTTTTTTATGAAAATTGGCCCATTAGTTTGGTTGCTATAGCAACTTAGAGCTCCCATAGACTTATAATGGGGAAAATTGAAAAATGGCATTTACTGCCAAGCCACTGCAGATATTTTGACAAAACTTTCATAGAAATATTCCTTAGGCAATCTACTATCTGCCATATGATTTTAGGCCTACTGCTCATTTGTATTGGTTGCCATGGAAACCAAAATGAAAAAATAGAAAAAAAATACTTAAAAAATCATCTCCTCAGAAACCGTATGCTCTATGAGGCTGAAAGTTTATGGAAATATTCACCATATTTGCCTTTACAGGTTTTGTGTTTTTTATGAAATTCGGCTCTTTAGTTTGGTTGCTATGGCAACTTAGATTTTCCATAGACTTATAATGGGGAAAATTGAAAAATGGCATTAACTACAAAGCCTTTGCAGATATTTTGAAAAAACTTTCATAGAAATGTTCCTTTAGTAAACTTCTCTCAGCCATATGCTGTTATGTCAACCTGCGGGTGCAGTAGGTTGTGCCGGGGCCATGCCCCGCCCCCAGTACTTCATAAAATGACTTATATCTCAGAAACCTTACAGATCCCCACCCCTAAACCATATATATTCTTGTTCCTATTGATAAGACGCATTCAGTGACACCAACCTGGAGGTCCTCAGGGATGTGCCGAGGCCATGCCCCACCCCCTCCACTTCATAAAAGGCCCAATATCTCGGAAACCATTCAGATCCCCACCCCTGAACCCTATATACTCTTGTTCCTTATGATAAGACGCATTCAGTGATATCAAACTGGGGGTCCCCCGGGATGCGCCGGGGCCATGTCCCGCCCCTCCATTTCATAAAAGGCCTAATATCTCGGAAACCTTACAGATCCCCACCCCTAAACCGTATATATTCTTGCTCCTTATGATAAGACGCATTCATTGACCCCAAATTGGGGGTCTTCCGGGGTGCGCCGGAGCCATGCCCCACCCCTTCACTTCACAAAAGGCCATATATCTCAGAAACTGTTCAGATCCCCACCCCTAAACCATATATGTTCTTGTTCATTATGATGAGACACATTCAGTGACACCAACCTGGGGGTCCCCAGGGATGTGCTGGGGCCATGTCCCACCCCCTCCATTTCGTAATATCTCAATATCTCGGAAACCTTACAGATCCCCACCCCTAAACCATAAATATTCTTGTACCTTATGATAAGACACTTTCATTGACACCAACCTGGGGGTCTCCCTGGGCCTTGCCCCACCCCTGCACTTCACAAAAGGCCTTATATCTCAGAAACTGTTCAGAGCCCCACCCCTAAACCATATATATTCATCTTCCTTATGATAAGGCACGTTCATTGACACCAGCTTGTGAGTCCCCGGGGCATGCCCGGGCCTTGCTCCACCGATTGACTTCATTAAAAGCCACATATCTCAGAAATAGTTCAGATCCCCACCCCTAAACCATATATATTCTTGTTCCTTATGATAAGACTCATTCAGTCACACCAACTTGGAGGTCTCTTTGTGCTGAGGCAATGTGCCCCGCCCTTCCACTTCATAAAAGGCCATATATTTCAGAAACCATTAAATCCCCACCCCATATTCATATATGTTCTTGTTCCTTATTATTAGCACACCTACTGTAGGTGTGTCTGCAGGGGCCAGTCCTCTCCTTTCCACTTCATGAAAGGATATCTTGGAAACCGTTCAGATTCCCACCCCTAAACCATATATATACTTGGTCCTTATGATGAGACACATTTAGGGATAACAATCTTGGGCTTTCCTGGGAACGACAGGGCATGCTCCAACCCCTCCACTTATATCTCCAGCCATGCAGATCCCCACTGCTAAACCATATATATTCTTGTTCTTTGTGATAAGACACATTTAGTGATACCAACCAGGGTCCATGCCCCACCCCCTCTACTTCATAAAAGGCCTAATGTTTCATATACTGAGTCCACATGGATGCTCATTTGGATATGGGGGTTCATTTGGCAGATTAAAATGATATCATGTTAAAATGCATAGCTGCAATTTGGCAGTGCCCACCTGAGCTCTGGTGAGCATAGTGGCCCATGGGCCTCTTGTTTCCATTATGAGTCTATGGGAGAGAAGGGGCCCCGGGGCGTGGCCCATTTGGAACCCAGGGTCATGATTGGCAGGAATTATGTAGGTGACCACCTGCCATTGCTACATGCTAAATATATAAGCTCTGGGCCCTGTGGTTTCAGAGAAGAAGATTTTTGAAGCTTTTTTTCCATTATGAGTCTATGGGAGCTAATGGGCCCAGGGGCGTGGCCCTTTTTGAACCCAGGGGCATGATTTGCAGGAATTATGTAGGTGACCACTTGCCATTGCTACATGCTAAATATCTAAGCTCTGGTCCCTGTGGTTTCAGAGAAGAAGATTTTTGAAGCTTTTTTTCCATTATTAGTCTATGGGGGCTAAGGGGCCCTAGGGCGTGGCCCATTTGGCACCGAGGGGCATGATTGGCAGGAATTAGATAGTTGACCACTTGCCCTGGGCCCTGTGGTTTCAGAGAAGAAGATTTTAAAATGTTTTCCCATTATAAGTCTATGGGAGCTATATGTTGCCATGGCAACCAGAATTCCAATCTGATCAGCCCAAAAACCTTATGCAGCCTTTCCCCCTACCTGATGATGATTCACATGAAATTTGATCAAGATTGGCCATGGGGTATTGGAGATATACTTATTTGAAATTGTTTACGGACGCACGCACGCACGCACGACGGACAAAAAGTGATCCCAAAAGCTCACCTCGTCACTACGTGACAGGTGAGCTAAAAAATATTTTGCACGATATGTACATGGTGTCGGAAGGGGAGGAGGTGCCGACAAAAAAAACAAACAAAAAAACAAAAACAAAAAAAAAACAACCGGGCCCAGATAAGTAGTAATGAACAACTGGGCCCAGATAAGTAGTAATGAGGATAATTTACCCTTTTGATGCCAATTACAACAATTGTCATCTGCTTTGTTGTCTGCCGTTTATTCTAAAGGTCACTGCTGCAAACCGTGCAGACCTGGATCAGACTGCAATCTACTCTGTAGAATGGTCTGGTTCCACAGTGTTTAAACTTTACCCATTTGCAAAAATATGTTTGAAAAGATTGCAAAAAGATGCTGCAGACAATTATGTCATAATTATACAAAATTAAGTGACACAGAGACCTTTCTAATATTTAATCTTCATCAGTGTGTCTCAAGTGCTCAACCCCAAAGTTCTGAAACCGAAACGGATGATGGACAAGACCCGGCAAATACAGCACATACCCCTCCAAGCACACACCGACCGACGTAGCTCATGAGACCGGTCAACTGGAGGCATCAGGCAAGAGACACATACCCTAGGATTTATAGTCGTCCCCTACCGAGCCAACATACCGTTAAGCAAACATGGCCCACACTCCACAGAAGTCCCAGGCATCAGGAAAAGTAGCGAGATTTGCAACATAGACAAAATTTTCAGAAGCAGTTTTCAGGGCATCTTAAGGGGTAGATTTTGTTATACCATAATGATCCTGGTATTTGGACAGACAGGCCTAAGCAAATAGTACAGACCCAGATCAGACTGCTCCTTCCTGATCAGGGTGTACACTGTTTGCCATTGTGTTTGCACCTTTTGGACTCCTTGCAGGATCATGAAACAAATTTGTTAAAATTTTAGGAGAAATATGGTAAGTCCTAAAGGTGTCCAAATTTTTTGTTTTTTTTTTACATAAAAGCATATGTTTTGGGTACTTACTAGAATTCCTAAACTCCTGAGGTGAGAGACCTAATGATTAAGAGTTAGTGGGCTCTTACCTACTAGGCCATGGAGGCCTGTTCACTGTGACTTACATGTATTAAACTGATTGCCAATCAGAGTTGGGCAAAAACAAAGCACCCGGTGCAGAAAAACAGTTTCGTTTATATGTTGCTGGACTGCTTACATTGCAGAAAGTAAGAACAATAAGTCTCAGTGCATTGTTTGGAATTGTAAGCACTCTTTAAAGGACACTCTTCTTATTTTTGGCTGACTACTAAACACTGACTGTCAATGACAGAAAGCTGGAGTTCAATTGATTTGTAACAAGTTATATTTAGCTCTTTATTACATAAACAATCAATGAGTCACTACAATGTTTATTTACTTAAGGGGTTTGGGTACACCTTCAGGGGAGGCAACTCTTGCAAAAGTATTTTTGTCTCCCATGCCAATAGGGCTCAACTCTTAAAGGAAAGAATTTGCTCCTGAGGAGCAAATTCTTTCCTTTAAGAGTAGATTCCTTTTTCAGTGAAACAGTGATTATAGAAAAGCGAACAGGAAATCCCGAAAGTTGTGTCCCTTTGAAACAAAATGGCAGAAAAATCTGCCAGGTGTTCCCATTCCCCTTAAGAGGATAATGCGATTAGTGGAGCCAACAGCTTTAAAAATAGCTTTTAATATCCTTTATCTTAGTAATACCATTTTTTGTGGATTTTATTGATGTGTAAACTCCCGGAAAATCACACACAAACTGCATGAAGCCCATTTACACTGGAAAATCACTCACAAACTTAGCATGAAGCCCTTTCCCCGGATTTCACACATCAATGAAATCCACAAAAATGAAATTCATTCCTATAGTAGTGTTGGCTGTGCGTTTTAACTCAAAACGAACAAATTTTCCCCTAGTTTCACCAATTATGCGTTGGCCAGTGTTGTCGGTAGCTCAGTCCTATGTACAGCTGACTGGTTATCTGGGGCCAGCTGGTAAAAACTAATGACAATGTTAGTTAATGTATCATTACAAGAATTCAGCAGAAGAAGGCATCGCACCTGCTGGGGGCAAAAGTCATGGGAGCCACAATCAAAATGTTGTTATTAATTAAGTAAATTTCATTCTTAGCAGTTGATAGTTGATGTAAAATGTGTCAAAGTCACTGGACCAAAAAATATAGGCCATGGTCACCAGGTCAAGGTACGTGCCAAATCAGTACATTGAGGAGAAGCACTATGCAAGGTTTGGTGGCTGTAGGCCATTTATTTTAGGTCATATCGAACATTGACATAAAATGTGTTAAAGTCATTGGAGTGCAAAATATAGGTTAAGGTCACCAGGTCTAGGTACCCGCAGAGTCAGTAAATGTAGGAGAACCACTATGCAAGATTTGGTGGTTGCAGGCCTTTTATTTGAGAAGATCTGGAACATTGACGCAAATTGTGTTAAAGTCACTGGAGCGTAAAATATAGGTCAAGGTCACCAGGTCTAGGTACCTGCAGAGTCAGTACATCCAGGAGCAGCAGTATGCAAGATTTCATGGTCGTAGGCCTTTTATTTGCAGAGATCTGGAACTTCGACGTAAAAATTTGTCAAAGTCGCTAGATCGTAAAATATAGGTCAAGGTCACGGGTCAAGGTACCTGCAGAGTCAGTACATCTAGGAGAAGCACTATGCAAGATTAGATGGTTGTGGGCCTTTTATTTGAGGAGATCTGGAACTTCGACGTAAAATGTGTCAAAGTCAGTGGAGCGTAAAATATAGGTCAAGGTCACCATGTCAAGGTACCTGCACAGTCAATACAGCTAGGAGAAGCACTATTCAAGATTTTATTGTTGTAGGCCTTTTATTTGAGCAGATCTGGAACATCGACGTAATTTGTGTCAAACTCACTGAAGCGTAAAATATAGGTCAAGGTCATGGGGTCAAGGTGCTTGCCTAGTCAAGAGCTCAGGGTGATGTTTCATGAAAGGTTTGATGGTTGTTTAGTTGTATAGTTGATTACAATACGAACTTCGACGTAATGTCGAACTTCGACGTAATTGTCAAAGTCACTGGAGCGCAAAATATAGATCAAATCACCAGGTCAAGGTGCCTACAAAGTCAGAAGGTCAGAAAGATGCTTCAAGTAAGGTTTGATGGTAGCTGAAGCTTGTAGTTGACTTAAATAAAAACTTTGACGTAAATGTCAAACTTCGACTTAAATGTTAAACAGACGAATGGACGGACGAACGGACGCAAAATGTAGGTCAAAGTCACCAGGTCAAGTTGCTTACAAAGTGAGAAAGTCAGGGTGATGTTTCCTGTAAGGTTTGATGGTAGCTGAGGTTTGTAGTTGACTTAAACAAAAACTTTGACATAAATGTCAAACTTCGACGTAATGGTCAAAGCCACTGGAGCGCAAAATATAGGTCAAAGTCACCAGGTCACGGTGCTTACAAAGTGAGAAGGTTTATGAGATGTTTCATGTAAGGTTTGATGGTAGCTGAGGTTTGTAAAATAAAAACTGACGTAAATGTCGAACTTCGATGTAAATGTCGAACTTCGACGTAATGGTCAAAGTCACTGGAGCGCAAAATATAGGTCAAAGTCACCAGGTCAAACTGCTTTCAAAGTGAGAAGGTCTATGAGATGCTTCATGTAAGGTTTGATGGTAGCTGAGGTTTGTAAAATAAAAACTTTGACGTAAATGTCGAACTTCGACGTAAATGTCGAACTTCGACGTAATGGTCAATGTCACTGGAGCGCAAAATATAGGTCAAAGTCACCAGGTCAAGGTGCTTACAAAGTGAGAAGGTCTATGAGATGTTTCATGTAAGGTTTGATGGTAGCTGAGGTTTGTAAAACAAAAACTTTGACGTAAATGTCGAACTTCGACGTAAATGTTAACAGGCGGACGAACGAACGGACGGACGCATGGACGGAAAATCGGACGCCTATGTCGCACCCTGCTACAAGCAGGTGCGACAAAAACTAGGATCATTAAATATGACATATAAACTAATATTTTTGCTGAAAAAAAAGTGAGTAGCTCTTGCTTATGTAAAAGCTACTCACATTTTTTTCAGCAAAAATAACATACTGAACTTGCCAGAATAGTTAACAATTGGACCCGACTTAATTATGAGCTTCTTAAGCTTACAATGCTTTCGACAACTGGACCAAAAAGGTTATTTTGCTTTTCACGCATATCAGGCAAGGTTGTTGCAATTGTGCCAGAATTAATCAACAAGTCATTCTGTACTATCCCCCAGAGAAAGAGAGAAAAGGGAAAAAAGAGGAGATAAAAACAGAGAGACAGGGAAGAATAAGATAAACAAGAGCTGTCCCCAGACAGCATAGCTCGCCTGTTTCTCGCTTTCAACATAGAAGGTATAATTAGTGAACCATGAAATATAGGTCACACACACCTAGATACATTTTGAGGTCAGTGACCAGGTCACATGGAACATATATGCCAAATATTACATTTCAGAATCACAATGTGTATGAATTATAAGGCAAAATCAATGAACCATGAAAATAGGTCACACTGACCTAGATATATTTCTATGTCAATCATCTCGTCACATGGAACTTATAATTCAGGACTGAAGTTTCTAAAAAAAAAATAAAAAAAAATAGTAGTCAATTTGGCAGAGTCACTGAATCATGAAATTTAGGTCACACTGACCAAGATATAATTTCGAGGTCAGTCATGGGGTCACATGGAATAAATAATCCAGGCAGGATGTTTTCTTCATGAAAAATTATTAAAGATAATAGGCAAATCACTGAACCATGAAATATAGGTCACAGTGACCTAGATATATTTTGATGTAAATCATGGGGTCACATGGAACTAATAGCCGAGGTATGACATTTCTCCATCAAATAGTAATAAAGATAATAGGGAAAATCACTGAACCATGAAATATAGGTCACAATGACCTGGATTTATTTTGTGGTCAATAATCAGGTCACATGGAATAAATAATCCAGGTGTAACATTTCTTCATCAAATAGTATTCAAGATAATAGACAAAATCACTGAACCATGAAATATAGGTCACAGTGACCTAGACATATTTTGAGGTCAAGCATGGGGTCACATGGGACTAATAACCCAGGTATGACATTTCTCCATCGAAAAATATTCAAGATAAAAGGCAAAATCACTGAACCATGAAATATAGGTCACACTGACCTAGCTATATTTTGAGGTCAATCATGGGGTCACATGGAACTAATAATCAAGGTATGGCATCTCTCCATCAAAAAAGTTTCAGGATAATAGGCAAAATCATTGAGCCATGAAATATAGATCACACTGACCTAGATATACTTTGCGGTCAATTATCAGGTCACATGGAACTAATAATCCAGGTATGACATTTCTCCATCAAATAGTACTCGAGATAATAGTCAAAATCATTGAACCATGAAATATAGGTCACAGTGACCTAGATATATTTTGAGGTCAATCATGGGGTCACATGGAACTAATATCCCAGGTATGACATTTCTCCAACAAATAGTCTTCAAGATAAAAGGCAAAATCACTGGACCGTGAAATATAGGTCACCATGACCTTCACCCTTTTACACTTGAACCAATGTCACTTGGTTGGCTGATGTATAACCAATTCTGTCTATAACTTGTTAGCATAAGGGAAATGTATACAACAAATTACAAAGTTGTCCTAGATTTTGACCCCTAGCCCAACCCCATCCCCACTCTCAGGCATGAACCCAGGGGGGGGGGGGGGGGGGTGTTGTCTTGGAATCTCAGAAGACACTCCCAGGTATCCATGTTGTAAATATGAATGCTTTGTGATGAATGACTGCTGAGATATAAGCATTTCAAAAACTTTAACATAGTATTACATAGGTGTTCTAGATTTTGACCCCAAGCCCTACCCCGGGGCATGACCCCAGGGGTCTGTTATCTTTGAACATCAGAAGACCCTCCCAGGTACTAAAGTTCCAAATATGAGTGCTCTGTGATGAGTGACTGTTGAGATATAAGCATTTGAAAAACTTTAACGCAGTGTGAAGCGCATTAGGTGTTCTAGATTTTGACCCCAAGCCCCACCCCGGGGCATGACCCCAGGGTCTGTTATCTTTGAACATCAGAAGACCCTCCCAGGTACTAAAGTTCCAAATATGAGTGCTCTGTGATGAGTGACTGTTGCGATATAAGCATTTGAAAAACTTTAACGCAGTGTGAAGCGCATTAGGTGTTCTAGATTTTGACCCCAAGCCCCACCCCGGGGCATGACCCCAGGGGTCTGTTATCTTTGAACATCAGAAGACCCTCCCAGGTACTAAAGTTCCAAATATGAGTGCTCTGTGATGAGTGACTGTTGAGATATAAGCATTTGAAAAACTTTAACGCAGTGTGAAGCGCATTAGGTGTTCTAGATTTTGACCCCAAGCCCCACCCCGGGGCATGACCCCAGGGTCTGTTATCTTTGAACATCAGAAGACCCTCCCAGGTACTAAAGTTCTAAATATGAGTGCTCTGTGATGAGTGACTGTTGAGATATAAGCATTTGAAAAACTTTAACGCAGTGTGAAGCGCACGCGCACAGCGCACGCGCACGCCATCCGAGGTCTATAACTTGTTAGCATAAGGGAAATGTATACAACAAATTACAAAGTTGTCCTAGATTTTGACCCCTAGCCCAACCCCATCCCCACTCTCAGGCATGAACCCAGCGGGGGGGGGGGGGGGTTGTCTTGGAATCTCAGAAGACACTCCCAGGTATCCAAGCTGTAAATATGAATGCTTTGTGATGAGTGACTGCTGAGATATAAGCATTTCAAAAACTTTAACATAGTATTACATAGGTGTTCTAGATTTTGACCCCAAGCCCTACCCCGGGGCATGACCCCAGGGGTCTGTTATCTTTGAACATCAGAAGACCCTCCCAGGTACTAAAGTTCCAAATATGAGTGCTCTGTGATGAGTGACTGTTGAGATATAAGCATTTGAAAAACTTTAACGCAGTGTGAAGCGCATTAGGCGTTCTAGATTTTGACCCCAAGCCCCACTCCGGGGCATGACCCCAGGGGTCTGTTATCTATGAACATCAGAAGACCCTCCCAGGTACTAAAGTTCCAAATATGAGTGCTCTGTGATGAGTGACTGTTGAGATATAAGCATTTGAAAAACTTTAACGCAGTGTGAAGCGCATTAGGTGTTCTAGATTTTGACCCCAAGCCCCACCCCGGGGCATGACCCCAGGGGTCTGTTATCTTTGAACATCAGAAGACCCTCCCAGGTACTAAAGTTCCAAATATAAGTGCTCTGTGATGAGTGACTGTTGAGATATAAGCATTTGAAAAACTTTAACGCAGTGTGAAGTGCACGCGCACAGCGCACGCGCACGCCATCCGAGGTGACAACAATAGCTCTCCATGTACTTCGTACAGGCGAGCTAACAATAATGAAAGTGGAGAAAAAGAGTAAACAAAAAACTTTCTATCAATACCCTTACTCACTGCCAGCAAGCTTTGCCAAACTGTAAACCAGTGCCAAAAGAAACACAACACCTCTACTTCACCAACTAGACCAGGGCTATCAGACATTTGAGTTACATAATAAAGGAGACATCAAAATGACAAGACTAAAATATTTCTACTGATCCACAGGCCTATCTGCAATGTCCTTTCAATGGACTTTTCTTGCAAATACTCTCCCTCTACCCTTGCAAGGCTTGAAAGGGTATAGGGGATTCATTAGGGAACTATTTCACATTTCTGATGCCTAAATCACATACTTAACCCTTAAGAGGCCGAGAAAAACTACATCTGAAAATGTCGTCTGCTTATGTCGTCTGCTGAATTTTTTTGCAAACTTTTTGCAAACAGGCAAACAGTGTGGGCCCAGATCAGACTGCTCCTACAGGAGCAGTCTGATCTGGGCCCACACTGTTTGCAAAAAATTACTTTTAAGGTAACCGGCAGACGGCAAAGCAGATGATGACAGTTGTGATCAGCATTTTATGGGTTAAACCATTTTATATGGAAACCATAAAATCAGCAAACAGTGCAGGTGCCGATCAGATGCCTCAGAATGTGGCACAGGTTTGATCAGGACCTTCACTGTTTACAATATTTTGCCATTTTCTGAACTCATTGCTAAAAATAGTTCAAGCTGACATCCTTAAATTTGAAATATATAAGGTGGAAGATATAATTCAGTATAACAAGAGCACCGCATGCGGGTGCCAACACTCGGCTGCATAAATTCTAAGTCGAAAAAGGGGCAAAACTGTGCAAAAAATATTTTGAGGGTTCCCCTTTTCATAATGAACAACTAGTCCGAGTTTCAAGTAAATATGTTCAGTAATGACAGAGATATTACAAAATGTACAAGTTTTTGCATGACTACGACGCAAAAATTCTAAGTCGAAAATGGGGCATAACTGTGCCAAAAATATTTTGAGAGTTACCTCACCTATTGGTATGAGTTCCCCTTTTCATAATGAACAACTAGTCCGAGTTTCAAGTAAATATGATCAGTAATGACAGATATATTACAAAATGTCCAAGTTTTTGCACGAGCTATGACAATACCTCGTCGTTTTCTTCGAAAACAGCCAAGCTAAAATTGGGTTTAACCCTGGTGACTTGGTCGAAAGCATAGCAGAACCCCATAGGCAACTTTCAGTGACAATGCATAGTACGGGCTTTAATCGTTTAGTAATAAATCTTACAGATAATTGCATCCTATATTTTAGCATTGCTCTTTGTTGCTGTTAACGGTGATAATATGATCTTTCAAATCAAAAGTAGAACATGAAAAAGAGCATTTTGATAGTTCAAGAAAATATTTTGTGGATTTTGCCCATCCAAAATGGGGCTGAGGAATGAGAGAAGATAATGCTCTACTTTTTGTTACATGACACTGATAATGCCCAAGAACACTCGGGAAAACTTCAATAACAGCAATGATATGCTAGGAAGTGATTAAAATGTTCACCAATGATATTTTAAATATTTAGCCAATTATGATCATTTTGATGCTGTTGGTCTGTAAAATTTACTATAAATTGACTATCCTGTATTGTTGGAATTGGAAGTCACCGTATTAACACTGAGATCACAAATCAATAATCATGTTTTTGATGGTGTCAATTAATAAAATTGTCATTAATCAAGTAATTTCGTATTGTCCTGGTTACAGGTCCTCGGTCAGCTGTATTGGCCTCAGCCTTCGGCCTCGTGCCAATACAGCAGACCTCGGACACGTAACTAGGCCAATAAGAAATTACTTGATTAATAACATTATATTATTATGGAATGTAATAATTATTTGCACAATTATCAGAAGCATATATTCTGTAGGTAGTTGAATTTGAGTTCAGTATCTTTATTATTTCCAAAGCAATAAGCATGTTATAGCACAGTGGCCATTTTTCAGAAAGTCGCTAAAAATCACTTTCTTTTTACACTCAGTATAGCAGTAATTTTATTTAAGGTAATTAAAGATGAATGTATTGGGCTTCAGAAAATTGCAGGTGTCATTCCCGGACTACAAGCATAAAGGCGCATGACGTCGAATAATGATGACGTCCAAGAATGTAATGAAAACCATACAGAAAAAGTGTTGACCATGTTCTGTTACTAATCCTGTTACTGTTCACAGAGATGTTGCATTGATGAGTTAGGAAGCCTTCATGCAGACTGTACAAATTATTTGTCTAAATCATGACGGAAATAAGGGCGGGGATTGAGGCCACGTAAAATCGATTTAAGCCCCCACCCAGTGGAATTCGTTTCTCTGAGCGTTCCAAGGTGGTTCTTCTGTCGTGGTTTATGTTTGTTATGGTTTGTCTTTGAGTGATATATGTCGCTTATATTATTTTGTTTTGGATAGCCAATTGGCCATTTTGTGGGAAAGTAACTGTTCTTTTGGCTTTCCGCTATTGATGTTTCCATTACAGTCTGTTGTTTCATGTTTGTGTTTCTTTCCCTTTTGTGTCTCTGATGGGAGCTGTGGGTTAATTGTATCGATTCCCAATCATTGCCTTCACTTCTATTTTACTCCAAGTGCAATGCAATATTTTATACAAACATTTACATGTACAAAGATATCATCATCAGATTTTTATAAACGTGCAGGTACAGGGAGAACATCTAAATAAGTGGGCCACTTCCAGGTAGCTGGCTTGCTGCACAGGTAGATAGCTGAGAGCTTCCACTCACTGTGGCTGCTTTTTGGTTATCTTGGGCCTCCCAGGTCCACGTTTTCCATCCACCTGTATGTCAAAGGCTGTCTTGACTGATCTGTTGGCGCGTTCCACATATCCATACCAGTGCAGCCTTCTCGCCTCAAGGGTGAGGTCCAGGTCTTCAATGCCCGCCCGCGCAAATAGCTCACTGCACCCGACGGTGACAGTGACTTGCAACTTGCTATTGCAGATCTGTCTGATCATTGCGCTGTCATTGGAGGTTTGGTTTTGTCAATGGCCAAGTCTCGCTGGCATGGAGCATTGCCCTCCGCACACAAGAGCTGTACACACGGCCACATGTCTTGAATGAGAAATGGCAGGGAAGAGAGAACTGGTAGCAGCTTGTTGAACTTCTTCCTGACTGTTTTCACACGTGATGTGGTTGGAAAATTACAGCCACCGTCTGCAGAGACAATGTCTTCTAGGTAGCAAAAAGAAGCTACCACCTCCATTATGATACCACTAGAAATACTTGTGACATAGAATGCACATGTGAAATATGAAAGCCATATCGCTTACCAATCAAAAGTTATGGCCAATGTTAAAGTTTTCAAAACGTAGGTCATACGTCAAGGACAAAGTCACAAGGTCAAAAGCTACCACTGGAAATGTCTTGTGACAAGGAATGCACATGTGAGATAGGAAAGCCATATCAGTTACCATTCAAAAGTTATGTTCGATGTTAAAGTTTTTTTTGCGGACAAACAAACAGACAGACAGACCAAAAACTATATGCCCCCGAATCTTTGATTCCGAAAGATGCGGGGGCATAAAAAAGTTTTCAAAAGCTTCTATGTCTATTTATTTAATAGAATTAGGTTGAAATCGCAAAACAATTTTTCACGTGCAATAAGTAAGTACACTGTGAATTATCTATGGCTTAATATGACGTCAGAGATGTATTGACCAATAGTTCGCTTACGCCCAGGGTGCAGTTCTGACACCTGCAAGGATCATGTAAGGAGGGTATACTTCTTTATGAAAATGTAAAAAAAATACTGTTATACTGAAAGTAAAACGAGCATGACAATTTTTCTTAAGACCACCATTGTATATGTCTAATGATGATGTCATAGATATAGTAACCATTAGCTTGCTTAGGCACAGGGTGCAGTTCTGACACTTGCCCGGATCATGTATGGTATATATTTCTTTGTTATACCGAGAGTAAAACGAAAAGGAAAAATTTTCCTACGGCCACCCATGTATTACTATGACTACCCAATTTCTTTGTGACTGTAAAAAAATATCTTGCGCTGACTGGAACTTTTCACTATATATTTGGCAGCAAAAGGGTAAAACAAATATAGAACCAAACTGCTGAAGTAGCCAAAAATTGGGTATGTATCACTTGATTGTATTCTGTGTCTGGTATTTGTCAGTTTGATTTGAGGTTTAACGTCCCCGTCAACACTGTATAGGTCATTTTGGAGACTTTGCTTCCAATTTTGTGGGACTTTTACCCGACAATGAGATGAAATGGCATCTCAAGTCCTGTCGCCCAATGAAACCAATAGGGTTTATAAGTAGGGATGGTCCAACTCGCATCTGTGTCTGGTATAAAGCACATTTTCTCAAGATGTGGCCCAAATGAGGGCCCGATATCGCTCACCTGAGCTAAGAGATAAACATGTGGGTCCCGGGGCGGGGCAATTTTTGTCCCCAGGTCTATAATTTGCACAATCTCGGTAGAGGTCCACTAAATGAAGCTTAATATCAAATTTCAAAGGCCTGGGCCTTATGCTTTCAGATAAAAAGATTCTTAAAGGTTTTCCATATATAACCCTATGTAAAACATGTGAGCCCTATAGTGGGGGCATTTTTGTCCCCTAGGCTATAATTTGAACAATCTTGGAAGAGGTCCACTAGATGAAGCTTCATCCCAAATATCAAAGATCTAGGCCTTTTGGTTTCAGACAAAAATATTTTTAAAAGTATTCCCTATATTAATCTATGTAAGACTTGGGGCAGCACCATTTTTGGCCCCAAGTTGGACAATTTTGGTAGAGGCCCACAACAAGAAGATTCATACCAAATATCAAAGGCCTGGGCCTTCTGGTTTCAGAGATTTTTAAAGGTTTTCCCTATACAAATATGTTCTATAAAAGGGTTATCCTTTGGAAGCAAGGAATACACCACAGAAGTGACTAATATGAAGTGTACATGTTTTCTGGGCCAGACTAGCTAGTTTCGGCCAATTAGGCCTCATTAGTGACCCTAAGATATTTTCAAAATTCCACAATGGAATCAATGATCCCAAAGGACAAGAAAATATAATCTACACTATGATGTAGGGCAGGGAGCTGTTTTACCGCCGCCACACATTCCAGCACACCAGCTGTAGTGAAGTTAACTATGTTCTATAAAAGGGTTATCCTTTGGAAGCAAGGAATACACCACAGAAGTGAAAAATATGGAGTGTACATGTTTTCTTGGCCAGAATAGCTAGTTTCAGCCAATTAGGCCTCATCAAAGACCCTAAGATATTTTCAAAATTCCACAATGGAATCAATGATCCCAAAGGACAAGAAAATATAATCTTCACTATGATGTAGGGCAGGGAGCCGTTTTACCGCCGCCACACATTCCAGCACACCAGCTGTAGTGAAGTTAAATATGTTCTATAAAAAGGTTATCCTTTGGAAGCAAGGAATACACCACAGAAGTGAAAAATATGGAGTAATATAAGCCTATGTAAAACATGTGGGCCCTGGAGCTGGGCCATAATTGACACCAGGGCTATAATTTGAACAACCTTGGTAGAGGACCATTTGATGAAGCTTCATACCAAATATCAAAGACCTGAGCCTTCAGGCTTCAGACAAGAAGATTTTTAAAGGTTTTCCCTATATAAGCCTATGTAAAACCGGTGGGGTCTGGTGCGGCGGCATTTTTAACTCTGGGGCTATAATTCGAACAATCTTGGTAGAGGTCCACTAGATAAAGCTTCATACCAAATATCAAAGACTTGGGCATTCAGGTTTCAGAGAAGAAGATTTTTAAAGGATTTCCCTATATTAGCCTATTTAAAACATGTGGGCCGTGGGTTGGGACCATTTTTGGCCCCAGGGCTATAGTTTGAACAATTCTGGCAGAGGTCCACAGTAAGAAGATTCGTACCTAATATCAAAGACCTGGGACTTCTGGTTTCTGACAAGAAGATTTTTAAAGGTTTCCCTATTTAAGCATATGTAAAACATGTGGGCCCTGGGGCGGGGCCATTTTTGGCTCAAGGACTATGATTTGAACAATCATGGTAGAGGTCCATTTGATGAAGCTTCATACCAAATACATGTATCAAAGACATGGGCCTACCGGACAAGAAGATTCTCAAAGATTTGCTTTATATAAGCCTATTTAAAACCAGGGGCCCTGGTGGGGGGCCATTTTTGCCCCAGGGCTTTAATTTGAACAATCTTCGTAAAGGTTCACTAGATGAAGCTTCATACCAAATATCAAAGACCTGGGCCTTCTGGTTTTAGACAAGAAGATTTTCAAAGGATTTCCCTATATTAGCCTATGTAAAACCAGTGGGCCCCGGCGTGGGGGCATTTTTTGCCCCAGGGATATAATTTGAACAAGCTTGGTAGGGGTCCACTAGATGAAGCTTCATACCAAATATCAAAGACCTGGGCCTTCTGGTTTCAGACAAGAAGATTTTTAAAGGATTTCCCCAGTGAAGCCTATGGAAAACCAGTGGGCCCCAGCCTGTGGGGGGCATTTTTGGCCCCAGGGCTATCATTTGAACAATCTTGGTAAAAGTCCACTAGATGAAGCTTCATATCAAATATCAAAGACCTGGGCCTTCTGGTTTCAGACATGAAGATTTTTAAAGGCTTTCCCTATATAAACATATGTTAAACCAGTGGGCCCCAGGGCAGGGAAATTTTGAATTTTGGGTCCCAGGGCTATAATTCGAACAATCTTGGTAGAGGGCCACAAATTAAGCTTCATACCAAATATCAAAGACCTGGGCCTTCTAGTTTCAGACAAGATTTTTAAAGGTTTTCCCTATATAAGCCTATGTAAAACCAGTGGGCCCCGGCGTGGCGGAATTTTTGGGCCCAGGGCTAAAATTTGAACAATCTGGGTAGAGGCCACTAGATGAAGCTTCATACCAAATATCAAAGACCAGGCCTTCTGGTTTCAGACAAGAAGATTTCTAAAGGTTTTTTCTTATTTTCTCCGTTTCATTGCCATGGCAACCAGAGTTCTGCATGGAATGAAATTCTTTGAACAACTTTGAGAGAGGACCACCCAAAGATCATTTCTGCCAAGTCTGGTCAAAATCTGTTCAGTGGTTTATGAGGAGATGTCGTTTGAAGGAATTGTGGACGGACAGACAACAACGTACCGTGAGCGATCACAATAGCTCCCCTTGAGCCTTTGGATTAGGTGAGCTAAAAAAATAAATAAACAAATAAATAAATAAATATGTACCTGTGCTTTCTTGGTTCCATTTCCAATGCTAATGCACTCACTGGGTCAGCAATACTGGTCTTATAGTGACAAACTTGTTTACATCGTAAAATGACAAAAACACACCTCGCCGCGTGACACCAGTTGTAGGCTGCTGACGGAAGTTCTGAGTCTGAAATAGATGAAATGGACATGAAGCCATCACATGAGCCCCGCCAAGCGAATTTGGGTCTTCGAGCATTCCGTCAGGACAGCTTTTAACTGCGCATGCCCAGCCATTCAGTTGGGCCCGGGATATGGCTTTCTGTCTGAAGGTTCCTCTTGATTCACTGCTTGTATGAGCGAGCAGCGAAGGTTCTGGCGAGACTGCGCGGATGCGCAGGCTCGCCTGAACCTTCGCTGCTCGCATAGGCAATAAGTACCAAAATCGCTTGACGGGGCCCACATAATTGAGACCCTGCAGAGAAAAACCTACAAGAAGACCTTGCTACAAAAGACCTTGCCCCAGACGTTATAAAACATTTCATGCTCAATTCAGCAAAGCATGATAATTGCTGTTTTTATGTTCATAATAATGTTAAAATACAGAACAAAAAAGTAATTTTTTTCCTGCTCAGATCAGCAGAGGATAAAACTTTTCCTGCTCATAAATTGTTGACATTTTAAAATTTATGAGCAGGACAAATTTCACATTCAAGTGTTTGTTGGTTTTGGTTTTAGGGCCCTTTAAATATTATTTTACTTATATATAGTCGATTGTTAATCAGAAGTAGGCAAAAACCAGAGTATCCGGAGAAAAACGTTTTGACCTTCTGTTGCAGAACTTGGCATCTCACATGTGACCCGAGTCAGGCTTGAACCACATCGGTGGAAGACCTAATGATGAATCCTTGTCCTGCTGAGCCCGGATATGTCTTATCTTTCAAACAATGTAGATCCAGATCAGATGGCTTCTTTAGAAGAAGCAATCTGATCTGGATCTTCATTGTTTGTCATTCAGTTTCTGAATTTGTTGCAATAATTCGCATCAATTAATCTGATTGGTTGATATTCAGTAGTGGGTGTGAGATATTTAAATATTCAGCAGGTCAAGGGTTAAGAGTCAACTCTCTTATTTACTAGGCCACTGAGGCCCATTTCATGTTCAAGTGAGTTGAGCATATTGAGCATAAGTTTTTCTTCTCCAACTGTTTGATCATCATACACTCAGATCAGCCTTAACCATTATCCTGCTGTTCACGACAATCTGTACCTTTGCAAACAGTATAGATCCATCTGATCAGGATCTACACTGTTTATGATGCAGTTTGTGAACTGCATGAAAATATATTGCATGTATAAAGCAATTTGATTGGCTGATAATCATCAATGGGAGTGGCTTAATTAATTTATGCGGCATAACTGTCAGTCATAACATGCTGCTCTGTTCATCTATATAGACAGAGCCACATAACTAGCAAAGACAATGATCAGAATGCACTGATTCAAAGATTGATTTGCACTGATTTGTTGAACATGCAAGTAACTTTGTGGTTTTAACCCTTATCCCGCTGCATAAATTAATTTAGCCACACCCATTTCTGATTTTGAACCAATCAGATTACTGGATGTAATTCTTTCCTACGAATTCACGGACTGAATGTCAAACAGTGTAGATCATGATCAGATGGCTTCTTCAGAAACCATCTGATCTGGATCTACACTGTTTACAAAGGCCGGGGTTGTTGTGAACAGGTGGTTAAGGTTAACCCCCATCCTGCTGTTCATGACAACCCCTGTCTTTGGAAACAGTGTAGATCCAGATAAAGAAGCCATCTGATCAGGATCTACACTGTTTGACATTCAATTTATGAATTTGTAGGAATAAATTACATCATATAATCTGATTGGTTCAAAGTCAGAAATGGGCATGGCTAATCTGAATATTCAGCAAGAGAAGGGTTAAGTACAGAAATTATATTGTCACTGGGCATATGTTTGACATTATTGACTAAATAAGGCAATATTAACCCGTATTGACGCATAATGACAACCCTGGTTGACATTTCCTTAAATATGAACACAGCAACAGATAAGGTGAGCATTTTATGATAATTGAAGGGTAGTTTCCTTATTTATCCATATAAATTTATTCTTAGGGTATTCCTTATTATTATATACCAAGAAAATGTCCCGTTTAATTTGTACAGAAGTTACCGGTCAATATTTTTCCATATTGCCCGTAGTCAAGTTCATATTGCCCGTAGATAAGCAGTCACGTTCAAAATAGAACTACTTTCAAATTTGTCCACTTCGATACTAAAAATCGGCAGCCATGTTGTCGTGCGTATCGACTGAAATAACCTTAAACAAAATGAATATAGGCTGTGACAGGGTACATAAAGAGCATTTTATGCTAGCAAATATGACCTACCTGCAATCTGTTCAGATATTCAATAATTTCTTTTAAGAAATCAAGAGTATTTTGAAAGAAACAAAACTGACACTTCGGGAAACATGGCGTCCTGCGTTGGGAAACATTAATGTTTTTAATGACGTCACGTCAACCGACGTTAACGTCGTCTTCACTTTGGCGCCATTGGGCGTGGTTTTTTATAGTGTAGGAAGACACTTAACAATGTGCATTATTTTCCATTTCAAAGCACTCAAAGATGTCTAACCTTATTTTATGTTCAAATTTCCATGCCAGGCAATCCTGAATTCTGGCCCAGAGTCCAAGTTTGGGTATATAATAAAAAGGTTATTGACTTTATATTGTGAAATATTCGGCACTCGTTCATATGGCGAAGACGCACTCGCAAGCTCGTGCGTCCTTCGCCATATGAACTCGTGCCGAATATTTCACAATATAAAGTCAATAACCTATAATAACTGCCTCACTGAGGCAGTTCTAGTGAATACCCACAACATAGATTTTTATGGAGAAATGACAAAAACTATCATTCAATTATCACAAAATACAAACCTTATCTGTTGCTATGACGAAATCATCTTTGTTTGGAAAATTTGTAATTCCTCTATGATTTACATCTGATTTTCCATCTGTTAACCCTTTTTGTTCCAAATGGAATCTTCCATCTTATATCTAGCAGGAGTCCATGTCAAAATTTAGGGGTGTCAGGTTGTGTTTTCTTCAAAATTTATTTGGAAAAATGACTGAATATTTTTCAAACAGTGTAGGCCCTGATCAGACGCCGCATTCTGCGGCGTCTGATCTAGACCTGCACTGTTTGCCAAATACCCGTTTTGGGGTTTCATCATCATCATCAACAGATTTTTGATTAACGTGCAGGTAGAGGGGCAACGTGCACATAAGTGGGCCCCCTTCCAGGTAGCTGGCTTGCTGCACGCATGGCAGATCTTACACCAGATCTCCAGGTTTGTCTATCATGAGGATCGATAGCAGAGAGCTTCCATTCCCTGCAATCTCTTTCTGTAAGCTGCTTCTAGGTCATCTTGGGCCTTCCTGTCCCCCGCTTTCCACCTACCTGTATGTCACAGGCAGTCTTGACTGCACCATTGAAGCGTTCCACATGTCCATACCAGAAAAGCCTTCTCTCTTTCAGGATGAGGTCCAGGTCCTCAATGCCAAGACGCTTAAGTAACTCACTGGACCTGATGGTGACAGGGTCCTGTGGCTTGACATTGCAGATCTGTCTGATCATTGCCCTGTCATTTTGCTGTAGACGTTGGAGGTCTGGCTTTGTCAATGGCCATGCCTCACTGGCATGGAGCACTGCGCTCCGCACACAAGAGCTATACACACGGCCACGGGTTTCCAGTACAAAATGGGTTAAACAAGTCTATGTAATGAACATCCCTGTAAACCCCATTTTATTTAAGGAAAAGTGGGTTACACAGCATTTCTTTTTGTTTTTTTTTGCTCAAAACATTGATTGTGGATACTCTATAGAACGTACCTCAATGAGGCAGTTCTAAAAAACACCCACAACCTATATATGGACAAGAAAAAAGAAAAACATCACAATCTTTATCTCAAAACTGCTAGATCTTCGGATGAAAGATACCTTGTCTGTTATTGTAATGTGAAGCATATACCTTTATAAGGTACACAATGTAATTGGCTATCTGATGGAAACTGAAGGTCACACACTAGGTATTAGTAGTTTTAGTTTTGTTTTATTTGAGGTTTAACGTCCACATCAACACCATTTAGGTAATTTTGGACACGTTGCTTCCAATTTAGTTGCACTTTTATCGCCACTGAGATGAAATTACATCTCAAGCCCTGCAGCCCATGAAACCAATAGGGCTTATATGTATTTGACAGTCTGACTCGCACCAATTTGCCTGGGAAGGCTTAGTCCTTCTAAGGGTTATACTAGTACTCATGTGTGGTCAGTTTCAGCTCTGCGAGGAAGCACCATGCAGCCCAATCTATTTCTCCAAGCCCCAATGGGCAGGGACCTGTTCTAAATTATGCATCATTCATTTGTAATCACTGCCCCCCCCCCCCCCCCCACACACACACACCTACGGGGAATAGCGGGGACAATGGTGTTTCACTTTTCACAGCCCTGCACTGCGGGGACCTCCTGAATGTCATTACCCCACTGTTTATGATAGTTGATTCCACTGGGGTATGTTTGCATAATATCAAAACCCCTGCATTAACCCGGCACTATGGGGGAACACAGAAGGTAACTACCCAGCACATTAGCCCGCTATCCCCCACCCATCCCCGTAGGTGGGGGGCTGGGGCTACAAATGTCTAGTGCATTAATCTGACACACCACTTTTTTGACCATCGACCAATCAAATTGACAAACCGCTAGCAGATATTCTAAAACAAAAACTTACGCACACAATCAGTTCCATCATTTTTTGTCCAAGCCATGCCAGTTGTCTGAAAGCTGTCTCCCAACTTTTAAGATGATAACAATAATGACAAAATTATATGAACATAATCTGCAATTATGGAATGTCAAATTATTCATGACATTATTTCAACTCTCATTTTATCTCTTTAACACCTAGAGCACCAAGGAAAAAAATTAGCAGATGACATTCTACATTATTTTTCTGCGGAAAAAAAATCAGGCTTGATATTTCAAGTGAATCGTCTGCCTTGCAGAGGATTCACATGAAATGTCAAGCCTGAATTTTCCCTGAAAATCAGAACAAGAGGCCCATGGGCTCAGGTGGGCACTGCCAAATTGCAGCCATGTATTTTAACATGATATCATTTTAATCTGCCAAATGAACCCCCATATCCAAATGAGCATCCATGTGGACTCAGTATATGAAACATTAGGCCTTTTATGAAGTAGAGGGGGTGGGGCATGGACCCAACGGAGCCCTGGTTGGTATCACTAAATGTGTCTTATCACAAAGAAGAAGAATATATATGGTTTAGCAGTGGGGATCTGCATGGCTGGAGATATAAGTGGAGGGGTTGGAGCATGCCCTGTCGTTCCCAGGAAAGCCCAAGATTGTTATCCCTAAATGTGTCTCATTATAAGGACCAAGTATATATATGGTTTAGGGGTGGGAATCTGAACGGTTTCCAAGATATCCTTTCATGAAGTGGAAAGGAGAGGACTGGCCCCTGCGGACACCCCTACAGTAGGTGTGCTAATAATAAGGAACAAGAACATATATGAATATGGGGTGGGGATTTAATGGTTTCTGAAATATATGGCCTTTTATGAAGTTGAAGGGCCGGGCACATTGCCTCAGCACAAAGAGACCCCCAAGTTGGTGTGACTGAATGAGTCTTATCATAAGGAACAAGAATATATATGGTTTAGGGGTGGGGATCTGAACTATTTCTGAGATATGTGGCTTTTAATGAAGTCAAGCGGTGGAGCAAGGCCCGGGCATGCCCCGGGGACTCACAAGCTGGTGTCAATGAATGTGCCTTATCATAAGGAAGATGAATATATATGGTTTAGGGGTGGGGCTCTGAACAGTTTCTGAGATATAAGGCCTTTTGTGAAGTGCAGGGGTGGGGCAAGACCCAGGGAGACCTCCAGGTGGTGTCAATGAAAGTGTCTTATCATAAGGTACAAGAATATATATGGTTTAGGGGTGGGGATCAGTAAGGTTTCCGAGATATTGTGATATTATGAAATGGAGGGGGTGGGGCATGGCCCCAGCACATCCCTGGGGACCCCCAGGTTGGTGTCACTGAATGTGTCTCATCATAATGAACAAGAACATATATGGTTTAGGGGTGGGGATCTGAACAGTTTCTGAGATATATGGCCTTTTGTGAAGTGAAGGGCTGGGGCATGGCACCGGCGCACCCCAGAAGACCCCCAATTTGGGGTCAATGAATGCGTCTTATAAGGAGCAAGAATATATATGGTTTAGGGGTAGGGATCTGTAAGGTTTCCGAGATATTGGGCCTTTTATGAAATGGAGGGGTGGGACATGGCCCAGGCGCATCCCGGGGGGACCCCCAGTTTGATGTCACTGAATGTGTCTTATCATAAGGAACAAGAGTATATAGGGTTCAGGGGTGGGATTCTGAATGGTTTCCGAGATATTGGGCCTTTTATGAAGTGGAGGGGGTGGGGCATGGCCTCGGCACATCCCGGAGGACCTCCAGGTTGGTGTCACTGAATGTGTCTTATCAATAGGAACAAGAATATATATGGTTTAGGGGTGGGGATCTGTAAGGTTTCTGAGATATAAGTCATTTTATGAAGTACTGGGGGCGGGGCATGGCCCCGGCACAACCTACTGGACCCCCAGGTTGACATAACAGCATATGGCTGAGAGAAGTTTACTAAAGGAACATTTCTATGAAAGTTTTGTCAACATATCTGACAAGGCTTTGTAGTTAATGCCATTTTTCAATTTTCCCCAATATAAGTCTATGGAAAATCTAAGTTGCCATAGCAACCAAACTAAAGAGCCGAATTTCATAAAAAACACAAAACCTGTAAAGGCAAATATGGTGAATATTTCCATAAACTTTCAGCCTCATAGAGCATACAGTTTCTGAGGAGATGATTTTTTAAGTATTTTTTTTTCTATTTTTTCATTTTGGTTTCCATGGCAACCAATACAAATGAGCAGTAGGCCTAAAATCATATGGCAGATAGTAGATTGCCTAAGGAATATTTCTATGAAAGTTTTGTCAAAACATCTGCAGTGGCTTGGCAGTAAATGCCATTTTTCAATTTTCCCCATTATAAGTCTATGGAAACTCTAAGTTGCCATAGCAACCAAACCAATGAGCCGAATTTCATAAAAAACACAAACTTTCAATCCCCCAGCCCAAGGATGCTACAGATTAAATTTGGACTCAATCGGCCCAGTGGCTTCAGAGGAGATGTCGTTTGAAAATGTTAACGCCAGACGACGACGACGACGACGACGGACAACTGCCTATCCTATAAGCTCCCCCGGAGCCTTTGGCTCTGGTGAGCTAAAAAACTTTCAAATGTCTTTTATTTCTCTCTTTAGTTTTGTTTGGCATTTTACAGGTTAAAACAGACACTACAATTGCAAATTACTAGAAAAATCCATTGTCATAGTCCTAGCAAAGGGAAGCCGACAAAATAAGTGTGCATGTGTTTGTCTGTTTTTTTTTTTAGTGTTTAACTCTTTTTGTGTGTGTGTGAATTCGGGTTTAACATCGCTTTCAACAATTTTTCAGTCATATCACGACGGTGTCTGGTTGCGACAGGGAGCTCAATGCTCACTTTTATAGTGCTGCCTCACTAAAGTATCAGGTCCCAGACACATTACCTGTAGATGATACCACACCCAGTCACATTATCCTGACACTGGGTCGACCAGTCCTAGCTCTACCCCGTAAATCTGAGTGCCAAGCGAGGAGCAGCTAGTACCATTCTTAACGACTTTAGTATGTTGCGGCCTGGGATCGGATCAGTGACCTCCTGTTCCCCGGAGCGGACACTCTACCAACTGAGCTATCGGGGCCAGTTTAACCCTTTTTGTAACATATGGAAACTAATATATAGCAGGAGTTCATTTCAGAAGTTAGGGGTGTCAGGTTGTGTTTTCTTCAAAATTTATTTGGAAAATGGCTGAAATTTTTGCAGTGTAAGCCCTGATCAGACAATGTGTTCTGCGGCGTCTGATCTGGGCCTGCACGGTTTGCCAGGGTACACGTTTTGGGGTTTCCGGTTCACAATGGGTTATTTAATGGCCCTGTCAACACTTTTTAGGTCATATCGAGCTGGTCAATTTACCCATCCACACTTTTCCTGGGCAGGCTTATTCAAAATGGGTTAACCAGTACACTGCACATTCTTTCATCAGAAACTGACAATTGCCCTACTTGAATTAGCGGAAGGGAGAGAATGACCGTATAAAAGATTTCCTGATCAATCTTGATTTGAAGTTTAACATTCTCGTCAACACTATTTAGGTCATTTTGGAGACGTTGCTTGAAACTTGCTTCCAATTTTGTGGGACTTTTACATGACATTAAGATGAAATGACATCTCATTCCCTGCCACCCAATGAGTGAGTGAGTGAGTTTTAGTTTTACGTCCCACCAACAGCTAAGGTCATACAGAGATGGGACCTCGGTTTAAAGACACATCCGAAAGTCTGGAGAAGCCCGGGATTGATCCTGCAATCCCTGGTTTACAAGGCGAGTACCATAACCACTGCGCCACAGGGGCTTCTCTGCCACCCAATGAAACCAATAGGGTTTACCAGTATATGAATATACAGTCGGACTCACACCACCTTACCTGGAGAGGCCTAGACCTTCAAGCAGTTTAGTACTCACCACCATTGATGTGCGGTAGGTTTCAGCTGTGCGTGAAAACATCATACAAGCCAGTCTATTTCTCCAAGCCTCGATGGGCGGGGGCCAACATCAAGCATGTGTATGTGTATTTTTATACAGCTGGTACAAGTTATTCAAAACCTACAACGTCTTTAGCTAACATATCGTTAAAACTTTCATGATCAATATGGTGAAAATAATAATATTTTTGCTGAAAAAAAATGTGGGCAGCTTTTGCAAATGCATAAGCTGCTCCCATTTTTTCAGCAAAAATTCCAAAATTTTAGACTCTGAACTTGCTAGAACAGTTAACAATATGACCACTAATGAGCTCGTTAAGCTAATGAGGCTTTGAACAACTGACCCCAGGTCTTCAATGTCTCAAACACATTTGGGTTGATTATGTTAGGGTTTAACGACATGTCAACCCTCGGGGGTCATTCTGTATCATCTCCAAAACAGAGGGAGATAAAGAGATATGACAATGCAGCGCTAGTTACAGGCCTCATACTGACCACGCATTTCCATGCCTGAAAAGCCCCATTTTGTAGCTTCAACCCTTATCCTGCTGAACAAGACACAACTACATCACCTTTGCAAACAGTGTAGCCATCTGATCAGGATCTACACTGTTTGTAATGGTGTTTGTGAAAATATAAAGTAATTTGGTTGACTTATAGTCATAAATAAGGATTTAATAGTTTTTTAAACAGACTATATACACAAAAATCAGAATCTAAAAGCATGAAATCAAGAAAAAAATCAAGCTCTAAAAGCCTAAAATCCTGAAAAATATGAGGCCTGTAGTTACCATTCCTGTATGCAAGTTACTAGGACTGGCTAGTCAGAGATGACAAGATCATAATCAAATACCGATCAGTCCTGTTTTGTTTTTTTGTTTGATTTGAGGTTTAACGTCCCCGTCAACACTGTAAAGGTCATTTTGGAGACGTTGCTTCCAATTTTGTGGGACTTTTACCCGACATTGAGATGAAATGACATCTCAAGCCCTGTCGCCCAATGAAACCAATAGGGTTTATAAGCATGGACCGTCCGACTCGTGCACACCACTTTGCCTGGACAGGCTTAGCTCCTCTAAGCGGTATACCAGTACTCAAGTGTGGGACAGATTCAATTCTGCGTGGAAGCATCATGCAGCCCATATATTTCTTCAAGCCCCGATGGGTGGGTGCCGTATCAGTCCTGTTATTGTGATCAATAATCAATTGGGAATCACTGGGTGAGTGAGTGAGTGAGTTTTACATCTCACCTGAACAGCTAAGATCATTATGGAGATGGGACCTCAGTTACATGACTCAACCGAAAGTTTGGAGAAGCCTGGGATTGATCCTGCGACCCCTGGTTTGCATGGCGAGTAGCATAACCACTACACCACAGATGCCTCTAGGAATCACAGACTATTTGGTCATAATCTTACCTCTCTGCCAGCTTCTGGCTTTCTGTCTGAGCATGACACTTACTAAATGTTAAACATTTCTGTCTGTTCGGACAGACAGTCCTAGGCAAACAGTCTAGACCAATATAAAATGCTGCCAAATGTGGCCTCTCATCAGTGTCTGCAGCACTGTTTGCCACTCATTCAGCTATTAACCCTTATCTTGCTGTTCACGACAACCCCTATCTTTGCAAACAGTGTAGATCCAGATCAGATGGTTTCTGAAGAAGCCATCTAATCAGGATCTGCACTGTTTGGCATTCAGTTTATGAATTTGTAGCATTAATTACATCCAGTATTTTGATTGGTTGATAGACAGAAATGGGTGTGGCTTAAATGAATATTCAGCAAGATAAGGGTTAAGATTTATGGCACAACATTGGTTAGTAAATTTTTACTATCAAATAATCAAACCCAATAATAGCAAATCAGAAATGATATTTATTTCTGTGGAATTTATTGATCAATTATCCAACTAACTCTTATTATATCATGCTGTTCACGACAACCCCTATCTTTGGAAACATTGCAGATCCAGATCAGATGGGTTCTGATAAAGCCATCTGATCAGGATCTACACTGTTTGCCATTCAGTTTATGAATCTGTAGGAATAAATTATATCAAGTAATCTGATTGGTTCAAAATCAGAAATGGGTGTGGCTAAATTGAATATTCAGCAAAAGAAGGGTTAATCATGCCAACCATACAAGTTACACACCTACCATATTCCTTCCATTTAGCTCCCATGCTCCTATATAAGTGCCCTCTCAGTGTTCTTCGAAGAACAAAATAGTAAGCACCCCTTCTGCTGTCGGAGGAAAAAATATTTTGGCTTACCCGGTTACCTAAAGTAAAGATTTCAACCTTTCAACCATTGCCGTATCTGCTGTTAATCTTATCGGGCAAGGTATTTCTAAACCCCCTGCTATCACAGAGTGTCTGTGTTGACCATTTGTTACTTTACTTTTCATTATTCCACCATATTCTAATTTAGTAAACTATTGCATGTAAGGCTGACACGATTAATCGTATAATCAATTGATATTAATTTCCACAAAAATGATTGTCATTTCTGATTTGCTTTTAATCGATTACTTGATACAGGTAGGTACAATTTACTACCCAAAGTTATGCCTAAAATAGCTGGATGAGTGGCAAACAGTGCAGACCCTGATGAGACGCCGCATTATGTGGCGTCTCATCTGGGTCTACACTGTTTGCTCAGGCCTGTCTGTTCAAATACACACATGGTAAAGGCAACATATGGTAAGAGTCATACTCAGAAAGCCAGACAGGTAAAATAATGACAAAAACCGTATGATTGGCACAATTTATGTAGAGGACCACTTGAAATTGCTACATGCTTAATATGTAAGCTCTGGGCCTAGTGGTTTCAGAGAAGAAGATTTTTAAGCTTTTTTTTTCATTATAAGTCTATGGGGACTAAGGGGCCCTAGGGTGTGGCCAGTTTAGACCCCAGGGGCATGATTGGCACAATTTATGTAGAGGACCACTTGAAATTGCTACATGCCTGGGCCTAGCGGTTTCAGAGAAGAAGATTTTTAAGATTTTTTTTCATTATAAGTCTGTGGTTTCAGAGATTATCCATTTTTTCGTTTTTTGTGTTTTTTTTTTGTTTTTGGTTTCAAGACCCTTTCAAGATTATTTCACTCATATCGAGCCGATCGTTAATCAGAGGTGGACGAAAACCGGAGTACCCGGAGAAAAACCACCTGACCTTCCGTTGCAGAACTTGGCGTCTCACATGTGACCCGAGCGAGGCTTGAACCACAGCGGTGAGAGACCTAATGATCAAGAGTCAGCGCTCTTAACCACTAGGCCACGGAGGCTCGTTTTTTTATCCATTATAAATCTATGGGGGCTAAGGGGCGTAGCCAGTCAAGACCCCAGGGGCATGATTGGCACAATTTATTAAGGGGACTACTCGACATTGCTACATGCTTAATATGTAAGCTCTGGGCCTAGTGGTTTCAGAGAAGAATTTTTAAGCTTTTTTTTTTTAATTATAAGTCTATGTGGGCTAAGGGGCCAAGGGAGTGGCCAGTTTAGACCCCAGAGGCATGAATTGCACAATTTATGTAGGGCTGGGGACCAATTGATACTGCTACATGCTTAATATGTAAGCTCTGTGCCTAGGGGTTTCAGAGAAGTAGATTTTTGAAGCTTTTTTCCATTCTAAGTCAATGGGGGTTAAGGGGCCCCGGGGCGTGGCCAGTTTAGACCCCAGGGGCATGATTGGCACAATTTATGTAGACGACCACTTGACATTGCTACATGCTTAATATGTAAGCTCTGGGCCTAGTGGTTTCAGAGCAGAAGATTTTTAAGCTTTTTTATCATTATAAGTCACAGGGGACTAAGGGGCCCCGGGGCGTGGCCAGTTTAGACCCCAGGGGCATGATTGGCACAATTTATGTAGAGGACCACTTGACATTGCTACATGCTTAATATGTAAGCTCTGCGCCTAGCAGTTTCAGAGAAGAAGATTTTTTAAGCTTTTTTTTCCATTCTATGTCAATGGGGGCTAAGGGGCCCGGGGCGTGGCCAGTTTAGATCCCAGGGGCATGATTGGCTTAATTTATGTAGGGGACCACAAGACATTGCTACATGCTTAATATGTAAGCTCTGTGCCTAGCGGTTTCAGAGAAGAAGATTTTTAAAGCTTTTTTTCCATTATAAGTCTATGGGGGCTAAGGGGGGGTGGCCAGTTTAGATCCTAGGGGCATGATTGGCACAATTTATGTAGGAGACCACTTGACATTGCTACATGCTTAATATGTAAGCTCTGGGCCTAGTGGTTTCAGAGAAGAAAATTTTTTAAGCTTTCTTTTCATTATAAGTCTATGGGGGCTAAGGGGCCCCGGGGCGTGGCCAGTTTAGACCCCAGAGGCATGAATCGCACAATTTATGTAGGGGACCTCTTGACATCACTACATGCTTAATATGTAAGCTTTGTGCCTAGCGGTTTCAGAGAAGATTTTTATATGTTTTCCCTATATAAGCCTATGTAAAACCAGTGGGCCCCGACGCGGGGCCGTTTTTGGCCCCAGGGATAAAATATGAACAATCTTGGTAGAGGTCCACTAGATGAAGCTTCATACCAAATATCAATGACCTAGGCCTTCTGGTTTCAGAGAAGAAGATTTTTATATGTTTTCCCTATATAAGCCTATATAAAACCAGTGGGCCCCCGGGCCGGGCCGTTTTTGGCCCTAGGGCTATAATTTGAACAGTCTTGGTAGAGGTCCACTAGATGAAGCTTCATACCAAATATCAAGTACCTGTGCCTTCTGGTTTCAGAGAAGAAGTTTTTTTTAAAGGTTTTCCCTATATAATCCTATATAAAACCAGTGGGCCCGCGACGGGGCCGTTTTTGGCCCCAGGGCTATAATTTGAACAATCTTGGTAGAGGTCCACTAGATGAAGCTTCATTCCAAATATCAAAGACTTGGTTTCAGAGAAGAAGATTTTTAAAGGTTTTTCCTAAATAAGCCTATATAAAACCAGTGGGCCCCGGGGCGGGCCGTTTTTGGCCCCAGGGCTATTACTTGAACAATCTTGGTAGAGGTCCACTAGATGAAGCTTCATACCAAATATCAAAGACCTTGGCTTTCTGGTTTCAGATAAGATATTTAAAGGTTTTCCCTACATAAGCCTATATAAAACCAGTGGGCCCCGGGGCGGGGCTGTTTTTGATCCCTGGGCTTTAATTTGAACAATCTTGGTAGAGGTCCACTAGATGAAGCTTCATGTCAAATATCAATGACCTAGGCCTTCTGGTTTCAGACAAGAAGAGTCTTAAAGGTTTTTCTTATTTTCCTCTTTTCGTTGCCATGGCAACCAGAGTTCTGCTTGGAATGGAGTTCTTTGAACAACTTTGAGAGAGGACCACCCAAGGGTCATTTCTGCCAAGTTCGGTTGAATTCTGCTCAGTGGTTAAAGAGATGTCGTTTAAAGAAATTGTGGACGGACAGTTGGCCGGACGACGAGGGATGGTGACCGATCACAAAAGCTCACCCAGAGCCTTCGGCTCAGGTGAGCTAAAAAAGCCTTCAGCACAAGGTGTTAGACTGGTTCATTATCTAACTAGTTGAAAATCAGACAAGTCCACGTCGGGTTCTTTGATCTTATTGCAGCGAAATTTTACCTGTGTGTCAAAATTATTAAACCCTGAACAATAAGTCTTGCCTCAGGCATTATCGGCAAGCTGGCAGGGTGAGAAAATTGGGTCAATCAATTCAGGACATACGCTAGTTAGTTAACACAAGTCATTAATTTATGGCTTACTATAGAACCGGTATTTTTTTTCACAGGGCGCAATTTTCAATAAACACCTGTCATGTCTGAACATTGCATGTAAACTGCCCCCGCCCATAGGGGCTTGAAGAAATATATGGGCTGCACGATGCTTCCACGCAGAGCTGAATCCGGCCCGCACACTAGTACTGGTAAACAGCTTAGAGGATCTAAGCCTGTCCAGGAACGGCAGTGCGAGGCGGACCGTCCATGCTAATAAACCCTATTGGTTTCATTGGGCGACAGGGCTTGAGATGTCATTCCGTCTCAATGTCGGGTAAAAGTCCCACAAAATTGGAAGCAACGTCTCCAAAATGACCTTTACAGTGTTGACGGGGACGTTAAACCTCAAATCAAACAAACAAAACATTGCATGTAAAGCCTTCAAGAGAAAATGCCCCTTTTCACCCATTCTAAATGATATTTTTATTTTAGAAATACGCTCCAATGAAACCAATAACATAAACCATGTGTGTATTACACCCTTGAATGAATTAAAATGAAACCGCATGACGTCATTTTCCGATCACGTGGCTTCAATATCTATCGTCATTTGTAGACAAAGCGACCTGTTTCAGGCTTGTGTAATCGTGAAATATGTATTTATATTCTTTAGAACTGGGTTTGGACATGTAAGATTTTCAATGACTCTCGTTCGGCCATGTTTTGGTTCGAGAGTAAAGAAATGTTTTTACGATTTTTTAACCATTTGAAATGATTTTTTTTTAGAAATACGCTCTATAAAAATCAATGACATAAAACAGGTGTGTGTGTGTTATGTCCTTTACTGCATTAATGTGTATTGTGTAAACGGTAACCGTATGTCATCATTTTCCGACCACGTGGCTGCAATGTCGGTCGCCATTTGAAAATAAGAGGACCATGATGGTCCTATATCACTCACCTGAGCTAAGAGATTTATATGTTGGTCCCAGGACAGGGCAATTTTTTTACCCCAGGTCTATAATTTGAACAATCTTCTTAGAGGTCTACTAAATGAAGCTAAATATCAAATAACAAAGGCATGGGCCTTCTGGTTTCAGATAAAAGTATTCTTAAAGGTTTTCCCTAGATAAGCCTATGTAAAACATGTGGGCCCCTTGGCTATAATAACAATCTTGGAAGAGGTCTACTAGATGAAGCTTCATACCAAATATAAAAGATCTAGGCCTCTTCGTTCCAGCAAAGAATATTTTTAAAGGAAATTCCTATATTAGCCTGTAAAAAAACCTTGGGCAGCACCATTTTTGGCTACAGGGCTATAAGGTGAACAATCTTGGTAGAGGTCCACTACATGAAGATTCATACCAAATATTAAAGACCTGGTACTTCTGATTTCAGACAAGAAGTTTTATAAAGGTTTTCCCTTTATTCCCCAACGTGAAACATATTGGTCCTGGGGATCTGAACAATCTTGGTAGAGGTCCATTAGTTGAAGGTTCATACCAAATATCAATCAAAGACCTGGGCCTTCTGGTTTCTCAATGGTTTTCCCTATATAAGCCTATGTAAGACCAGTCGGCCTGGATGCTGGGGCATTTTTGGCCCCAGGCTTTAATTTGAACAATCTTCGTAGAGGTCCACTAGATGAAGCTTCATACCAAATATCAAAGACCTGGGCCTTCTGGTTTCAGACAAGAAGATTTTTAAAGGTTTTCCCAATATAAGCCTATGTAAAACCAGTGGGCCATGGGGCGGGGCCCCAGGGCTATAATTTGAACAATCAGAATCTTGGTAACGGTCCATTACATGAAGCTTCATACCAAATATCAAAGACCTGGGCCTTCTGGTTTCAGACAAGAAGATTTTTAAAGGGTTTCCCCCATTATAAGTCTATGTAAAATCAGTGGGGCCCCACGTGGGGTATTTTTGGCCAAAGGTTAATAATTTGAATAATTTTGGGGGGGGGGGGGGGGGGCATTTTTGGACCCAGGGCTATAATTTGAATAATCTTGGTAGAGGTCCACTAGACAAAGCTTCATTCCAAATATCAAAGACCTGGGCCTTCTGGTTTCAGACAAGAAGATTTTTATGGGGTTTCCCCAATTATACGTCTATGTGAACCAGTGGGCCCTTGCGAGGGGGCATTTTTGGCCCCACGGCTATAATTTGAACAATCTTGGTAGAGGTCCACTAGACAAAGCTTCATACCAAATATCAAAGACCTGGGCCTTCTGGTTTCAGACAAGAAGATTTTTATAGGGTTTCCCCAATTATAAGTCTATGTGAACCAGTGGGCCCTTGCGCGGGGGCATTTTTGGCCCCACGGCTATAATTTGAACAATCTTGGTAGAGGTCCACTAGACAAAGCTTCATAATAAATATCAAAGACCTGGGCCTTCTGGTTTCAGACTAGAAGATTTTTAAAGGTTTTCCCCAATTATAAGTCTATGTGAACCAGTAGGCCCTTGTGCGGGGGCATTTTTAGCCCCACGGCTTTAATTTAAACAATTTTGGTAGAGGTCCACTAGACAAAGCTTCATACCAAATATCAAAGACCTGGGCCTTCTGGTTTCAGACAAGAAGATTTTTAAAGGTATTCCCCAATTATAAGTCTATGTGAACCAGTGGGCCCTTGCGCGGGGGCATTTTTGGCCCCAGGGCTATAATTTGAACAATCTTGGTAGAAGTCCACTAGACAAAGCTCCATACCAAATATCAAAGACCTGGGTCTTCTGGTTTCAGACAAGAAGATTTTTAAAGGGTTTCCCCAATTATAAGTCTATGTGAACCAGTATGCCCTTGCGCGGGGGCATTTTTGGCCCTAGGGCTATAATTTGAACAATCTTGGTAGAGGTCCACTAGACAAAGCTTCATTCCAAATATCAAAGACCTGGGCCTTCTGGTTTCCGACAAGAAGATTTTTAAAGGTTTTCCCTATCTAAGCCTATACAGAACCAGTGGGGCCTTGCGCGGGGGCATTTTTGGCCCCAGGGCTATAATTTGAACAATCTTGGTAGAGGTCCACTAGATGAAGCATCATACCAAATATCAAAGACCTGGGCCTTCTGGTTTCAGACAAGAAGATTTTTTAAAGGTTTTCCCTTCATATAAGCCTATACAAAACCAGTGGGCCCTGGCCCGGGGGCCCTAGGGCTATAATTTGAACAATTATTAGTCAGCCTCGATAGCGCAGTGGTTAGCGCGTTCGACCTATTATCGAAAGGTTGTGCGTTCGAATCCGCCACCGGTATCAAGGTGTGTCCTTGGGCAAGACACGTAATGACACTGCCCCCACTCCACCCAGGTGTAAATGGGTAGCAGTGGTGTAAAAGCCACTGCCTCTCTCTCGCGCGCGTGAAAACACCCGGAATGAGTGTTCGAGAGCGATTCAATAAGCTTGAAGCTTTCATCGCAATCGAACTAAAATAAATTAGTATAAACTAATTTGAACAATCTTGGTAGAGGTCCACTAGATGAAGCTTCATACCAAATATCAAAGACCTGGGTCTTCTGGTTTCAGCCAAAAAGATTTTTAAAGAGTTTCCCTATAAAAGCCTATGTAAAACAAGTTAGCCCCGGCGCAGGGGCATTATTGGCCCCAGGGCTATAATTTGAACAATGTTGGTAGAGGTCCACACGACGAAGTTTCATACCAAATATCAAAGATCTGGGCCTTCTGGTTTCAGACAAGAAGATTTTTAAAGGTTTTCCCCCATTATAAGTCTATGGGAACCAGTGGGCCCCTGCGCGGGGGCATTGTTGGCCCCAGGGCTATAATTTGAACAATCTTGGTAGAGGTCCACTAGACAAAGCTTCATACCAAATATCAAAGACCTTGGCCTTCTGGTTTTAGACAAGAAGATTTTTAAAGGTTTTCCCTTTCTAAGCCTATACAAAACCAGTGGGCCCCGCCGTGGGGGCATTTTTGGGCCCAGGGCTATAATTTGAACAATCTTGGTACAGGTCCACTAGACGAAGCATCATACCAAATATGACAGACCTGGGCCTTCTGGTTTCAGACAAGAAGATTTTTAAAGAGATTCCCTATATAAGCCTATGTAAAACAAGTGGGCCCCGGCGCAGGGGCATTATTGGCCTCAGGGCTATAATTTGAACAATGTTCGTAGAGGTCCACTAGACGAAGCTTCAAACCAAATATCAAAGATCTGGGCCTTCTGGTTTCAGTCAAGAAGATTTTTAAAGGTTTTCCCTATATAAGCATATGTAAAACCAGTGGGCCCCGGAACGAGGGCATTTTTGACCACAGGGCTATTAATTGAACAATCTTGGTAGAGGTCCACTAGATGAAGCTTCATACCAAATACCAAAGACCTGGGCCTTCTGGTTTCAGACAAGAAGACTTTTAAAGGTTTTATCTTATTTTCTCCTTTTCATTGCCATGGCAACCTGAGTTCTGCACAGAATGGAATTCTTTGAATAACTTTGAGAGAGGACCACCCACAGATCATTTCTGCCAAGTTTGGTCAAAATCTGTTCAGTGGTTTAGGAGGAGATGTCATTTATAGAAATTGTGGACGGACATCAGGACGGACGACGACAGACGAAAGACCGATCACAATAGCTCCCCCAGAGACTTCGGCTCACCTGAGCTAACAAAGCAATTTGGGCAAAATAAAGATGCGTGAAATAAGAGAAATCTTAAAGGTTTTAAAAAGGAAAAAGAATGTATTGACCATCAAACTCCACACCGGTTGTTTCCCTTTAGCGGTCTTCAGGTACTGAGTGACCTGGATATTGGGAAAATGAAAGTAGATGAAATCTGGCGTAGAAAATGAAAGTAGAAGGATGTGAGCAATAACTGTTGTTTTAATCGAGATACTGGTGCTCATATTCGTTGACAAGTGTAACAGCAATATTGGTATGGCATTCGTTATGCTAACACATTTTGAAATTGCAAATCACCACGGACGTTTATGGAAATTACCGAAACCGATCGACAATTTCCGTAATTTTCTGCGCGTGGCTGAACCTATTTCGATTCTTCAGTTTCTCGCGCCCTGAGAATCGCGATACGTATCGTATCTTGACTGTATCGTTACAGCCCTTGAGAATTTTTGGCGAAATTTGGCTGAACCGATTTGGATTCTTCAGTTTCTCGAGCCCTGAGAATCGCGATACGTATCGTATCGTGGCTGTATCGTTACAGCCCTTGAGAACTTGTTGGCTGTTCTCAGGTACCGGACAGGTAGACTCGTAGGTTGGCCACACAGTGCTCAGAATTGTCAGAGCAGGATCCGGCATATTTTCACGCCTGTTTTTGCTTTTGTCGCATAAAATTTCCTACCCTGATTTCTTAATTACATCACTTTTTTTCGGCTGATGCGTCCGTAATCGAGTGTAAAAATGATCTCTATCACATCAAAAAGATGACAGATGGTGTCCAATTGATCTCCAAATTTAGCTACTGCTTTAAGATCAAAAGTTACCGTTAATCGTCGCCGCCAGGCTTGTTCAAGTATTACCTAGTGAGGACAGTCCTCTGTATTGCTCTCTTGGACAATCAGAGCGGCACAGCTAGAAGATTGACAGATCAGTCTTGCAGTTTGCGAGATGCAGGTGTTTTGTGTGATTTAATCAAGTTCGTGGCTGATTAACATTAATTGAATGTTTTGTTTCAGGATACTTGTATACACAGTTGGATTATCGATAATTTGATTGTTGAAAAAATGCCGGAGGCACATTTAAAGGATGCGATAATCTAGTGTATAAATCGTCTTTATTATGATTAAAGAAAATTATGACAGGAGTTTGTCGCACTTTCGTAGAAAAGGTTTTAGGAATTCCGTTTACGACTTCATTATTGCGCATGAGTAACAGTGTAAATCCTTGTTAGATTCAAGCCATCTGATCTGGATCTCAACTGGTTTGTCATGTTAAGCAGGATAAGGGTTCAAGCCCCAAAGTCTTTTGGAGTCATACTCTACAGTCCTACGCATTTAGCCATAATTGACACGTTTTTTTGGGTCAAAATCCAACTTTTCAAAATTTGACTCCAACTTTTCAGAGTTGAAACTAATTTCTTCCATGGATGGATTCTTAAACTCCTGTTTTCAAAATCCTAGTGAGAACTTTGGTGCTGGGCGGCTAGCCACTGCATATACTAATTTTTTTTTTTTTTTGGTTTTGGTTTTACGGCCCTTTCAAGATTATTTCACTCATATCGAGCCCATCATTAATCAGAGGTGGGCGAAAACCGGAGTACCCGGAGAAAAACCACCTGATCTTCCGTTGCAGAACTTCTGTCTATACTAATATCGTCAATACATCTAAGTTTGTTATGCTTAAAACTTCGTTAGGTTTGCTTACTTCCTGTGCAGCGCGTGAGGTCGAGGTCACCACGTGTTGTCTGTTTGTAAACAATCGCATAGGCAGTTGACGGATGTCACTTTTCACTTTCTGCTCAAAGATGCGTTTCAAACATGTACATATACATCAAATATTTTGTTCATACATAAAATGCATCATTTTAACTAAGTATTTTATTAACTATAATAAAATCTGTGTAATTAATCCATATTTTGCATTTTTGGTCACGATGACCTTCCGCATCACACATGTGCTTTTGGTTGTTGGGATAAAATCCATCACCAACTGGCACATGGTGACCGCGCATGCGCCATAACGAACTTTTATGCATTTCCTGTAGGTCAGCTCGCGAGACACATGGTGGTATAAAATGCCTGAAAATTGATCGTTTTATGCATTTATATGTCTGTTTTCTGTATTAACAGGTATAGAAAAGTCAAAACTACAATACCGGTGGAAGTTAATGAGCGCTGCCATCTTTTTTAATCACGGGAAAGCGTTTATACCCTTACTATACCGAACTTTGATGCATCGAGGATAATTATCTAATTATCAGAGCATTGAAAATATCCGTAGGTACTGCGAAACCTCTTGATCAGAAAGGTGCAAAAATAACGTGCAGATAAACCACTTATCAAGGTTAGTTGAATCCCCCAAACAACAACCAAATCTGCCAGTGACAGTGCTCTTTAATAGTAGTCTTACCCATGGTAATTGTCAGTGTGCCATGCCTAATTGAATAAATCCCCATTATTTTTGGTTTAATGAAGTGTTAACATATGAATTACCTCTGGAATGAGTAATATGAATGAGCAATGATTTTTTTCAACTTCTCAAATGCAGAAAAAATCTCTCATGCATTTTTTTCTTGTAATTTCCGACTTTTTTTTTTTTTTTTTTTTACTTGAATGGCCTTGACCTTTGATTTAAATTCAGACTGAGTCTAGCTGCACAGTATTCGTGTACACTTTGGTCACACGTCTATCTATCTATCTTCTTGTTGTTGTTGTTGTTTCCAGTTTCCCCGTGTCGCGGGTCGTCAGCTGGTGGGGTCCCAGGGAACTAATCCATTCTGGCACTACACCTTAGCCGTTCGGTGCTACCCCCATTCCACGTTGCCGGTGAATGGGGAGACCATCGCTCGGCTCCAGCCCCGTCCGTCCGTGTCTATCGTAAGTCCGCTGCAGTCGGTCCATTTTGTCTTCTACTCGACGTTATAATTTTTTGCTTGTCAATATGCCGAACCGTGTCAGAGCAGGAAATGGTCAATTTTGATATTGGTATTTTTGTTTTTTATTTTTTTTTATTTGATTTTTGTATATTTATGTAACGTATGTACATTTTTACATTGTTTGGTCTGTTTCCCCATCTTGTTGAGTGGTCTATTTTTTAAGTATATATGCGGGCGGATGTGCTTACCCCGCCACGGACCTGTTTTGTTTGTTTTTCTTGTGCCTTAAAGGTGGCGTTGTCCGTTTTAGGGCAAGCCCACCCGCTCACAGTTGCTGGGGAGGACAGTTTTTGTACCTGCAAGATTAAGCTAGTGGTTTATATTTTGTGTTGTTGTATTTTTTTGGTTTATCTGTACATACAATATGTAACATAATAACATGAAGTGCCGGCCTACGCCGTCTCGGGTTTGAACTCGTATTTATTTTGTTAATGAGTGACGTCTATCGCGGAGGATGTGCATATTAGGTCAATCCCTTTTTATGCATTTGCCGTTTTAAGTTAAGAAAAAGTGATGCCTTCCTCGACGTAGGATGCCGCACTTTGCGGGACCATAAGTGGGTCAGTCGCCATGTTTGCATATCATTAACGCATCCTACGTGAAGGAAGGCACCATAGGAGGAAAGTGTATTCCTGCCTAGCCATTTGGAGGCAACGTTAGCCGATCTCCTTTGTGTTGTTGTCCTTTTTGGGACAAGCCCATCCGCCCACAGTTGCTGGGAAGGACAATTTTTGTACCTGCAAGGTTGTGCTTGAAGATTATATTTGTGTTTTGTTTCTTCTGTACATACAACATATAACATAGTAACATGGTGTGTTGGCTTCCGCCGTCTCGGGCCCAAATTCGTATTTATTTTAGTTAGTGGGTGACCTCTATCGCGGAGGATGTGGAAAGTAGGTCAATCCCCTTTCATGCCTTTTCGTTTGAAGTTAAGAAAAGGCGATGCCCTCCTCGACGCAGGATGTCGTATTCTGTGGGACCGTAGGAGAGTCATTTTGTGTCGCCATGTTTGCATATCACGATCGCATCCTACGTGTAGGAAGGCATCATAGTAGAAATAAAAGTATTCTTGCCTAGCCGTTTGGGGACCCGAGACAACGTTTTCCAATCTCTTTAGTCAAAGTGGTTAGTGCAAATTGTTATATAATCATGTAGGTCGCATACAAGCGTCCGCCTGCGCACGTGCGCAGTCGAGCGCTCCTATGCGATCTTGTTTTTAATGTTTCATATTTACACAAATAAAAATGTTTGAAATCGCTTTTTGAGAAAACTCTTCTTCTTCTTCTTCTAACTCCAGGTTTTTGATCTCTCTTTTCTATACTATCCTCTCTACTGTATTCCTATCCTACAACTATCGCTATATCTACCTATCTAGTGTGGTTGTATGTTGGTTTAGTTTCGCGTGGGTGGTTGTGTGTGTTAAAAGCCTTCCTTCAGGTCGCGCTAAGTCATGCCCTAGTTAGTTAGTTAATTGCCCTTGTCTGTATTGATATGTGGCCATCTTGACCGTCTGTCTTTATTACGGTCATGGCGCAATTTGCTGTTTTTGGTGATTTTTATGTTATGCGACAAGGGCAGTACGGAGGGCTGTATGATATACCAGGCGAGATGCGGTTTTTCAGTCGTGGTGGTATGCAGAAGGCCCTTTTGAGGGCCCCCAGGTCATTCCGTTTGGGTAACCTTATAATGTACATCCTTTATTCGAAAGCGAAAGTTGCGAAAAAAGAAAGAAAAAGATGTGATAAGGCGTCTTGTTTCTTATTTCTGTCCCACTTTTCTGTATGCGTTCCTGAAGGAGAGACTTTGTTTGCTAGTGTGCTGTTGTGCCGTTTTCCTTTGGGTTGTGTGGCTCTCGATCAGCCAGGCTTTTGACGCAACGCTCCTAAGTGCAAAGTCCGAGGACCGCAACCACAGCGCTACGTCTCGTTCTGACTTCCCGTTTGCCTCACCCCCTCAGGAGGGGCTGGGCGACGGATTTTCCTTGTGGTGGGTCCATGCCCAGTCCCGGCGTGCTTTCGTGTGGTCCTCTTTCGGGCTGTGTGGCTCCCGATCAGCTAGGGCTTTGGTGCAGCGTTCATAAGTGCAAAGCCAGTGGGCCGCAACCACAACGCTACACCTTGTCTTAACTTCTCGCTTGCCACACCCCCTCTGGAGAGTGGGTCGGGGCCATGGATTTTCCTTGTGGTGAGTCCATGCCCCGTTCTGCTATGGTCTTCTCACAGTGATCCAGGGATCGCTGTCACCGATAGGCACTCCTTAATGCAAAGCCGAGGCCGCAACCACAGCGCCTATCGTTGACTTTGTTCCCCTTTTCGCTGTGAGACGGCCGCCCTTTGATCACTACGGCCCTTTTTGGTTGGTAGCGTCTAAGGTGCGGTTCGAATATTCATTTTTACTGTTCTGAACTCGGGTCTCTAGAGATTTTGGTTTAAAGTATGTATTCTCGTACGGGGTGTGTTTTACGGTACAATGCGATTAATTTTAGTCTGCGCCCTTAGTTTTCCCCTATATTTTGTCCAGGTAGTTTGTTTTCTCAAAGAATTTGAAGACCGCGTCCCTCATTTCCTGTGAATTTAGATTGAGCAGAGAAACCGCGTTTATCTCCCCTTGGTATCCTAATGTTGTCAGTTCTCCCTTTAGTTCCCTTCTGGCGGGGCCGTGTGCGGGGCACTCTGCGAGGTAGTGTTGAACACACTCCACCCCGCCACAGTGCCCGCATAATGGATCGGCCTCGCTATAGAAGATGTTGTGTGCATTTAGTCCGTTGACCCCGAGTCTTAGTCGTGTATATATGCGATCGAGCTTTCGGCTGTCGCTATATTGTACCAATTTTGGGGTCAAGGACTGACAGATCGAGTGTCTAAAGCCGTGTTGTCCCTGCCATATGCGCGCCCATTCCTTTTTGATGCTGGCCTTAATGATTGCGTATACTTCTTGTGGGGTGGGGAGGTAGTCAAGTGCCTTTCCCCGGGTCAGAGCTTCTTTGGCCAGTGTGTCTGCGCGCTCATTCCCCTGCACATTGCAGTGGGAGGGGATCCAATCTATGTTCAGGGTGATACCTTGTTTTAGAATTTTGTGTATTAGGATATGAATGTCCTGCAGTATATCTGGTCTTGTAGTGCTATTCCCAGAGTTTATGCTTTGTATTGAGCTTAATGAGTCTGTTAGTATAACAACACTATCGGGTTTTTGTTCCTGTATCCATTCCAAAGCTTTTTGTATGGCTATAAGTTCTGCAGTGTAGACTGTGAGGTGCTGGTTAAGTTTGAATTTTTGGTCGAAGTTTAATTCTGGTATTGTGAAAGCACACCCCGTTTCTTTTTTGTCAGCATCTTTGCTTCCATCAGTGAAAATTTTAAGCGCTTGCTTATAGTTTTTGCTGATGTGTGATTCTGCGATCTCATTGCATTTTTTTCTGTGATGTTTCATTTTTCTTTATGACACCCGTTAGTGTTGTTTTTGCGCATAGGCTTCTTAAGTTAAAAACTTCCGGATATGTTTGTTCCGCTGTTTTGACCTGCTCGAGGTCATGGTTTTTAATTAGGTCCTGGACTTCGATAATATAGGGGATCTTTCCTCTTAACCTATCTCTTTTAACATGATTGGGCGTGTCGGCGATCATTTCGTTTATGGGGAGACTTTCCCTAAGACTGCTTGAGCGGGCCCAGTACTTGAGTTTATCTATCTTCTCATACTGAGTCTCTATCTATCTACTGATACTGCGTCGGTCACATTTGACCATTACCACAGGTGTACATTACATACACTCCAGGTTTGCAGGATGAAAGCCTACACAGTAATCATGTAATTACGGTAGGGATCTTTAACCTGCACAGGGAATGGTTCTCCATGCACAGGGGGCCTCCAGTTAACGTCCCGATCCGGTCATATTTGACCATAACCTCAGTTAAGTGGATGGCTAAATTTAGAATTTAGCAGAAAAAAAATCATCACTGGATGACCCCTTAAAACTATTTACACTCCGAACACAGAGGTATCCTAAAACACATACCTCTGAGTATCAATCTTATACTGCGCGGGCCCCGACCCCCGCCCCCACCCCCCGCGGTCCCGGCATCCACCGCAGACGATGGAAGACCATTCCATCGAGGAACAGCTCCAGGGAAGAAAGAGCCCATCAGGGCATCATCACAGGACAGGCACCTATTATTATTTGCTCTTGATACCCCTGTCCAGGTTGACACTGTTGCAGGGGTCAGGTACCTAACCTTGTTAATTGATACTGTACCAGAATGCATCCCGCAGAAGAAGGTCAAGGAGGACCGCCCACGACAGGCCCCAGGGATGGCAACTCCAGCTCATCAAGCATGCCACCGACGCCACTTCTATTTCGCAATCGCCCGCAGGCCCATCGAGCAGCCGTCCCCCGCACCCTCTCCACCTGCCTAATCTGAGTTTTAATATATGAATGCCAAACGGGCGACGCGCACCCAAGCCGAGGGCGAACCAATGCCTCACATCCAACCCCCTTTGTCTGCCGAGGAGCAAAAGCCAAATTACCTCTAAGGAATCCCAAGGCCCTAGTTGCTTGAGATGTTATTTCCGAGACACGTTGACCCCAATCAAGATCGTCGGTGATGGTGATACCAAGACACTTGGCGGAATGAACCTGCTCCAAAGTTTGCTGGTGAAGTGTGTAATCACACTTAACCTACCTGTCCTGAAGGTGCCGCGACAACCCCACCGAACGGCACCTGGCCACACCGAACCCCATCTGCCAATCTGCTTCCCATTGTGCAAGTCGATCACGGTCATTTTGTAAAATGCGACAGTCAGAAGGAGAATATATGTCCATATACAGGACACAATCATCAGCAAACAAACGGACAGACGACTTGATATCATCAGTGAGATCATTGATGAACACCAAAAAGAGGGCCGGCCCAAGGGTAACTGGTCAACTGGTACCTAAGTCGACTCGTACCTTAGTCAACTCGTACCTTCTTTTGATCAACTCGTACCTTAGTTAACTCGTACCTTAGTCAACTTGTACCCTAGTCAAAAACGTACCATATATCTTTAAGAGCAGCTAACTAAACAATAACACTTAGGATTTGCCATCATGAAAACGCGCCTATGCGATTTTAACCCCCTCAAACCCAACTTTTAGGCTTTTATATAATAAAACTGGGGTTAGTCTGGCACAGAAAACATATACACTTGATATTTTCTGTGGTTTATTCCTTGCTTCCAAAGGATAACTCTTTTATAGAACATATTTAACGTCGCTACAGCTGATGTCTGGGAATGTGTGGCGGCCGTAAAACGTTTCCCTGCCCAATTCATAGTGTAGTTTATATTTTCTTGTCCTTTGGGATCATTGATTCCACCGTTGAATTTTGAAAATACTTAAGGTTCACTGATGAGGCCTAATTGGCCGAAACTAGCTAGTCTGCCTCAGAAAACATGTACACTTCATATTTTCCAGTTCTGTGGTTTGTTTCTTGCTTCCAAAGGATACCTGTTTTATAGAACATATCTACAGAGGTAAACATTATTTTTCTTATTTATGCTCAAAAACATAGTTTGTGGGTACTCGTTGAGGCGGTTCTATCGAGCCCCCGCAATCTATGTTTTGAGCAGAAATATGAAAAATATCACAATTGTTCATCTTAAATTTTCCATTTTTTGGCCGAAAAATTGATAATGTATTTGTATAGGTATATTTTCGAAATGCGAGATTCACACCTTGCAGCATATCAGTATATCCACGCAGAGCTGAATTCGGCCCGCACACTAGTATTGGTAAACCGCTTAGAGGATCTAAGCCTGCCCAGGCAATGCGGTGTGAGTGCCGGACCGTCCATGTTTATAAACCCTATTCGTTTCATTGGGCGACAGAGCTTGAGATGTCCTTTCATCTCGATGTCGGGTAAAAGTCCCACAAAATTGGAAGCAACGTCTCCAAAATGACCTTTAAAGTGTTTACGGGGACGTTAAACCTCAAATCAAACAAACATCAACTTATCAAAAATAGTTTTTTACTAAGGTACGATAGAGTTGACTATAGTACGAGTTGACTAAGGTACGAGCTGACGAAAAACAGGTACGAGTTGACTAGGGTTCGAGTTGACTTAGGTGCGAGTTGACCAGAAACCTGCCCAAGGACCGAACCCTCTGGGACACCAGATAGAACAGGGACCGGGCCAGACGCCTGGCCACCAAGCACAACCCGCTGAGAGTGCCATGTGAGCCACGATTGTTACCGGTGTGTCACTCATACACCAGGACCTGTGATATGGGAAGTTAGTCCCTAGCTCTAACCAAAAAGGTAAACTAAGCTACACTGGTAGCTATGAATGTCATTTGACGTGTCACCAGTAACAATTCTGATTCTGACTGGACACAAGACGTTTCGCCCCCAAAACGTATCCTCCCTGGTCGTTTCCTTCCTCCACCCTTTTTGTTCCCTGCTAGTAGTCATTTCGCCCCCAAACCATCCCCCCAGTAGTTTTGTACAAAATATTAATGAACTGAGAGAGAGAGAGAGAGAGAGAGAGAGAGAGAGAGAGAGAGAGAGAGAGAGAGAGAGAGAGAGAGAGAGAGAGAGAGATTAAACAATTCCCCGCTTTACTTTATACCACAACCTACACTGACCAGAAGAATGAGTCATCACAGGTAGATCTCTGGCACTGAAAATGCCATTGAGCTATTTTTAGTAATTTGTATTCTAGGGAGTTTGCTGAGGTTGTGGGAGAGACAGATGGAATAGTTCGAAGGACATGTACTTTGAATGACAATGTAAATTAGGAATTATGAGAAGTATTACCTGTTTTGATCCACACCGTTAATCATTTAACTCCATGAGAGAGAGAGAGAGAGAGAGAGAGAGAGAGAGAGAGAGAGAGAGAGAGAGCATGTACAGTGGAATTCCGCTTAAAGACCACCCATATATAAGGATCACTCCGCTTTAAGACCGGTTTTTGCCAGACCCAAATTGTTTCCTACATAATTGATTATTATTTATTCCGATAAAGAGACCTCCCCGCTATTCAGTATTAAGTGTAGTTTATATTTTCTTGTCCTTTGGGATCATTGATTCCATTGTGGAATGTTGAAAATATTTGAGGGTCACTGATGAGGCCTAATTGGCCGAAACTAGCTAGTCTGGCACAGAAAACATGTACACTCCATATTTTCCGGTTCTGTGGTGAATTCCTTGCTTCCAAAGGATAACCCTTTCTAGAACATATTTAACGTCACTGCAGATGGTGTCTGGGAATGTGTGGCGGCCGTAAAAAGTCTCCCTGCCCTACATCATAGTGTAGTTTATATTTTCTTGTCATTTGGGATCATTGATTCCATTGTGGAATGTTGAAAATATTTGAGGGCAACTGATGAGGCCTAATTGGCCGAAACTAGCTAGTCTGGCCCAGAAAACATGCACACTCCATATTTTCCGGTTCTGTGGTGTATTCCTTGCTTCCAAAGGATAACCCTTTCTAGAACATATTTAACGTCATTGCAGCTCGTGTCTGGGAATGTGTGGCGGCCGAAAAAAGTCTCCCTGCCCTACATCATAGTGTAGTTTATATTTTCTTGTCCTTTGGGATCATTCATTCCATTGTGGAATATTTGAGGGTCACCGATGAGGCCTAATTGGCCGAAACTAGCTAGTCTGGCCCAGAAAACATGTACACTCCAAATTTTCCGGTTCCTTCGATGTATTCCTTGCTTCCAAAGGATAACCCTTTCTAGAACATATTTAAGACCGCTTTCATAAGACCAAACCTGCCAGTACTGTTCACTATTGAGACCACTTTTTGTGAAGTCAAGTTAAATTGTATCTCTCAGTCCACTGGTCAGGTGTAAAATTTTGTTGGATTCTTCACCATTAAAACAGTTTTTGGTAATGTTCACACATGTCTGTCCATAAAGGTGTGAAAAACAGCAGTTTACCTGTACTAATCATATCTGTGTTGTTTTAACAAAATGTGTTATAAGTATCTCTATCAAGGACAATTGAACAGCTTATATAATTTTGGTAATGTGCAGCTCTCTTTTCTTCAGATATTAAGAAGATTACTTTTGGAACAAATGAAGTCAGAATGTAATTTTTATTGGTGTAATATTGCCTATACTTACATGTAATAAGGAACAGGACAGTAAAGTTAAAGAGAGCAAGATTTAGAAGTCTAGAAAGTGGTCTTAATAGCGGAATTTCACTGTAGTTTGAATGGAAATGTTAATTAGGATTGATAATAAGTATACATATTACCTGTTTAGATCAATACAACCAATCATATTGTTTGTTTGGTTTGACTCATTAATCAGGCAATTAATGTGATAAATGATGAGGTGTGAAAACACGCGCTATTTGCAAATTTCATGAGGCCTTCATGCGGACTGAACAAATTATTTGTCTAAATCGCGACGGAAGTAAGGGCGAGGATTGTGGCCACGTAAAATCGATTTAAGCCCCCCAGTGGAAATCTTCCACTGACCGTTCCAAGGCGGCTCTTCTGTGGCGATTTATTTATGTTGTTGTTTGTTACTTACTGTGTGTATCAATTGTGTCTTTTGGTTTTGGATGGCCATATGGCCATTTTGTGGGAAAGTAACTGTCCTTATGGCCTTCCTTTGTTTAGGTTTCCATTATGGTCTGGTCGCTTAATGTTTGTATTTCTTTCCCTTTGGTGTCTTTTATGGGTGGAGTAAGTTAATTGTATCAATTCCTGATCTTTGTTTTACTTCTACTTTACTTAAGACATCCTTAATGATCTCTTTAGCGCCTTAATCAGCTTTGCTTTAAACTGGTCGGTTGGTTCTTTAAAAGTGTCGGCGAACAACGATAAATGGTGAGGATAAAAACGCGTGTGCTATGAAAAAAAATGTATTGTTTTTAAACTCCTTTTATCTTTTGCACATGTAAATTTATTTATTTATAATTTTACTTTTTGTTCATTGTATTGCCTTTGGCAGATCACGGTGAAGTTTGGATGTCCAGCCAAGTTCGTAGCAATGGTAAAGTAGAAGTAAAACAAAGATCAGGAATCGATACAATTAACTTACTCCACCCATCAAAGACACCAAAGGGAAAGAAGCACAAACATTAAGCGACCAGACCATAATTGAAAAGTAGAAGTAAAACAAAGATCAGGAATTGATACAATTAACTTACTCCACCCATAAAAGACACCAAAGGGAAAGAAATACAAACATTAAGACCATAATGGAAACCTAAACAAAGGAAGGCCATAAGGACAGTTACTTTCCCACAAAATGGCCATATGGCCATCCAAAACCAAAAGACACAAGTGATACACACAGCAAGTAACAAACAACAACATAAATAAATCGCCACAGAAGAGCCGCCTTGGAACGGTCAGTGGAAGATTTCCACTGGGGGGCTTAAATCGATTTTACGTGGCCACAATCCTCGCCCTTACTTCCGTCGCGATTTAGACAAATAATTTGTTCAGTCCACATGAAGGCCTCCTAACTCATCAGTGCAACATCTCTGTGAACACAAAAATCAAAGAACCACAGAGGTGAGACAACGGTGAGGACTCGACAGCAAGAAACCACTGAAATGCTGGAGCAAAAGAAAACCAACAGTTAGACTCCGATGAGCCCGACCAGAGACAGAGCACCAGGCACCAACCAACATTATCTCTCTAACCCCCAACAAGCCCCCACGTTGGAGCCGCCATAGAACCCGAGGCCCGACCCACCGGCGTGCAACCAAAGAGGGAAGCAAAGCCGCCAACCGTGACCGGGCCAACCACCACGCACGCAGTCTGTCGCACAACACCCACGCTGCACCCAACCCTCCCACATCGAAGGACGACCCCACGAAACTGGGCGCCGAAGCCACTGCGGTCACACACTCCTCCGAACCCACACACCAAGTCACCACAAAACTCGGGCTCCGACAGACCCTGTTGCAGAAGAGATTTAAGTCCAATATTGAATTTTGAAACCAAATCAGAATGGCGTCTACAAAATCCCGAAGAGGCCTTGCGCAGCCTACGGCACCGACAACCCTGATTAAGGAGTCCAGCCGCCAACAATCTACTACGAGTGTTGAAGCCAGCCACACGACCACACACTCCAGCAAATCGAACCAACTGCGAAACACAAACGCCACAGGACGGCGCACGAGGAACACCACCATCCAAAAAAGGAAAATTTACAATCTCAAAATCAAAGTCACCGCGTTTATCACAAATCCCGCGCGAAACAAACCCACCCACAACAGACAGATGCAAATCCAAAAACGGGGCCTTGGTATCAGAAGAATTTGCTTTATTTAACTGAAGTTCTAGGGGGCAAATCTGACTGATCAAACCATCAAAACAGGCACCACCAACATCCAACAAACCATCTAAATATCTAGAAGTAGAGCCAAAAAACCTAAACAAAGGAATGCCATAAGGACAGTTACTTTCCCACAAAATGGCCATATGGCCATCCAAAATAAAAAGACACAAGTGATACACACAGTAAGTAACAAACATCACCATAAATCACGGTCAGTCACTGGGGGGCTTAAATCGATTTTACGTGGCCACAATCCTCGCCCTTACTTCCGTCGCGATTTTGACAAATAATTTGTTCAGTCCGCATGAAGGCCTCCTAACTCATCGGTGCAACATCTCCGTGAACACAAAAAATCAAAGAACCACAGAGGTGAGACAACAGTGAGGACTCGACAGCAAGAAACCACTGAAATGCTGGAGCAAAAGAAAACCAACAGTTAGACTCCGATGGGCCCGACCAGAGACAGAGCATCAGGCACCAACCAACATTACCTTGAATTAGATCTCTCTAATTCTCAATAAGCCTTTACGTTGGAGCCGTCGTAGAATCTGAGGCCTGACCCACCGGCGTGCAATTAAAGAGGGAAGCAAAGTTGCCAACCGTGATTGGGTTAACTACCATGCATGCAGTCTGTCGTATAACATCCATGTTGTACCCAATCTTTTTATATCAAACAACGATTTTACGATATTGGGTGCTGAAGTCATTGCGGCTATATAGTTTTTCTGAATGTATATACTAAGTCACCATAAAATTCGGGTTCCGATAGACCTTGTTGCAGAAGAGATTTAAGTCAAATATTGAATTTTGAAATTAAATCAGAATGGCGTCTATAAAATTTTGAAAAGGCTTTGCGTAGTTTATGGTACCGATAACCCTGATTAAGGAGTTTAGCCGTTAATAATTTATTACGTGTGTTTAGGTCAGTTACATGACTACACACTCTAGCAAATCGAATTAATTGCGAAATATAAACGCCATAGGATGGCGCACGAGGAACAGCACCATCCAAAAAAGGAAAATTTACAATCTCAAAATCAAAGTCATCGCGTTTATCATAAATTTTCCACAAAACAAACCCATCTACAACAGATAGATGTCAATCCAAAAAACGGGGCCTCGGTATCAGAAGAATTTGCTTTATTTAACTGAAGTTCTGGTGGGGGGTACATCTGACTGATCAAAACTGTTTCAGATTTTTATACATTATCATTCTGACTTCTTACTTTTAATATCGTCATAATTATTCATGCCGTTTAACCATTAACCGACTGACGCTTATGACCCACCAAGAGGGTTGACGCGTCGTTAAACACGAAATCATCATCATCATCATGACTGATCAAACCTTCGAAATAGGTATTATCAATATTTACTAAATCATCTAAATATCTAGAAGTGGAGCTAAAAGCTTCAATAATTTCAGATTGGTTATCAATGGAAAGCGACAACATGAAGTCTCTTTCATAACAATACAAGAACAGATCAGCCACAAGAGGTGCGCAATTCGTACCCATCGGAATACCCACAATTTGTCTAAATAACTTAGTACCGAATCTAATATAAATATTGTCAAGTAGAAAGGTGAGGGCATCACACATTTTCTGACATGACCAAAGTGTATAATTCTTATGCTCTTTAGAAGTGAAAAATGCATTTCTGACATTACATGCAAGATAGAGAGAATCTTCTCTGTGAAAAGCCCATTCAATTAAATTATTAAGCTTTTCTTTTATAAGATTATGAGGAAGTGTAGTGTAAAGAGTGGAAAAAATCGTAAGTAGACAGACTTGAAGCACGAAAATGTCTGGATTTCAATTTATTTAAAACCTCATTCGATTTTTTTATAGACCAAAACAGATTTCTTCCTGATCTTTCAAAGACTTTATCACAATATTTAATCACGTGCGTTTTAATAGCAGTAAGACAGGAAGTTAATAATTTAGAACGTTCAGTGGTAGTGCAAGAGCTAGAATTTGCAATAAACCGTGCTTTGTAATGTCTTTTATGAAGTTTTGGTAACCAGTATAACGTAGGAAGCTTGTCTTGGCCTTCGGTAACACACACAGCCAACTTAGTGGCTGAATGACTAACATGTTTATCTACTATAGCTCTCTCTTCAGCTAAAGGCTGAAGTTCATAGGCCTTAGTACCACCAAGCTCCTGCTTAAGCGTGTTAACATAGTGGAGCCGTCACACAACGACGACATTGTTAGCGGCCTTGTCTGCAGGGGCCAAAACAAACTTCTTATGAAATTCTTGAATACCTAGTTTTAGATGACGTAAAGACGTCTTGGGCTTAGGAGGTAATAAGTTAGTATTTTGAGAATAGAAAGAAATGCGTTTATTCACTAGTTTTAAAATGCTAAGTTTCCAGTCCTTAAGGGCTTTATGCTCAACATACTCTCGCTTACACCATCGATTACCGAATTCATTCAAGGAAGCAGCGTTTTCATATCTACATTTACTGAAATCAATTTTAGAAGGAAACCGATATTTCGGTCCTTTAGAAATTATATTCCTTATCATAGAATCAGGAATAATTTTCAAATTGCCAGTAATTACATGACCAGCAGCAAGATAGCAATACACTGAGTTTTTACAAACACATGAATCAGGAGTATTGGTATCAATATCAAGATCTGAAACAAGTTTATGGAAATCAAAAATGATAGATCTAACAGGTTTGTTATATTTATAGCAAATTATAGGTGTTTCAGTATTTTGAAAATAAGCAGGAATGGAAGAAAGCACCGATCTCTCACGGAAGATACTGGGCAAATCTATAAAATCCACACCCTTATTAATGAAGACAGTTCCACGATGGTAAGCTTGCGTGGGCCCAAAAGATAGTAAGTTTTCAGATCAATTCCCTATGACAAACGGAGTGAAGCAGGGTTGTATGATAGCACAAACACTGTTCAGTACGATATTTTCTGCCATGCTCACAGATGCTTTCCATGATGGTGACCGTGGCATACCTATAAGGTATCGCTTTGATGGGAAGCTTTTCGATCTCAGAAGGTTACAAGCCAAATCCAAGGTCCAGACAGAGGAGCTAGATGAGTTCCTCTTTGCTGATGACATGGCAAAAGGTGCTCCAACAGAAGATAAGATGCAAAAATGCATCAAGTAACCGACTACTGTGATAGCTATGATCTCACAATCAGCATCAAAAAGACTGAAGTAGTCTAGCAGTCAGCACCTGGCAAGCCTTACAAAGAGCCCACCATTATAGTAAATGGTCAAAGATTGCAAGTAGTAGACAAGTTCACCTGCCTTGGGAGCATTCTGTAAAGAGCCATGCACATTGATGATGAAGTCAATGCCAGGATTGCTTGCCAAACCTAGTGCAGCATTTGGCCGACTACGTGGTAATGTATGGTATAGAAGTGGAATCAGACTTAACACAAAACTGAAAGTCTACAGAGTTGTGGTGCTGCCAACATTATTGTATGCATGTGAAACATGGACAGTTTACCAACGGCACGCCAGAAGACTGAATCACTACCATACAAGCTGTTTTCGAAAACTCTTAAAGACTAGAGAAAGCGACCAGTGGGTCACATATACCCCCGGCCAGCGCCACCCTCTGATATATCTTTGGAGCTTGTATATAGTGTAAATGAAGAAGTTAAGAAGCTATAAGCATCTATAAATGTGCTTGTAAAAGCTAAACCAAACAAAAAATTTCTAAATGGACCAAGGGAGTGAGAACCTCAAAGTAGTTGAAGGGCTGGGGGCATCAATGAAACTGAAGCAGCAGGTAGGGATATGCATCAACGAAATCTTTGGACTGGTATGAAACATTGATGCAAATATCAATTAAATTTGTAGTAGAGTTTAGAACATACTGCCATCTATAAACTTTGTCATTAAACTTTAACCAAATGTAAAATTTCTAAGTCCGTGACCTTGAGGCCAAGGTCACCGCAGGTAGGGGAAGGGACATACATCATGAAATGTATATTGATGCAAGTACAGTATCAACTGAATGTGTGCATACAGGCATCTATAAACTTTGTCATAAAACTTTAACCAGATGTGAAATTTCTAAGTCTGTGACCTTGACCTGAAGGTCACTTTTGGGGGTGGGACATGCATCAGTGAAATCTTTGGACCAGTATGTAACTTCAGTGTAAGTATCAACTAAATCTATCAAAGAGTTCAGAAGATACAATCTCTTAGAAACTTTGACGCAAAACTTTAACCAAAATGTTAACGGACGGACGGAAAGACAGACACACGGACGGACAGACGGACGGACGAACGGCATGACGAAAACTACATACCCCCGCATACTTCGTATGCCGGGGGTATAATTTAGTGGCAAGACAGGATTCCAGACACGGAAGTTCTGAACAGGGCAGGGATGCAAAGTGTACATACTCTTCTGAAACAAGCACAGTTAAGATGGACAGGCCATGTTACTCGGATGCCTAAGGAACGTTTACCAAAGAAAATTCTCTATGGAGAACTAGAAATGGGCAAACGCTCCCAAGGCGGTCAGAAGAAGCCCTACAAGGACACCCTCAAAGCCTCCCTCAGGAACTGCAACATTCCAACAGAGTTGTGGGAACAAATTGCACAGGACAGAGCTCGAGCAAAGTGGCGAGGTATCATCAGAAAGGGTGCCAATGAATATGAGGCAAAAAGATCAGGGACGCTGAGCAGGAGGGCACACAGTACAAAGCCAGAGCTAAGCAATCACCAACAGAGCTGTCTTCCTCAAGCCTATGTTGCTTTATTTGCAACAGACAGTTCAGCGCTAGAATCGGTTTCATCAGCCTCCTTAGAACACACAAATAGCAACATTTCTCTCAAATATGATACAAATTGGTCATTGTCAGTAATGACATACGAACTAATATTATAGCGTTTTAGACATTTAATGCTTTCTGATCACAAAAATTACCCATGACGCTCAACTTTCTTGATTATTTATTTTTTTACTTATGTAATTATTTATTTATCACCAGTACTGATTTATGTTGGTGCTGTCATTCTTGTTTTTTTTTTTTTTTTTTTTTTTTGTTAATTGTACTCTGTTTTTGTTGTTACATTTTTTTTTTCAGACCGGACAAATTTTAAGTACCCATGAAGATTTATATTGCAAACATAGCTTGTTGGTGCTTGTTACAGCTGCCATATTGAGGCGGTTCTAAGGAGTACCCACAACCTATGCCTTTGAATATAAATAAAAAAAAATAAAAATAAATAAACAGCCCGAAAACCCCAAAATTGAATAAAACAATGAATCCCGTAACAGACGAGAAATTGATAATTTTTCCTTGAACTTAAAGGTTATTGTCGAAACACTTCCTTACGATAACATGTCTATACTATAGACTGTGGTTTGTACTATGATGAAAATTGTTTGAAGAAAACAACTTCAATAATTTTAGTGTATCCAGTCCTAGTCACAGCTGACCGATTGGCCACTTTTAAGGCACGGTGTCGGCCGGTAACTAAGGATAAGCTGTCTTAAGGCTGGCATGAGAGGGTGTTGATGCTTCTAAAAAATTTGCCTCTTCTCAACTCTGTCATATAAAGATGAATATAAGTCCTACAGTGGAAATTAGTTTTACCTTGGAAAGCGGGCGAAACGACCGGGGGGAGGGGGGGGGGAGCGAAACGACTAAAGAGAAATGTTCGCTAGGAGCCTTTCTTTGGAATTTCACCCGTACCAAGAGACTGTTGAAACAGGTGTGCAAAAAACTGGACATAACTCATTAGCCAGTTCCTTCAGGACTCTAAGATGATGCTCATCAGGTCCTAAGGCTTTAGAAGTGAACCCACAGCTCCCATCAGAGACACCGCGGGAAAGAAACACAAACATGAAACAACTAGACCCTAATGGAAACATCACTAGCGGAAAGGAAAACGGACAGTTACTTCCCTACAAAATGGCCAATTGGCTATATCCAAAGCAAAATAAGATATTATAAGCGATACACACACTCAAAGACAAGCCATAACAAAAATAAACCACGACAAAAGAACCGCCTTGGAACGGTCAGTGAAACGAATTCCACCAGGGGGTTGGGGTGGGGGTGGGGTGTTTTTTTTGTTGTTGTTTGTTTTGGTTTAACGGCCCTTTCAAGATTATTTCACTCATATCGAGCCGATCGTTAATCAGAGGTGGGCGAAAACCGGAGTACCCGGAGAAAAACCACCGGGCCTTCCGTTGCAGAACTTGGCGTCTCACATGTGACCCGAACGAGGCTCGAACAACAGCGGTGAGAGACCTAATGATCAAGAGTCAGCGCTCTTAACCACTAGGCCACGGAGGCCCGTCGGGTAGGGTGGGTAGGCTTAAATCGATTTTACATGGCCACAATCCTCGCCCTTACTTCTGTCGCGATATAGACAAATAATTTGTTTAGTCCGCATGAAGCCTTGAAGTAACTTGATCACTACTGCCGATAACATAATAATATTATTCGTGAATGGGACCGATCTTCCAGTCAATGTGAGGTACAGTGTAGACGGGGAATGAAAAGTAATAGGTACCGCCTACAGGGCAATCTACCTCTGCATGCTGTAAGAACAGCAGGTTTTGCACAATCGTAAGCCGATATCAGTCGGACGCCCCAGTGACACAAGCTACACGGGCTAGGGGTGAAACGATTCATTGAAATCGTATCGTATCGCGATACTTTTGCTGACGATAAGCATATCGTATCGTGGGCTAATATTGCGATACCTGACGATACGCTAAAAAGTACAATTTCCAAAGAAAATGACAGCTTTAACATATTTCAAGACCATTTTCATAACAAATTACAAAGATCTTAATTGTTACTGAGATACAGTGATCACTTCTATTACAAATATGGGCATCTTACAGAAGCTTTGTTACACAAGATTGAACTCTGAGATGGTTTTGAGACAGTTTGAAAATTTTCGAGCTGTGATTAAGCAAGAAAGTAGTATCGTGATACGCATCATATCGTGAGGCAAGTATCGTGATACGTTTCGTATCGTGGGGTGACTGTATCGTTATAGCCCTAACACGGGCCCAGATACACGCCACCTTTGCCTCGCAAAACCACCCCTACTGTATGGTCAAATGAGGAATGGTCTTATCATTCAATGCTGTAACCTACTGGTTTCTGACAATATCATGTACCGCAAACAGGCCCGATAGGTTAATTGTCTCTGAGTGTAGGCTGGAAAAATGGTCATCGGCGGAGGAAATTAAGCATTATTGCAAGTTAGATAGAGATACATGTAGATCCCGTATTTTCTGTGACGTCTAATATCTAGGTCTATACTGTTTGCCCAGCATATGAATCCTCTTTAAATATAGCACTGGCGTCACAGCGACACGAATAGCGGGGCTATAAATAGCCGTCACTCAGAGTTGTTATTGGCGTCAGATAAGCCCACTGACATCCAACTATTCGCCCAGTGGGGTTGTTGAGTAAGGCAAAGATGATGGGTATCTTGCATCACTATGGCGTCTTATAGTTGGACAAGGTCGGTTGTAATTACAGCAGGTAAGGGTAGTGGGGAATGTTGTTGTATCATCTGTTTCTACACTTCCATTTATTTGTCTTTCTCCTATGTCCCTCACGCTCATCTTCTGCTATATCTTCTATCTCTTTTCTCCCTTTCTTATTAATGATTGGGCAAACATCCTGGACAAAAGGGGGCAGGTGGACACATTTATTCTGGACTTCGAGAAAGCTTTTGACACCCCTCCTCATGAACTACTTAAATCCAAATTATTTGGTCATGGAATTGGAGGGAAGAACCCCAAATGGATAGATTCCTTCCTTTGCTACAGAAAACAGCGTGTTGTTGTTAATGGTGAATCTTCAGTATGGGCGCCAGTTTTGTCTGGAGTCCTGCATGCAAGGGACTGTTCTTGGTCCTCTATTGTTCTCCCTGTACATCAATGATATCTCCGCTGACATCGACTCAGAAATAAGACTGTTCGCAGTTGACTGTGTTTGTTACCGGGCAATTAGAGTTACAGATGACTCTCTGAATTTCAGGCTGACATAGATAGAATAGGATGTTGGGCCCGAAAATGGGGCATGAGATTTCAGCCAGTTAAATGCAATATTATGCAGATAACTAGGAAGAGATCTAATAAAGTTGAGGCTTCTTACACTTTAGAGGGAACGGTCCTCGAAAATGTGAATTCCATTAAATACCTTGGTGTGACAACCACTCACGATTTGAGATGGAATACACACATTAGCAACATGTGTACAAAGGCGAATAGAGCACTTCGTTTCCTGAGGCGAAATCTTCACCAGTGTCCTCAGGATGTGAAAGAGACAGCATACAGGGACTTGTTCGCCCAATTTTGGAATATGGTAGTTGCATCTGGGACCCAAGCGGAGTGGTCCTTAATGAAGAAATTGAAAAAGTTCAGAACAGAGCTGCTAGATTTGTAACTGGAAATTACTGCTTTGAAACTGGGAGCATGACTGGAATTCTAGGAAAATTAAGATGGGAGTCTTTCAAGATAAGGAGAAGAGACAGTAGGCTCATATTCTTATACAAAAGTCTAAAGGGTGCTGCCAGCATACACCCAACAGATGACCTTGTTCCCCCAGCTAGGCACTATAGAAATCACCGTTCAATGACGTTTCAGACCCTTCCTGCAAGATTATTTCGACGGCTGAAGGTGCTGAGGATTGTGTAGCTAAGTTTACCTCTTTGGTTAGAGCTAGGAACTAACGTCCCATATCACAGGTCCTGGTGTATTAATGTCATTTGACGTGTCACCGGTAACAATTCTGATTCTGATTCTGGGAGACGACACAAACTGACCCACAAGGGTTGATTTGTCGTAAAACCCAAAACAAACAATCACTCAAAATCATCCATTCACCCAGGACCAGTGATAGGAGTTATCAGTCACTAACACTCACCAATTATTGAAAAAAGCTTTATGGTGATTCAAAAGGACTGGAAATTCTTGCACACCAGACAAGGAAATCCGTGATTTTACCCTGGGACAGATATTTATGTTCTGACCCTGGTGTTCCGACCCAAAATCGAATATAATCGCGTGTTTGATAAATGCACTTGTTGATTACAACCTCATGCGCGGCGTCGTCATGCGTGACGTCACTAAACATTCCTAACGTGTCATCACAACAGAATGGCGGACGTCGGTAACCGAAGTGACAGCAGCATTAAAAATTCGCAATAGAAATGGAAGGTATGCAAGAAAAAGAATCCTATATGGGTTTGAGGGGTCTATAGAAAAATCCGTCCCTCGGGATCACTGTCCGGCATCACTCGGCTTGCCGAGTGATGCCGCACAGTGATCCCGAGGGACGGATTTTTGCATACACCCCTCAGACCCATATTAGATTCTTATAATATAACCCGTACGAGGATGCTTTCTGCTCGTAAGTTTAAAGGTGCTCGTTGGATTTGTATGTTTGATTGTTTGAGGTTTAACGTCCCCGTCAACACTGTACAGTCGAACTTCAATGGCTCGAACACCTTTGGGACCTCGAAAATCTGTTCGAGACAGGGGTAGTTCGAGCCACTGAGGTTACTGTCAGGAGGCATAACGAGATACTTTTAGACATCTTTTCGGTGGTCTATGATGAATATGTATGCTATCTATCTATCTTCTTATACTGAGTCGGTCATATCTGGCCATTACCTCAGTTGATTGGGTGGCTAAATTTAGAATTTAGCTGAAAAAAAAGAGAGGCACTGGATGCGTCCTACTCATCGAGGCGATTCTAATGAGTACACACAGCATACATTTGCAAGATAAAAGACTAAAATATCCTTAATTATCCCTCACTATTTCTTATGTAGAGGATTTCGCTAGGGGCTCAAGAATGGGTTCGACTCATCCATGGTTAACGAGCCATCGGTGTTCGAGCCATCGAAGTTCTACTGTATCCCCTTTTCTCATATCTCCGTTCAGTCTCATAACTCCGTTCACCCTCGTTTTTAATTGATATGAAAAGGAATAATATTTACAGTTATCACACATCAGAATTTGTAATTAATAACTAACATTGCAACCTGTTTTGAAGAAAATCAGTTTTGATTTACAATTTAATAATAATAAATTCACAGAAATCGAAATTTATTACAAAATGCTTAATATTTTAGGGATCCCCCAAAATAATCTCTAACCAGTGACAAGCATGTGATTGAAAATAAAAAAATATCAACAAATTAGAATAGTACAAAGTCTGAATAAAATGCTCATCATGTATAATATTCATAGAATTAATCTCAGTACTTAAAATAATCAAATAATTTTGGGTGAACGGAGTTATGAGAACATGCCCCAAACACGCCCTGCATTTCTAGACGGCTGTAGAATGAGCAGAAGTAATGTTTGTTTTCTTAAATATTGAGATTCTTAAAGGCATTTAGTCAAATGTTTAGAAAATACCTGCAGAAAATTATTCTTGCAACAAAGAATTGAAAGCAGGATTGCTCAACCTTAGGTGAACGGAGTTATGGGTTTCCAGGCTATGTGGTAATTCTTGAGACGTTACTTCCAATTTTGTGAAACCCATACCCGACACTGAGATGAAATGACATCTCAAGCCCTGTCACCCAATGAAACCAATAGGGGTTTATAAGCATGGACGGCCCGACTTTGCCGTGGCAGGCTTAGATCCTCCAAGCGGTTTATCAGTAGTCAGGCCATCCTTTAAAAAACTTTTGTTTGCTATGCTCCTACCCATCATATGTGAGGTAGGTAGGAAGGTAGGTCTTTTTGTTTTAGATCTGAAAAGATATTTGGCCATTAAAGCACCATACAACAACCGGAAACATCATTTCAAATATTTATTTTCTGATTTTTCAGATTTTCTCTGGAAAAAAAAAAACAAGAATGTCATCTTCTTGAAATTTGGCTTAGTGTGTTAAATTTGAGTTTAATCAGGATTTAAAAAAAAGAAAAAATAAATAAAAAAAGAAGAAAAAAAATCATTTCCTCAGAATGGAGAAAAAAAAATTGGGTAGGGGCAATCTGTGTGGGTAGGTAGGAGCACCGCAAACCAAGAATTTTTTAAGGATGGCCCCATGTGCGATCGGTTTCAGCTCTGCGTGGAAACATCGTGCAACCCATCTATTTTTTCATGCCTCGATGGACGGGGGCTATCGTGCTCGTGGGAACCGCATCAGTGAAGTAACGAGTATTTTGACAGAAGTTTTCGCATAATTTACCCATAAATGCCTAGCGGCCTTCTTTGAGACATTGGCAAAGATAATACGCCCCACTGTTTGCTTAAAGAACATATATTTTCATAAAACTTACTGCAAACATAACACAGCTGCTGACACCCCTGTTATAGGAAAGTGACTTCCCCAACTTAATAGGTGTAAGATTCCATTGTCATATAATGGGTTAAGTGCGGTCGTGTGATTCAAAGTCTCTACTGCACAGGCTTAGCTGAGGCTATATTGTCTGGTAGTTACCTCCCCCTCGCTCCCTCTGTCAACTTAGGTCATGCAGTACGGGACTATGCTGAGGCTTTGACTGGCGCCCGTGCTTGACCCTTTATTGTATAATTACTAATTGACTATCCTGTATTGTTCTGAGGTCATCGGTCAAAAATCAATAATCATGTTTTTAATGGTGTCAGTTAATAAAATTGTCATTGATCAAGTAATTTCGTATTGTCCAAGTTACAGGTCCTCGGTCAGCTGTATTGGCCCGTATTGTCCCAGTTACAGGCCTTCGGTCAGCTGTACTGGCATCTGCCTTCGGCCTCAGGGAAATGCAGCAGACCTCGGACCTGTAACTGGGCCAATACGAAATATAATATTATGGAACGGTACTTAAAACGGCACACAGTCCTTGTTTGAACTTATTGCCAGGATAATCTAAGGAACAACTGCGTTGTCTTTAGATCTAATTAAATCTTCATCTGAATAAGGTAGCAGAAGACAGTTTCCAGCCTGTGCACATAAGGGAAATTTCTTCATTAGTAAGGGTAGGGATCAAATTCAGTGTCTATAATGTTTGTCTATTATGAAGGCATATATCTTGATTTCAGTGTATTGTTTTGTGTCATTGTGGAGAAATATGAATTAAACTCATGGTCACATGACCTGGATATCAAGGGATGTAACTGAAATACGAAACTACTGCTACGGGATATTTATCGTTATTTATCGATTTTCGTTTCATACAGTGTGTTTACTGCATTTGGTGTGTTTACTGCATTTGGTTATTGCTCAAAAAGTAAACGGCTGGCAGGGGTCAATTTCTAGCCCCCTTTTATTTTGGTAGGTGTACAATAGAGCTGAATGCTGACAATTGTCCTTGCAAATGCAGTGTGCTGCCAGGGCGCCCTTGAAAACAGCAGAAAATGTCAAAAATTAGCAGCAGAAGTGGATTGAGTAGTATTTGTTTACATAGCCACTACATTGGCTGTACATTGTACAAGCTATTGAAACCAGTTTCAAATTATTCTGTGGCAAGTCGCAATGCAGAGATAACACAAAAGAGAAAGGTTACAAAGTGTACTATTTATTACGGCTCAAAAAGTTTCGTCCGCTGCGTGTCCAAGTCTCGCCGACAGCTTGGAATAGTGGTTTGCTACATGAATACACATGGGATGTTTTCTCCCATTTTGTAATGGAAACAACCATTGTGATAGCATGCTACACAGACTTCTATTAAAAAACATTAATAGATGGCCTGTGTAGCAGTCTAGCACTGTGACGTCCCCTGAGCTCTGACAAGGGTATGGCAAGCTCTGACAACCGCAATTGGAATATGCTTCCAGTGTCTGGTCACCCCATACAGCTACAGATATCTACAAACTCGAATCTGTTCAACGCAGAGCTTCCAGGTGGGCCACACGAGACTATAGGTACACATCAAGTCTGCCGGGTGGGGCATGTGTCCCTCTTACATCACCGGATTCTGTTTTTATCTTTTAACTATACTAACTTCCTTTTCGCACTGTTCAAACTCATTTCACCTTGGCCTACTTTGCTTACCTTTTATTTCATCTGACCCCCTTTAGCACTTGGTATACCGGACACCCTTCTGTTGTCATCTTATGAGTATCGGAGAAAGAAAGAAAGAAAGGGGAGTCTACTCTCGCTTGACGGAAAACAGATTTCTTTACTGGATCATTGGATTTATGAAAATCTGCTCGGGACAAGGGGTTTTTCGAGCTACTGAGGGTTAGTCATAGCGACAGGCCAGGAGACATATTGGGGACGACTTAGTGATATTTTAGTCCTCTACCCTGTCAGCACAAAACGGCGGACCAACGTCGGGCCGATAGTATCGCTGTCGGACGGACGATGGCCCGGCGTTTCTTGCTGGCTGTGTATTAAATAAAGGTATAGTGTATGTACTCGTGAGAATCGCCTCGATTCGCATGAGTACACACAATATATACATATATTTTCAGAATATAATTTGTGAAAAAATCTCCTTAAATCACACTCACAAGTGACATGATAACGTGTTATCCGTTTTTAAAATTCATTATGGGACGCCGTTTTACTAAATAATTCATATTTATAGATATCATGGATATACAAAATTCGAATTAATGATATCCATATATCAACCGAATAATGGGTGACCATATAAAATTGATATCTATAATTTGGATATCATTTATTCAGATCGCTTTATTGATACCCATAATTCGACTTATGGTTATCATTAATTCGCCATAATTCGAATTCCACTAATTCAATTTGGATAGCCATAAATAATTATGAATATCTTTAAATAGGGAATATATGAGTGTTCATATATTATTAATTTTATTAAACGAGTTGAGGAAAGGGATCAAATGCTCGGCTTGCCGAGCATTTTATCCCTTTTCCTCAACGAGTTTAATTAAATGAATAATACATGAACACGAATGCAAGATTCTATTTATCATATGACATTTAAAATTCATTTTATTCACGATTTTTGTACAAAAATGTCAATATTCCGTCATAAGTCAACACGACGTCGTTAAGGACGTCGTACATGTAACGTCAGGGGGTGTATCTAACTAATTTGCATATTTAATCCACTAGGGGATTATCGAATTTAATACATAACGTTATTACACTCTCAGACGCGATGTCGTATGATAAAGTGTAAAACGGCTCCCCATAATTCATGGGCTCGTTAGAACCGCCTATCCCCTATAAATCCCAGTTTTGTCTATATAAAGTGGGATTTAGAGGGGTGCTCAGTACATGGATGATGTGATGAACATTCAACTGCATATAAAATAGTTGCCGCCCCTGAGGTTGCATCCATTCGCCGTATTGTTACTGACGTGACTTTACATTTTAGTATATACCCGAGTTATATCTAAAACGCGGTTATCTCAACATATAAACTGATAAAGTGGTCAGCGTGAACTAAAATACTATTGAATAGTATATGAAAAATGAAACCAATATACAAAGCAGCTTGTGATGAAATTGACGCAGCGGCTGAAGAGCTAAATAATTTAAGTAGAGAAATTTGGTCACATCCGGAAGAAAATTTTGAAGAAGTTCACGCACACCTCGTTCTTACAGACTTCCTAGAAAATCGAGGACTTACAGTTGAAAAGAATTACATCTTAAACACAGGATTTAGAAGTGTTATAGGATCGGATAATGATGGACCGCATGTGGCTGTTCTGTGCGAATACGACGCTCTGCCGGAAATCGGGCACGGATGTGGGCATAACTTGATCGCTGAGGTTGGAGTCGCAACTGGTCTCGGTGTGCACGCTGCTTTCAAGGCCAACGGAAAACCTCTTGGAAAGGTATGTATTTGCTTCTTTGGAGTTAAATGGCCCATTCAATACTATTTAGGTCATATCGGGCCACCGTACTTTTCATGGACAGATTTTGGCCTCTATATAACCTAGCAGGCACACGTCGCTAGGGCAACGTCAAATCAACTTCGGTGCAACGTAATGACGTTGCACCGACGTTGATGTGACTTTGCATAAACGCCATGACGTTGTACCGACATTGCTGTGACGTCACAGTTACGTCATGTGCCTGGTGGGAAGCGGTTAGCCAGTACAGGCAATGCCATGAAATATTGAATCGGCGAAAGGGAGAGAATGATCGTAGAAAAGATTTCCTGATCAATGTTGCCGACCTGGAAGGTATCGAACCTGCAACCTATTGATCACCAGACAGAGGCGCAGCCGGTTGAGATTCGAGGCCGGCACTTCACGAAAACGCGCCTATATAATTCTGATCCCTTTAACCCCGACTATTTTTATTAAACTTGGGATCATTTTTCTTCTTATTTCTGCTCAAAAACATAGATTGTGGGTACTCGTTAGAACCGCCTCGAATAAGGGTGGTACGTAATATACCATTTCGCTTACCTTCGCAGATCACGCCCATTAGTTATATAAGTTCATGCAATGAAGACTCTCGAAACTGACCCCTTTGTTATAATCTTTAGTTTGGGTTTGGTGTGGGGGTTTTCTTAGTTGTTTTTTAGAGACCGAGGGTACTCGTTAGAAGCGCTTCTTGATTACTGGTTAACCGGTTAGAATGTAAAATCCTGCCTAAGAAAAGTGGTGCGAGTGGGACCCCTCCTTAAACCCTAGCGGTTTCTTTGGTCGGAAGGGTTTATAATGTCACTTTATCTCAATGTCGGGTAAAAGCCCCACAAAATCGGAAGCAGCGTCTCCAAAATGGCATAAAATATATGTACATTGGCGGGGACTTAAGAACCAACGCGTTCAGGTAGTTTCTAACTATTACCCACAATTTGCGATTAGACTTTTGATTAAAATGAAGACTCATCGTACCTCAAATTAACATATAAAACCAGAATTGTCAATACGACACATATGCCCCCGCCCAAGGACCATCCTCACCAAGAAAAAAAAACATGTTGCAAAAAAAAAAAAAAAAAAGACTAGAGGTCATAGGTCAGGGCCAGTGTATTGCTGAATAAATCTTTTGACCTATACAAACCATCACCATTCCATCATATCGTCTGGAAAATATGAGCTCTTAAAATTTTAGGTTCTTCCTGGTACAATCCTTAACCTGAGGTTACAGGATCACGTATGTACACTCCGTGCGGAAGTACGTACGTACATGGGCGTACGTTCGTATGTACGAAAACCTTGAATGTCGACGGCGTGGGGAGGGGATCGTGGTCTTGCGCACTGTAATTTTGTCTATGTGCAGGCAATTGTATAATTGTGTATACATGTAGCTATAGAATTTAAAATCAGTCAGGCTGTAGTATCTATGTTGCAAATGCACTCGATTTATTTTTCATTGAAAGGCTGGACGGTTGGTTGGTTGGTTGGTTGATTTGAGGTTTAACGTCCCCTTCAACACTGTTTAGGTCATTTTGGAGACGTTGCTTCCAATTTTGTGGGACTTTTACCCGACACTGAGATGAAATGACATCTCAAGCCCTGTCGCCCAGTGAAACCAATAGGGTTTATTAAACGTCACTACAGCTGGTATCTGGGAATGCGTGGCGGCCGTAAAAAGTCTCCCTGCCCTACACCATAGTGTAGTTTATATTTTCTTGTCCTTTGGGCTCATTGATTCCGTTGCGGAATTCTGAAAATATTTAAGGGTCACTGAGTATTCCTAATTGGCCGAAACGAGCGAGTCTGGCCCAGAAAACATGTGCACTTCATATTTTCAAGTTCAGTGGTGTATTCCTTGATTCCAAAGGATATCCCTTTTATAGAACATATTTATAAGCATGGACGGACCGACTCGCACCGCTTTGCCTGGGCAGGCTCGTGTGCGGTCGGTTTCAGCTCTGCGTGAAAGCATCATGCAGCCCATCTATTTCTTCAAGCCCCGATGGGCGGGGGCCGAAAGAAAGACTGGACGGCCTGACAGACGAACAATCAATAAAACAATATTTGTTATAGACCTGTCACCATTGCCAACAACAAACCGGAACGGAAAACTGATAGACGTAAAACAGAGGCTACGTCAGGTAACGTTATATGCGGCATCCTTATTAAACAACGTCATGCATTGGCGTTTTTTGTTAAAATCGTGCATGGACTGTGTTTTTAGTTCATACGATAAATTGAATCTTGTATTCATGCTCTTGCATTTCTGAATTTATTAAAATGAGCGTGAAAAAAGTAATAAAATGCTCTGCGAAGTCTACGTTATCTAATATTATAAACAACTCAACAATACACGTGCACTCATGCTGAAGAACCGCCCATCCCCACCTCCACCCCACCCCGCCGCTTCACATTTACTGACAAACGCGCTCGTAAGGTTCATTATGACAACGCTTAATCAACGCTTGTCTGACGTCACGACGTCCACAAAACAGACCAACTCACCAGTGTTACAGTGGGAAATGGGTCCAGATAATTAATATCTGTATCTTACGACAATGAACTGGAACACACAAGTTCGAAACAACATAGAATCAACGTTTAATCAACGTTGCTTGTACTGAATATATATCTAGGTCCACCGGACTAATAATCTTAAAACGTGTTATCTACTTTACACGGCTATTTCAAGACGGCACGTGATCACGCATGTGACAATTAGTGGCCCTGTTTAAGCGCATATTAAAAATTGCGACATATTTTAGTGAAACGCAAATTTAGCTCGTACGAACACTTTGCGATGTTTTGATGAAACTGACGTACGCAGTTCTTTAAAAAGTGCGTACGAGCAATTTAAGATTAACCGTACGATGTTTATTGATGAAACTGGCCCCTGAACAGGGGCCAGTTTCATCAATAAACATCGTACGGGGGCCAGTTTCATCAATAAACATCGTACGATTAATCTTAAATTGTTCTTACGCACTTTTTAAAGAACTTCGTACGTCAGTTTCATCAAAACATCGCAAAGTGTTCGTAGGAGCTAAATTTGCGTTTCACTAAAATATGTCGCAATTTTGAATATGCTCTTAAACGGGGCCACTAATTGTCACATGCGTGGTCACGTGCCGTCTCGAAATAGCCGTGTAAAGTAGATAACACGTTTTAAAATTATTGTTCCAGTGGACCTAGATGTATATTCAGTACAAACAACGTTGATTCTACGTTGTTTCAAACTTGTGTTTGCATTATCGTAAGATACAGATATTAATTATCTGGACCCCTTTCCCACTGTACCACTAGCGAATTGGTCTGTTTTGCGGACGTCGTGACGTCAGACTAGCGTTGACTAAACGTAGTCATAATGAACCTTTTACAAGCGTGTTTGTCAGTAAATGTGGGGGTGGGGTTTGGTCTTCAGCATGAGTGCACCACGTGTATTATTGAGTTTATAATATTAGATAACATGTGAGACTTCGCTTAGAATTTCAATACCTTTTAATAAATTCAGTAATGCAAGAGCATGAATACAAGATTCAATTTATCGTATGAACGTTTTGGTTTGTTTTGTTTGATGTGAGGTTTAACGTCCCTGTCATCACTGTATATGTCATTTTGGAGACGTTGCTTCCAATTTTTTAGGGATTTTTATCCGACAATGAGATGAAATGACATCTCAAGCCCTGTTGCCCAATGAAACCAATAGGGTTTATAAGCATAGACGGTCCGACACTCACATCGCTTTGCCTCGGCAGGCTTAGATCCTCTAAGCGGTTTACCAGTACTCGTGGGCGGGTCGGATTCAGCTCTGCGTGGAAGCATCATGCTGCCCATGTATTTCTTCAAGCCCCGATGGGCGGGGGCAAATTATCGTATGAACTTAAAACATAGTTTATGCACATTTTTAACACAAAACGTCAATACATGACGTTGTTTAATAAGAATCCGATATAACGTAACCTGGCGTAGCCTCTGTAAGTGTATCAGTTTTCAGCTCCGGTTTGTTGTTGGCAATGGTCTGTAGCAAATATTTTGTATGGCGAAAGATACCGGTCGTTTCTCCGGCTACTCCGTTTTGTTTCTGTCCACATCTGATTAATGATCGGCTCGAAATAAAAGAATTAATCTTGAAAGGGCCGTAAAACAAAAACTCAAGCTTAGAAATTTATTTTTTTATGGATTTGGCTCATATCTAGATGATGATACACATTTCTTCCAACATTTAAACGACATAACCCACACCTACGCCGAGGTGTTCTCAAGGACAGTTTTAAGCCGAGCAATGCGGTCTTTTTAGGTAACATGCTTTTTTTCTTTGCTGATCCATGGACGGGGCATCTGTGTCGTATTCACAATTCTAGTTTTAGGTGTCGATTTGAGGTACACTGAGTCTTCATTTTAAACAAAAGTCTAATCGCAAATTGTGGGTAATCGTTAGAACTACCTGAACGCGTTGGTTCTTTTGTTTGCATTGAGGTTTTAAGCCTCTGCAAACCGTTGGTGCAATGTACATGTACTTAGGTCATTTTCGATTTTGTGGGACTTTTACCCGACCTTAGGGTAAAATGACATTAAAAACCCTACCGACCAAAGAAAACACTAGGGTTTAGCAGCGGTCCCACTCGCACCACTTTTCTTGGGCAGGCTTTTACATTCTAAGCGGGTAACCAGTAATCAAGTTTGGTCGGTTTTTTTGCTCTGCACGGAAGCACTATGTCTCCAAGCCCCAATGGTCGAAAGCCAGCTTCGGTTCCAGGTTACACCATGAAATATAGATTGTGGGTACTCGTAAGCACAACCACAAAGATGCGCTTCTAACGAGTCCCCTCAACTCTATTAAAAAAACAAAACAAAAAAACACCAGAAACAAATAAGAAAACCCCCAACCCAAACTAAAGATTATAACAAAGGGGTCAGTTTTGAAGGGTCTTCATTGCATAGGCTTATATAAGTAATGGTTAGCCCCGCCCATCGGGGCTTGAAGAAATAGATTGGGCTGCATGATGCTTCCAAGCAGAGCTGAAACCGACCCGCACACGAGTACTAGTAAACCGCTTAAAAGATCTAGGTCTGCCCAGACAATGCAGTGCGAGTCGGCCCGTCAATGCTTATAAACCCTATTGGTTTCACTGGGCGGCAGGGCTTGAGATGTCATTTCATCTCAGTGTCGGGTAAAAGTCCTACAAAATTGCAAGCAACGTCTCCAAAATGACCTTTACAGTGTTGACGGGGACGTAAAACTTCAAATCAAACAAACATATAAGTAATCGGCGTTATCTGCGAAGGTAAGCGAAATGGCATGTTACTTACGTTACGCAAGATATATGCGTAGGTTTCTATAACCTATGCTGCGCGTTATCTTCTTCCGCTATGGCCGTGACATGTCCAAAATTTAAGACGAAAATTTCAATGTGCGATGTCTAAATATTCATCTCAGAAATACGACAAAATGTGCGAACATCGCAGATATCGAACATTTGATGAAACAGGATTTTTGTCGTAAGAACTTCGTACGATCTTTTTAAGACGAAAATACGTCGCAAATGCTTTGATGAAACTGGCCCCAGGAACGTCAAGGAAAACTATATATGCAAATTTAAATGCCCCCAGCCCCCCCCCCAAATTTAAATGCCCCCCAGCCCCCCCCCCCCACACACACACACACACACCACCACCACCTAACTTCGTGACTCATTGGTAAACACCTACACCCAGTTTTCAAAAATGTGAAATTGCACAGTTGAATCCCACCATCACCACCCAAACCAGAGAAAAACATTGATAGGTGCATTCAGTATGTAGCCTTGATTAGTTGTGGTGTGTATGTGGCTCCTACCTGCCGCCAGGTCTGGCTCATTTCTCTTTTCAGATGACACTTTACAGGCCGACTTCTTCTTTGTCATGCCATTAGGAAAACATGTCCGTGTGAAATAATGGCGTCCAACATGGTGTCAGAAGTGATAAATTTTAGGTAAAAATGATAGCATCTGTCCTATATCTGCTTTAAACACATACTCTGGGTACACAAAATCTATGAATTTGTGCAAAAATAAGGCAGATACCTCCAGTTTTCTCTATATAAAGTGGGGTTTAGAGACGGACTTGTTATCGTGATGGAGAGTTTTGTTTGAATTGGGGTTTAACGTCCCAGTCAACACTATTTAGGTAATTTTGGAGACGTTGCTTCAAATTTTGTGGGACTTTTACCCGACATTGAAATGAAATGACATCTCAATCCCTACCGCCCAATGAAACCCTGAAGGCTTAAATTCATATGACGATCTAACTCACACCGCTTTACCTGGGCAGGCTTAGTCCTTCTAAGCGGTTTACCAGTAATCGTGTGTGGTCCGATTCTGCTCTGCGTGGAAGCATCATGCAGCCCAATCTATTTCTTCCAGCCCGGATGGGCGGGGGCATAATGATGGAGAGATTTTCTTTCACCTTGTAGCTGACTGTGCTTGGTACCCCTGCGGAAGAGGGAGGTGGTGGTAAAATAGATATGATTAAAGCCAAGTGTTTTGATGACGTTGACGTCGCTATGATGGCCCACCCGGCTCCCATTGATACCCCGCTATTGGATTTCTTGGCAATAGACCAGTGAGTGCAATATCTTTAAACACTTCATTGAAATTAATTTCTTAAAATATGCCTTAACCCATGTCCTGCTGAGCCCGGATTGCCTTTTCTTTCAAACAAAATAGATCCAGATCAGATGGCCATCTGATTCAGAAACCATCAGATCAAGATCTACATTGTTTGTCATTCTGATTGTGAATTTGTTGCAATAATTTGCATCAAGTAATCTGATTGGCTAATAATCAGTAGTGGATGTTATACCGGCCCCGATAGCTCAGTTGGTAGAGTGTCCGCTCCGGGGAACGGGAGGTCACGGGTTCGATCCCGGGCCGCGACATACCAAAGTCGTTAAGAATGGTACTAGCTGCTCCTCGCTTGGCACTCAGATTTACGGGGTAGAACTAGGACTGGTCGACCCAGTGTCAGGATAATGTGACTGGGTGTGGTATCATGTAATGTGTCTGGGACATGATACTTCAGTGAGGTGAGCATTGAGCTCCCTGTCGCAACCAGACACCGTCGTAATATGACTGAACAATTGTTGAAAGCGACGTTAAACCCGAATTCAATAATAATAATAATAATCGACCTTATTTATAGAGGGTAACACATTTAGTACTAGTACTAATCTTCCATGTGGCCCTCTTTTCCTGGGAAAGAACCAGTACTATGCAATGTGGATAAAGTTTCTTGCTCAAGGAAACAACACGTGGCGCTTGCGAGGACACACACACAATAGTGGATGTGACAGATTAATATATTCAGCAGGACACTGGTTTAATTGCAGTTGGAATTCTTGGCAACAGATGAGTGAGTTCAATCTCTTACAGCATTTTCATGAAACAAATTTCTTAAAATATGCCTTAAGCGGAATGGATACATCTTCAGGGGAGGCAACTCCTGCAAAAGTATTTTTGTCTCCAATGTCAAAAGGGATCAACTCTTAAAGGAAAGAATTTGCTCCTCAGGAGCAAATTCTTTCCATTAAGAGTAGACCCCTTACCAGTGCGACAAGGCTAATGGAAAAGGGTCATTCTTAAAATAATGTACAGTTTGGACAGTGAAATGCTTCATGTGCAATATTGTTATTTCTATCATTTTTCATGATATAGTTAAATTGTGATAGGGTTTGAATGAAAAGGCATCACTGACTACACCCGATTCTTGCCAAAAAATAATGTTTCATCTTCTTTTAATGTGCATGCCATGGCAATGATGTCATTACCGTAACACACATATAAAGACCCTTAAGATTTTGATTTCTAATTTTGAATGTATTATAGTTTAAATGTTATTTATTATTTTTGGTTATAACATAGCAGATTGGCGGCACTCGTTTGAAAGTCGAGACGGTTCTAACGAACACCAATAATACATGGTTAGCCAGAAGTGAAGAAATATAATATTTTATCTGAAATTGAGTCAACGAAAATAACTTTATTCTTCATTGTGATGCAGGTTTAATTTCCCTGTATGTGCGGGTGTTTATTTTATTGGTTTCATTAGGCGGCAGTGTATGAGATGTCATTTCATCTCATGTCGGGTAGAAGTCCCACAAAATTTGAAGCAACATCTTCAAAATTACCACAATTCAAACAAACAATCGTAGATACGATGCTGGTGGCTATAGAGTTGCAATTGATACAAACTGTACGTACGTATATTTCGCCCCCGCCAATCGGGCTGGGCTGCATGATGCTTGCACGCAGAGCCGATTTGTTTGTTGACACCGACAGCACACGAATACTGGCAAATCGCTTAGGTCTAATATGTTCTATAAAAGGGTTATCCTTTGGAAGCAACGAATACACCAAGAAGTGAAAATATGGAGTGTATATGTTTTCTGGGCCAGACTAGCTAGTTTCGGCCAAAAGGCCTCATCAGTGACCCTTAGATATTTTCAAAATTCCACAATGGAATCAATGATCCCAAAGGACAAGAAAATATAATCTACACTATGATGTAGGGCAGGGAGACGTTTTACCGCCGCCACACATTCCCACACACCAGCTGTAGTGAAGTTAAATATGTTCTATAAAAGGGTTATCCTTTGGAAGCAACGAATACACCAAGAAGCGAAAATATGGAGTGTATATGTTTTCTGGGCCAGACTAGCTAGTTTCGGCCAATAAGGCCTCATCAGTGACCCTCAGATATTTTCAAACCTAAGCCTGCCCAGGCAAAGTGGTGCGAGTCCATGCTTATAAACCCTATTGGTTTCATTGGGCGGCAGGGATCGAGTTATCATTTCATCTCAATATCGGGTAAAAGTCGCACAAAATTGGAGGCAATGTCTCCAAAATGACATAACTTGTGTTGTCCGGGACGTTAAACACTTACGTACATATATAATAACCAAAAACAACGGTGGAAAATATGGGAATGGTTAATGGAGATATTCAAGAAGATTCCATTTAATCATCATGTAAACAACTCCGTGAAATGAACACCCATCTAACCCCCAGTTTACATGAAGAGAAAAATGGGGTTTACGGGGTTATATATTATTTTTCTTATTACTGCTCCAAGACATACAGTAGAACTTCGATGGCTCGAACACCGATGGCTCGTTTACCATGGCTGAGTCGAACCCGTTCTTGAGCCCCTAGGAAAATCCTCGACATAAGAAATAGTGGGGTGGGGATAGTATAGAAGATTTTCGTCTTTTATCTTGCAAATGTATGCTGTGTGTACTCATTAGAATCGCCTCGGTGAGGCGATTCTAATGAGCACACACAGCATACATTTGCAAGATAAAACACCGAAAAGATATCTAACAGTATATCGTATACCTCCTGGTAGTCTCCCTCAGTGGCTCGAACTACCCCTGTCCGGAACAGATTTTCGAGGTCCCAAAGGTGTTCGAGCCATTGAAGTTCGACTGTAAGTTGTTGATACTCTTTAGACCCGCCTGGATGAGGCGGTTCTGACGAGCACTGACAACCTGTCATATGTTTGGAATAAAAGTTTCTCATATCTCTGCTTCTAAGCATAGATGTGGGCAAGCAAGCAAATGAGCGAACAAGCAAAATTCACCTTGGAACATTTTGCTATACAGTAGAACTTCGATGGCTCGAACGCCGATGGCTCGTTAACCATGGCTGAGTCGAACCCGTTCTTGAGTCCCTATGGAATTTCTCTACATAAGGAATAGGGAGCGTAAAATTGAGGATATTTTCGTCTTTTATCTTGCAAATGTATGCTGTGTGTACTCATTAGAATCGCCTCGAAAAGATATCCAAACACCAAAGCACCGAAAAGATATCCAAAAGTATATCGTATACCTCCTGGCAGTCTCCCTCAGTGGCTCGAACAACCCGTGTCTCGAACAGATTTTCGAGGTCCCAAGGGTGTTCGAGCCATGGGAGTTCGACTGTAAGTTGTTGATACTCTATAGACCCGCCTGGATGAGGCGGTTCTGACGAGCACTAACAACCTGTCATATGTTTGGAATAAAATTTTCTCATATCTCTGCTTCTAAGCATAGATGTGGGCAAGCAAGCAAATGAGCGAACAAGCTAAAATCACCTTGGAACATTTTGCTATATACATACTGTGCTTGTGAAACGGTCCATTTTTCTCTCCTAGAGTGGACGTGAAGTTTCATGGTAAAGCTGCTCATGCCAGTGCTTTCCCTTGGGATGGAGTTAACGCCCTTGATGCCGCGGTGTTGGCATATCAGAACGTGTCTTGTATGAGGCAACAACTCAAGCCAACATGGAGGGTTCATGGTAAATTTTTGTTTTACGAAAGCTAGCCTCATGGCTGGAAAATTGCACTTTTTATCCCTGACGGAACAAGTTTGGCGGATATATCGATGGGGGCGGGGCTTTCCTTTCGTCCGTAGACACAAACTTGTGATTGCCATAACTACAATATTCTTTAAGGTAGGCATTTGGTCTGCACGGTGCTTCCGCGCAGAGCTGAAACTGACCGCGCACATGAGAACTGGTAAACAGCTTAGGTCTAAGCCTGTCCAGTCAAAGTGGTGCGTGTCGGACCTCCCACGCATACTGAACCCTTTTTCATTGAGATGTCATTTCATCTCATTTACTCAATGTCGGGTAAACGTTCCACATGATTGGAAGAAACGTCTCCAAATTGACCTATATAGTGTTGACGGGGACGTTAAACCCCCAATCAAACAAACAAACACTTGGTGCACGTTTCATGAGCATGAAACAAAACTCTGGGTACAAAAGTATTTTAGTTATTTCCCCTAACAATATAAACTTCTGACCACCATAGGTCCAAAACCCTTTGTGATATACATGTATTGATGACACATGGTACACTTATACATGAGGTTACATCACGACGAAGGGAACCATATTATTTTAGTTATCTCCCCTGACAATATAACCTTGTGATCGGGCGTGATAGCTCAGTGGTTAGTGCGCTTGCCTCTGATGCTAGAGGTCCCGGGTTCGATCCCCGGCAGCGGCGATAAAATTTCGGTGTTCGAACACGCTCCATTGGCATCATTTGCAGGGATGAATGTCATAAAGTGCACCGTCCTTCGGATCGGGACGTTAACTGGAGGCCCCCTGTGCAGGGAGATCGCCATAACATTCAACACTCTTTGAGATGCATTGGTGGTACTTTGCAGAATTGTACCCAGGTTTAAGAAGGTGTGGCATGAAGGGTGCAATAATCTATTGATTATCTCCCTTGACGGTATTCCCTCGTGATCACCATTAGCTCCCTTTGAGATGTACTGAATATACTATGTGCAGTATGAGAAGGCATGTCATGAGCAAGAACCACAACTGAAAGTGTCGCAATATCTTAATTATCTCCCCTGACAGTATAACCTTGAAATTCCCACCACAATTCTAACATCCTTTGAGAGATTTTGATGATATTCGGTACAATTGTACACAACGTTGAGATGGCATGTCGGGCAAGGATCCACAGCTCTGGGTACCACATTGTTTAAGTTATCTCTCCTAACAGTATTCACCTTATTTACATTATCTGCTGGTTCTTAGTCTGAAGGTTATCAGTGTTGGAAAAACAGGTAACCAGACCCCTCTGACCTTAAAAGGTCAGGGGGGTCTGGTTACCTGTTTTTTCAATATTGACAATGTGCAAGCTGGGAGCCAGCAAATAATGCAAATATGGTGAATAATAATGTGAGTTCCACCACGCAGTACCTATAGTGTCTGGTACAGTTGGACCCAAGGTTCAAACTAGAATGAGTTTGAATACAGGCATAGGTAATTAAAGAAGCAAGCATGCAAGGTAAGGCTGGCACGATTAATCGGGAAATCGATTATTAAATCGATAAACTCCATAAAAATGATTATCATTACTGATTTGCTAGCAATCGATTATTTGATAAGAACAATTTCCCACCCAAAGTTGTGCCTAAATTAGCTGTACGAGTGGCAAACGGTGCAGACCCAGATGAGACGCCGCGTTCTGCGGCGTCTCATCTGGGTCTAGACTGTTTGCTCATGTATGTCCGTTCAAATACATATGGCAAAGTACAACATATGGTAGGAGTCATGCTCAGACAGAAAGCCAGACAGGTAAATTATGACAAAATCTTCAGTGATTACTAATCGATTATCGATCGCGATGCCAGGAACTATAATCGATTATCTTTACAACTCCGATTAGCCAGCCCTAATGCAAGGGACAAGTTTCTCTTTCAAGCACTTGATTGCCATAACCTCAATGTATCCTTTAGTATACCAGTACTTGGTAGGATAAAAATCTTCATCGTGTTGAGAAGAGATCCTTTAATTCCACATATGCAATGTTTTACAGATCTCTTGATAAAACTTGCAGCAGCATACTTGAGGATTAGCTGATGTTTTGATGTCTAGCGCACTTTCTGCATGTGTACTGGCTTTGGGCCGGGGGATTTGCCATCTCCTCGGATGGCTATTTTTATGGCATGTTCAGGACATTTCCTTCCTTATTCATCATGTTAACAAGTCCGTGCAACTAGTGCCTACTTTACATAGAGAAAAAAATGGCCCCCGCCCATCGGGGCTTGAAGAAATATATGGGCTGCATGATGCTTCCACGCAGAGCTGAAACCGACCCGTAAACGAGTAGTAGGCAAAGCAGTACGAGTCGGCCCGTCCATGCTTATAAACCCTATTTGTTGCATTGGGCGGCAGGGCTTGAGAAGTCATTTCATCTCAATGTCGGGTAAAAGTCCCACAAAATTGAAAGCAACGTCTCCAAAATGACTTCACAGTGTTGACGGGGACGTTAAACCTCAAATCAAACAAACAAACAAACAAACATAGAGAAAAAAACTGAGTTTTATGGGATGAACATTATTTTTCTTATTTCTGCTCCAAGACGCAGGTAGGTTGTGGGCACTCGTGGCAACCTATATTTAGAGTGTAAATAAGAAAAAAAAATGACAAATTTTCATCAGAAAAATGGCCATTTATGCACTATGTCAAACTTATAGGCATGGACGGTCCGGTCTGGTCCGGTCCGGTCCGGTCCGGTCCGATGTGTTATCGTAATGGATACTAAAATATCAGTTAACCCTCATCTTGCTGAATATTCATTTAAGCCACACCCATTTCTGTCTATCAACCAATCAAATTACTTGATGTAATTTATTGCTACAAATTCATAAACTGAATGCCAAACAGTGTAGATCCTGATCAGATGGCTTCTTCAGAAGCCATCTGATCTGGATCTACACTGTTTGCAAAGATAGGGCTTGTCGTGAACAGCAAGATACGGGTTAAACCCAATGCCTCGAACACATATGACTCAATTACCATGGCTATTTCGATTCCCTTTTTTCAGTCCATGAGAAATCATGACAGCAAATAGAGTGAAATTCCGCTTTAAGACCACCTAAAATTAGGACTAATATTCTGCTATATTAAACGCTTAATTTGAAGGGTACACTTAATTTTTCTTTGTGTTTTCTGCCTACAATGGCCTTTGGTCAGGGACCACCTTTGGGACTGTTCAAAAGTGGTCTTTAAGACCACTTTTGAACAGTCCCAAAGGTGGTCTTAATATAGGAATTTTACTGTATGTGCCGGCCTCGGTGGCTCAGTCGGATGCGCGTCTGACTGGTGATCAGGAGGACGCGGGTTCGACTCCCGCCGGGGTCGGCAACATTCTTTCGTGAAGATTGATCATGAAATCTTTTCTACGGTCATTCTCTCCCTTCCGCTGATTCAAGAAGGGCAGTTGTCAGTTTCTGGCGAAAGAATGTGCACTGTACTGGTTAACCGCTTACGTATAAGACTGCCCAGGAAAGTGTTGATAGGTAAACTGACCGGCTCAAAAATGACCTATATAGTGTTGACTGGGCCGTTAAACTCCAATACAAACAAATTTACTGTATGTATGTCAATATTTCAGGTATTATTAAGAATGGGGGCATCAAACCGAACATAATTCCTGAGCTGACGGAACTGGAGTACTATGCACGTACCCCGGCCAAGGCGGAGCTAGAGATCCTGTTGAAAAAGTTAGACCAATGTTTTCATAGTGCAGCTACTGCAACTGGTTGTAAGGTAAAAACCGATTACTGACTGAGGATTTCTTTTCTTTAGTTCTGTCGAGCTGTCAGAAGCCTCCGTGGTGTAGTGGTTACGCTACTCGCATTGTAAACCAGGGGTCGCAGGATCGATCCCGGACTTCTCCAGACTTTCGTATGAGTCTTTAAACCGAGGTCCTGTCTCCGTATGACCTTAGCTGTTGGTGGGACGTAAAACTAAAACACTCACTCTGTCGAGTTGTTATAGCCATGTTTCAATTTTTCATTCCACTGCATTAGATAACAATAAATCAAAGCACTGAGAGTACTGGTTGGTCGATTTTCACCATTTTCATTGGCGAAATGAGAATGAACGGGGTCTCAGACTGTTTCGTTTAACCCTTAGATTCATCTACTGTAAGCAAACCGTGTAGTCCCTGATCATTTGTCGATGTCTGACCCGTAAATTCCTGTACTTTAAGCAAACAGTGTGGGCCCTGATTACGCCGCGTACTGTGGCGTCTGATCTGGGTCCATGCTGTTTGTCAAACGCAACCTATGATTCCAGCCTATACTCAACAGATAAACATGCTTAAATTCTATAAAGACAGGGGTAACAACCTACGTCATAGCAGTAGATGTCGTACCCATTTCAGAAGCGGCCATATTGGTGTAAATAGGGTAAATAAAATGCTTTAAACTAGATATGTACATTACGAGTCTTCAGAAAACATACTTTAGCTGGTAACGAACAATATTTGCATCCCATCAGTGAGCTAATTCCACATAGAAACATTGAAAAGGCTTCGATAGCTTCGCCAAAAGATTTGATTCGGCGCTGTAAACAATGATAGTTCCGACATCATTGCCAAATCAGCTTGTGTCGAATTATTTAAACAAATGGCCACGTTTCTGGGACAGATTTCAGTATGTTTGATTCTTTTATGACCTAATGCACCGACTGCGCCTACTCGTTGTGACAAATGCCTTTTGTGAAGTAAAGGCCGGCAAACCTAAGAATGGTTATGACGTCACTGCTCTGACGTAGGTTGTTCCCCCTGAAAGAAGTTACATGGATTTCTTAGAAATCAGTGATAGTCACGTGGACTCCAGCACAAATAGAGGTTTTGGCCTTATAACTTTGGGTCGATTGATAAACAGTCGACCCAGAACAGCTATATTTAGGCTGGAGATTATCGCTAATATCATCGCTTTAACGAAAGTATTTGTGTCCTAACTAATTGCCGCTATTGCGAATTCGCCGCTCTAAAGAGATCGAATGAGTAGTGTAATAGCTGGTAAGGCCATCCTTAAAAAAAAATTGTTTGCTGTGCTCCAACCCATCATATGTGAGGTGGGTAGGAAGGTAGGTCTTTCTTTTTTCTTTTTAGATCTGAAAAGACATTTGACCCTTAAAGCACCATACAACAACCGGAAACATCATTTCAAATACTTATTTTCTGATTTTTCAGAGAAAATCAGGCTTGAAATTTCATTTGAATGAAATTTCATTTGAATGGTCTGCTAGGCAGACCATTCAAATGAAATTTCAAGCCTGATTTTCTGTGAAAAAAAAAAAAAATAAATAAAACAGTTAAATAAAAAAAAAAAAAAATTAATGTCATCTTCTTGAAATTTGGCTTAGTGTGTTAAATTTGAGTTTAATCAGGATTTAAAAAAAAAAAAAAAAATCTTTTCCTCAGAATGGTAATAAAATTTTTTGGGTAGGGGCAATCTTGGTGGGTAGGTAAGAGCACAGCAAACCAAGATTTTTTTAAGAATGGCCTAAGGGACTTTTTACCTTAATTACTCCAAGCAACAAATGTTGTAGACATTTGTAGGAATATCCACACCATTTGTTTCTTTGAGTATTAACCCTTATCCCGCTGTTCACGGCAGCCACTAAGGCCGACACGATTAATCGTATAATCGATTAATCGATCGACAAATTCCACAAAAGTGATAATCATTTCTTATTTAATTTTAATCGATTACTTGATTGGTACAATTTACTACCCAAAGTGATGCCTAAAATAGCTGGATGAGTGGCAAACAGTGCAGACCCTGATGATACGCCGCATTATGCGGCGTCTCATCTGGGTCTACACTGTTTGCTCAGGCCTGTCTGTTCAAATATACATATGGTAAAGTGCAACATATGGTAAGAGTCATGCCCAGACAGAAAGCCAGACAGGTAAAATGATGACAAAAACCTTAGCGATTACTGATCGATTATCTATCGCATTGACAGGACTGATAATCGATTATCTTTTCAGCTGCGTTAAGCCAGCCCTAGCAGCCACTACCTTTCCAAACAGTGTAGATCATGATCAGATGGCTTCTGTAGTTCTGATCAGGCTCTAGACTGTTTGACATTCAGTCTGTGAATTTGTAGGAAAGAATTACATCATGGCATGTAATCTAATTGAATCCTAATCAGGAATGGGTGTGGCTAAATAACTTGTTTAGCGGGATAAGGGTTAAATACAGTCCAACTCCAATAGCTCGAACCCTTTGGGACCTCGAAAATCTGTTCGAGACAGGGGTAGTTCGAGCCACTGAGGGTTACTGTTAGTAGGCATAACGAGATACTTTTAGACAGCTTTTCGGTGTTCTATAATGAATATGTATGCTGTGTGTACTCATTAGAATCGCCTCATCGAGGCGATTCTAATGAGCACACACAGCATACATTTGCAAGATAAAAGGCTAAAATCTCCTTAATTATCCCCACTGATTCGTATGTATAGAATTTCTCTAGGGGCTCAAAAATCGGTTCGAGTCATCCATGGTAAACGAGCCATCGGTGTTCGAGCCATCGAAGTTCTACTGTAGTTACAATATTCTTGAATCCGTCTCATCTGGAGTTAAGGATAAATTCCAAGTTTTGTCGTTACTCGTATATCGAATGCCGGTTTTTATTTTTTTTTTTAATTGAGGTTTTACTTACCCGTCAACACTTTTAGGTCAATTTGGAGACGTTGCTTCCAGTTTTGTGGGGCTTTTACCCGACATTTAGATGACATGACATCTCAAGCCCTGTCGCCCAATGAAACCAAAAGGCTTGTATGCATTATCCGGTCTGACTCACGTCACATTGCCTGGGCAGGTTTAGTCCTTCTCAGCGGTTTACCAGTATGCGTTTGGTCAGTTTCAGGTCCGCGTGGAAGCACCAGGCAACCCAATCTATTTCTCCAAGCCCCGACGGGTGGGGGCGAGGGCCTAGATTACATAGTGATGTCTATGTCTCCGCTACTTCTTCTTCCAGGCAGAAATATCATGGAAAGGACGCATGTTCTACGACCTGATCAACAACAATGCGATGAGTAGTGTGTTCGTAAAGAACGCAAAACTTGCTGGAATTGATCTGGAGGCTCACGCACCAGCGAGTACAGCCGGCATGCCCGCGGGATCAACCGATATGGGCAATGTATCTTATGTGGTTCCCAGTATACACCCGATGTTTTATATTGGCACTGATGCGGTGAACCACACTAGAGGCTTTACAGAGGCTGCAGGTGGGCATGTTTTATTATTATTATTTTAGTTAATGACCTCGATGGCTCAGTTTTTCTTGTTTGTTTTGTTTTGATTGAGGTTTTACGTCCCCGTCAATACTATTTCGGTAATTTTGGAGACGTTGCTTCAGATTTTGTGGGACTTTTACCTGGCACTGAGATGAAATGACATCTCTAGCCCTACCACCTAAACAAACCAATTGGATTTATATGCAGGGACGACTCGCACTTCTTTGCCTCCCTCCAAGCAATTAACCAATTCCCATGTGCAATCGGTTTCAGCTCTGCTTGAAAGCACCGTACAGCCCAGTCTGTTTCTCATAGCCCCGTTTGGCGGGTCAGTGGTTCAGTTTGATGTGCTTTGAACTGGTGATCGGAAGGGCACGGGCTCCATGCCCGCTGGGTCGGCAACATTCTTTCATGGAGATTGTTCATGGAATCTTTTTTAATGGTAAATTATGTATCTCATCTGATCATCAGAGTCTAAACTGGTTGGTAAAATACAGGAAGTTTTGTTAAAACTTGCAACAAATAGAACGAACCAGAGACCATAACCGTATTTACCGTATGGGTTCGGACAGACGGGGCTGAACAAACAATGTTGACCCAGATGAGACGCCGCAGTACGCGGCGTCTCATCAGGGTCAACACTTTTAGCCACTCATCCAGATTTTTATAGGCTCAACATAAGGGCTGGCTAAACGGAGCTGAAAATATAATCGATTGTCAGTCGTGTCATTGCGATCGATAATCGATTATTAATCGCTAAGTTTTTTGCCATAATTTTATCTGTCTGAGTATGACTCTTACCATATGTTGCCCATTACCTTATGTATATTTGAACGGACAGGCCTGAGCAAACAGTGTAGACCCAGATGTCTGCACTGTTTGCCACTCATCCCGCTATTTTAGGCATAACTTTGGGTAGTAAATTGTACCTATCAAGTAATCGATTAAAAGCAAATCAGAAATGATAATCATTTTTGTGGAATTCATCGATCGATTAATCGATTATACGATTAATCGTGCCAGCCTTACTCAACATTGGGTATTAAATTGAACTTGTTGTAATTTTAGATCAAGTATGGCAAGGAGTAAAGAAGTCCGAATACTTAGGGTAAATGAAATGCGCCTATTCAAAGTTATGGAGTGAACGTTTTGTTTTGTCATTCTTGTTTTTCACAGGTGACCAGATAGCCCAGCCGTACACCCTGAACGTAGGCAAGGCCATGGCGATGACGGCCCTTGACATTTTCACACAACCGGAGACGCTTCAAAGTATCAAGGATGAATTTGAGAAAAGACGTTCATAAGTTTCACGTTTATTTAACAGATCTTTACAAGGCCGTGTCCAGTTTGTCTAACTAAGCATTACCAAATTTGATAAACTGAATCGTCTGGACAGGCTTTTCACGTTTTTTTTTTTTTTGTTTTGTTTTTTGTTTGGCTCGAATGCAACAGTTTTTGCAACTGTGTTCAATTAAGTGGGGTTGTTTCGGCCAATTGGGTCTCATCAGTTATCCGCAACGGAAGTAAAGGCGAGGATTGCAGCTGCGTAAAATCGATTTACCCCCACCCCCCCCCCCCACCCCATCCCCCAACACCCCCTTCCAATGGAATTCGTTTTACTGACCGTTCCAAAGCGGCTCTTCTGTCGCGGTTTATTCGTGTTACGGTTTGTCATTGAGTGTGTGTTTCGGTTATATTATTTTGTTTTGGATAGCCAGTTGGCCATTTTGTGGGAAAGCAACTGTCCTTTTGGCTTTCCCCTATTGATGTTTCCATTAGGGTCTAGTTGTTTTATGTTTGTGCTTCTTTCCCTTTGGTGTCACTGCTTGGAGCTGTGGGTTGATTGTATCGATTCCTGATCATTGCCTTCACTTCTGTTTTAAACGATGTCGTCTTCAGGTAGCGCTCTGCTTTGAAGAATAATACAGTAGAACTTCGATGGCTCGAACATCGATGGCTCGTTTACCATGGATGAGTCGAACCCATTCTTGAGCCCCTAGCGAAATCCTCTACATAAGAAATAGCGGGGGATAATTAAGGAGAATTTAGTCTTTTATTTTGCAAATGTATGCTGTGTGTACTCATTAGAATCGCCTCGATGAGGCGATTCTAATGAGTACACACAGCATACATTTTCACTATAGAACACCGAAAGGATGTTTAAAAGTATCACGTTATGCCTCCTGGCAGTAATTCTCAGTGGCTCGAACTACCCCTGTCTCGAACAGATTTTCGAGGTCCCAAAGATGTTCGAGCCATTGAAGTTCGACTGTACTTGCCAGACACTAGATGGGATCAGGGTTAAGACACAACCTAACAGTGTTGTCTGTGCCTATAATATCGACGTTTAAAGGAAATTTGGCCTTTTAAGTTCACCTGAGAACAAGGTAGATCAAGTCACTGATGGTTACTACCTATAGCTGTAGATCAGGTGGGATAATACCGAAATATTTGTTAGCCCTTGTCCTGCTAATGCCGGATTTGCCTTATCTTTGAAACAATGTAGATCCAGATCAGATGGCTTCTGACGAAGCCATCTGATCAGAATCTACATTGTTTGCCATTCAGATTGTGAATGTGTTGCAATAATTTGCATCAAGTAATCTGATTGGTTGATAATCGGTAGTGGGTGTGGCATATATAAATATTCAGTAGGACAAAGGTTAAATATGTGATCTCTGAAGAAAAAAGGGTATGTCATGTGTGCTCATTAGAATCGCCTATCGAGGCATTCTACATTTTTTCCAATATAATATGAAACAAACATATCCTAAATACATCAATAACTGCATTTAAGAGTTCGAAACAGTCATGGTTAATGAGACATCAGTGTCGAGCCATTGACTGAAGCAGCTCTGAAACTATGAACAATCAAAGCGCCAAAGGCACTGAAATGACAGATTCTATTAGAAATTCATAACACTGTGAAAACTTACAGAAAACCTTTCTAAAAAGAGCTTAAAATTTAGAAAGGTAGTTCTGCAAATTCCAGTATATGATATGTTTGCAGATGTCTATAGACCGGTGGTATTATGAAACACCGTTCGATGTTTCAAATTTTGAAAGAAACTATTTACGTTTTCAAAACCAAACATTAAAATTCAAGTTTTAACAATGCTACTGTACGTAAGTAATAGTTTTTGTCTGGTCGGTTGTGGACACCTCTACCCAAAGATACTCTATGGGAAAAGATCGGAGGAGAAAGGCTGGCTAGTCCAGTACATGAATTCCATTGGCTTGAAGACAATTTTGAGTAAGAACAGCATTATGGGCCCGCTCGTAATCCTGCTGGATAAGATATCCCGGATTCTGAGCGTAAACAAATAAATGGAACCTTACACCTATACGTCGAAACACCCGGAAACGACAACCGGCGTGATTCACGCTGAAGTGCGATTTGTCACTGAAACGCATAATTATGTCAGTCACTTAGTGGGGTGTAGGTTGGAGTAATAGGCCTGGGCTGAGATTTAAACTGTTTCATTTAACTCTGAAATTCCAAACAAATAGTGAAGATTTTGATAATCTAATCTTGGTCTACACTGTTTGCCAAGCTCACGCTATGATTCCAGGATAACCCTCTTCCGTCGATCTCACTGCGGCTATTTTCTACAAGACAAAAAGTTATTCTGACAAGTCAGTGATAGTCACGTAGACATTAGCACTGAAGCGCTTTTCTTATTATCAACTTCGGGTCGAATGCCAAACAATCAACCCAAACATAACCGCGTCGTTTGTCAGTGTTGAGTACATGTAAGTGTTATCTGTAAAATCTGCACATGAATCAAATGTTGGATCTGGCAAACAATGTAAACTCAGTTCAAAAGCCACACAACACGGTGCTGATCTTGTTCTACACTTTTTTGCATTAGTTACTAACATCTTAAGTTTAAACGAATCAGTCCAAGTCCCCGTTCATGACCAGCCTGCATTTAGAGACAATCGGCAGGAGTGTTGTCAGTGCTTTGATTTATTCACTGCCTTGGGTTTCTGGAGTACACTTTTCCATCACTGAAGTTGGGCTCGTCCATTCTGCTAAATATATGGCACCTAGAATTATATCACAGGACCTACACTAAGTATCTGTACCATATTCCAGGGTTGAAAGGGAAGTCTTTCTTTTCAATTTCTCCACGCAAAGTCAATATACACTGACCTAAACTTGACCTCGAAAGTCAGAAAGAAAAACCCATTAATATTCTTGTCTACAGCTGACCTGGTCCAACAGCAGGCCGGTCTTTAAGGATTGAATATTGACAGCACTGATAGAAAACAGTGTAAAACCTGAGCAGACTGCTGAGCAGACACCGCATTGATCTGGATATATAGTCTTCTCACATGAAATGCTGAATCGTCAAGTCGTCTGCTTCAAAAGTTTGTACTACGCTTACAGAGTAACTAATACGCTTGTACAATTTTGATTACTGCGCCAAACCGGACTACATTTTGTGCGGACTCATATTTCTATGGCGGTCGAAGCCGGAGGAAAAAGCCTGAGTTACTTTAAACGTGCAGCACCGCAAGAATAGACAGATGAAATCTGTCATTAACAATGTATAGAAATATTGTTTTTAATAAATGCTAACTAAAATAAGGAAAAAAGGTTGTCAATTCTGATTTACTAATACGAGGGCGAGTCAATAAACAATAACTCCGCCAAAGCCTAAGTCGCGCCTGTGGGGTCGCAAAGTCACTGAAACATGAAATGTAGGTCAAGGTCAAACATCGATGTCTGCATAAAAGTTGTCACTCCTAGATGCAAGCTTGTACTAAGTGTCATTAACGAAGCGCTTATAGTTTTCGAGAAATGGAGTCTTACATCAGGATTAAATTTAGGTTGGTAAATTTAGGGTAGTCGCAATAATTCACAAAGTCAGTGAGCCATGAAATGTAGGTCGATGTCAGATATGGTTGCTTGCATTAAAGGTGCTATTCCTAGATGCTAGCTTGTACCAAATATCATTAATGAAGCTCTAAACGTTATTGTGAAATGGACTCTTACACTAGGGTGAAAGTAAGGGTGGCCGCATTAATTCATTAAGAACCATGAAATGTAGGTCAAGGTCCGATATGAATGCTTGCATAGGAGTTACCATTCCTAGATGCAAGTTTATACCAAGTATCGTTAATGAAAATCTTATAGTTCTCGAGAAATGGACTCTTACATTAGGGTGAAAGGTAGGGTGGACGCAATAATTCACGAAGTCAGTGAAACATGGAATGTAGGTCAAGGTCCGATATGAATGCTTGCATAGGAGTTACCATTCCTAGATGCAAGTTTATACCAAGTATCGTTAATGAAAATCTTATAGTTCTCGAGAAATGGGACTCTTACATTAGGGTGAAAGGTAGGGTGGACGCAATAATTCACGAAGTCACTGAAACATGAAATGTAGGTCAAGGTCAAACATCGATGTCTGCATAAAAGTTGTCACTCCTAGATGCAAGCTTGTACTAAGTGTCATTAACGAAGCGCTTATAGTTTTCGAGAAATGGAGTCTTACATCAGGATTAAATTTAGGTTGGTAAATTTAGGGTAGTCGCAATAATTCACAAAGTCAGTGAGCCATGAAATGTAGGTCGATGTCAGATATGGTTGCTTGCATTAAAGGTGCTATTCCTAGATGCTAGCTTGTACCAAATATCATTAATGAAGCTCTAAACGTTATTGTGAAATGGACTCTTACACTAGGGTGAAAGTAAGGGTGGCCGCATTAATTCATTAAGAACCATGAAATGTAGGTCAAGGTCCGATATGAATGCTTGCATAGGAGTTACCATTCCTAGATGCAAGTTTATACCAAGTATCGTTAATGAAAATCTTATAGTTCTCGAGAAATGGACTCTTACATTAGGGTGAAAGGTAGGGTGGACGCAATAATTCACGAAGTCAGTGAAACATGGAATGTAGGTCAAGGTGAGATATGGATGCTTGCATTGAAGTTGCTATTTTTAGATGGAAGCTTAGACCAAATACCATTAATGGAACTCTTATTGTTCTGGATAAATGGACTCTTACATTAGGGTGAAAATTAGGGCGGTCGCAATAATTTACAGAGCTGGTGAATCATGAAATATAGGTCAAGGTCAGATACGGATGCTTGCTCTGAAGTTGCTATTCCAAGATGCAAGTTTGTACCGAGTATCGTTAATGAAGGTCTTATAGTTCTCGAGAAATGGACTTTTACATAAGGGTGGAAGTTATGGTGGTTGCAAATGTTGACTGCTTGACGATCGAACGGACGGAAAACCGAGGTTGTGAGAATTTGCAGGAACAAAAAAAAAATGTTGTCTTCAAGGGCGAGTCAATATAAACCAGCCTAACTCATTTCTGGGTGAGTGAGTGAGTTTTTGAGTTTTACGGCTCACCAACAGCTAAGGTCATACGGAGACGGGACCTCCATTTACAGACTCATCCGAAAGTCTGGGGAAGCCCGGGATCGATCCTGCGACCCGAGTTTTACAAGGCGAGTAGCATAACCACTGCACCACGGAGGCTTCTATTTCTGTGCGAGATCTTTCTCCTTTTTTCCGATGTGATTGCCTATAGAATGATACACTTGGACCAACGCTGTTCCAGTATCATCAGCCCAGAAATGAAAGAGCCAGGGTCGTGGTCTTCGACCTCCTCCTCAACTGCTGCCACGACTTCTTCGTTGGACCGAAAATGACGTCCACGGTTATCCTTTTTCAAGTTTAGTAATAGGAAATTGTCACTAGGAGGTAAGTCCGGGGAATTTGTGGGTGCGGTATTAGCACGTACCCATTCCGCTAAACAGCATCCATTTGTTTGATTTGTGGTTTAATGTGCCCGCCAAAACGGTATAGGTCATTTTGGAGATGTTGCTTCCAATTGTGTGGGATTCTTACCAGACACTAAGATGAAAACAGCATCCATTGCAAATTTGCAAGTGTGTACTCTTGCATTGTCCTGTTGATGGATGGATGGATGATTTATTTAAAGACGCTCAACCCTAACAGGGCATATAGCGTCTAAAACAGTTATATATTATACATAAAATTGTGCAAGATTAAACAATTAAAATTTTAGTAATTACAGTTTGTTAAAAAGACCGATTTCTTTAAGAAAATTGATTAATTGGTAAAAAGGAACATTATTAAAAAGATCTTTCATCGTAGTAATGTTAAAATATTTAGATCGTATATGATTAAATTCAATACATGATATGAGAAAGTGTTTAACTGTGAACGGTTCGTTACAAGATATACAGAAAGGTGCTTGTTCGTTTTTTAAAATGTAGGAATGAGTGAGTCGTGTGTGTCCAATACGGCATCTTGTGATTTTAGTTTGCTCTTTCCTATTATAATTCAAAAAAGTGCATTTGGTATGAAAATTCGGTTGTATTTGGTTTAATTTATTATTAGTTTCTTTTTCCCAAATTGATTGACATTTATTTTTAATATATTTGTTAATGTTCGATTTTAAATCAGAGTAAGGAATTTTTAAATTTGTAACTGTTAATGATAATGCTGATTTGGCTTCCAAATCAGCTAACTCATTTCCACGGATATTTACGTGACTCGGAAGCCAGCAGAATATGATCTCCTTCGAGACAGAAAGGTAGTGATATTTTCGTAAAATCTGTTGAATCAAGGGGTTTCTGTGCTGTTGGTCTTTGAGAGCTTTCAATACAGAAAGAGAATCGGAATATATGATAAAATGTCTTTCAGATTGATCGCGAATGTGATAGAGTGCAATATCAATTGCTTTCGCTTCAGCGGTAAAAATAGAGCTATTATCGGGTAATCTAATGCTGTCGGTGAAATTCGGACTAATGACAGAACAAGCAACTTTCTCATCTTGTTTCGAACCGTCAGTGTAAATGGATATATGATGTTTAAAATTAGATTTGATTTCCAAAAATTCGTTCTTAAAAATATGCGATTCCACTTCGGATTTCTTATTTTTATGTAAGGTTAAAATAATCTTTGGAGGGTTTAACGTCCATGGCTCTTTGGATGATAATGAAAAAGATTGAATATTTTTAATATTAATATTGGCCTCTTCGAGTAATGATTGAATTCTTAGGCCAAGAGGTTTTATCGCCGATGGTTTGTTGTTATAAAATCGTTCATAATTAGGGTTAAAAACACATTCATATGCTGAATTGCGTGGATTTGCAGCTAATTTAGTAGCATATTGAAGAGACAATTTCTCTCTTCTAATATAAAGTGATGGTTCATTAGATTCAGCATAGAGACTATCAACGGGTGAAGTGCGAAAGGCGCCTAGTGCTAAACGTAAACCTTGATGATGTATAGTATCCAAAGATTTTAAATAAGATTTCCTAGCAGAACCATAGACTATGGAGCCATAGTCCAATTTGGAACGAATTAGCGATCTATACAGATTTAAAAGAACAGTGCGATCTCCTCCCCAGTCGGAACTGGACAGGACTTTAAGAATATCAAGAGCTTTTAAACATTTAGCTTTCAAAGCTTTGATATGAGGAATAAAAGACAATTTGTTATCGAATAAAAGACCCAAAAACTTCGCCTCAGTGACGACTGGAATTGGACTGCCGTATATAGTCAGTACAGGATCTAAATGCAACTTTCGTATTTGGCAGAAATGAACACACTGGGTTTTTGTTTTAGAAAATTTAAAACCATTTTCTGTTGCCCAAGTTTCTATATTATTTAAACACCTTTGGAGTTTAAATTCAATGGTTTCCATATTTTTGGATCGATAAAAGATTCCAAAATCGTCAACAAAAAGCGAACAATCTGGGTCTTTTACACATTTAACTATATTATTAATTTTTATGCTGAACAAGGTTGGTGATAAAATACTACCTTGTGGTACACCTTGTTCTTGATCAAATGTGTCCGATAATGTATTTCCCATGCGAACATTAAATGTTCGATCGGACAAGAAATTTTGAACAAAAAGTGGTAATCGGCCTTTAAGGCCCAATGTGTGTAAATCTTTCATGATGCCATACTTCCAAGTGGTATCGTAGGCCTTTTCTAGGTCAAAGAATACAGCTACGACATGTTCTTTTTTAATAAAGGCATCACGTATAAATGATTCTAAGCGAATCAAATGATCGTTAGTAGAGCTGTTTTTTCTAAAACCAGCTTGGAATTTAGTGATAAGCTGGTTTGATTCTAAGAACCAAACCAGCCTATCATTAATCATTCTCTCCATTGTTTTACATAAGCAACTTGTCAAAGCAATAGGTCTGTAATTAGTGGCTTCAGTATGATCTTTATTAGGTTTCGGAATAGGAATAATGGTAGCTTTTCTCCAGTTTTCGGGGAACTTTCCAGTGATCCAAATATCATTCAAAATATTTAATAAAGTTTCCAATGCCTTGTTGGGTAAATGTTTTAAAATTTGATAGTGTATGTCATCAGGGCCAACAGCAGTATCATGGGATTTATGGAGAGCATCTAATAATTCTTTAGTAGTGAAAGGCAAATTATATTTTTCGTGATTTAATGAGGAAAAATTTAAACTCTTTTTCTCTTGTTCTTGTTTAATATTTTGGAAACTTTCTGAATAATTTGAGCTAGAGGAGTTTTTCTGAAAATTTTCCCCCAAGGCATTGGAAATGTCTTTAGCCGTTGAACATATATTTCCGTTCGATTTGATATGGACATGTTTATTTGATTTGTTTTTGCCACTAATTTTTCGAATCATGTCCCATATTTTCTTCGTTGGTGTTCTGGTATTCAGTTTGGAGACGTATTGCTGCCAAGATGCTTTTTTGGCCGATTTTATTGTTTTGCGAGCTTTTGCTCGCATATGTTTGGCATGGATAAGATTTTCTTTTGTTGGTTGTTTATTGAATTTCCGTAATGCAGATTTTCTTTTATTGATTGAAGTTTTAACTTCGTCATTAAACCAAGGTTTGTTTCTTTTTGAAAAAGTCGAGGATTTAGGAATACATTTTTCAGCAATATCAATCAATTGATCAGTAAAATCTTGTATATCATTTGCAGTTTTAAAAAGTTCAGGGTCGAGTTTTTCATTACATAATTGATTAAAATTTTCCCAATTTGCTTTACTCAAATTCCATCTGGGGTGACGATCCTCATGGGTCGATGCAATTTCTTCAATTACTATCGGAAAATGATCGCTCCCATGGAGATCGTCCACAACAGACCAATCGAAATCTAGATAAATATTTGGAGAGCAAATTGAAAGGTCTAAAGCAAAATAATTTCTTGTGGGAGAATGAAGATATGTTGGTTGTTTATCGTTAAATAAACATAAATCATTTTCAGCAATAAAATTTTCTATGATTTCTCCTTTGTCATTTGTATCCGAGCAACCCCATAATTTGCTGTGACTATTAAAATCTCCTAATAATATATAAGGACTAGGTAATTGATTTGTTAAATTTTCTAATTCTTGTTTAGAAAAATTATAGTGTGGTGGAAGGTAGACAGAACAAATCGTTATGGATTTGGATAAAGTGACGTTTACAGCAACAGCTTGTAAATTAGTGTTTACATCTATTTTTCTATGAGGAACGTCAGATTTTACCAGGATTGATGTACCTCCTGATGCCTTCTGATTATCCGTTGAGATATGATTGTACATACTGTAACCTTTGAAATTAATATTATCTGTAGTTTTCAAAAAAGTTTCTTGGAGACAAATGACATTAGGAGAAAAAAGTGTAGTTAAAATTAAAAGTTCGTTAAAATTGGCTTTCAGTCCTCGACAATTCCATTGAATTATTGACTTCTTATCCATGGTTGAATGGAGAGAAGATTAAAACAAGGAATTTAATCCTTTATCTTTTATTATTAGGCTTTAAGAACGTGGAGGGATCATGGTCCAACTCCATGTCCTCAAGGGCGCCGTACTGATTAGCCAGTTTTACTGGATCAGCAGACGCCCCTTTACTGTTTGGGTTTGATCCTTTATGCTTTTCTTTGCCGTTTTTTTCTTTTTGATCTGCTGTCCCCGACGTGGATCGGGAGTGAGATCTGCTAGAATGTTTGGGTTGTGAACTGGTCTGTGAAGTTTGTCTAGATTCTGTTCTTGAATGATGTGTAGATGTAGTAGGTTGTGACGATGTAGTAGGTTGTGAAGATGTAGGTTGTGACGATGTGGTTTTGGGTTTTACAGAAGAGGTGATAACTTTAGAATGGGGTTTAATTTCAAAATCTTTTTCATTAAATTGTGTAGATGTTTCTTTGGTTTCAGGTTTGGTGGAAAGGGATTGAACAACTTTGGCGAATGTGGTTTCTGGTTTATTTTGTTGAATTTTCTTGGCTTCCAAATATGTGACGTTTTGAGTGACTTTGATTTTCATAATTTCTTTTTCCGTTTTCCAAACTTCACAGACATTGGATTTTGAGAGATGATTTTTTCCGCAGTTCACGCATTTTGGAGAATTCTTGCAGTTGGTAGTGTGGTGATCGGTACCACCACACTTCTCACAAACAGATCCGTCAGGGACAGTGCAATCGTTTTCATGGTGCCCAAACCTCTGACAATTAAAACATCGCAGAGGATTGGGTACGTAGATTTCGACCGGTATTATTCTGTAAAAGATTTTCAGCGATTTCGGCAACGTTGTTGTGTTGAATGTAAGAAGTAATGTGTTGGTGTCGATAAGGTTTCCATCTTTTTTAATTTTGAATCTTTTACAGGCCGTAACTCCTTGTTCTTTCAAATATTCCACAATGCTGGCTTCTGTTTCCTGTTTTAGCATTCTGTCACGGATTATTCCTTTGCATGAATTTAATGTTTTGTGTTCCGTGACAGAGACGTTTAAGTTGTAGAATTTGTTAATTTTGAGAAGATTTTCCGTTTGTGATTTCCGATTTGTTTCTATCAAAAGGGTTCCGTTTTTCAATTTTTTAACATTTTTTGGCGTTCCGATAATAGCTTCAATCTGTTTTTCAATGACAAAAGGTGAAAGTGTAGTTACGGCCTTTTCTTCGTTGCTCGAAACCACTAAAAACCTTGCGAAATTTTCATTAGCTTTGAAATTGAATATAGCCGGTTCCGGGTCGTCATCTGATAAATCTAAAAATGCTCTTTTCCTAGTGTTGGATCCCATGGTGAAAAATTATGATTCGATAGCTATGCGCCCCACCCTCCTTGGAGCCCTACAAGGGGACGTTTAATGGAAATGGATCTCCTATTTCCAACGCCAAGGCTACATTGCTATTATACTCGATGACAGGACCAGAGTCCTTCCGCTCCACTTCTGTTTTATGATTCCCAACTATGCACCCAGATTTCAAAGAAAAATGAGGAACAGTTGGGACCCATCCCCACCCATATTCTCTCCCTCACAGAAGCTTCTGCTGAATTTCCCCAGTACAAGCCCACCGATTGATCCATCAGCCGCCGCCCATCAAATAACACTCAAAGATAGAGGAATAAGACAAAATTACACCCGGTTTGTACCATTAAGATACGTAAAAAAGAAAGAAGGAAGATAAGGACAAGCTGTGCGATTCTAGAGCTTGGCACGACTGAGCCGATTGATTCAGGCCGGATCTAGCCCAAACCCCTCTTCTATCTGAAATATGGGCCAAAATGATGTGTTGAAAAGCTGGAGATCCCTGGGCTTTTCTCAATCATCAGGATCCCTTCTTCCAGCATACGAGACGCCACTCACGGCAAACAAGTGGCTCCTGTTTTAACAAGGAATTTCATCCCCATTCACTACAGAAGGATTTTATTCCCTACAGACAAGGGAGGCCGAAAACGTTTGCTTAAATAAAAGCTTGGCTCTGAAAACAGGAGATTCTTTGCTAGATTATGGTAAGAAATTGTTGAGGTGATAAGTTTCAGAGAGAACAAAGGTTTTTATAAACTAATAAAGAATAAAGCTGTGTTAGATGATGACGAACACTTCAGAACTTCGTGATAAGTATCCAATTCTGTTAACATTGATGTAACATAAAATAACTTTGGGGTAACATGAAATGACAAGTTACTTATCTAATAACGTATACAAAATGCATCTTTTATTGTTTGATGTGCAGAGTGAAGGAGCATGAAAAAGTGACACATACACAGTACAAACATATACAGATGAGGTTTCTTCTTTGTGGTGCGCGACCCACCAGCAATGATGATACACGTACAAATGAAGCGTGGTAGTAACATGAGATAGGAAAGGTTTAAAAGGATAGATCTCGCGTAGTGAATTGTATAAAAAAATTTGGTAAGATGCATTTGAATAAATTGAATTACAAAATAATACCGGTCGAACGGACGATTGTTCTGTATGTTGGAGGCTTTTACCCAACTGCCACAGAAGCTGAAGGCAGCCACCTATTTCGAGGCACCGGGTGGTCTCGGCAATGGGACTGTTTTCGGTGGGGTCTTACCACTCTGCCACACTCCCGAAGGCAGCCGCCATATTTCTACCCCCCGGGCAGGCGCGGGGCCTTGTCCTGTTGAAGCAGAATCTATTTGGAGTGTTTACCTGATCACATTTCTCATTTGGTCGAGCAAACTTGCATAATACGCACCTGTTATTGTACTTTTCTTTGCTAGAAAGTCCAACATAATAACACCTTGTGCGTCCCAAAATACAGTTGCAATCACTTTTCCAGCGAGGGTTGCCTTAGGAACTGCTTTGGCTTCGGAGCTCACGGTCCTACCCACTGGCGACTGAGTTTTATTCTCTGGCCCAAGTAATCATGTAAAATTGTTGAAACGCTACCATTTGAAAAGTGTAAAGCATTCGCTATTTCTTCCACCTTAATTCGCCTATCAGAGAACACCAGACCCAGTACTTTGTTACACATTTCTTCATCGGTGGCATCTGATGGGTGTCAAGACGTAGTTTTCTAAAGACGTTCTACCACGTTTGAATTCCCCAACCCAAAATTTAACTTATGCATACGTCGGTGGAGAAGACTCATAAACATTGATCAACTCGCAATGATTTTCCTGGCCTGTTTTCCCTTTCAAATACAAGTACCGAATTTTAGCACGGTACTCAACTTTTGACGAAAAACTTGCTTTTGCATCGCTAGCCACGTTTGACGTCCAATATCTTATGAGTGAATGACACGACAAGGGTGCAACTTTGCCCTCATGCCTAAAGCATTGAAACAGGGCATGACATTCTTGGTTGTCTCGGTCCATTCGAAATGGGATAGGCTGGTTACTTATTGACGTTTTTAACCCTTGTCAAACAGTGACCAGTCTGCCTACGAGTTTTCCAGCGTTAACAATTGAGCCCCTCCAAGCGAATTTGTGTCTTCGAGCATTCCGTCATGATAAATTTTAACTGCGCATGCCCAGCCATTCAGAGGGGCCAGGGATATGGCTTTCTGTCTGAAGGTTCCCCTTGACTCACTGCTTGTATGAGCGAGCAGCGAAGGTTCCGGATGCGCAGGCTCGCCTGAACCTTCGCTGCTCGCATAGGCGATAAGTACCAATATCGCTTGACGGGGCCCAATTACTAGCATGTCGTAGTGATATCGCCGTATTTCGCTGTTGTCGCACACATCTCGCCACAACTCGTAGCTTGTCGGAAAAGCCTGAGGGAATTTTATACGATTTAATATTCTCGGGAAAAGTCGTAGTCTATGTGGGTGGAGCTTAATTCGTACTGATCTCGCAACTGATTCGAAGCAGGTCGTGTTAATTTCGTAATGTCGTAATTAGTCACAAGTTGCTGCGACATACTATGATATAATACCGAGAAATCACGAGTTGGCTTCGACACGACAAATGTACGATTTAGTATGAGTTCGTACGAGTTACGGACTATAAATTTTCACGATTATGCCGTAGATGTCGTGAGGGACTCGTAGGACAATTTTGGCCAAAGAAGACAGCAACAGCTCGGGCCAATCCGTACGACATGCCCCGAGCTTTAACTCATACTAACTCGGCCCATGTCGAAGAAATATTCGTGACTGTGTGACCGGTAAGTTAAACGCGACGTTGATTCTTTGTGATATATTGTCGGGAACCCGACATCATTTATTAAAATGTTGCCTTTTGGACTTTACAACCGACAACGCTTGGCGGTTGGTGTAAACGGCACAATTTCTTTAACCGCATAAGACTTAGTGGATAAGTACATTAGAATGAAGATAACTGTTTGTTTGTTTGTTTGATTTGAGGTTTAAAGTAACCCGTCAACACTAAAAGGATTCCTTTCAAAGACGTTACTTCCTATTTTGTGGGACTTTTACCCGATATTGAGATGGAATGACGCCTCTAGCCCTATCGCCTTATGAAACCAATAGGGTTTATAATCATGGTCTGTACGGTTCGCATCGCTTTGCCTGGGCAGGCTTAGATTCTCTAACGGGTTTACCAGTACTCGTGTGCGGTCGGTTTCAGTTCTGCGTGGAAGCATCATGCAACCCATCTGTTTCTTCAAGCCCCGATGGGCGGGGTCTGAAGATAACTATTTATAATTATCATTAAGGAAGGTAAATAGATATATGGTCGCGAATTCCGTTTTATGGCTTCGCTGACACGTCACAGTAGAACGAAATTTCCGACCATAAAAACGCCGCTTACCTCCACAAATGACCATTTTGAGACAATCACCCCCTAATACATGTAAAAAAAGACAACACTGCCGCCTCTGAATGTAAGAAGAAGCCGGGGGTATGAAAGTCTACATCCAGTCCACCAGGTTTCCGCTTAGGCAACACAGATCGTATACTGATCCGAGCCTTCCATTTTATGCGCGTGTCCATAGTCACGTTGTCTCTTGTCGCGGCAGAGAAGACCTATATATTTGGGTTGTGGGTTGACACGGTAAGACACAAACCAGACTGCTCAGCTCCACAGACTAGCAAGAGTCTTGTTTTGTTTGATTTGAGGTTTAACGCCCCCGTCAACACTGTATAGGTCATTTTGAGACATTGCTTCCAATTTTGTGGGACTTTTACCCAACAATGAGATGAAATGACAGCTCAAGCCCTGTCGCCCAATGAAACCAGTAGGGTTTATAAGCATGGACGGTTCGACTCGCATCGCTTTGCCTGGGCAGGCTTAGATCCTGTAAGCGGTTTACCAGTACTCGTGTGCTGTCGGATTCAGCTCTGCGTTGAAGCATCATGCAGCCAATCTATTTCTTCAAGCCCCGAATGGACGGGGCGGGCAAGAGTCTTGAAATTTTAGGTAGAGAAATTAGAGGTATTGTATTATCCAAGCAACGAACACAAAGGTCCTGATCAGACTGCGCAGATGCGCAGTCTGATCAGCACCTTTGTTGTTCGCAAAATGTTCGCAACTGCCATAAAGCATGTTTTCTCACAATGCAGCTGATATATAATCCACAAAAGGAGTCGCCAATCAACATGTTTTCGCATTTCTGCCAGTCTTCGTTGTTGTCTTGTCTCCAAGAGGATAGACGTGGCCTGCAAGGACACTTTTATGACGACGTAGATGGTTGTGTTTCCTTTGGCTGCCTTCGCCACAACCCTACCAACTTTTATTTGCTTGATTTGAGGTTTAACGTCCCCGACAACACTAGTCATTTTGGAGACGTTGCTTCTAATTTTGTGGGACTTCTACCCGACATTGAGATGAAATGACATTTCAAGCCCTGCCGCCCAATGAAACCAAAAGGCTTATATGCCCTGCATGGTCTAACTCATTACTTTGCCTGGGCAGGCTTTGTCCTAAGCGGTTTACCTGTACTCATGTGTGGTCAATTTCAGCTCTGCGTGGAAGCACCATGCAGCCCAGTCTATTACTCTCCAAGCCCCGATGGGCGGGGCGGGGCGGCCCGGTATCAGTGTAATTATTCAGTATGGAGAATTGTTTGCCACCTCTAAAGCTCAAGAATCGAAGCAGTGTTCAGGACACTTGAAATTAAGAAATAATTTACATTTGTCGAATAAAAATTACAGCCTGGCAAATGGTTCCGACATCACTGTTTTGTTTTGTTTGTTTGATTTGAAGTTTAACGCCCACGTCAACAATTTAAAGGTCATTTTGTAGACGTTGCTTCCAATTTTGTGGGACTTTTACCTGACCTTGAGATGAAATGACATCTCAAGCCCTGCCATCCAATGAAACAAATAAGGTTTATTAGCGTGGACGGGCCGACTCGCACCGCTTGGCCTGGGTAGGCTTACACCTGTGGACACAAAACTGTTCTAACTCCTATGAAATCAATGAATCTCTTTGCATCAAGTTAGTTTGATAAGCAAGTGTCATTCATCAAAGAATTCTAAAACCAGACCAAGCAATTGATTGGTTTCATGTTTGCAAACACTTAATGATTGGCATTTGAGATGTACTTTGATTGGACAGTGCAGGAGTCAGCAATGAAATGTACACCACCTTGTGTTTTGAATTTATTTGTGTCTGGCAGTTGACTGATAGGATGTTAGGATATATTGAATGATGTTTCAAGTCAAAATGAAATTAAATTTATCAAAGTTTGAACGGTTTTATGTCCACAGGTGTAGATCCTCTGAGCGGTTTACCAGTACCCGTGTGCGGGTCGGTTTCAGCTCTTCATGGAAGCATCATACAGCCAATCTATTTCTTCAAGTCCCGGTATGCGGGGGCCATATATCACTGTTTTGACATAGATTGTCATAACATGTCTTCTCAAAATCAGTTGCGCTTATGTCTCTATATACATCTCAAGTACATTTTATCCTATTGTTAGGACTCAACCATCACGAAAACACGCCTTTATAATTCTGATCCCTTGAACTACTTTTATACTGTAAAACTGGGGTTTACAGGGGAAAACCTTTTCTCTGGTTTCTGCTCTAAAATATAAATTGTGGGTGCTCGTTAGAACCGCATCGACGAGGCGGTTCTAACGAGTACCAACAATCTACGAGTATATTTTGGGCAGAAATAAGAAAAACATCAAAATTTTTCACCTGAAAAAAATCGGTTTTTCGGCAGTAAAATTTACAATGTTTTTGTATGGGGGTATATATGTAATGAGCAAAAAAGCTGTTCTCTGCAAAACCTTTTATAACATATTCAAAACGTAAAAGATTATATAGAGAATGGTATGTTTGTGGTATTTCTGTATAATATAATATATATAAACATATTGCAAACAAGCTTCCAACTAAATTACCCTAAACAATACAATAAAGCCCACTGCTACAAATATTTCCAGCACGCACATCACGAAAACACGCCTATATAATTTTGACCCCCTTGAAGGCTCACTTTTATACAGTAAAAGTGGGGTTTACAGGGGTAAACCTTATTTTGTCTTATTTCTGCTCTAAAATATAGAGTGTGGGTACGCATTAGAACCGCCTCGATGAGGCGGTTCTTACGAGTACCCACAATCAATATTTCGAGCAGAAAAAAAGAAAAATATCACAATTTTTCGTCTTAAAATTTTCGTTATTTCGGCGTTAAAGTTTACAATGCATAAATTTTGCATGTTCGTAATGTCATTAAGAGTTCCATTCAGACATCCGATAGTTGCATTCTGGTGGTCGCGAATAAAGTTTGAATCTAAGTCACGTGGGTTCTCGAGTCCTCTTCAAGCCCTGTTTTTGGCTACCCTGAACAAGGCTTTCATGACAACGTCTTCCAGTTGTTCACAATTCTGTGCCAGGCTTACGATTGTCAATATTGTCCAGTTCTCGTTTCATCTGACAGACGGACATCATCGGGCAGCAGGTTGTACAAATACAATCCATGAGAATACTGCCCTGAAATCAAAATCAAAGTACTGAGAGTACAGGTGAGTCGATTGTCTCTGAGCGTAGACGGGGAAAATAGACTTTGACCGAGACTTAAACTGTTTCCTTTAACCCTTAAATTGGATGTTTAAGCAAAAAGAGTAGACCCTGATCAGATGCGGCGTTCAGATCTGGGTCTACACTTGTTTTACTTAGCTGGGTCTACACGTTTTACAAAGCCCAATCAGTGATTTCAGTCCAGATTCTATAGCTTCAATAACAATAGCGCATCTATTATCTGCATGACTCATGCTGCAGGAGCTTGCGATCGAAGCACTCGTGAAAATTTTACGAGATGAAATATGTTTGGAATTTTTCGAAAAGAAAAATAATAAATTTTCTTTTTGGAAATAACAGTAATTGAACAGCTGCTCGCAACATGCTTCCACACTCGTGAAAATTTCTGGTGCATTACGAAAACACGCCTATACATATATATTGGTACTTATCGCCGAAAACATGTTAAGTTTAAGATGAACAATTGTGATAGTTTTCTTATTTCTGTTCGAAATATAGATTGTAGGTACTCGTTGGAACCGCATCTAACGAATACTCACAATCTATAGTTTAGATTGTAAACCCCAGTTTTACTATATAAAAGTGGGGTTCAAGATGGGCAAAAAGATATAGGCATGTTTTCGTGATGGTTTTCAACACAGTCGATGAAATATTGGCATTTAGCATTTTATACGAAAAACAAACCGAAAAGTAGTCCTGGATAATGTGAAAATAACATGATCTCGTTATTTTCCAAAGTGTGAAATTTTCAAATATATATATTTTTACAGTGACAAAAAAAAACTTTCTATTGTTTCGTATAAAAGCTTTGTTTTACTATTAAAATAAAGTGCACCCTCTTATATCGGCAAAATGGTCACTTGTTGTTGAAAATGTGCGATATATATACATTTTTTTTACTCCAAATAGAGGCTGTTGGTGCTTGTTAGAGACGCGTCATTAAGACGACCTCTAACGAGTACCCACAATCTATGACTTGGAGCAAAAACAGGAAACAATGTAAACCCCTAAAAACCTAAGTTTTCTCTGTATAAAGTAGGGTTTAGTGGGGTCATTGCACGGAATTGTTAACATGTGTATGACAGTGCATCTTTAGTTTGCTAAAGGAAAGCAGTGGCAGATAAGAATTTTTGATACCAATGTAGATTACATTTTTTCCTGTCCGATATGCAAAAAAAGCTGGTATCTTTCATGTTTCTATCATAGTAACTGTTTTAAAAATAGTGTATTCTCATTAGAACCGACTCCAACTGGTGTCTGCAATCGTGTTTCGCCAGATACATGTATTTATACATAAACTGTACAGCCGTGTAGCCTCCCAGCAGGCACACGTCGCATTAACGTCGGTGCAACGCACTGATGTAGATGTAACGTTGCATAATAGTCATGACGTTGCACCGACGTTGATGGGACGTTGCATAAAGGTCATGACGTTGCATCGAAGTTGATGTGACGTCATAATCACGTCATGTGCCTGCTGGGCTTTTACCCGTGTAGCCTCCACGTTTTTAAATAAGAAGCGGATCTCACAAAAGTGTTGATGACATGTTACTAGTGGGTTTAAGTCAAATCAACAATTTAGGTCATGCTGAGGTAGGACCTCGGTTTAAAGAACTAGACAAGCCCGTAAGCAAACTACCTCTGGTTTATGCCGTAAGGCAAGTAGCACTGGAGAAATGGATTGGGCTGCTTGATGCTTCCCCGCGGAACTGAAACTGACCACACATACATATATGTACATGTACTGATAAACCGCTTAGAAGGAATAAGCCTGCCCAGACAAAGTGGTGGTCAGACCGTACAATGCACACAAGCCTTTCGGTTTCATCGGGCGGTAGGGCTTGATCAGTCATTTCATTTCAATGTCGGGTAAATGCCCAACAAAATTGGAAGCAACATCTCCCAAATGACCTAAATAGTGTTGTCGGGAACGTTAAACATCGATTCAAACAAACAAAACATGGTGTTGTTGATTACAATTTTAGCACATTCTTCTTTGCGAACAGGTTAAAAGCCCTGCTTAGTTGAGTTGAGTATGACGAAAGGTTTTTTCTTGCACACCAGATAAGAAAACCCATAGTTTTAGTTTGGGATAGAAATTCTGTTCTAACCCTGGTGTTCATACCCCACATCGATTTTTCTCGCCAGCCTGATAAATGCACTGGTTGAATACGACCTCGTATGCGCCGTCGTTAAGGTTGACGTCACTTTACATCACTATTGTGTCATCACAATATGGCTGACGTCGGCAACCGAAGTGACTGCAGTCTTTAAAATCCACGCTCAGAAATGGAAGGTGTGCAAGAAAATGAATCCTACATGGGTGTGAGGGGTGGACAGAAATATCCGTCCCTCTTGATCACTGTCCAGCATCACGATGCCGGCAGTGACCCGCGGGACGGATTTTTTACATTCACGCCTCATATCCATGTAAGATTCTTAGGCTATATAATCTCTGGGTCAGACGTGTTATCTGTTACCTTAATTCTGTTTGACTCCCTCAGCTTCACTCGCATGGCCATCAGGGCCTGTGGAACGACGTACGGGAGGAGAAAGAACTCGTCCATTCTGGATGCCAACATGCACATCATACAAGGCATGAACATTAACGTGCATAAACCTGAAATAAAATAGTTTCTTTTCCTTAAACTTTTTTTTCGAAGGGAAACCCTTAAAAGGTACAGTGCAGGCCCAGATCAAACGCTGTCTTGTGCGGCGTCTGATTAGGTCTTTCACTGTTTGCAAAATGTACAACCACTTTCACTTAATTTAACGCCCATGAACTTAAAATGGGCTCTTTCAACATATATAACCCTTATCCTGCTGAATATTTAAATTAGCCACACCCCTTTCTAACTTTCAGCCAATGAGACAATATGGCATAATGTTTTCATTCAAATTCACAAACTGAACTATAGTGTAGATCCTGATCAGATGGAAGCCCTCTCATCTGGATCTACAGGCTGTTTGCAGATAGTGTAGATCCTGATCAGATGATTTCTGAAGAAGCCACCTGGTCTGGATATACACTGTTTGCGAAAGGTAGGGGTTGTGAACAGCAGGATAAGGGTTACCTGATAGAGGTATTTCAGGATAAAAGACTTCTTAATTCTGAAGCATGCCATCACGAAACTCCCACCCACTCATCCCCTTATATTTAGTTTATTCTAATTAATTTTAGTTCGACTGGTGTTAAAGCTTCAAGCTTATTTGAATCGCTCTTGAACATTTATCACACGCGCGAAAGAGAGCCAGTGACACCACTTCTACCCTTTCACACCTCGGTAGAGTGGGGCAGTGGTATTACGTGTCTTGCCCAAGGATACACCTCGGCTCCGGTGGCCGGATTCGAACCTAAAACCACTCCATCATAAGTCGAACGCGCTACTGCTGAGCTATCGAGGTCATCGAAAATAATTTTTCTTATATAGGTTGTTGGTACACGTTAGAACCGCCTCGATAACATGGAACCGCCTCGATGAGGTACCCATAATCTATATTTTGAGCAGAAATAAGAAAATATTACAATTTTTCATCTTAAAATTTTCCTTTTTTGTGAGAAACTTTACAATGTATTTGTATAGGCGTATTTTCGTAATGTTCTCGCCAGTGTTTGTCATACAAGCTATTAAAGGCTGCATGATGCTTCCACGCAGAGCTGAATCCGGCCCGCACACTAGTATCGGTAAACCGCTTAGAGGATCTAAGCCTGTCTAGGAACCGCGGTGCGAGGCGGACCGTCCATGCAAATAAACCCTATTGGTTTCATTGGGCGACAGGGCTTGAGATGTCATTTCATCTCAATGTCGGGTAAAAGTCCCACAAAATTGGAAGCAACGTCTCCAAAATGATCTTTACAGTGTTGACGGGGACGTTAAACCTCAAACAAACAAACTGTCTGACTCGGGAAGGCTCATGTGCGGTCAGTTTCAGCTCTCCGTGGAAACATCTTGCAACCCGATGGGCGGGGACCATATCTTCTTTCCATTTGAACATTCAGTGTAGCTTCATTAACTCGAACACAGATAGCTCATTTACCATGGCTAATTCGAACTCTAATTTTAGTCCCTAACAAATTCTTCCAATGGCCGTAGGTATTAAATATATTTGGATATTTTAGGGAAGTTTTCCTGATTCAATCTTTCAATGGTATGTTGTGTGTTCTCATTAGACCCTCCTCAATGAGGCGATTCTAATGAGCGGTATGTTGTGTGTACTCATTAGAATCGCCTCAATGGGGCGATTCTATTGAGTTCGCACGACATACCTTTATTCAATCGAAAATCGTAAAAATATATTTAAGTGACCCACATTATATCTCATGGTTAGGCGCTCAGTTTTTTAACTGCCTATATCTCGAACAAATGTCTATGGTCCCAAAGGTATTCGAGTTACTGAAGTTCGACCGTGTACTTACAGCCTCCACAGTCCTCCATACAGCCACATATCTGGGTGCTCCAGCCTCGGCCCTTCACTCCCCCGGAAGATTTATTGTCTCCGCCCATATTCACAACCACGTTTGTATTCTGAGCGTTTGCCTGAAAATGAATGAGTGAGATAGTGTTCGAGTTTTACCAACAGCTAATGTCATACGGAGACGTGACCTCGGTTAAAGACTCATCCGAAAGTCTGGAGAAGCCCCTTGCCTGAAAATGTGTTTGTATTGGAGTTTAACACCCCAGTCAACACTATTTTAGGTCATTTTTGAGTCGGTCAGTTTACCTATCCACACTTGTCCTGGGCAGGCTTATACGTAAAGCACATTATTTCACCTTGAATCAGCTGAATGGAGAGAATGACCGTAGAAAAGATTTCATGATCTATCTTCATGAAAGAATGTTGCCGACCCCGGCAGGCAGGTATCGAACCCGCGTCCTCCTAAGCACCAGTCAGACGCGAATCCGACTGAGCTACCGAGGCCAGCTCTTGCCTGAAAATACATGTGCATTAAGTTGAAACAAACAACCCTGGGGCCCGTACAAACTTTGATTGGCTTCATTTCATTTTGATATGACATACTAACTTCCTGTCAGTCAAGTGCTACCGAGGTACTAATACAAAACATTTCGCTGCAGACCCATGCAACAGCCAATCAAAACACACCTTAAAAGAACATACATTAGACCTAAAAATGGAGTGAGTGAGTGTTTGAGTTTTACGTCCCACCAACAGCTAAGGTCATACGGAGACGGGACCTCGGTTTAAAGACTCATCCGAAAGTCTGGAGAAGCCCGGGATCGATCCTGCGACCCCTGGTTTACAAGGCGAGTAACGTAACCACTACAACACGGAGGCTTCTACCTAAAAATGGAATAAGTGCTTGTCAAAATGATTGAGATCAATCAATGTACATGTATATTGCTTGATCCATTTTTAGAATTCTTTGATTGACAAACTGGTCCTTCCCCCGCCCATAGGGGCTTGAAGAAATATATGGGCTGCATGATGCTTCCACGCAGAGCTGAATCCGGCCCGCACACTAGTACTGGAAAACCGCTTAGAGGATCTAAGCCTGTCCAGGAACCGCGGTGCGAGGTGGACCGTCCTTGCTAATAAACCCTATTGGTTTCATTGGGGACAGGGCTTGAGATGTCATTTCACCTCAATGTGGGGTAAAAGTCCCACAAAATTGGAAGCAACGTCTCCAAAATGACCTTTATACAGTGAAAGGGAGAAAAGAGATAGAAGAGATAGTGAGGGAGAAAAAAGTGAGGGACAGGATTTGAAAAATAAACAGAAGAAATAACAGCATCCCCCTCTACCTTTTCCTGCTTCAAGATCAGCAGGCCTTGCCCAACTGTAAGCCCCAACTACCACAGCGACCCATATAAAGCGTAAGAAACAAATAGCTGTTTCCGCCGCTTTAACATGCCAAAAAAAAGCTCGGTAGGTCAATTAAACATTTTTATTTTTTTTTATCAACTTTTTATTTGATGGAAAATGAGCAGAAATCTTTAAAACGGCTTTATACCAACCATTTACCAGAAAACATTCAAATAATGAGGTTTAGAGCACCAAGGAAGCAAAAGAACAGGCTTTTAAGTATTAGTTTGGCATTTTTGACAGTTTTATGATATTTTATCAAAAATACTAGAAAATATAAAGGTCGGAAGGTAAAAAAAATCTTTTTATTTAATTTTTTCTGGATGCCCATAAAAATTGTGTCGGCACAAAAAAGTCAGGGTCGGTCGGGTTAGCGGAAACTTAGCTATTTTTAGGCCAAAACAGCGGAGTAACCCATTTTGTACCAGAAACCCTGAAACGGGTACCCTGACAAATAGTGCTGGCCCAGATCAGACGCCGCAGAACGCGGCGTCTGATCAGGGCCTACACTGTTTGCAAAAAGTTCAGCCAATTTCCAAATAAATTTTGAAGAAAACACAACCTGACACACCCATGAAGATTCCATTTGGTATAAAAAATGGTTAATGGACATGCGTAAAGTGCGTAATGAACAACGCAGCGCAAATGATAGGTATGGTATCTTTTCGGGGTAGTTTGCAAACCTGAGAAGTGACAGGAGCATAAGTATTGTGGTACGTTGGTCCCTGTTGGGGTGGTGCTCCATACTGTGGTCCTCCGTAATGTGGCCCGCCGTGGTGATGTGGTGGATGGTGTCCGTAGTCATGGGGATATGGATAAACTTCTGGGGGCGGTCCACTTTTGCTCATTGTTGCTCTGAAATTGAGATAAAAAAAAAAAAAAAAAAAAAAACATTTATAAGACGATTTGTGGGTTCAACTTGTGAGTTTTGCTTAAAAACTCAACACGATGAGGTTGGAGTTTCTAATTTACCCACAAAGACCGGCTCGGAAAACATTGGTCTGCAGTAGGCAAATTTATAGCCATGAACCAGGGCGTGACAATAGGTATACAAAAAAGATCAGCCTGTGCATTGTCGAAATAGCTATCAATAAACACTTGTCTTGATTGGTAGACGTGCAGGCTGATCCGAGTCTTCGCTGGTCGTGGGTTATAAAACTTTTCATGCTCAATTCACTTGAGCACGAAATTTGTCCTACTCACAAATTTTAAAATGCCAACAATTGTTGGCATTTTATAATTTGTGAGCAGGACAGACAACATTCGTTGCTGATCTGAGCAGACAAAATGTCTCATTTGTTAGTATTCTAATAATTATGACCATTTCAATTTGCATGCTCAAGTGAGCTGAGCATGAACAAATATAATCTTGGGGCCTGGTCTTGCTGTAGATTTTGTCATCCCTTGCTAAAATAGTGTAGATGTTGACGAAGTGAATCAGTGTCTCAAGATTATTCTAATGTGCTTCTACAAGAAACGTGCTGGAGTCCATTGGAACAGTTTAGCTGGGTAAGGGCATATTTTTGGTTTTGGTTTGGAATTTAACAACCAGGGGCCAGTTGTTCAAAACTAACGACGTCGTTAGTTAACGTATCGTTAAAACTTTGATCATTAAATATGGCAAATATGCTGAAATTTTTGCTGAAAAAATGTGAGCAGCTTTTGCAGACGCAAAAGCTGCTCACATTTTTTCAGCAAAAATACCAAAATTTATGATATTGTACTTGCTAGAAGAGTTCACAATATGACCACTAACGAGCTCGTTAAGCTAACGATGCTTTGAACAACTGGCCCCAGGTAAAGACTATTTAGATTATATCGAGCCTAGCTATAGGTTGATGCAGGCTAAACACAATCGGTTACTGAGCTTAGTGCATATATAGTCTGATTACCGTCCTTCTTTGAGAATGATCGTAGAAAATATATCATGATAAATATCTACTGTAAAATGTTGCCGACCCGGTTAGGATCGAATCCGCGGCCTAATGCTTCTGTAGAGATAGTAACTTCAATAATTTGACAGTTTTGGGACAATTAAAAATTGTTCGAAATTTGGATATTGTGAGCCACAGAGAGTGCACTAAATAGTACCCCGGGACATTGGCAGTGCGCCAGGGTCTACACTGTTTGTTAAAGGTACAAGAAGTTTAAGGATTTAACGGAACAGTCTAAGTCCAAGGCCCCGGGGTTATAAACTTTTTTTCGTGCTCAACTCACTTGAGCACGAGAGTTGAAATGCTCAAATCAAAATACAAACAAGTGAGGCTTTTTTCTGCTCAGATCAGCAAAGATAATTTAAAAAAAAATGAGAAGAACACATTTTGTGATCAAGTGAGTTGAGCATGAAAAATGTTCTCTAAGCTCGGGGCCATGTTTATAGTCTTCATACTATGACAATCGATCTGACATTTTTCATTCACCTTATTTGCATTATCTGCTGGTTCCTAGTCTGAAGGTTATCAGTGTTGGAAAAACAGGTAACCAGACCCCCCTGACCTTGAAAGGTCAGGGGGGTCTGGTTACCTGTTTTCCCAACACTGATAATCCTCAGACTAGGAATCAGCAAATAATGCAAATAAGGTCAATATTTCTGCTCAACACCCAGATTGTTGCAATCGTTAGGCCTAACGATTACCAACACTGTGTTTTTCAGCAGAAATAAGAAGTAAAATGAATTCTGTAAACCCCGTGCAGTTTCGCTTTAAAAAGTGGGATTGATGGGGGAGGGGTTAAAATTATATCAGCGTGTTTTCGTGACGCAGTTCTATTTGCGCTTTCATTTTCACTGCTCATCAAATCGAATTGTGTTTGCACTTTTTCCCCAGTGTTTATTTATTTATTTTGAAGCATTGAACACTACAGACCTTAATGTCCATGAATTCGTTTGTTTTGGATTCACGGCTTTTACAAAATTATTTCATTTATGTCTTTGTTGAGGTTTAACGTCCTCGTCAGCACAATGTAGGTCATTTTGGAGACGTTTCTACCAGTTTTGTTGGACATTTACCCGACATTGAGATGAACTGACATCTCAAGCCCTGTCGCCCAATGAAACCATGGACGGGCCGACGACTCGGATCGCTTTGCCTGGGCAGGCTTAGATCCTCTAAGAGGTTTACCAGTTCTCGTGTGCGGTTGGTTTCAGCTCTGCGTGGAACCATCATGTAGCCCATTTCTTCAAGCCCCGATGGGCGCGGCCGTTCATTTATATCGAGCAGATTGCTAATCAAAGACCACCCGGCATTTCCGAAGCCCCCGCCAATTGGGGCTTGAAGAATGATGCTTCCACACAGAGCTGAAACCGCCCGCACATGACTACTGGTAAACCGCTATGTGCGAGTCGGACTGTCAACCTTATTGATTTCATTAGGATCAGGGATTGAGATGTCATTTCATTTCAATGTCGGGTAAGAGTCCCACAAACTTAAAAGCAACGTCTCCAAAATGGAGTCGATTGGGACGTAAACCTCAAATCAAACAAACATAAACCCGGCATTTCCGCGTCTCTCCATGTTATAGTGAATTATTTATTTATTTCTACTTATTATTTCTTTCTTTCTACTTATACTGGCTACGTGGCGACAATGGGCTGAAAATGTACATACCAAAGTATATTTGCTAATGTTGGCGATGCCTTTCAAAATGCAAAATGATAAACATTTTTGACTTACATTGACCGTAACCTCCTTAGCTCTCCGGATGACCAGTGAATGAAAAGAGTTCACAAGACCAGCCCATGCGGATCGGTAGCTCAGACATGTATACTGCATGACAAAAGAATTACAGCATGCACTTTTTAGACGACATTTTGAAACAAGCGTCAAGTTAGAAACTTATTCGCTATTAGCTATTCGATAATAACGAACACGTTACTTATTCGATATTCAAAATTATCATAGACCCGAAAATAAATACTTAATAAAAATATTTTATCGCCTTTCGCCTTTCCTTGTATTGGCGTTGTACGGCCCAGTCAACGCTATTCAGGTCATTTTTGAGCCAGTCAATTTACCTAACCACACTTTTCCTTGGCAGGCGTATACGTAGCCAATTTACCAGTACGGTGTACACTGATTTGTCCAAAACTAACAACTGCCCTTCTTGAATCAGCGGCAAGTGACAAAATGAGCGTAGAAAAGATTTCTTGATAAATCTCTACAAAAGAATGTTGCCCATCCTGGCAGGTATAGAGCCCACATCTTCAGATCACCAGTGACACGCGCTTTCGACTGAGCTACAGAGACCGGCTTCGCCTGGGATAAAAAGAAAAGGAAATGAAAGACAATGAGTGCATACAAAGCCTGCTTAAACTGCACTATATGTTACCAAGTTCGAGCTCCCCCTTACACTAGCTTGCAAATTCAATGAGAATTGGTGCACAGTGACTGCCTGCATCGAGCAACTAGGGGGTACATTGTGAACAGCGACAGCCTCTCAGTCGAGCTCACTTTTACCATAGCTACGGAGTAAAATTGATAAGAATAAGTGCACACAAAGGACATGCACTGAGTAGTTAAGAGACACATTCGTCGGACCAATTCTGAGAAATATATGACAAACAATTTGCTATATCAACCGCAATATATTGGCGGAAAAGTCTAGTTCCCTGTTACCCTAGCTAGGGAGTTTTCAAGTCAATGAGAATTAGTGCACACAAAGAACCGACACCGAGTAACTAAGAGGCACATTTGGAAGAATTCGTCTGGCCAATTCTGAGACATATAAAGAACTATATGCTATATCAATCGCAATATATTACCGGATGTGAAATGTCTAGCTCCCTGTTACCCTAGCTAGGGAGTTTTCAAGTCAATCAGAATTAGTGCACATTAAGATGCACATTTGAAAAGAAATGCGTCGGGCCTGTTCCGAGAAATTTATAACAAAATATTTACTATATCAACCGCAATATATTGGCAGGTGTCAAATGTCGAGCTCCCTATTACCCTGGATAGGGAGTTTTCAAATCAATTAGAATTAGGGCGCACAAAGAACCGAATCGTCGGGCCAATTCTGAGAAATATATAACAAAATATTTGCTATAACAACCACTATGTTCTGGCGGTTGCCTTCGGTCGAGCTCCATGTTACCATAGCTACAGAGTCTTCAATTTAATGAGAATTAGTACACACATATCACATACACTGCCCAATAAAAAGGCACATTTTAAAACAAATTCGCCAGGCCAATTCTGAGAAATATTTACTGAAATATTGGCTATGTAAACCTCACTGAACTGGCTGGTACCAAACCTACGAAAGAGCATTAGGGCCAGGTATACTTTTTTTCTTTTGACAGGTATCTCGAAATTTCGAGTTACTAAGTCGAAATTTCGACTTAGTAACTCGAAATTTCGACTTAGTAACTCGAAATTTCGACTTAGTATCTCGAAATTTCGACATATTACTCGAAATTTCGACTTAGTATATCGAAATTTCGACATAATAACTCGAAATTTCGACTTATTAACTCGAAATTTCGACTTAGTATCTCGAAATTTCGACTTAGTATCTCGAAATTTCGACTTAATAACTCGAAATTTCGACTTACTAACTCGAAATTTCGACTTAGTAACTCGAAATTTCGACTTAGTAACTCGAAATTTCGACTTAGTATCTCGAAATTTCGACATCCTATCTCGAAATTTCGACTTAATATTTCGAAATTTCGACTTAGTATCTCGAAATTTCGACTTACGAGATATTAAGTCCTATACACACAGTTAATGTTAAACAACCCCCAGCCTTGAAAACAAGTTTACATCAAGCAGATTATGCAAATTATGTGATAACATTGTGAGACTATGGTCATTATCGGCTTACTTGTATCGTGTAAACGCCAATGACCTTTCTCGGTGTATTTTTTCACATGTTCTTTCATTCTTCTTTCTCTCTATATTGGCCAATGTTAATTTTATCAAATATTTCTCAAGAACTATAAAACTAGGGGCCCAAAACATATGTCTCATGTAAGAGTCAGAGGGTTTTCTGTCTCATCAGGACGTCGCGCATTCAATCCCGTTTCACAGCCCCCGCCCAACGGGGCTTGAATAAATTAATCGGCTGTCAACGCAGAGCTGAAATCCGACCGCACAAGAGTACTGGTAAACCGCTTAGAGGAGGTAAAGCGGTGCGAGTCCGACCGTCCATGCTTATACACCCTATTGGTTTCATATCGGTTTCATTGGGCGAACGGGGGGCCCCCGCCCATCGGGGCTTGAAGAAATATATGGGCTGCATGATGCTTCCACGCAGAGCTGAATCCGACCCGCACACGAGTACTGGTAAACCGATTAGAGGATCTAAGCCAGCCCAGGCAAAGCGGTGCGCACGGGTCGGGCCGTCCATGCTTATAAACCCTATCGGTTTCATTGGGCAACAGGGCTTGAGATGTCATTTCATCTCAATGTCGGGTAAAAGTCCCACAAAATTGGAAGCAACATCTCCAAAATGACCTTTACAGTGTTGACGGGGACGTTAAACCTCAAATCAAACAAACAATGCGACAGTGCTTGAGAAGTCATTTCATCACAACGTTGGGCAAAAGTCCCACAAAAGTGGAAGCGACGTCTTCAAAATGACCTATACAGTGTTGACGGGGAAGTGAAACCTCAAATCAAACAAACAAATTCAACCCCGTTTCAGTAAAATAAAAGCGGGCTAAAAGTCATATTTGACAGGGTTTTTTTTCGGTATCAAACTTTCTCATCGTGTGCTGTAAAAATCATGTATATATCAAAGCAGTGACAGCACTGGTGGGTCGATTGTCTTCGAGTGTGGATTTGAACATGTTTCGTTTATCCTTTAAATTCCTATACTATATAAGCAAAAATAGTAGATTCTGATCGGACGCCGCACTTGGGTCGATAAATTATCAATTGACAAAGTTACTAACTACAGAAGCTTCCCGCCTTCTATTGACCTCGTGACTATCACTGACCATGTTCAAAATCCAGGTCGATCTATTTATAGCAGCGCTATAGTCTTTCGTTGTGACGTCAGTGCGCCAAGTAGACTGGGCCGGGGAACGTGGACATTGCAAACAGTGTAGACCCTGATCAGACGCCGCAGAAGAGAGCTTCATTAAATAACCGGTACGGTCATGTGTAGATGGTCAGCGATAGTCAGGTGGACAATAGCAGGCGAGAAGCTTCTCTAGGTTGTTGTTACTTTGGGTCGAATGAAAAAAAATCGACCCAAAAGATGGTAAACTATGCAACACGAACACCATGACTAACTTAACAAAGCAACAACCGGACAGAAAATGCGGTATCAGAATACGTTGCGTGTTCAAGATGTATCATTTTGACTGAGCAGCAGATTCCTAGACCCTTCGTTTCATCCCATCGGTCAGACGTCGAAATTGATGGCTGGTCAGCTCTAGCCACGCGTATGTGTGGTGGTGGTGGTAGGGGGGGGGGGGCGTGGGTGTGTTCAATGTTCTGTATTCGACGCCCAAGAATCTCCCAAATATGTTCAAGGGGATTCAAATCCGGGCGTCTAGCTAGCCAAGCCAATGTCTCAATTCCGTAACGGCGGGGTCTAGCACACAGGTCCAGTGGCAAATGATTCGTTCTCAAAATGAGGCATGACTTCTGGCGCTAAACATGCAAAAATATCCAAACTCCATATTTAAACCGTGATAATGAAGTTGTGGAAAGTTGGTTCTGAGATATGAGGTCTTCTTTCAACTCTGAGTTGACCATAACAAGATTACTGTTATGGCTAATCCCTATTCAGAGTTGAATACACAGCGCAGATCACAGAGTCAGTTTCGAGCTAGTATGTCGAAATTTCTAAATAGTATGTCGAAATTTCGAGTTGGTATGTCGAAATTTCGAGATAGTAAGTCGAAATTTCGAGTTATTAAGTCGAAATTTCGAGATAATAAGTCGAAAATTCGAGATATTAAGTCGAAATTTCGAGTTATTAAGTCGAAATTTCGAGATATTATGTCGAAATTTCGAGATATTAAGTCGAAATTTCGAGTTATTAAGTCGAAATTTCGAGATACTAAGTCGAAATTTCAAGATATTAAGTCGAAATTTCGAGTTATTAAGTCGAAATTTCGAGATACTAAGTCGAAATTTCGAGATATTAAGTCGAAATTTCGAGATACTAAGTCGAAATTTCGAGATACCAAGTCGAAATTTCGAGTTACTTAGTCGAAATTTCGAGATAGTAAATCGAAATTTCGAGATAATAAGTCGAAAATTCGAGATACTAAGTCGAAATTTCGAGATACGAGTCAAAAAAATAAAAGTTAAAGTGGCCCCTAATGCTCTTTCGTACAAACCCGAGCTCCCTGTTACCCTAGCTATGGAGTTTTCAACTCAATGAGAATAAGTGCACACAAAGAACATACACTGAGTAATGAGGAGGCACATTTTAAAACAAATTCGTCAGGACAATTCTGAGAAATATACAATGTATAACAAAATATTTGCTATATCCACCGTATTATATCGGCGGGTGGCAAACGTCGAGCTCTCTGTTACCATAGCTAGGGAGTTTTCAAGTCATTGGGAATTAGAGCAAACTAAGAGCCGACGATGAGTAAATGAAAGACACATTTTGAAAGGAATGCGTAAGGCCTATTCTGAGAAATATTTAACAAAAATATTTGCTGTAACAACCGCTATGTCCTGGTGGGTGCCTAAAGTCGTGCCCCCTGTTGCCTTAGCTATTCAGTGTTCAATTTAATGAGACTTAGTGCAATTAAAGAACATGCACTGCGTTATCAAAAGGCACACTTTTAAAGAAACTCGTCGGGCCAATTCTGAGAAATATATACTGAAATATTAGCTACACCAACCTCACAGAAATGGCAAGAATATAAGAATCTTATATGGGTGTGAGGGGTGGATAGAAAAATCCGTCCAGAGGGTCAGTGTCCGGCATCGCGAGGCTTGCCGAGTGATGCCGGACAATGATCCCGAGGGACGGATTTTTCTATCCACCCCTCACATCCATATTGGATTCTTTTTCTTGCATACCTTCCATTTCTTAGCGCGGAATTTCAATGCTGCAGTCGCTTCGGTAACCAACGTCCGCCATATTGTGTTGACACTGCAGGAAATGAAAGTGACGTCACGGAACGTGCATGACGTCAACCTTAACGACGGCACACACAAGAAGGTCGTAATCAACCAGTGCATTTATCAAACACGCGATTATATTCGATTTGGGGTCGGAACACCAGGGTTAGATCATAAATTTCTATCCCAGAGTAAAATCGCGGATTTCCTTGTCTGGTGTGCAAGAATAAACGTTCCTTGCTACGGAGTTTTGAACTCGATGGGAATAGGTGCACACAAAGAATATGCGCAGAGTAATCAAGACGCACATTTTGAAAGAATTCGTCGGACAAATTCTGAGAAATATGTAACAAAATATTTCCTTTACCAAGCGATATGTACTGGCGGGTGCCTATAGTCGAGCTTCCTGTTACGCTGGCTACAGAGTTTTCAACTAAATGGCAACACATCGAAGTCGAGCGTCATGTCAATGAGAATTGGTGCACACAAAGAACCGACACCGAGTAACTGAGAGGCACATTTTGAAAGAAATTCGTCGGGCCAATTCTGAGAAATATTTAACAGATTATTTGCTATAACAACCCTGGCGGGTGCCTACAGTCGGGCTCCCTGTTATCTTAGCTGTAGAGTTTAATGAGAATTAGTACACACAAAGAACATTCACTGCGTAACCAAGAGGCGCAATTTAAAACAAATTCGTCGCACCGATTCTGAGAAATACATGCTGAAATATTAGCTACACAAACCTTGCTGAACAAGCTGGAATCAAAACTCAACCTCCCTGTTACCATAGCTACGGGGTTTTCAACACAATGACCATAATTATACACAAAGGACATACACTGAGTAATCAATACGCACATTTTAAGAGAAATTCGTCGGAGCAGTTTTGAGAAATAGATAACAAAATATGTCCTATACCAAGCGATATGTGCTGGCGGGTGACTAAAGTCGAGTTCCCTGTTACCCTAGCTACGGAGTTTGACAATTAGTGCACACAAAGAACATACAATGATTAATCAAGAGGCACATTTTAGAAGAAATTCGGCCAGCCAATTCTGAGAAATATTTAACGAAATATAAGCTATATCCATCACGTGAACAAGTTCGTGAAATGAAGACCCCCCCCCTCCCAGGGATACAGATTCGTATAAGTCCTTGACTTTCTTCTGAATCCCTTTTGTATTGTGTCATTTATTTACACTTTGTATTTGTATGCTTGCTATACGAATAAAATATGTTTAAACCAAGACCCCCTAAACCCCCACTTTATATAGAGAAAACTGGGGTTTACGGGGGTATGCATTATTTTTCCTATATTTCCTCCAAGACATAGGTTGTTGGTACTCGTTAGAACCGCACCCACAACCTATGTTTACAGTATAAATAAAAAAAAAATATCACGGATTTCCATCTGAAAAGTAGCCAATTTTGAGGTACGAAACAAATGCACTATGTCGCACAGGTGTGTTATCGTAATGAATCTAAATATACAGGTGTGTATCAAAACTTGAGCTCCTTGATATCCTAGCTATAGAGTTTTATTTTAAACTCCATGAGAATAAGTGCACACAGTGAACACACATGGAATAATCAAGAGGCACATTTTAAAAGAAATTCTTCGGGTCAATTCCGAGAAATATATACTGAAATATTAGCTAAATCAACCTCACTGAAATGACAAGTGCCAAATTTCGAGCTCCAAGTTATCCTAGCTACAGCGTTTTCAAATCAATTAGAATACGTGCACACAAAGAACAAACACTGAGTAATTAAGAGGCACGTTTTAAAAGAAATTCGTCGGGCAAATTCTGAGAAATATACTATATTAACAACAATGTATCGGCGGGTGGCACAAGTCGAACTTCCTGTTACCCTAGCTAGGTGAAATATTAGCTACACAAACCTCACTGAACTAGCAGGTACCAAAAATTCGAAATCCCTGTTACCCTAGCTACGGAGTTTTCAAATCAATGAGAATAAGTGCACAAAAAGAATATACACTGTGTTATCAAGGGGCAAAATATTCGTACCAATTCTGAGCAATACATACCGAAATAGTTCCAATAACAAGCGAGATGTACTGACGGGTGCCTAAAGTCGAGCTCCCTGTTACACTAGCTACGGAGTTTTCAAATCAATGACAACTAGTGCACACAAAGAACATGAACTGAGTAATCAAGTGGCACATTTAAATGAAATTGGTCGGGCCAATTCTGAGAAATATATACTGAAATATTTGCTATGTCAACCTAAATGTACTGGAAGTCCTAGCTCCCTGATAACCTAGCTAACGAGCTTTTAACTCAGTGAGAATAAGTGCACACAACAAACACAGACTGAGTAGCCAAGAGGTACTTTTGAAAGAAATTCGTCGGACCAATTCTGAGACATGTATACTGAAATAATACCTAAACCAACCTCACTGAACTGTCAGGTAGAAAAATGAGCTCCCTGTTATCCTAGCTGCGGTGGTTTTAACTCAATGGGAATAAGTGCACACAATAAACACAGACTAAGTAATCAAGAGGCACTTAGAAAGAAATTCGTCGGACCAATTCTGAGAAATGTATACTGATATAATACCTAAACCAACCTCACTGAACTGCCAGGTACAAAAATGAGCTCCCTGTTACCCTAGCTGCGGAAGTTTTAACTCAACGAGAATAAGTGCACACAAAGAACACACACTGACTAATTAAGAGGCACATTTAAAAACAATTGTTGGGCTAATTCTGAGAAATATATAACAAATTATTTGCTATATTAACCGCAATATACTAGCGGGTGGCAAAAGTGAAGCTCCCTGTTAGTCGAGCTAGGGAGTGTTCAAGTCAATGAGAATTTGAGCTTAGAAAGATCCGTCACTAAGTCGAAGATTGTGAAAGCATTCGTCGGGCCAATTCTGAGAAATAAATAACAAAATATCTGCTATAAAAACCGCAATGTTCTGGCGGGTGCCTAAAGTCGAGCTCCATGTTACCTTAGCTGCGTAGTTTTCAATTTAATGAGAATTAGTACACACAAAGAACATACACTGCGTAACCAAGAGCCATATTTTAAAAGAAATTCGTCTGGCAAATTCTGAGAAATATATACTGAAATAGTTCTCACACCAACCTCACTGACATGGCGGGTTCCAAATCTCGAGCCCACTGTTACCCCAATTCTGGAGTTGTCAACAATGAGAATAAGTGCACACAAAGAACATACACTAAGTAAATGAAGAGGTACATTTTTAGAGAAATTCGTCAGGACAATTCTGAGAAATATATCGTCCCACGAGTGCAAGAGGGTACTATCAATGCAAAGAAATAAAAGGTAGATAGCACCTTCTTGCTCTCACGGGACGATATTATAAACTATTTACTATCCCAAGCGATATGTACTGGTCTAAAGTCGAACTCCCTTTAACCCTAGCTTCGGAGATTTTAACTCAATGGTAATTACGGCACACAAAGAACATACGCTGAGTAATCAATAGGCACATTTTAAAAGAAATTCGTCGGGCCAATTCTGAGAAATATGTACTGAAATATAAGCTATATCAACCTAAATGTACTGGCGGATACCAAAACTCGATACCCTGGCTAGGGAGATTTCAACTCGTTGGGAATAAGTGCACACAAAGAACACACAATGAGAAATCAAGAGGCACAGTTTAAAAGAAATTCGTCGGGCCAATTCTGAGAAATATATAATGAAATGTCAGTTAGACCAACCTCTCTGAAATGGCAGGTACCAAAACTAGAGCTCCCTGTTACCCTAGCTACGGTGTTTTCAACTCAGTGAGAATAAGTGCGCACAAAGAACATACACTGAGCAATCAAGATGCACATTTTGAAATAAATTCGTATGGCCAACTTTTAGAAATGTAAAGCATTTTTTTCAATATCAACCGCAATATATTGGGGTGGCAAAAGTCGCACTCCCTGTAACCATAGCTAGGGAGTTTTCAAGACAATAAGAATTAGTGCACACAAACACTCACTGAGTAACAAAGAGGCACATTTTGAAAGAAATTCGTTGCGCCAATTCTGAGAAATATATAACCAAATTTGTTCTAACAACCGCTATGTTCCAGTGGTGCCTAAAGTCGAACTTCCTGCTACCTTAGCTGCGTATGTTTCAATTTAATGAGAATCACTACACACAAAGAACTTAAACTGCGTAATAAAGAGGCACATTTTAAAAGACAACCGTTGGGCCAATTCTGAGAAATATAAACTGACATTTTAGCAACACCAACCTCACGGAACTGGCAGGTACCAAAACTCGACCTCCTTATTATCCTAGCTACGGAATTTTCAACTCAGTGGCAATTAGTGCACACAAAGAACATACACTGAGTAACCAAGCAGAACATTTTAAAAGAATCGTCAGGGCAATTCTGAGAAATATATAACAAACAATTTCCTATACCAAGCGACATGTACTGGCGGGTGCCTTAAGTTGAGTGCTAGAGAGCTTTCAACTCAATGAGAATAAGTGCTAACAAAGAAGGCGCACTGAGTAATCAAAAGGCACATTTTAAAAGAAATTTTTGTCAGGCAAATTCTGAGAAATATATACTGAAACATTATCTAAATCATACTCACTGAAATGGCAGGTACCAAACCTAGAGCTCCTTTTTACCCTAGCTGGAGAGTTTTCAACTTAATGAGAATAAGTTCACACAAAGAACATACATAGAGTAATTAACAGGCACATTTTAAAAGAAATTTGTCAGACCATTTCTGAGAAATATATAACAAATGATCTGTTGTGTACCAAATATCAAAGACACGGGCCATCTGGTTTCTGACAAGAAGATTTTCAAGAGTTTTTCCTATATATCTCTATGTTAAATATATGGACTCCTTTGCGGGGCCAAAATGGCCCCTGTGCTATAATTTGAATAAATTTTGTAGTGGTCCTCTAGACAAAGCTGTGTCCAAAATATCAAAGGCCTTGGCCTTCTGGATTCATTTAATGATTTTCCCCATACCATTATGTAAAACATGTGGCCCCTGGGCGGGGCCATTTTTGGCTCCAAGGATATAATTTCAACAATCTTGGCAGAGGTTCACTGGACGAAGCTGTCTGCCAAATATCAAAAGCTTGGCCTTTTCGTTTCTGACTAGATGTTTTAAAGGTCTGTTAAAGGTTTTGGTCCTAGGGCTATAATTAGAGCAATCTTGGCAGAGGTCCACTGCGGTATTCCAAATATCAAATGACTCAGCCTGTTAGTTTCAGATAATAAGATTTTTAAAGGTTTTCCTTATATAACTCTATGAAAAACATGTGGGCCCCTGGGCGGGGCTATCTTTAACCCAAGTGCTATAAATTGAACAAGAGGGCCAAATGGCCCCATATCGCTCACCTGTGTACCAGAAAATCATTAATGATGTTTTAAGAATGCCCATCGGGGCTTGAAGAAATAGACTGGGCTACATGGTGCTTCTATGCAGAGCTGGAACCGACCACACATGAGTACTGGTAAACAGGTTCTAAGCCTGCACAGGAAAAGTGGTGCCAGTTGGACCGTCCCTGCATAATGACCCTATTGGTTTCATTGGGTGAAAGGGCTTAAGATATAATTTCATCTCGATGTCGGGCAAAAGTCCCACAAAACTAGAAGCAATGTCTCCAAAATGACCTACACTGTGCTGACAGGGATGTTAAACCTGGAATCAATTAACATGGGCAGCTAACTCCAAAGTTGTTTGTCTCATGCAGCCGAAATTCGAACTCTATGTAGACTGTATGTCCCTCCTGGTTATCTGCAAGTTTGATGAAAATCAGATCAGAAATGGCGGAGAAAAGTGGGTAACGTCGTTTTTCCATTGTAAGTCTATGGGAAAATTGTTCGCGCTCTAAGGGCTGTAACTGCAAAACCGGATGTCAGATTCAAGCCAAATTCAAACTCATCTGAGGTTTTATGCTTGTTCTCAATTACTGAAAGTTTAAAAAAGATCAGATTAGAAACGGCTGAGAAAGGTGGAGACACTATTTTTCACTAATATTTATGCTCAAGCGCAGGTATTCGAAAGCCTTTTGTCTCCTGCGGCCCAAATTCGACTAAACATAGACTTAAGCTCCTTCTGGTTATCTGGAAGTTTGATGTAGGTCAGGTTAGAAATAGCAAAGCAAAGTTGGAGACATCGTTTTCCCATTGTAAGTCTATGGGAAAAATTTTCACCCTCAATGGGGTGGAACTGGAAATCCGGTGGTCAGATTCAAGCCAAAATCGAACTCATTAGAGAGTTTATGCTTATCCTCGTTTACCAAAAGTAACAAAAATATCAGATCAAAAACGGTTGCGGAAAGCTGGATACACCATTTTTCGCTTTATGCTCAAGGGCAGGTAAAGTCATTTGACCTGCGTGGCCCAAATTCAAACTCAACATAGACTGTATGCCCCTCCTGGTTATCTGCAAGTTTGATGAAGATCTGATTTGAAATGGTCGAGAAAAGCTGGAGATGTCGTTTTCCTATGGGAAAATCTTTCACACTCAAGGAGATGTAACTGAAAAACCACTGGTCAGATTCAAGTCAACTTCGAGCTCGCTCGAGATTTTATGCTTGTCCTCTTTACCAAAAGTTACGAAATGATCAAATAAAAAACGGCTGAGAAAAGCTGGAGACACCATTATTCACTTACTTTTATGCTCAAGGGCAGGCAACTCAGAAGTTGTTTATCCCGTGCAGCCCAAATTTGAACGCAACATAGACTGTAAGCCTCTCCTGGTTATCTGCAAGTTTGATGAATATCGGATCAGAAATGGTGGAGAAAAAGTGGAGACGTCGTTTTCCCCATAAAAAGTCTATGGGAAAAAAATTTCACGCTCAAGGGGATGTAACTGAATGTAAACGCTCATCAGAGTCAAGCCAAATTCGAACTCGTCCAAGATTTTATGCTTGTTCTCGTTTATGAAAAGTTACAAAAAGATGAGGTCATAAACGGCTGAAAAAAGCTGGAGACACCATGTTTCACTTATATTTATGCTCAAGGTCAGGTTAATCCAAAGCTGTTAGTCTCATACACCCCAAATATGAACTCGACGTAGACTAAAAGCCCCTCGTGGTTATCTGCAAGTTTGATGAAGATCGGATCAGAAATGGCTGGGGAAAGTGGAGACGTCGTTTTCCCCATTATAAGTATATGGTAAAATTTTTCACACTCAAGCGGATGTAACTGGAAAACCAATGGTCAGATTCAAACCAAATTCGAACTCGTCCGAGATTTTGCGCTTGTCTTCGTTTATGAAAAGTTACAAAAAGATCAGATCATAAACGGCTAAGAAAAGCTGGAGACACCATTTTTCACTTATATTTATGCTCAAGGGCAGGTCACTCCAAAGCTGTTTGACCTGTGCAGCCCAAATTCGAACTCGACGTAGACTGTAAGCCCCTCCTGGTTATCTGCAAGTTTGATGATCGGATCAGAAATGGCCGAGAAAAAGTGGAGTCGTCGTTTTCCCCATTATAAGTCTATGGAACATTTTTGTTTCCATGGCAACCACAGTTCTGACAAAAACTGGTCCAAAACCTAATGCAGACAATCCCCCAACCCAGTGATGCTGCACATAAAATTTGATTGGGATTGGCCAGCTAGTCACTTAGATAGTCAAGTTCAACGGACAGACGACCCACGGACGCCAGCTGCCTACCTATACTATGAGCTCACCTTGTGAGCTTTCGACTCAAGTGAGCTAAAAAGATCAGATAATAAACGGCTGAGAAAAGCTGGAGACACCATTTTGCACTTATATTTATGCTCAAGGGCAGGTAACTCCAAAGCTGTTTGTCCCGTGCAGCCCAAATTCGAACTCGACGTAGACTGTAAGCCCCTCCTGGTTATCTGCAAGTTTGATGAAGATCTGATCAGGAATGGCTGAGAAAAAGTGGAGACGTCGTTATCCCCATTATAAGTCAATGGAACCTTTTTGTTTCCATGGCAACCAGAATTCAAATCTGATCAGCCCAAAAACCTTATGGAGCCTTTCCCCCTACCTGATGATGCTTCTCATGAAATTTTATCAAGATTGGCCATGGGGTATTAGAGATATACTTATTTGAAATTGTTTACGGACTCACGCTTTCACGCACGCATGCACGCACGACGGACAAAATGTGATCGCAAAAGCTCACCTTGTCACTATTTTTTAAGAAGATTTTTAAAGGTTTTTCGCCTATAACCCTATGTACAAAAACATGGGCACCTGAGCCATTTTTTGCCATTCAGTAGATGTTTATGAGACGAAGCTGTGTATCAAATATCAAAGACCCGAACCTTCTGGTTTCTGACAAGGAGGTTTTTAAAAGTTTTCCCTATATAACTCTATGTATACATAACGTGTATTGGCCTCTTGACAATGCTAGTTTTGGCCACAGGTCCTATAGAAGAAGCTGTGTACCAAATGTCAAAAGCTTGGGCCTTCTGGTTTCTGACAAGAATGTTTTCTCTATATAAGACAATGTCAAACATTCTTGGTCCCAGGTCGTGGCCATTTTTGGCCATAAGGCCATAATCTGAACAATCTTGGCAGAGGTTCACTGCATGAATCTTTATACCAAATACCAAAGCCCTGGACCTTCTTATTTTAGATTTTTCTTATTTTTGATGCCATGGCAGTCATGCAGTTCTGAATGGAATGGAAATTGGAATTCTTTGAACCACTTTGAAAGAGGTCCACCCAAAGATCATTTCTGCCAAGTTTGGTCAAAATCTGTTCAGTGGTTAATGAGGACATGTTTAGAAATTGTGGACGGACGGACAGACGGATGGACACTGACACCATGTCATAAAATGAACGATTATTTTTGTTGGACAGACAGACAGGCCTTTCTTTACAAAACAGACATATAAAAAGTATAATTACAGTCAAACTTCGGTGGCTCGAACACCTTAGGACCTCTCAAATCTGTTCGAGACAGGGGTAGTTCGAGCAACGGAGGGTGACTGACAGGATGCATAAGGAGATACTTTTGGACATCTTTTTCGGTATTCTATAATGAAAATGTATGCTGTGTATACTCATTACGAGCATAGAATCGCCTCATTGAGGTGATTCTTTTGAGTATACACAGCATACATTTGTAATATAAAAGCGAAAATATCCTAAAATTACTCCGCCTATTTCTTATATAGAGGATTTTCCTAGGAGCTTGGGAACGTGTTCGACTCAGCCATGGTAAACGAGCCATCGGTGTTCGAGCCATCGAAGTTCCACTGTACCTATACAGGCAATGGAAAGAAAATGTGAACTATTATGCGATAAATCACAGGGCAGAAGAGCGTGACAGAAAAAGCTGCTGTTATATGACTTTATTCGAAGATTCTTTGACGTTCCATCACGAAAACACGCCTATATAATTTTAACCCCATGAACCCCATTTTTATGTTTGCAGGGATAAACCTTATTTTTGTTATTTCTGCTCTAAAATAGAGATAGTGGGTATTCGTTAGTACTGCATCGATGAGGCGGTTCTATTGTGTACCAATTATCTATATTTTGAGCAGAAGTTAGAAAAATATCACAATTTTTCATCTTAAAATGTTTGATTTTCGGCAGTAAAATTTACTATGTATTTGTATAGGGGTGTTTTCGTAATTAATGGTTGGGAGAATCCTCCCTCGCGCAAAGCGCAAAGTGGTGTTTCCTTGAGCAAGAGACTTTATCCACATTGCTTAGCACTGGTTTATACCGAAAAAAAAAAAACGATGGCCATATGGAAGATTAGTACTGATGATGATGATGATGATTTCGTGTTTAACGATGCGTCAAGCCTCTTTTGGGTAACAAGCGTCAAGCGGCTAATGATCAAAAGATACTGGAAGATAAGTACTAGTTTACTAAATAAATAGGGGTGATTATTATTATTAGTTTGAAGGAAACAACAACATTATTGACGATAATGGAAATAGATAAGCTCCTGTGTGTGAATTGTTGAGTAATAAAATAAAGTTTGTCAGCCACTTGTAAGCAGACAAATCACTTGTGCTATGTGCTCGTGATTTGATCTACTTCACACATGTTACAACTGGACTCAGTTGTTCAAAATTAATGACACCATAAGTTAACTTATCGTTAAAACTTTGATCATTTGATATGACATACATGCTAATATTATTGCTGAAAAAATGTGAGCAGCTTTTGCAGATGCAAAAATACCACTGTATTAGATATTGTACAAGTACGAGGACTGTTCAAATATGAATGCAACTAAGCACATAAAAATGATTCTGTGATAGATTTCGATGAAAAATTTATTTTGTCCCCTCAAAGTATTCCCCTTTAACAGATATACAAACTTTTAGTCTTCTGATCCAATCATTGAATGCATTTTGGTAGTCTTTTCGAGGTATACTATGAAGGCACTGGAATATGCAGAACCGAGGTGTTTGCGCTGTACAAATTTTTGACCAGAAAGGTATTTTTTTCAACCGCGGGAACAAAAAAAAAAAATAGACACACGGGGTAAGGTCAGGGGAATACGGGGGGTTGGGAGTTCAACAACCTTTTCCTGCTTCAGATAGTCTTGCACAATGAACACCTTGTGCGATGACGCATTGTCATGTAGCAATCTGACATTGGCCAAACCAGTTGCGGGTCTTCGTTCTTTGAAATATTTCTTCAATTTTCGAAGAACTTTATTCTTGTAAAACTTCGCATTTACAGATTTGCCTTTAGGCACAGCAACCTGAATAGCAGGGCCCTGATTTGAAAAGAATATGACATACATTACCTTCTTGACGCTCATGGTCCGCTTTGCAATGCATGGTCTTTTGCAATAATTTTTTGCCCATATTTTGTTCTGAATCATTCGTTTTGGCTAAAAAAGTGAACCCATGTCTCGTCACCTGTGACGACATTAGCGAAAGACCGTGCATTGTAATTAGGAAATTTTTAAGCAACTTCTTGGCGCACTGAACGCGTGTCTTTTTCTGCTCAACTGTCAACAGATGGGGAATCCATTTAGCACAGATCTTTCTCATTTTCAAATCCCGTTTCAGAATTGTATGAGCTGCTCCTAATGAGATGCCAACCATACTAGCTATTTGCCTAGTGGTGTATCGTGCATCGGTAGCAACTATTTCTTTCACTCTAGCAACCATCTTGGCAGATGTTGCTTTTTTTGGCCGACGATCATGTGGTGCATCTTCTGTTGAGCCTAGCCCACAGCTGAATTTCTTACACCAACGAAAAACTGTTGGAAAAGACATTTCATTATGCCCATAAACCGAACATATTTCATCAAAAATGTCTTTGCACCCTATACCAAGAATACAACAGTTCTTAATATAGGACCGTATTTCAATCGCGTACTCTGACCTTCTTCCAACCATGTTTTGTAGTAGTATACAATAGTAGACAGTGTTTATCGAAAAATATACATGGCTAAAGTGTACAGATTTTAACAGATTTGGTATCAATGTATAGGTAAAATGTTTTTCTACTCTGTGATATTTATTTCCAGGTGATTTTCGCATTAGTGCATGAGAAAACGTTCTACTTGCATTCATATTTGAAGTCCTCGTACTTAATAAAACAATTAACAATTTGACCAGTAACGAGCTTGTTAGGCTAAGAAAACTTTGAACAACTAGCCCCTGATCTTCAAACTGTGATTTATTACTCAACAAATCACTGCTAGAGCTGATCTATTACTTTTATAAAAGTAGTACTGTTAGGACCCTTTCCCAGGTGTCAGCACAAGTTATGTAGTTGGCTTTATGGTAATGCTATCAGTTTTGAGCCCCAATTAATCAGATGTTCTTACCATATTTCACCCTTAATACTTGAACACCTCAACTCTTTGCCATACATGTTCTAAAATCTGAGCAAGTACCATAAAAATCTTAAAACTTCGGACACCATGAGGACTGGCTGTAATTCTCCTAACATTTTAACAAATTTCTTTCAAGGTCCAACCAGGAGTCTAAAAGGTGCAGACAGTATGACAAACAGTGTAGACTCCGATCAGACTGCTCCTATAGGAGCAGTCTGATCGGGGTCTATACTGTTTGCTCAGGCCTATCTGTCCCAATACTAGGATCATTGTTATATGACACAAGATTTTCTCCATACAAGCTTCTCATTAACAGTGATACAGTCTTAATGGGAATGTACAGACTGGACACATTTTCAGCCATTTTTGTGACATGCCAGACCACTTCAGAGACTTTCTGTTGGCTTTCCTGTGATCTTAGTGCATCTGATAAGGAGATCTGCTCTTAAAGGAAAACATTTGCATCTCATGAGCAAGTTCTTTCCATTAACAGAAGTCTCTGTAGCGTTCCAAGGGTCCTGGTTTTATTCTGGGCTTCTCCAGACTTTAGGATGAGTCTTTAAACTATAGTCCCTTAGTTGTTGGAGGGACATTGTGCTTGGTTTCATATCTCCAATATTGTAATTTTCTGATGAAAATCTGTCATATTTTCGTCATCTATACTGCAAACACAGATTGAGGGTGCTTGTTAGATCCGCCTCAATGAGTCAGTTTTAATGAGTACCCACAACCTATATCTTCAAGTAGAACTAAGAAAAATAATGTATACCCCTGTAAACCCCAGTTTTCTCTATATTAAGTGGTATGGAGGGGTCTTCATTACACAGACTTGTTAACATGATGATCTTTAATGGTAGATCCCTATTGACAGGAAGAAATATGTATTTGAAAGAGTTGCCTCCCCTGAAGATGTATCCATCCAACGTAACCCTTATGATTATCCTGCTGAATAAGTTAATTTATCCACACCCATTGCTGACTATCCACCAATCAAATTAATATATAAAGTTTTCATTCATTTCAGTTGGCACCATTCTTTCGTGGAGGTTGATCATGAAATCTTTTCTACGGTCATGCTTGCCCTTCCACTGATTCAAGAAGGGCAGTTGTCAGCCTCTGGCGAAAGAATGTGCACTGTACTGGTTAACTGCTTACATATAAGCCTGCCCAGGAAAAGTCTGAATAGGTTAACTAACCAGCTGAAACAATGACATAAATAGTGTTGACTGGGCCATTAAAATCCAGACCAAACTAACAAACAAATTCACAAACTAAAGGACAAACAGTGTAGATCCTGATCAGATGGCTTCTTCAGAAGCCATCTGATCTGGATCTACACTATTTGGAAAGGTAGGGTTTGTTGTGAACGGCAGGATAAGGGTCAACAATGGAACAGGCAGGAAATAAAGAGCAAACAAAATATTTTCGACAGTATTTTAATACCGCTGTGTAGTTCTAAGTAATTATCACAGATAAGCAAACTTAAAAAGAAATTATGAGGTCTGATACATACAACAGTAAATATTTAAACACAAAGCTCAAAAGAAAAATATGTAAGTCATGGTTACATACATAATGTTCTTGCACACCAGAGAAGGAAATTCTGGATTTAAACCTTGGATAGAATATAAGAATCTTATAATGGTGTGAGGGGTGGATGGAAAAATCCGTCCCGAGGGTCACTGTCCGGCATCACGAGGCTTGCCAAGTGATGCCGGACAGTGATCCCAAGGGACGAATTTTTCTATCCATCCCTCACACCCATATAGGATTCTTTTTCTTGCATACCTTCCATTTTTAGCGCGGATTTTTAATGCTGCAGTCACTTCGGTTACCAACGTCCGCCATATTGTGATGACACTACAGGAATGTTTAGTGATGTCACGTAACCTGCATGACGTCAACCTTAACGACGACGCATACGAGGTCGTAATCAACCAGTGCATTTATCAAACACGCGATTATATTCGATTTTGGGTCAGAACACCAGGGTCAGAACATAAATTTCCATCCCGGGGTACAATCACGGATTTCCTTGTCTGGTGTGCAAGAAAGTCTTATCCTAGCCAGGTTATCCCACCCAGGGATAGGACAAAAATAGAGGATTTTTGTAGTTTGACGTGCTTTCATCACGTGAACAAGTCCATGAAATGAACACCCCTTAAACCCCAATTTAAATTGAGAAAGCTGGGATTTAAAGGGGTATACATTATTTATCTAATTTCTGCTCAAAAACAGGTTGTTGGTGCTTGTTAGAGCCGCCTCAATGAGGCGGTTTCAACAAGCACCCACAACCTTTGTTTTCAGTATAGATAAGAAAAATATCACAGATTTTCTTCAGAAAAGTAGCCATTTTAGTTATGTGAAATAATGCACTATGCCACATGGGTGTGTTTTCGTAATGGGTTGAATAGGATGGTGCTGTCGTTAAGTTTCACCTCACATCAGACGCTATTCATACTGAGCTATGGAGGCTGCCAGGATGGTACAATATGTGCCTGTAGTTTTTGTATCTACAATTTTAAGTCTTTTAAAAGTCTATGCAGTTCTACAGGCTGGGGCCAGTTGTTCAAATCTAACAAAATCATTAGTTAATGCAGCGTTAAATCTTGAATCATTTATTATGGCAAATATGCTAATATTTTTGCTGAAAAATGTGAGCAGCTTTTGCAATATGCAAAAGCTGCTCTCAATTTTTTTATCAAAAAATACACTACACGTATTTGGATATTGTATTTGCTAGAAAAATTAATAATTTGACCATTAACGAGCTTGTTAAGCTAACAATGCTTTGAACAACTGGCCACTGGTTTGCATCTCAGCTGCGTAGATCCAAATGATACCCAATGACAAGATGTGTTTGTGAATCAGTTCAAACACTGTTGCCCCCGGACAGTGCATGTTAAATATGAAAGCAGTATCACTAAGCAATCGAAAGGTATGGCCAATGTTCATGTCTTAGAAAGTAGGTCAAGGTCACAAGGTCAAAAATTATGGGATCGTTTGAAAGGTCTTGTGACACAGAATGCACATGTGAAATATGAAAGCCCTAACACTTACCAATCGAAAGTTATGGCCAATGTAAAAGCTTTTAAAAAATAGGTCAAATGTCAAGGTCACGAGGTAAAAAATTATGGTATCACTGGAAAGGTGTTGTGATAAAGAATGCATATGTGAAATATGAAAGCCCTATCACTTACCAATCGAAAGTTTAGACTATGTTAAAGTTTCTAAAAAGGCGGTCAAACGTCAAGGTCAAGAGGTCAAAAATTATGGTACCACTAGGAAGGTCTTGTGACAAGGAATGCACATGTGATATATGAAAGCCCTACCATTTACCAATCAAAAGTTATGGCCAATGTTAAAGTTTTTAAAAAGTTAAGTAGTTCAAACGTCAAGGTCAAGGTCACAAGGTCAAAAATTATGGTACCACTAGAAAGGTCTTGTGACAAGGAATGCACATGTGAAATATGAAAACTCTATCTATTACCAATCGAAAGTTATGACCAATGTTAAAGTTTCTAAAAATTTTGAAAAAAGTAGGTTAAAGGTCAAGGTCAAGGTCACGAGATAAAAAATTATGGTACCACTGGAAAAGTCTTGTGATAAGGTATACACATGTGAAATATGAACACTATCTATTGCCATTCAAACTTTATGCTCAATGTTAAGGTTTTTTAGATAGACAAACGGACAAAAGGACAAACAGACAGACAGACCAAAAACTATATGCCCCCAAAAACTATATATTAATCTCTTATTCCGGGGGCATAAAAACTGACATTACATCATGACATCGGGTTTCAAACAGTATATTGCAGGATATACTGTAAAAAGTTTTGATGTTATCCAATCAAACGTCACATTACATTTTCCTTAATACCAGGCCCCCGACTGAATTCAAACTGAGGAACGCAAATGGGTAACAACTGCATGCTCAATTAAAGCAAGTGAACACTGATTTGGTGACCTTAATACAAAACAGAAAAAAGAATGTGTCCATCAATATTTGCAATATACTTCTCATGGCTTTGCCCCTCCAAGTACACACAAAACATGTTGTGAAACTTCTATATCCAGGATTTATTTTCTCCTTTCAATACAAGGAGGAAAACTTTTATTGCTTCCTCTTAGTGTGAAATTGCAAAAAAAAATGTCATTAGCATTATGTTGGACCAACAGCTTAAATGTAGCCAGAGAATGAACAAGCAAAGATTTGATATAAAATTTTTCTCTGACACTCCCACAACAGTTGTCGCGCATTTCAATTTGCCAGGACGAACAATCCTGTATTTTTCATTCATGCCCATTGACAAAGTGCCTGATGACAGAAAAAGAATTAAGAAAGAGACTTCCTGTATGTATCGTCTTGGTACAGTGACTCCTTTTGGGTTAAGCTCTAAAATATTGTATTAAATGGTAAACATTGTAGACCCAGATCAGACTGCTCCTTCTGGAGCAGTCTGATCTGGGTCTGCACTGTTCATTTAAATAAAAAGTTTTTATAAAGTTTTAACTGACTCCATTTATGTTTGCATTTCAACTGCATTTCTGTCAGTGATATGTATCTTAGACAGATCCTTTATTTTGACTTTTTACGCCAACTGAAGTGTTTCTACTTGATGTTGTTGTCACTGACTTCGTGTGACATTGACGTCATTTCCTGTCTACTTGTTTATTATGCCTAATGAAGGCCAATGAAGGCTGAAACATTGTGTAAATAAAGATATTTTGACATTTTGAGATTGTTCTCTGAACTTCTTTTATCATTCATTAGCTTGACTGTTATATGAACTCCATTAAAAAAGGTGTCTACTCTTGAAGGAAATAATTTGCTCCACGTCACAAAAACATACATATAATACGTAATATTGACCCCCATAAATCCGTTGATGATGATGATGTTGATGATGATAAATAAGCTCTGAATAGTTAGATCCTTTGGAAGCAAACAATGCACCACCCCCCCCCCCCCCACAAAAAAAAAAAATAGCAGACTCATTTTTTTTTGGTGTCTGTTCATGACCAGTGCTGAAATGTACAACACCGGCCACACCCTCTAGCTGCAGCTTAAACTGAACTCTATTTTCAAAATGATTCAAAATGAACTCAATGATCCCAATGGACAGAAAATCTGCACTTTCATATAGTAAAACTGGGGTCTACAGGAGTATAGATCATTTCTGTATTAAGTCCACAATCTATCTTTTGAGCAAAAATATGAGATACTATCAGAATTTTATCTGAAAAGTTTAATTTTCTTTGGTGGTGAACTTTTCTATACATTTATATAGGTGTGATTTTGTAAAGAGGGGAGCAAACTCTTTCCTTTAAGAAATTAAGAGTCGACCCCTATTGAAAGGAGAGACAAAAATATTTTTCAAGAGTTGTTTCCCCTGAATGTTCATCTTTTTCCTTCAGTGTTGGCACAAGTCCATACAATGAATACCCTGTGATGTTCACATTATTTTCACAAAATACAGAAAAACATGAAAAGAGTAGGCTCCCTTGAAAGTGTAACTTTTAACATTAACTGAGCCCCGCCAAGCGAATTTGTGTCTTCGAGCATTCCGTCATGACAAATTTTAACTGCGCATGCCCAGCCATTCAGAGGGGCCAGGGATATGGCTTTCTGTCTGAAGGTTCCTCTTGATTCACTGCTTGTATGAGCGAGCAGCGAAGGTTCTGGCGAGACTACGCGGATGCGCAGGCTCGCCTGAACCTTCGCTGCTCGCATAGGCGATAAGTACCAAAATCGCTTGACGGGGCCCAACTAATAAATAGCAACATCTTGACTGTAATCTGTATGTGCCACATATAAGAAGGTGTCTACACTGAAAGAAAAGAATTTGCTCCAGGGGAGCAAATTCTTTCCTTCCAGAGTTTACCCCTATTGAAAGGGGAGACAAAAACTATTATTGAAAAATTATCTCCCCTGAAGGTACAGCTTTTCTCTCCAATGAGGGCACAAGTCCATACAATGAATGCACTGTGGATGTTCACATTATTTTCACATTATACTTAGAAACATGATAAGGAGGTGTAACTGTCAACCTAAATGAATAAATAACGAATCTTGCGTCCAAAATCATAGCCACTTTTTGCACATACAGATTATTTTCTGAACAGCAGCATCCTATAAGCACAAGTTTTTCCTGCCATCTGCGCATATTCTTTAACTTCCTCCTCGTCATCATCATCTGGTCTTACCATAGATTTGATAGCCTTGTATACCTCGTAAGGCATAGCTTGTCGAGAATGGAGGATCAAAACTCGGTCTACATCTATTTTGCCATCTTCATCTTCTGTGAATTAAATATTAGTAGTAAAACTTTAATGGCTTAAACATCTTTGGGACAATAAAAATTTGTTTGTCACGCTAACAAGTCCGTGAAATGAACACCCTCTTACACCCCACTTTATATAGAGAAAACTGGGGTTTAGTGGGGTAAAGATTATTTTCCTTATTTCTGTTCATAGATATAGGTTGTGGGTACTCGTTAGAACCGCCTCATTGAGGCGGTTCTAACGAGCACCAACAACCTATGTTTGAAGTAAAAATAACAAAAATATCACAGATTTTCATCAGAAAAGTAGCCATTTTGGAGATGTGAAAAAATGCACTATGTTGCACGGGTATGTTAGCGTAATGTTGAGACAGGGGTAATTCAAGCCCCTCAATGAGGTTATCCTAACAAATGCCTGTAGCTTATGAATCTAACAAAAAATAAAAGCCCTAACAGCATTGGTAGGTAGCTTGTACAGCATCCATTGCAATTTTGCAAATGTGGACTCTTGTATTGTTCTGTTGGAGCAGAATCCCTTCGGAGAGTTTACCTTGGCGTTTTTCACAGATCGCAGTTCTCAGTTGGTCGAGCAAATTTGCGTAATACCCACCTGTAATTGTACTTTTCTTTGCTAGAAAAACCAACTTAATAATGCCTTGTGTGTCCCAAAATACAGTTGTCATCACCTTTTGAGCAGAACTGCTTTGGCCTCGGAGACCCCGGCCCTACCCACTGGCGACTCTACAGTCACCAGACATGAATGAAAATCACCTTCCTTTAACCTGAACCCGCTCAACAATGCGTTGCATACTGATGCTCTGCTTGCCATTTGCTCGTCGCTAAGGGGTTTTGGAACCCAATGGGCTGTTAGCTTGTGCATACCCAAGCGATCAAGTAAAATTGTTGAAAAGCTACCATGTGAAATGTGTAATGCATTTGCTATTTCCTCCAGCTTTATTCACCTATCAGAGTACACCAGATTCTGTACTTTGTTACACATTTCTTCATCGGTGGCATCTGATGGGAGCTGGTTTTGTCTTCTAAACACATTCTACCGCATTTGAATTCCCCAACCCAGAATTTAACTTGTGTATAAGATGGTGCAGAAGAACCATAAACATTGGTTAACTCGCAATGTATTTCCTGACCTGTTTTCCCTTTCGAAAAACAAGTACCAAATTACAGCACGGTACTCAACTATGGACAAAAAGCTTGTTTCTGCATCGCAAGCCATGTTTGATGTTCAATATCTTATATTTACATTTCCAGTGTAAAGTCTAATGTAAACCTATAGGAAACAACTGCGTTCATACTTCAATAAACCCATCGGATCACATGATTTTCAGTGACGTTAAGTGACGTCATTCTAAACCATTGTTCTCTACGGGCGTTGATGACGTCAACGCTGCTCCGCTCTTTGTAGAAAAACAGCGTGTAAATGTTTTTTAGCTTTAAAAGTTTGCCCTACAAGCATTTTTTCGCTCAGTGATGAGGGGCAAAAAATGTAAATATAAAAAATAAACTTAATTTTTCTGCTTTTCATGAAAGTATGAACGACAGTGGGTCGCTAGCAAAGTTTACATAAACCCCTTCGGGGTTAATTTACTTTGCACGCGACCCAATGCGTTCATACTTCCATGAACTGCAGAAAAATAAATTTCATTTCTTAAATGAGTGATTTCAATTCTGAGCGGATGATACAGTAAGGGAGCAATTTTGTCCTCATGCCTAAAACATGTATTGAAACATGGCTTGAAAATCTTGTTTGTCTCAGCCAATTGGAAACCAGATAGGCTGGTTGCTTACTGACTTGTCCTCGTACTTAATTAATTTCAACAAAATAATGTGTCTGGCCCAGTGGCCCTATCAAATATGTATCTGACCCATTATCAGGCAGTCATGGGTTCAATCCCTACCAGGTCCCACTACATTTTGACTGACACATACTGATGAAGATATAGGCTGACATTTTTCAAAACGAGACACTTTCTGGAAACAAGTAACAGCTTTTCAAAAACTGACGTTTCTACTCACCCACACCCTCATCAGCAAATCTCATATAAAGTTTCTGGTCTAAGAGAGGAGAACATTTCTCTACAGGGTGCCAGGTGTATGTTTCTGGACATAGCAGGAATGATGGGAAATACTGGCCCTGAAAACAGCATTATAGGCATATAAAGTCGAATGTTGGAAAATACTGGCCCTGAAAACAGCATTATAAATATAATCTAAAGTGGACTGTTGGAAAATACTGGCCCTGAAATCAACATTATAACCATATAAAGTAGAATGTTTTGAAATACTGGCCCTGAAAAGAGCATTATAAACATATAAAATGTTGGGAAATACTGGCCCTGAAAACAGAATTATAAACATTGAGATTTTAAGTCTTGAACTTGACTTTCATGTCATATGCAGTCATGAGGGTATTGCTGAATACAATGTTGGAATTACATGTATATTATCTATAATCAGACCAAACAAACCAAATCCATCATATGGTCTTGAAAGTATTAAGTCTCAAAAACTTTATAGAAAAACTGTCACATAAATTTCTTAGTCCCTGACCTTGACCTTGACAGCATAAGCAGGAGTGGAGGTATTGCTGAATCACCTGTCAGCATAACGAATATAAACAGAATCCATCATATGGTGAGGAAAATATTATGTCTCAAAAATCTTTAACATTAACCCATGTATACTGGTGGTCTCTTCCATTGATATATGTTAGACAAGTCTGTTTAACGGGTGCACGGCATTTCGTCTAAACCCATTTCGTCGAATAGACACTTCGTCTAATACGACAATTGGTCTAAAAAAACCTGTCTGGTACGACATTCCGTAGAAAAAATATTAAGGATTTTAGACGAAATGTCGCACCTTTGTTATATTTCGTCCTTTTTTTATTTTTAGACAATCTGCCTGTTGTCTATATTAATACAGATGATACTTTTTTTGCTCAAAATATACTCATGGGGGCGGTTTTAATTGAGTACCCACGATCCATATTTAGAGCAGAAATAGGAAAAATAGGGTTTTCCCCTGTAAACCCCAGTTTTACTATATAAATGTGGGGTTCAATGGGGTTCAGAATTGTATAGGTGTATTTGTGATGGGGTGGGAAGCCTTTGCACAAGGATACAACCTAAACAATTAACTTTGAAACCATAGAAATTTATTGTCACTGGCAAATAAAGATCAGCCTTCGTTGATCACTTGCCTTTCCTTACCATTATATGTGTAAACAAAACATAGATGAAAAAAATTTAGACAAAAAAATTTAGACGAAAAAAAAAATAGACATTTTTAGACGAATTTAGACACTTTTCGACGAACTTTAGATGAAATGTCGTATTCGACAAAATGTCTTTTAGACGAAATGTACTTTAGACCCATTGGGTTTAGACAAAATGTCATGGATCCCCATTTAACATATAAGGGCCGGGTTTCAGGCCTATTTTTTTGTTTTTATTCTAGTTTTGATGGAAAATTCTTCTAGCAAACAGTGCAGGCCCTGATTAGATGCCACATTTTGTGGTGTCTGATCTGGGCCTGCACTGTTTGCCAAGGTACCTTTTTAGGGTTTTCCTGCATGCAATGGGTTAAATTTCCAAAAACCTGGGGCCAGTTGTTCAAAACTAACAACATCGTTAGTTAACGTATCGTTAAAACTTTGATCATTTATTATGGCAAATATGCTAATATTTTTGCTGAAAAAATGTGAGCAGCTTTTGCGGAAGCAAAAGCTGCTCACATTTTTTCAGCAAAAATACCAAAAATTTATATATTAAACTTGCTAGAACAGTTAACAATATGACAACTAACGAGCTCGTTAAGCTAACGATGCTTTAAACAACTGGGCCCTGATCTTGACCTTGGATCTACACTGCTAGTCATGCAGTTTATGAATACATTATACCAAGTAATTTGATTGGCGGATAGTTAGTAATGGGTGTGGCTATATTAATCTATTCAGCAGGATAAGGGTTAACTGGGTTCAAGTAAAAGTGAATATGACCACATACCTTGTACTTCATTTTGGGACAATTTTGAAGGTAAAAACCCATATAGTAGTAGATCATCTGTTCAGAGTATTTGTGTAGATTCTGTACGAATGCTATTTCTCTGAAACAGAAAAAGAAGCCCAAGTTCATATTAACAAGCAAGACGAATTGCAAGAAAAGTAAGGCACAGTTGTTCAAAACCAACGACGCCATTAACCCATTAAATACTAGTGGACTCTTCCATTGCTGTATGTTGGACAAGTCCATTTGTATATAGGGGGTGAGAGGCCTATTTTTTATTTTCATACAATTTTTGACACAAAATTCTGTTGGCGAATAGAGCAGGCCCTGATCAGACGCCGCATTCTGCCACTTTAGGGGTTTCCTGCATGCAATGTGTTAATTAACAGTTGTTCAAAGCTTTGTTTGCTTAACAAGCTTTAAGCTTGTTAGTGGTCAAAATGTAAACATTTCTAGACAGTATAATATCTGATACAGTTGCATTTTTCCCTGCGGTTGTTCAAAACTAACAATGCCATTAGTTAACATAGTTTTTCAAAGCTTTATTGGCTTAACAAGCTTGGTAGTGGTCAAAATGATAACATTACTAGAAAGTATTATATCTGATACAGTGGTATTTTTCCCTGCTGTTGTTCAAAACTAACAATGCCATTAGTTAACATAGTTTTTCAAAGCTTTATTGGCTTAACAAGCTTGGTAAACTCCGTTCAGAAAATCTGAATCATCGATTTTTTCGTTTCTTCCTTTTAATACTCTTTTTAGCCCATACATCACTATGGGAAAGTTTTAGACCTGACCCTCCGCCGACTTCTCCAGCAAGCCGCATGCCTCTGCGACAGTCAGGAAAGGCTGTGATTATTTGGAGAAAATTGCAAAACAAAGAAATGAGACCACAGACTAAGTCCATTTGACGATGATTGTCAGGTGAAATAATAAATATTCAAATACATGTGACACACTATATAAATAGATATGCAATTACGACACACTTTACATTCGAATGGCCAGATAGAGGCTCACTATGAGTGACATGGAGCCTCTAGCAAGGTCATTCTTCTTGATACGTTTTCTTAGTCCTTTCGGCCACCTGTCTATAGGTCAGTCATTTTAAAATTCGATTGGAAGACAAGTTCAGACGGGACCTCTATTGGATGGGGGAACGGATATTTGGTCCAGTCCTTCGGGTGAAATGACCATGATGGCCGCTACGCCCATGTATGGTCAAACACTTTGAAACTCATCTTGTCTGGAATCAAACTGTCAGCGGTATTTGAAATAGGTATGCAGTCTTGACTCCGCATGGTTTCGTTTCCAAACGAAGATCATATTGTTAACAGAGGTCACATGGGAGACTTGGTCGTTGTTGCATGGCTGGATAGATGGATAAGGATGAGGATGATAAAAAGGATGAGGATGGCTGGCTGGATGGATGCTGTATGTATGCATGTATGTATGTATGCATGCGTGTGTGTGTGTGTGTGTGTGTGTGTGTGTGTGTGTGTGTGTGTGTGTGTGTGTGTGTGTGTGTGTGTGTGTGTGTGTGTGTCGTTCGAGCGAAATGACTTGGCAAAAATATTAACCGTTACGAGACGATGTGTCGCGCGTAAGGCCCAGGATGGTTCCTTCGAGGTAGGGGTCATTCTTAGAGGTCAAAGGTTAAAAAGCGATTGTTTTCGTGTCCGGGCAAAAACTTCCTTATGACTGGATGGATTTCCAAAAAAACGTTAATGATAATCATTATAAGACTATGTGTCACGCGAATGGCCCAAGTCAGTACCTCCAAAGTCATGGTCCTACTTAGAAGTCAAAGGTCAAAAAGGTGTTTTATCATGTCCGATCAATAACTTTTATTATTATTTTTAAAATTACATGGCAGAAATGTAAAACCATCGAAAGACGATGGGTCGTGCGCAAGACATATGTCGGTCAAAGTCATACTTGGAGGTCAAATGTCAAATAAAAGGCATTTTCCGTGTCCAGTCAGTAGCAATCGTATTTGTTAACCATCCTCAGAAGTTTTTTGTGGCTTGCTAGACCCAGGTGGATGCCACCAAGGCCAAGGTCATCTTTAGAGATCAAATATCAAAAAAGGTCTTTTTGAGTCCTGTCAATAATTTTCGTATTCCTGCATGGATTTTAAAATCACCTGGCCAAAATATTAATCATTATCAGATGATGAGGCATACGTAAAACTCAGGTCCGTAGCTCAAAGATGAGGTCATAAATGTTTTCCTCGCACAGACTATACATAACACTCATTTCTGTGTCCAATTTCATATGGCGGGGCATCCGTGTCCTATGGTCGCAATTCTAGTTTCTTTCTTCTTTTTCTCTATCCCATCTTTCGATGGTACCTTTGTCGGAAAACGGCTTAGGATGAACGGCTCTACTATGCTCGGCCGTTGACCACCGGTTGTTATCTGGGCGGGGGTGGGGGTGCGATCTCACATCAGTACTTGTAACTGGCCATCCCGACGAGGCTTTAACAGTTGACCACAAGGCATAGCATTCACTGTCGTAACAAATTATTTATCACTGTTTCGCTCACCTTCGTGCGTATTAGAGAGAGAGAGAGAGAGAGAGAGAGAGAGAGAGAGAGAGACGAATATAAAGGGTTCGCAAAAATGCTTTTCGTGTGCAATTTATTCCAAGGCCGAAAAAAGCCATTGTACTTTGAATTTGAGAATAAAGTTGCACTGGTGTATACATATGACTCTTAAAAGAATTTCTGTAGCTCATACGCCAGTTCCGCCCCGCCCATCGGGGCCTGAAGATAAAGATTGGCTGCATGATGTTTCCACGCAGAGCTGATACCTACCCGCACATGAGTACTGGTGAACCGCTTAGAGAATCTAACCCTACCCAGGCAAAGCGGTGCGAGTCGGAACGTCCTTGCTTATAAATCTAATCAGTTTCAGTGGGCGCCAGGGCCTGAGATGTCATTTCATCTCAAGGTCGGGTAAAAGTCCCACAAAATTGGAAGCAACGTCTCCAAAATGACCTTTACAGTGTTGACGGGGACGTTAAATCTCAAAACAAACAAACCAACAAATCATACGCCAGTCTGTGGCAGTCCTTTAAGTTTAAACTATACAAGAAAACAGTCTGAGGAATAGCCAAATCACCCGCCTCACTTAGTATCAGGGCTCAACCTTGTGACCTTGGCCTTGAGCTGGCATGGTCTATTTCAGGATACTGCATATCAGCTCAGTGAGGGGGTATATTTCACAAGACCTTAATGAAAATCCTTCCATGGGTAAATGAGATGTGGAACGGACACAAAATTCCAAGTTTCAAACTCGTGACATTCACTTGTGAACTTGTGGTGTATTCCTTGCTTCCAAAGGATAACCCTTTTATAGAACATATTGACCTTGAGTTGGTATGGTTTATTTATGGGATCTGCACATCAGCTCACTTAGAGTGATATTTGATGAAAGTTTAATGAAAATCTTTCCAGGGGAAAAGGAGATATGGAACGCACACAAAATTCGAAGTGTCAAACTCTTTACCTTCAACTGTGACCTTGACCTTGAGTCGGCATGATTTATTTATGTGTTCTGCACATCAGCTCACTAAGGGGGACATTTGACCAAAGTGTAATGAAAACCCTTTCAAGGGTAAAGGAGATATTAAACGGACACAAAATTCAAAGTTTCAAACTCGTGACCTTCCAGTGTGACCTTGACCTTGAGTCGGCATTGTTTTATATATGGGTTCTGCACATCAGCTCACTAAGGGGGACATTTGACCAAAGTATAATTAAAATCCTTTCAAGGGTAAAGGAAATATTAAACAGACACAAAATTCAAAGTTTCAAACTCTTGACCTTCCAATGTGACCTTGGCCTTGAGTCGGCATGGTTTACTTATGGGTTCTGCACATCAGTTCACTAAGGGGGATAATTGGCTAGAGTTTGATGAGAATCCTTGCAGGGTTAAAGGATGTATGGAACGGACACAACATTCAAAGTTTCAAACTCTTGATCTTCAGATGTGACCTTGATCTTGAGTCAGCATGGTTCATTTATGGGCCCTGTAAACCAGCTCACTCAAAAGAGTATTTGACCAAAGGTTAATGAAAATCCTTCAAAGGGTAAAGAAGATATGGAACGCATACAAAATTAAAAAAAAAACATCTAAGTTGTGAACTGTGACCTTGACCTTAAGTCGGCATGGTTCATTTATGAGTTCTGCACATCAGCTCAATAAGACGAATAATTGACTAACGTTTAATGAAAATCTATCAAAGGGTTCAGGAGATATGGAGCGGACAAGAAAGTGTTACGGACAGACAGACGGACAGATGGACGGATGGACGGAAGGACAGACGGGCAGACGAAGGACATTCCTATAATCCCCGTTCCACTTCGCTGCGGGGGATAAAAAATGCGATGTACTGTCAACAGTGGTCAAAAAATTATACCGATATCAGACGTGGTGTCACAGCTAATGATTTTCCATGAAGTGATCGTGCAAATAAACCATATACGCCCTTGTACTTTACAAGAGTAGTAACCACTTCCATATATGGTTTAAATAGGTGTGTCGAACCTGTCAAAATGTCTTAGTCTGTGAAAGGAAATTTTGATTTTGCAATTTTCTCCAAATAATCACAGCCTTTCCTGGTTGCCACAGAGGCATACGACTTGCTGGAGAAATCGGCGGAGGGTCAGGTCTAAAACTTTCCCATAGTGATGCATGGGCTATATCGAGTATTAACAGCAAGAAACGAAAAAATCGATGATTCAGATTTTCTGAACGGAGTTTAGTGGTCAAAATGATAACATTACTAGAAAGTATTATATCTGATACAGTGGTATTTTTCCCTGCGGTTGTTCAAAACTAACAATGCCATTAGTTAACATAGTTTTTCAAAGCTTTATTGGCTTAACAAGCTTGGTAGTGGTCAAAATGATAACATTACTAGAAAGTATTATATCTGATACAGTGGTATTTTTCCCTGCAGTTGTTCAAAACAAAAGATGCAGTTAGTAAACATTGCTCAGTTTTTCAAAGTTTTGTCAGCTTAAGGGCCCCTGCCCATCGAGGCTAAAAGAAATAGATTGGGCTGTATGGTGTTTTCCTCCAGCATTGAAACTGACCGTACAGGAGTACTGGTAAACTGCTTAGAAGGTCTAAGCCTGCCCAGGCAAAGTGGGGCGAATTGGACCATCCCTACATATAAATCCTTTTGGTCTGTTTGAACGGTAGGGCACATGTGAAATATGAAAGCCCTAACATTTACCAATCAAACGTTAGGGCCAATGTTAAAGTTTTTAAAAAGTAGGTCAAACATCAAGCTCAAGGTCATAAGGTAAACAAGAGGCCCATGGGCCACTACGCTCACCAGAGGTCATGTGGTTTATACCATATACAGGAAAGGTGCCCATCTTGGTCATGTGACAGCAATACCACAAATAATGTTTAATTGCCTCACCCCCATAGGGGCTTTTCATGTAATTCGGTTTCAATCAGCAAAGCTCTTTTACTGGAGAAGAAGATAAAAATACTGAATCTGAGCCATCCAAGACAAAGGTCAGTAATGACCTTGACCTTTGGAATTGATTAACTTCCATTCATCTAATTGTAAATGATATTTCTGATGTGACCGGCTTCCATGCAATCAGTAAAATCCACTAACCGCCCTTTTTTGATACAAATGTCTAAGTGACCAAATTTGACCTTGAGGTAAAATAGGCCAAGGTCAACTAAAGGTCATCATTTGAACAAATTTGGTAGGGCCTGAGTCCCCAATGCTACATACCAAATTTAAAGGTCATTGGCTGTTTGGTGCCTGAGAAAATAATTCTTAAAGTTTTTTACCATATATGGGCATGGTGGCCATATTGGTCATGTGACCCAGTCCTTACGAACAAATTTCATTCCCCCTACCCATAGAGGCTCCACGTGTAATTTGGTTTCAATCAACCCACCAGTTTAAAAGTGGCAAAGAAGATAAACGAATAACTGAATCTGAGGCATCCAGGATAAAGGTCAGTAAATGACATTGACCTTTGGAATTGATAAACTTCCATTCAGCTAACTGCAAATATCATTTTTGATGTCACAGCCTACCAGGCAATCAGAAATATTCACTATTTTGCCTTTTTTCCATACAAATGTCTAAGTGACCAAGTTTGACATTGACATAAAACAGGTCAAGGTCAAACAAGTCATCATTTGAACAAATTTGGTAGGGCCAGGGTTCCCGATGCTGCATACCAAGTTTCAAGACCATCGGCCATTTGGTTCCTGAGAAGAAGATATTATAAGGTTTTTACCATATATGGGCATGGCGGCCATATTGGTCATGTGACCCAGTCCTCACGTACAAACTTTCATTCCCCCATTCCATAGAGGCTCCACATGTAATTTGGTTTCAATTTGCCAAGTAGTTTAAGTGAAGAAGAAGATAAAAATACTGAATCTGAGCCATCCTTGACAAAGGTTGGTAAATGACCTTGACCGTTGGAACTGATAAACTTCCGTTCAGCTGATTGCAAATACCATTTCTGATGCCACTAGCTACCATGCAATCAGAAAAATTCCACTGTTTTGCCTTTTTTTCCATACAAATGTCTAAGTGACCAAATTTGACCTTGATGTAAAACAGGTCACGGTCAACCAAAGGTCATCATTTGAACAAACTTGGTAGGGCTCGAGTCCCCAATGCTGCATACCAAGTTTCAAGATCATCGGCTGTTCGGTTCTTGAGAAGAAGATTTGTAAAGGTTTTTACCATATATGGGCATAGCGGCCATATTGGTCATGTGATCCGGTCCTTATGAACAAAATTTCGTTCCCCCTTCCCATAGATGCTCCACATGTAATTTGGTTTCAATTGGCTCAGTAGTTTCAGAGGAGATGTTGTTTGAAAATGTTGACGACGCAGACGACGACGATGGACAATGCCATACTATAAGCTCCCCCGGAGCCTTCGGCTCTGGTGAGCTAAAAATTTTGATATCACCGGAAAGGTGTTTAAGTTTTTAAAAAGTAGGTCAAATGCCAAGGTCATAGTCCAAAAATATGATATCACTGGAATGGTCTTGTGACAAGGTATACACATGTGATTTATATGAAAGCCCTATCAGCTACCATTCAAAAGTTAAGCCCAATGTTAAAGTTTTTGAAGACAAACAAACAGATCAAGACATGCTTCTGAATCTTTGATTCCAGGGGCATAAATAACCAATTATTTTCCTCGTTACTATGGAGCTATGTACAATTACTTTTGCTTCACCATGGATTCCTCACAAAACACCACTCACCTCAAAGCCGAGTAAGTTCCCAGGTTTAGGAAGCCATAGTCAGGATCATAGTATAAATACTTGGATGACACTAAGGACGGAAGTATATCTATAACACCCACACATATAATTTTTCCGTCTAGTATATATTGCTGGTGGAAAGAACCATAACCCATTGGTAAACCTCCTTCCTCGTGTTTAGCCTATAAAATAAGTAAATAATATACAGTCAAACTTCCATAACTCAAACCACTTTGGGACTATGAGAACTTGTTTATGACAGCGGTATTTCGAGCCATGGAGGGTTACTATTAATGCAATTCCAGGAGGCATAATGGAGACAATTCTGAGATATCTTTTTGCTGTTCTATATTATAAATTTATGTTGTGTGTACTCATTAGAATCGCCTAATCAAGGCGATTCTAATGAGTAAATACAACATACATTTGTGTCTTCCTAAATTATCCATTACGCTATCAAACCCGTGCGACATAGTGCATTTTTTCACATCTCCAAAACGGCTACTTTTCTCATGAAAATCGATGATATTTTTCTTATTTATACAGCAAACATAGGCTGTGGGTGCTCGTTAGAACCGCCTCATTGAGGCGGTTCTAACGAGTACCCACAACCTATGTCTGGAGTAAAAATAAGAAAAATAATGTTTACCCCCGTAAACCCCAGTTTTCTCTATACAAAGTGGGGTGTAAGGGGGTGACCATTTCACGGACTTGTTCACGTGATGCCTATTTCTTGTGTGGAGGAATTCCCTGTGAACTCAAGAACGGGTTCTACTCATCCATAGTAAACGAGCCATCGGTGTTCAAGCCATAGAAATTCCGCTGTAGTCAATGTAATTAAGAAACTGATCAGCTCAAGCAGTGAATTTTGAGGAATAAATCACAGTCAGGAGGACTGTCGAAAGTAAATTAAATCACTGGTGTGTAGTGCAAGCGGTTTGTCTACTTGCAACTGACTTACAAATTGTGATTTATTACCTAACAATTCACACACTGAAGCTGATCAATTTTGATTCTAACACACTAAAAATCTGCAGTAATATTCTTGTTTCCTTAAAATTCTCTCCACCTTTCAACACTGTTAGAAGCGTAAATCCTGCTCACACCACTGACTGTAACACATTCATTGAAGTCTGTTTGTAAAAATTATGATGCCCGAAAAATTATGTTCAACTGTGTTACATGCTTCCAATTTTGTTTCAGCTGCAACATCTGCTTCTTTGAACTACAACAATTTGATTTCCAAATTGTCAGATCAAAAGTTTTTGGTTTACCTCTGTGTCTTTGATGGCAAGAATGTACTCGATATGTCACAAAGCACTGTGAGTGTGAGTGTTTGAGTTTTACGTCTCTTCAACAGCTAAGTTCAAACGGAGACGAGACCTCTGTTTAGAGACTAATCTGAAAGTCTGGAGAAGCCCGGGATTCAAAGCACTGTGAAGACAAGTCAATCATTATTGACAGTCAAGGTGTCAACTTTGAAGCTATGACCTCATAACAGTACAGTGGCTGATGTAAATTTCAACAATTACCATCATGACACCATATGTTTGGTGCAACAGATCAATCAGTTGTGATCACTGACAAGTGGGTGTGCTCTTGCACCAGTATAATGAACCTTTTGATTGTCAAAATATTTGAGATAAAAGCAATTTGACTGCTATTCATATCTTTGATCGTTACATGGAAAAGAAACATTTGACAGTAGTGGCAAGAATAGAATGTTGCAGCTAAAACAAAATGGGTAGTACATCAAAGAATCTATGAATGACATCATAAAGAGGCAGCCATTTACTCTTCTGCCAGATGATTTGCTGCAGAATACAGCAAAAGTTGCCTTTATTTGCAACGTTTGATTAAATCTGCAAAATATCGCTGTGGGGGGGGGGGGGGGGGGGAAGTATGTCATACAACTCTTTCCACTATTGTTGTTGTTGGAATCAAAAACAGTATTGAAATTAAAAGACTGTGTTCCTGGAAACAGATATGGTAAGTATTTTGTGATAACTGAAGGATAGTTTTCTTTATTGCTTTTTATTGAGAACTGGCAAGAACTGTTCTCCAATTATCGCAAAATACAAAACCTTATCTGTTGCTATGTGTGTTATATCAGAACAAAAATGTAAAGTAAAGATTACATCTACAGTGAAACTTAGATGACTCAAACATGTGTACCTCCTTTACCATTGCTAATTTGAACTCTTTCTGGAGTTACTACTGAATTCTTTCAACAGCTCCAGATGTTCATATATATAAGGACAATTTATGGACTGTTTTTCTGATTTTATCTTGTAAGGGTATGTTGTGTGTACTCATTAGAAGCACCTCAATGAGGTGATTCTAATGAGTACACACCTTAATGAGGTGATTCTAATGAGTACACACACCATTCCTTTATTCCACAGAAGGTTTGTGGGTGTGTGAGTTTTATGTCCCACCAAACAACAAAGGTCATACTGAGACAGGACCTCAGTTTAAAAGACTCATCCAGAAGTCTCGAGAAGCCCAAAATCAAACACACGACCCCAGTTTATGAGGTGAGTAACAAAACCACTACACCACAGAGGCTTCTAATTCTGCAGAAGGTCAAAAGATATTCTTAAGTCTTTCCCATTATGCCTCATAACCATGCACTACGATTAACTCTCAGTAGTTCAAAATACCCCTATCTCGAACAAATTTTGAAGGTCCTAAAGGCATTTGAGTTATCAAAGTTTGACTGTATTTTAAGGGGAATGGGAACACCTTCAGGGGAGGCAACTCCTGCAAAAGTATTTTTGTCTCCCATGTCAAAAGGGGTCAACTCTTAAAGGAAAGAATTTGCTCCTGAGGAGCAAATTCTTTCCTTTAAGAGTAGACCCAATTTTCAGCAAGACTGAGCCTATAGAAAAGCGAACAGGAAGTCCCGAAAGTTGTCTCCCTTTGAAAAATGGCAGAAAAATGTGCCAGGTGTTCCCATTCCCCTTAAAACAGTGATATATCCAAAGCCATGTTGTAAGTACAAGGTAATAAATTTCTTTCATGCTCAAATGAACTAAGCATTATTTTTGTCCTGCTCATAAATAATAAAATGCCAACAATCCCCAACAATTGTAGGCATCTATTATTTATGAGCAGAACACACATCATTCTGTGCATAGATGAGAATGAAAAAAAAAGATCCTGATTTGTTGGTATTCTTACATTTAAGAGCATTAAAAATCATGCTTATCTGAAACGAGCATGATAATGTTTATGAACTTGAAACAAGCCTACGGTCTGCATCCTGTCAGTACATTTTCCACATTTCCAGATAGCAATCTCACTGCGTTCATTTTTAACCAATAAAATGCCAATCACGCCAATTGTTGTCTGCTTTGCCGTCTGCCGGTTGCCTTAAAAGTATTTTTTGCAAGTGTAGGATCAGTCTCATCTGGGTCCATACTGTTTGCCTGTATGCAAAAATACTTTTAAAAAGTTTACAAAAAAAATTCAGCAGACGACATGAGCAGACGACATTTTCAGAGGGTAAAACACAGGTGACAGACAGTGTTTTGTGATTTATAGCTCCAAATAAGGAGAAATGATATAAATTAGATTGCTAGGATTTTAATTATATTTCCTAAAGCACAACATGAATATACCTCTAAAGGTGATTTAACTAGAAATTCACTGTAACCGTGTTTTGAAACTTCTCCCTCTGTTTCTTTGTGTATAGCCATCTGGTATTTTTTAAACACACTGTATGATTCTTGGTAACTGTATCTAAATTCATCTGCCTCAGGATGAGTTCGTATCAATCTGACCTGTGGAGTAAAATACGATTAAGATGACAAATCAAAGCTACCATACCTCAAGAGGAGAATCGACGAGAAATCTTGTATATTGCTTCATGTTGGGTTTATTTGGAGGGTCTTTGTGAATAGCCATTTGGTAGCTGTGGTAAACGGTGTGAGATTCTTGCAGCGAGTCTTTGAATTCTCGGCTTTGGGGATATGAGCGTACTAATCTTATCTGCAATGAGATTTGATAAGCATTTTCATTAGGATTCTCTTTTGATATGGATAATTCATTTTCAATAATAGGAGGACCGTACAGGTCCTATATTGTTCACCTGAGCTAATAGATTTGAATTCTTACTGGTTTAAGATTATACAAAGTTTACATTGAAGAGTACCAGGATGGACCTATATGGAGCCCCAATCCAGTAACTGGCAAGCAGTGTTCTATGTGTCACACAAGATTTTTTTTCCTATAATTTAAGAGTCTATGTACAACAAGTGACCCCTGCGGTGGAGCCATTTTGGAGCCAAGGGTCATACATGTATTTTGCAAAGTTTTGGAAGAAGTCCACTAGAAAAGGCTACTAACCAAATACCAGAGGTGTGGGCTTTCTTGTTTTAGGCAAAAAGATTTTTAAATAAATCTATGAACAACCAGAGAGCCCAAGGGCAAGTCCATTTTTAAAATCCCTGGGCTGCAATTTGAACAATCTTGGTACAGGTCCACTGGATGAAGCTAATCAGGTCTTCTAGTTCTGGACCAGAAGACTCCTGAGGTTTTCCCCTATATGGGTCAATGTAAAAGCAGGGACCCTCAGGGCAGGGCAATTTTTGAACTCATGTGTACAGCCAGACAGATACACAACAAAAATGACAAATAGGAATCAATCACAGTAGCCGGCTCAGCTCAGGTGAGCTACAGATTAACCCTTTTTGTACCAAATGGAATCTTCCTCCTTTAATATAGCAGGAGTCAATTTCAAAATTTAGGGGTGTCAGGTTGTGTTTTCATCAAAATTAATTTGGAAAATGACTGACCTTTTTGCAAACATTGGAGGCCCTGATCAGACGCCGCGTTCTGCGGCGTCTGATCTGGGCCTCCACTGTTTGCCAAGGTACACCTTTAGGGGTTTCTGGTACTGAATGGGTTAAGTGTATGACAAATAGTTTTCATATCAGACTCACAGCCATTGGTTGTTAACCAATATTAGACAATCAGCCATTTACCCCATTGTGTACTGGTGCAATCTTTCCTTGTTACATGTTGGGCAAGTCCTCTTGCCATTTGAGGGATGTAGGATCTATTATTTTCGTTTCTCTTGGTCTGTACTGTCTTCTTACATCCATTTTAAGGGCTTCTAAGTAAGAGTGTGTACGTTACTGCTCAGTTTAAAATATAGTGTCTCTGTTTAATAAGAGATATCAGTTTAAGATAATGTCATACAATCTATTTTCTTCATTCCATAAACTGCCTAAAATCCAAACTTCATATATTTTAAGTACACTCATATCCTCTTTTGTTACTGCAGTTCGTGATCAGTTGTTCAAAGCTATTGATTTTGGTTTGTTTGTTTGAATTGAATTCTACGTCTCTGTCAACACTATTTAGGTCATTTGGGAGATATTACTTCCAATTTTAAGGTTCTTTATGAAATGACTTCTCAAGCCCTATTGTCCAAACGAACCAATAGGCTTAATATGTAGGGACGGTCTGACTTTCACCAATTTCTCTGGGCAGGCTTAGACCTAAGCCATTTACCAGTACTCATGCAGTTGGTTTCAGCTCTGCATGGAAGCACCATGCAGCCTAATCTATTTCTCCAAGCTACGATGGGCGGGGGCCTCTATTGATTTTTGGTAGCTTCATATTATCATCAAGTGATTTCAAAATAAACCTTAGTTCTCTCCATTATGACTGGATAATTGTATTGTTATGACATCAATTATGCTGTTCTAGACCTGTAGTTGACAAACTGTGTGGAATTTGTTTTCTTCTTTCAATTAAAGCCCTCGAACCAGAACTTTTATTCAAATAATGGATGAAAAACAATGCAAATATAAATAAATGTACCGGTAATCTGTTGTATGAAACAACATACGATCACAAGCAAAGTGTAAGAAAATCTTACTTTGCACTTGATCATACCTCAATTACACATAAATGAACACTAAAAAATTACCTTCATTTCTTAAGTAGAGAAATTGTTGTTGCACTTGTATCAAAGTAGATACTTTGCTCAGTGAATGAATTGTTTTGACAATTCTGAAGAAACACAGCACCTTAAAGCATTATCCCACTGAATAAATCAATTTGCCACACCCATTTCTGACTATCAACAATCAGATTACTAGGTATAATGTATTCATTCAATTCACAAAATGTACAATAAACAGTGTAGAGCCTGATCAGATGGCTTCTTCAGAAGCCATCTGATCTGGAACTACACTGTTTGCAAGGGTAGGGGATGTCACATTTGGCAGGATAAGGGTTAAACTGAATTTCTTGTCTACTTGTTGGCATATTTCACTGACATTTCAAACTCACCTCTAATTTGTGAGCACAGTTCTTTGCCTTGTCAGGTTCACTGAGAAACTCCTCAAGAGTCTTAGCCTCGGCACCCTCTTTGGAACCTCTCTGAAATAATCAGGGTCATGATGCTGGCATTTGGAGAATATTTGTGAATACTTTGTTTGTTTGTTTGAAATGAGGTTTAAGGTCACTGTCAACACTATTTAGTTCATTTTGGAGAAGTTGCTTTCAATTTTGTGGGACTTTAACCTGACATTGAGATGAAATGACATCTCAATCCCTGCCACCCAATGAAACCAACAGGGTTTAATTACATGATGGTTCGCCTTGCACCACTTTGCCAAGGCAGGCTGAGACCTTCTAAATGGTTTACCAGTACTTGTGTGTGGTCAGTTTCAGCTCTGCATGGGAGCATCGTCAAATCTATTTCTCTGAGCCCTGATGGACGGAGGCATCTATATATTTGTGAATACATCTTTGTAAACCACAACCTCTTTGTAACACTATAACTGGGGTCAAAAGCAGAATCTCTGTCAGTTAAACAACACCAAAATATACAGATCATAGAGAAAAATATGACCATTTTATGATCATTTTTCTATATAGTCTATACATTGTTGGATGCACCTTTAAACAGTTTTATATCCTAAACTGTTTTATAATGGACAGTGTTACAAAGAGGGTGAGTTCGACTTCTAGATATTTGGATGATGTATTAAATACAGTAAAATTTCTTTATTAAGACCACCTTTAGGACAGTTCAAAAGTGGTCTTAAAGACCACTTTTGAACAGTCCCAAAGGGGTCTCTGACCAGAGGACACTGTAAGCAGTGATGTTCCTCGTGCTGCATCCTATGGCATTTATATTTCGCAATTAATTCAATTTAACAGAGTGTCTAGTCGTGTAACTGACTTCAACACTCATGATGAATTGTTAACTGCTAAACATCTTAATCAGGGTTATGGGTATCATAAAAAGCCTTTCCAAAATTGTATAGACGTCATTTGGATTTAATCTCAAACTTCAATGTTGGACTTAAATCTCTTCTGCAACAAGGTCAATCGGAACCTGAATTTTATGGTGACTTGTATATAGATTCAGAAAAATATAAATGCAATGACTTCAGCACCCTATTTTGTAAAATCATTCTTCGATATAAAAAGATAGGGTACAACAAAAATGTTATACGACAGATCACGGTTGACAAATTTGCTTCCCTCTTTACTTGCACGCCAGTGGGTCAAGCCTCAGATTCTATGACAGTTCCAGTGTAAAGGCTTACTGAGAATTAGAGGCTTTCTAATTTTGTGTAATGTTTGCTGGTGCCTGATGCTCTGTCTATGGTCAGGCCCATTGGGGTCTAACTGTTGGTCTTCTTTTGCTCCAGCATTTAACTGTTGGTCTTCTTTTGCTCCAGCATTTCAGTGGGTTCTTGCTGTCGAGTCCTCACTGATGTTTCATCTCTGTGGTTGTTTGATTTTTGTGTTCACGGAGATGTTGCACTTATGAGTTAGGAGGCCTTCATGCAGACTGAACAAATTATTTGTCTAAATCGCAACAGAAGGTAAGGACGAGGGTTGTGGCCAGGTAAAATCCAAGGCGGTTCTTCTGTTGCGATTTATTTTTGTTATGGTCTGTCTATGAGTATGTGTATCACTTATATTATTTTGTTTTTGATAGCCAACTGGCCATTTTGTGGGAAAATAACTGTCCTTCTGGCTTTCCGCTATTGATGTTTCCATTAGGGTTTAGTTGTTTCATGTTTGTGTTTCTTTCCCTTTGGTGTCCCTGGTGGGAGGTGTGGGTTAATTGTATCAATTCCTGCCCATTGCCTTCACTTCTATTAGGTGTATTTCCAACATGGTGACCAAAGTCATCATTGTTTTAGACATACACTGACATGTAAAACATGCTCAGCATACTAACACACATACATGTACTGTCATTGGTTTGTAAGGTACTTGTGCTTAATTAATAATTATGTGCATGCATAAAGTGTATTTGATGTAAGATGTAATACAAATGTATGAACATTTCTGAGGGTTAATAATAGTCTCAAGTCAATTGGCATATTGTGTTTGAATTATAGACAGTAGAACTTCAATGGCTCGAACACCGATGGCTCGTTTACCATGGATGTGTCGAACCCATTCTTGAGCCCCTAGGGAAGTCCTCTACATAAGAAATAGTGGGAGATGATTAAGGAGATTTTAGTCTTTTATCTTGCAAATGTATGGTGTGTGTACTCATTAGAATCGCCTCGATGAGGTGATTCTAATGAGTACACACAGCATACATATTCATTATAGAAAACCGAAAAGATGTCTAAAACTATCTCGTTATGCCTCCTGACAGTAACCTCAGTGGCTCAAACTACCCCTGTCTCGAACAGATTTTCGAGGTCCCAAAGGTGTTCGAGCCATTGAAGTTCGACTGTATTTATTTATTTGGTTTTACAGCCATTCCAAGACTTATACACTGATTTTGAGCCCATTGTTAATCAGAGGTGAGTGACAACCAAAGTACCCGGAGGAAAATCACCTGACCTTTCATTGCACACATATGCATCTCACATGGGACCGAGCAAGGCTTGAACCAACAGTGGTGAGACCTAATGATTAAGAGACAGCGCTCTTACCCAATATGCCTGGGTATGGTGCTGGAATATATTTTCAAACTTCCATTCGTTACGAGAACACACCCATGCTACATAGTGCCATTTTTCACATCTCCAAAATGGCTTCTTTTCTGATGAAAATCTGTGATATTTTGATATTTTTCCTGTTTTTACTGCAAACATAGGTTGTGGGTGCTCATCAGAACTGCCTCTTTGATAAATAAGAAAATTAATACTGCAAACATAGGTTGTTGGTGCTCATTAGATCTGCCTCAAAGATGTGGTGGTTCTAACAAACCATAGGTTTGCAATATAATAAAGAAAAATAATGTATACCCCCATAAACCCCAGCTTTCTCTATATAAAGTGGGGGAGGGGGTGTTCATTTCAGGGACTTATTCACATGATGACATAAAAACATGTTGGGTGTACTTATTAGAACTGCCACATAAAGGCAATTCTAATGTGTACACACAACATACATTTTCAAGATAAAACACAAAATAAAGAAAATATGACTGAATAGATGTACAGTACTGTATTGATCCTAAGTATTGGGACAGATAGGTCGAAGCAAACAGTGCAGATCCAGATCAGACTGCTCCTGGAGGAGCAGTCTGATCAGGGTCTACACTGTTTGCCTTTCTGTCTGCACCTTTTGGACTCCTTGCTGGACCATGAAACACATTTGTTAAACTTTCTAAAGAATTACAGCAAGTTCTCAAGGTGTCCAAATATAAGGACTTTTACGGTAATCATATGATAAAATAATAATTGGATAGGTTTGTTAAACTCACTGGTGAACTGTGCTGATCAGGAATGGCTTCATCTTTAGCTCCAGCTTTAGCTAGTTTCTTTTCTTTTCGTAATTCTTTCTTTTTCTTACAACGAGGTTTATTGGGATCTGCACCGACACCTATTATGTACAAAAATCAAAATAATCACATAAATACCCATTTACAAATGCATTGTAAACTTTACCACCGGAAAAACGAAAATTTTAAGATGAAAAAATGTAATATTTTTCTTATTTCTGCTCAAAACATAGATTGTGGGCACTCGTTAGAACCGCCTCACCGAGGCATTCTAATGGATACCCACAATCAGTATTTTAGAGAAAAAAATGAGAAAAATAAGGATAACCCCTGTAAACCCAAGTTTTGCTATATGAAAGTGGGGTTCAAGGGGGTCAAGATTATATAGGTGTGTTTTCGTGATGCAGAGGAACAGATAAGCAGTGTATTTGGTTAAATATCTGATTCAACTAAAAGAATACTCAATTAAAGATCAAGTTGAAAAGTAACAAAACCCAAATAAACTAGAACTCTCAGAGGATCTGACTATAGAAAAATACAACAAGAAAAAATGTTTTCAGCTTTCAGCCTCTTATTAAAGGTGGTAAAAAGGCAATCCAGAGTTATGGTTCATATGCTCTGCACATCGACTCATGGTGCTTTACATTTGTGTGAAGTTTCATGAAAATATCTCAACCGTTTTTGCGTTATGGAGTGGACAAGGTTAAAATTGGCATTTTCAATGTTCAAAGGGCAATAACTCGAAAAGTTGGCACTCCAGAGTTATGGTTCATGCGCTCTGCACATCGTCTCATAGTGCTTTAAATTTCTGTGAAGTCTCATGAAAATACCTTGAAAGGTTTTTAAGTTATGGAGCGGACAAGGTCAAAATTGCCATTTTTCAATGTACAAAGGGCAAAAACTCCAAAAGTAAGCAATCAAGAGTTATGGTTCATGCGCTCTGCACATTGTCTCATAGTGCTTTACGTTTGTGTGTTTCATGAAAATACCTCAAACAATTTTTGAGTTATCATGAAAAACGGATTTTTCAATGTTCAAAGGGCAATAACTCCAAAAGTAAGCAATCCAGAGCTATGGTTCATCACGCTGCACATCGTCTCATACTGCTTTACATTTGTGTGAAGTTTCATAAAATACCTCAAACGGTATTTGAGTTATGATGAATAACGGAATTACGGAATTAAGAATCACAGAAGGACAAAACAAATCCAATATACCCCGTAATTCCATGTGTATACCACGCACTTTTTTCACCCAGAAAACGGTGAAAAAAATCCCCTGCGTGTAATACAGTGGCATAGAAAAAACGACATTGTTTTTCTCAAAAAGTCGCCAGGTTACGAAAACCCATTACAAATTTAATGTGACACTTTGAGACCCTCATAAAGTTCGTTTGACAAGTTTATTCATTGAATCATTCATACCATTAAAAATGCAATCAATATTCCTATCTCAGACATCAACCATTCATCCATATTACCTTTTATTAGCACAAATATGGTTTGTTGATTTTCCGCATTTTACAAGAAGGTATACCTAAATTTACGTAATGAACTAAGTTACTGAATCTGAATAGACTGTTCACAAAATATTGGTTGTCGGGAAATACAGAAATTCTGCATTTTTTGAAAACTCCTAATAATAATAAAAATAATAATATTAATAATGATATGAATAATAATTTGTTTGTTTGTTTGTATTGGATTTTTACGACCCAGTCAACACTACTTAAGTCATTTTTGAGCCTGTCAGTTAACCTATCAACACTTTCCTGGGCAGGCTTATACGTAAGTGATTAACCAGTACAGTGCACATTCTTTCGCCAGAAACTGACAACTGCCCTTCTTAAATCAGCGGAAGGGAGAGAATGACCGTAGAAAAGATTTCATGATCAATCTCCACGAAAGAATGTTGAAGACCCCGGCGGGAGTCGAACCATTAATAATAATACTTATAGTATTAATAATAATAGTTAATGTATGTCAACAAAGTTCCAAATTGCACAGGACATCGGGTTCCTTGAAACCAGGCATTAATCACTGTTTTATTGGCAGTAAATGCAAAATGGGCTTATTTAATTCAGTGAGATGTTTGACTCACGCGGAGAAGGTGTTAATTATGAGATCAGCATAGAGAATGTGTGAATAACCAGAGGTGTCAAACTACCTGTAGATACCTTTAATTTCTGTCAGTTACGGTATGGAGCACCTGCATATGAGGCATGTTGTCACAATTTTACCTTTGGATCATTTGTAGCCAGTCCAAACCCATACACACGGCCCTAAAAGAGAGCAACATGAACTAGTATGCTCTCGGGTGAGACAGAGAAATCTCGAATCGCAGCCGAAATTGGCATTGATTCCTCTGCAGTTTTATGCCCATTTTCGATCTGGCGTTAAAAATTCAAAATTACAGTGCTTCTACTTTACTTAGGGGAAGGCACTGGCAGTTCAGCATGACTCACATTTCACTGAATCTGCCGCGTTTTGCAGCCCAGAAGCACTCAAACTTTACGTCCTATTGTGGGGCAATGGTAACGCGCCTGACCGTTGCAGACGTAAAATGCTTAAACTTTACAATACAATTTTACCTTTGGAAAGAAACCTGTTTCTATCTTTCCTTGTGAAAGAAAACTGGAAAAATGCATTGTCATTTTTTATATCTAATGAATAACCACACCCTTAGAAAGTAGCCTTGTCACACACCACCGTTAGGGGTAAAATGAGAACTGCCTATGCTGCAAGAGAGAAACTGACCACTATTCCGTTCTATAACTATTGGGAAATTTACCTATAACCAGTCAGGCTGTTTTAATAGCAGCCAATCAAAAGTTGCGTACTCTCATTTTCAATCAAAATGGCGTCTGAGAAAAGCAATCTGTGATACTGGGAAAAAGCATGTGCGTGTTTTAGACTGGAATATCTTTTTTTTCACGGATCTTGGACTCAGAAGTGAGGTGCATGTTATAGATGAGTTCGTGGTATACACAGGGAATTACTGTAGCCCCCACTTTTTCAAAGCGGGCTACAAAAATCCAGGATAACCTAATCATACTGACATCCATATAATTCTTATAGGTTCAAAACTTTTAGTTCATTAAATAACCCACCATTATTCTCGCCTTTGAGGCGCTCGAATCTTTTTTTACAAATGCTCAAGAGGGAAGAACAGAACTTTTTTTACACAAAACATTTTGAACATGCATTTTAGCCTGTCAGGTTGAAAGTTAAGCTTAAACAATTAGCATTATATATGTTACCCAATTAGTTGAATAAAAGTGGGTAACCTAACATGAGATACCCAATAATCTCTTAAAATACATATAAACAAGGCAACACAAGCGTAGCATCCTCTCACAACTGCATATCATTCAATCTGAATATGTTAGCCATATTAGACTGTTGTGCTGTTCACAAGGTTTTTAAGGTCAAGTAGATTGTGACCTTGACCTCTGACCCCTGACCTGGAAAGTCGATATGGTTCATCATCTTTCCAGGATGAACATTTGTGGTGGGTTTAAAGCTTCTACGATGATAACTGTATCTTCCATCCTGTTGACAAGTTTTTTAAGGTCAGGGCCATTGAATCACTAGATTGTAGCAGACTTGGTGGGGACTGAACCGAGGACCGCGGCGCCTGATCTCAAGCCTGTTGCACATCTAAGCTTATTGCAAGACAGTAAAAGGACAAATGCAGACTAAATAAGGTCTTGAGGCAGGGCTAATTTAAGGAATTTTGGTGCCACTAAGTGGTTGCCTTTATGAAACACCAACAGCAAATACTCATTCTTTTTCCGTGAGGGTTGCACATTTTTTTTTTTTTTTGCATTTTTAACCTCTTTTTTTAATGCAAATCTCCAGTGATGGAAAAAAAAGTAGAACATTTTCTCTGTTGCCATCTTAAACCATAGAGGCAACTCCTTTAGTCTCACGCTGTTGCAAATAATGCAAATATTGCAAGAGTATTTCAAAAGTTTATGAACATAAAATTCAGAAACAATGGACATTTTTGGCTAATGAGTAACATTTGGTAATGCATGATACAATATTTCATTAAAATGCAGCTAAGCTGTTTATATACATGTACATGATTATCTTAAACCTTACACTGACCTGAATCATAAAACAAATTTGTTAAAATTTTAGGAGAATTAGAGCATATTTAAATTTTTAGGATTTTCACGGTACATGAATTCTGAATATAACTGTATGTACACAATAACAAGCAGTGTAGGTTCCAATCAGACTGCTTCTAAGAAAGTGCCACTCATCTACATTACTTGTCCAGTTCTGTCTAGTCGGATATTTTTGTAATCAGTTTAGTATTTTACCAGGTTTTGGATTCCTGTCCTTTTTCGTATCAGTTCCACCTTGTATCCCAGAAGCTTCAGTGCTCATTTCTGACTGGTTGTTATTCTTCAAGTCAACAGACTGGTTTGTTGACTGACTTTCACCTGTAGACTGATTCTCACTTTCCACACCTTCTGTTTTTGACTGGTTTCCTTCTGTCTCCTCATCTTCCTTATCTTTCTCAGGCTTAATACCATGAATGAGGTAGCGGTTCACCTTCTTGATGATCTTCTTGTGGGACTTCCTCATCCTAAAGTTCAGTACTTCACACCTGATAGTGTACTGAGGGCAGCAAGTCATGTTCATTGTGGGCTTGTATGTATACTTGCCACTTCTGCAAACAAACACAGTTTTTTTTTTTATTTGAGGTTTAACATTCCCGTCAAAACTATTTAGGTCATTTTGGAGGCATCACTTCCCATTTGGTTGGACTTTTACCCGACATTGAGATGAAATGACATCTCAATACCTGCCACCCAATGAAACCAATAGAGTTTATATGCATGGACGGTCTGGCTCGCATCACTTAGCCTGGGCAGGCTTAGACCCACGCTTAGTGGTTTACCAGTACAAATTTGCAGTTGGTTTCAACTCTGCGTGGAAGCATTGTGCAGCCCAATCTATTTCTCCAAGCCCTGATGTGTGGGGGTCAAATAAACACAGTTTACACACTTGAAAATTTACATATTGTGAATGCCAAAATTCTTCAGCAAACAATTAACTTAAAGTTAATTACATGTATATATATGTAGCTGTAGATAGTTTATAATAAAATCTTGGGGGAAAAGACCAAGTGACAGGTGTAGACTGCAGAGTTTCTGAACATGCAACTGATATTGAACTGTTATCAATGAACATAAAACTAATAACATTGTACCAGTTCAAAAACTATACTGCATTTATACTGCACTAGTGCAGAAATGATATATCACTTTGGTAAAATTACTTTCTACCTGCTATCAGATTCTGTGATCCAATAGACATTATTCTTAGAATTACACATACACTACAACCTGGTTATAACATGGTTCATTATAACAGGGTTTAGATATAACACAGTTTCAAGATGCATCCCAAAATTGCATAGATTATATAGAAAAATGACCCTAATGATAGTGTTATAAAGACGTTGTGGTGTACAAAGCATATTTTTGATAACTATATTTAAAGGTGTGTAAAAAGTATTTTGGCACTAATATTGCTGAGTAATTCCAGTTCTCCATTATGAGCGATTTGATTGGCTGAAATAAAAGTTTTATACTTTGATAAATTCTATGAGCAAAAATCTCAGAACTATTTCACATAGTGACAGTAAGTAATATAACATGAAATCAAAGAGCACATTAAGAACCAATGCGTTACCTCATTGTACATGTATATGAAACGACATCAACAGTGTTCATTTAAAATATGGGAAACTATTGAAAACGTACATGTAAGAAGACAAATAAAGTGAATTTAAAGACTACATTTTTTTGCTTGGGTTTCTTTAAAAGATGGCAGCTTCTTATTGAATAACCAATCTGCCATGGCCATTAGTTAGTCCATTTTTATGCCCTGGAAAGAATTCTTAAAATTGTTAAAATTTACCATTTTTGTGGCATTTTTAACACTTTGATGTCAAATTTGGAATTACAAGGAATGAATTATCATTTTTGTGGATTTTATCAATGTGTAAACTGGCAAATCTCTCACAAACTGCATGAAGCCTGCTAATGCTAAGTTTGGGAGTGATTTGCCAGAGTTAACACATCGATAAAATCCACAAAAATGAAATTCATTCCTATAATAATAAAAGCATAATGGCAATGATACTGGTGAATACAGCTACTGTCTCTTGGACAGTCATAGATAAGAAGGGGTAGGGCTGGCTAATCGAAGCTGAAAAGATAATCGATTATCACTCCTGTCATAACGATTGATAACCGATTAATAATCACTGAAGATTTGGTCATAATTTTACCTGTCTGGCTTTGTCTGAGCATGACTCCTACCATATGCTGTACTTTGCCATATGTATTTGAACAGACAGACCTGAGCTAACAGTGTAGACCCAAATGAGACGCTGCAGAACGCGGCGTCTGATCTGGGTCTGCACTGTTTGCCACTCATACAGCTATTTTAGGCACAACTTTGGGTAACAAATTGTAGTTATCAAATAATCGATTGCAAGCAAATAAGAAATGATAATCGTTTTTTGTGGAGTTTAGCGATTAAATGATCGATTATCCGATTAATTGTGTCAGTCTTAAGAAGGGGTATCCAAATATTGTTTTTCTAATTCCTGCACGAAAACATATGTTGTGACATACTCTTTAGAAGTGTTTCACTGATGCCTTTCTAAAGAAGCATATGTTGTCATGTAGAAATAAGAAAAATATCAGTACTTTTCAGATGAAAAAAGCCCCTTATCTGGAGCTATGATCCTACATGAGCTTGTGTGCATCCTTCAACATCCCAACATTATTATTCAACCCTTTTTGTACCAAATGGAATCTTCCTCCTTATAAATAGCAGGAGTCCATTTCAAAATTAAGAGGTGTCAGGTTGTGTTTTCTTCAAAACTTTATATGGAAAACGGCTGAACCTTTTGCAAACAGTGTATGCCCTGATCAGGTGCCGCGTTCTGCAGCATCTGATCTGGGCCTGTAGTGTTTGCCAGGGTACACGTTTTGGAGTTTCTGATACTAAATGGGTTAATCATATCAGTGCAATAACACCATATTACTCTATGTGTTTGTTTGTTTGAATTGAGGTTTAATGTTCCCCGTCAACACTATTTAGGTCACTTTGGAGACGCTGCTTCCAACTTTTATGGGACTTTTACCCGACATTGAGATGAAATGACATTGCAAGCCCTGCCTCCCTGAATGAAACCAATAGGCTTTACATGCATGGACAGTTTGACTCGTAACCTGACTTTGCCTGAGCAGGCTTTGATCCTCCAAGTGGTTTACCAGCACTCATGTTCAGATGGGTTAAGCTCTGCGTGGAAGCACATTGCAGCCCAATCCATTTCTCCAAGCCCTGATGGGCTGGGGCCTTACTGTATGTATATGTCTACCATATGATCATTGAAAAAAAATACACCATGAATTTAGGATCCCATGCCATTTTTTAAAACAAAAAACATTATACATGTATGTGAATGATAATATCCCTTAAACTGCCAAAACTTTAGAATAAATATGTTTTCCAAAAACCACAATTATCGTAATGATCTTAAGTATTGGGACAGATAGGCCTTAAAGCAAACGGTGCATATCCAGATCCATCTGATCAGGACCTGCACTGTTTGGCATTCCGTCTGCACCTTTTTGAATCCTCACTTGCAATTGCTTGATCATGAAACATTTGTTAAAATTTTAGGGGAATTACACCAGGTGTTTCTAGGTGTCTGAATCTTTTTAGGATTTTTAAGGTACATATACACCAAAAATCTGATATTATGACTATCCAAAAATAAAGACTTCTAATGTCACGATGGATTCCATCCACTATTATAATTGTTTTGTGTGAGAATTTCTCTGCATATGGAAGCTCTGTGCAGTCTCATATATACTCTCAATGGAATAAGCACTTCTTTGTGGCAGTAATTGAAGTTACTGAACCTTCTCCAGCCCCTGTTGAGTAAGTCTTCATAGTCCTGGACTGTCATGCTGTGAGCCCACATACCTGAAATATATTGAAAGAAATGTTAATACACATACAACTTTTCTGTAAGAAGTGCAGTAGGCTATTCATACAGTACAGTAGGCAGTGGCTATTCATACGGCCCCATACGAATAACCTGTATTGGCTAATCGTATGTTTAGCCTGTATTGGCTAATCGTACGGCCCCGTACTGTTAGCCAATATCGGCTAATTGGCCAATCGTACGCCTATTCTAGTTCGGTACCAAGAAAGTGATAATGTTGGTGGTATGAAAAATCAGCTGATCGTACGGCCTTGAAAGACTTGCCACTCCTATTTGGTTGGTTAGCCGTACGGCTACAAGTACTTTGCAGTCTTGTAGCGTGCTTATTAATTGTCTGGCATGACCTTAATTAGAAATCTGGACAGCCAACCTTAAAAAAAATTATAACCTTTTTATCGATGTCTGTTTTGGGTGTAGTTGGGAATATAATATAGGTTTGTTGGTCTCCATATGACCTTAGTTGTAAGTGTGTCGTTGACCCGCCGTCTGTTGTCAGGTACTGGCAGGGGAGTGGGGGGGAAATGTCACTTAGTACTAGTAAACCGCTTAGAGGGTCTAAGCCTGTCCAGGAATAGTGAATGAAATTGACCGACCGGACATGACCTTAGCTGTTGACAGGACGTAAAACACGAGGCGATTCGAACGAGCAGCACAACCTATGTTTGCAGTCAAAAATAAAAAGATAGCGCGGATTTTCATCAGAAAAGTAGCCAATTCGGAGATGTGAAAAATATACGATCTCTCACGGGTGTGTTATCGTAATGTTACAGGCCAATTCGTTCATGCCATGTGGAAACATTGCTGACACAATAATCAGCCTGCGCATCCACTCAGTTTTATCAATCTATGAAGGCAGTTTTGTATTGATACAGAAAGTTTTAAGTCTTAATAATGATATCATTTTAACCACTCCATCCCTCAGGGAGATCGGCATGTGCATCCGCACAACACTACCGAAACAAACGTTTATAATTTTACCCCCTTAAACCCCACTTTTTATGGGTTAGACATCATTTTTCTTATTCCTGCGATGGCGGTTCTGGTGGGTATCCAAAATCCATGTTCATGGCAGAAACATGATCCTTCACCGGTCGCATATATATTGAATATAGGTTAAGTTCTATTAACTCATCTGATATTTCATACGGTGAATGATTAAATAGGAAGAAAATGTTGAGAGAAATGCAAGTAGCTTGACTTTTAAGTAAGTTAAGGAAATTGAAGAATTAAAAATATGATAGAAAACACAAAAATACCTCGGATTATGTTCCCTTTGCATTCAGTTTTGAAGGTCTTCCCGCCATGGACACAGCTAAACGTTATTTCTGATTGATATTTTTAGGACATCTGCTTTTAGCAGCCGCAATAGTGTGTGAATTGCCCTTTATAACATTAAACGCAGCTAGAACGCTGATATTGTTCAATTTTGCTTTCCAAGGCAATACAACTTGAAAATTTTTCACCCACACTCAATGATACCTCATTTCTCTTGCTTGTAGCTTACCTTGTTTATATTAAGCGAACAGAATTAATTAATTCAATTATACATGTACGTACTTAAGTATTTTAACACAGCCTTTAACCCATTGTATGCTAGTGGACTCTTCCAGTGCTATATGTTGGACAAGTCCATTTGTCATATGGGGGTCACAGGCCTATTTTTTTTTTCATTTTATTCTATTTTTGATGGAAAATTCTGTCAGCAAATAAAGCAGGCCCTGATCAGACGTAACGTTCTGTGGCATCAAATCTGGGCCTACACTGTTTGCCAAGATACCTTTTTAGAGGTTTCCTGCATACAATGAATCGACTGCCTATTCGAAATTCGCAAAATTGCAGTATGTTTCCTCTGGCTTTCTTTGCCGGATCATTACAGGGTCACTGATGAGGCTTTATTAGCCGAAACTACGTAGTATGACCCATCTTCTTTCTTATGAATGTTTAAATTGCTCTTAAAGGAACTCATTTTTGATTATTATTTGCCTTCACTGCAGCTGTTGTTGTGCCGTGTGGCGGCCGTAAAACGTCTCCCCGTACATCAACCATAGTGCAGTTTATATTTTACTTTTGGTCCTTTGAGATCAGTGTGAATATTCTGAGAAATCAGACATAAATTATTGGTTTAGACTCATATTCTAGACAGGTTTTTAGCTCCACTGGCCGAAGGCCAGCGGGGCTATTGTCATGGCCCTGTGTCCGTCGTGCGTCCGTGCGGTCGTGCGTCCTTGCGTTAACTTTTTCTTTAAACATCTTCTCCTCCTAAACTACTGGGCCAATTGTAACCAAACTTCACAGGAATGTTCCTTACATAGTCCTCTTTTAAATTCCTTCAAAGAATTTTGTTACACCCAGAACTCTGGTTGCCATGGCAACAAAACCAAAAAAAAAAAAAAAATAAAAATCTTCTCCTCCAAAACCACCTGTTGGATTTCATTTTTATTTTGCATGAATGTTCCTTAGGTGGACCCCTTTCAGATTCCTTGAAGAAATTTTGATCCAACAAAAAACATGGCCGCCATGGGCGGGGCTTATTTTCCCTATTTAACATATAGTGTAATGCTAAAACATCTTCTCCTCCTAAACTATTGGGCCCATTGTAACCAAACTTCACAGGAATGTTCCTTACTTAGTGCTCTTCTAAATTCCTTCATAGAATTTTGTTACACCCAGAACTCTGGTTGCCATGGCAACAAAACAACACAAAATATTAAAAATCTTTAAAAATCTTCTCCTCCAAAACCACCTGTTGGATTTCATTTTTATTTTGCATGAATGTTCCTTGGGTGGACCCCTTTCAGATTCCTTGAAGAAATTTTGATCCGACAAAAAACATGGCCGCCATGGGCGGGGCTTATTTTCCCTATTTAACATATAGTGTAATGCTAAAACATCTTCTCCTCCTAAACTACTGGGCCAATTGTAACCAAACTTCACGGGAATGTTCCTTACTTAGTCCTCTTCTAAATTCCTTCAAAGAATTTTGTTACACCCAGAACTCTGGTTGCCATGGCAACAAAACCACACAAAAAAATAAAAATCTTCAAACATCTTCTCCTCCAAACCCACCTGTTGGAATTCATTATCCCCTCGCACAACATAGTTGTGAGGGGGGATATAGCATTTGTCCCGTACGTACGTACATAAGTACGTACTTTTGTCATCGCTCTAGCGCCACGTACGTACGTACTTTTGTCATCGCTCTAGCGCCACGTACGTACGTACGTACTTTTGTCATCGCTCTAGCGCCTACATTTCTTGACCGATTTTAATATAACTTCACACAAACGTTCCTTACGACAATATCTGGAGCAAGATCGACTTTCAAGGTCATGACCTCAAGGTCAAGGTCACTCTGGCTATTTTTTGAAAAACTTTGTCATGGCTCTAGCACCTACATTTCTCCCCGAATTTCAATATAACTTCAAACAAATGATCCTTATAAAAATATCTCGAGCGAGTTGGACTTTCAAGGTCATGACCTCAAGGTCAAGGTCACTGTGGCTATTTTTAGAAAAACATTGTCATCGCTCTAGCGCTTACATTTCTTCACCAATTTCAATATAACTTCACACAAATGATCCTTATAAAAATATCTTGAGCGAGTTCCACTTTCAAGGTCATGGCTTCAAGGTCAAGGTCACAGTGGCTATTTTTAGAAAAACTTTGTGATCGGTCTATCTCCTATATTTCTTCACTGATTTCAATATAACTTCACACAAATATTCCTTATGACAATATCTTGAGCGAGTTGGACTTTCAAGGTCATGACCTCAAGGTCAAGGTCACTGTGGCTATTTTTAGAAAAACATTTTCATCGCTCTAGCGCCTACATTTCTTCACCAATTTCAATATAACTTCACACAAATGTTCCTTATAAGAATATCTCCAGCGAGTTCGACTTTCCAACTCATGGCCTCAAGGTCAGGGTCACTGTGGCTATTTTTAGAAAAAACTTTGTCATCGCTCTATCGCCTTTATTTCTTCACTGATTTCAATATAACTTCACACAAATGTTCCTTATGACAATATCTCAAGCGGGTTCGACTATCAATGTCAAGGCCTCAATGTCAAGGTCACGGTCACTGTGGCTATTTTTTAGAAAAACTTTGTCATCGCTCTAGCGTTTACATTTCTCCACCAATTTCAATATAACTTCATACAAATGTTCCTTATGACAATATCTTTAGCGAGTTCCACTTTCAAGGTCAAGGTCACTGTGTCTATTTTTAGAAAAACTTCGTCATCCCTCTAGCGCTTACATTTCTTCATCGATTTCAATATAACTTCACACAAATGTTCCTTATGACAATATCTCACCATTTCGACTTTCAAGGTCAAGGTCACTATGGCTATTTTTAGAAAACTTTGTTATCGCTCTAGCGCCTACATTTCTTCACTAATTTCAATATAACTTCACACAAATGTTGCTTATGACAATACCTCGAACGAGTTTGACTTTCAAGGTCAAGGTCACCGTGGCTATTTTTAGAAAAACTTTGTCATGGCTCTAGCGCTTACATTTTTTTCACCAATTTCAATATTACTTCACACAAATGTTCCTTATAACAATATCTCTAGTGAGTTCCATTTTCAAGGTCACTGTGGCTATTTTTAGAAAAATTTTGTCATGGCTCTAGCGCTTACATTTCTTCATCCATTTCAATATAACTTCACACAAATGTTCCTTATGACAATACCTCGAGCGAGTTTGACTTTCAAGGTCAAGGTCACTGTGGCTATTTTCAGAAAAACTTTGTCATTGCTCTAGTGACTACATTTTTTCACAAATTGCAATATAACTTCACACAAATGTTCCTTATGACAATATCTCGAGCTATTTAGACTTTCAAGGCCAAGGTCACTGTGGCTATTTTTAGAAAAACTTTGTCATCGCTCTAGCGCCTACATTTAATGATGGATTGTAATAGAACTTCACACAAATGTTTCTTATGATAATATCTCGACTTACTTCGACTTTCAAGGTCATGACCTCAAAGTCAAGGTCACTGTGGCTATCTTTAGAAAAACTTTGTCATCGCTCTACCGCCTACATTTATTAACAGATTTTAATATAACTTCACACAAAAGATGCTTATGATAATATCTTGAGCAAGATCTACTTTCGTGGTCATGGCCTCAAGTCAAGGTCACTATGGCTATTTTTAGAGAAACGTCATCACTCTAGAATGTACATTTATTGGAGGATTTTTAAACAAACTTTACACAAACAAATGTTGCATGTGATAATATCTAAAGCAAGTTGGACTTTTGCCATTTCAGTGTTTTCCACACACGAAGTTGTCTAGTGCGAGGAGATTTGTATCGCATGCGATGCCTTGTTTTTATTTTGCATGAATGTTCCTTGGGTGGACCTCTTTTAGATTCCTTGAAGAAATTTTGATCCGACAAAAAACATGGCCGCCATGGGCGGGGCTTATTTTCACTATTTAACATATAATGTAATGCTAAAAAATCTTCTTCTGCAAAAGTACTTGTGGGATTTCATTGTAATTTGCATGAATTGTCCTTGGGTGGACTGTTGTCAGATTCCTTGAAAAAAAATTGATCTTACAAAAAAACATGGCCGCCATGGGCGAGGCTTATTTTCACTATATAACATATAGTGTAATGCTGAAAATATTTTCTGCAAAAGTTCTTGTTTTATTTCATAGTTATTTGGCATGCATGTTCCTTGGGTGGACCTCTGTCAGATTCCTTGAAGAAATTTTGATCCGACATAAAACATGGCTGCAGTGGGCGGGGTTCATTTTCACTATATAACATGTAGTGTAATGTTAAAAAAGTCTTCTCTTCTTCAAAAGTTCTTGTTTATTTATTTATTTAAAAGTACCTTCCTGTATCTGAAATAATCTCCTCCAATTTTGCTGACTATCACATATCTATAGAGGTCCACCTACAAATTGTCATTCTAAAATTCAAAACATCAGAAATTTCACATGCCCATCACACTGGTGATAGAACTGATGTTTTCAACACAAACTCTATTTATACGACTTGATGTTTCAAAATAAATTCAAAATACTGAGGGAGATTGATTTATTAGACCTAATTATACTACAGTGTCAACAGTTCTCCAGATCCCGGAGGGTTAAAATGGCTTAGTTGAAAAGGGAGGCATACTGAATCCGACGGAGGAAAGGAAAAAATAAATAAAGAAAGAAAAACATAAATCTGTTCATTTTTTAGCTCCACTGGCCAAAGACCGGCGGGTCTTATGTTATATGTTATGGCCCTGTGTCTGTTGTGCGTCTGTGCGGTTGTGCATCCGTGCGTTAACTTTTTTCTTTAAACATTTCCTCCTTAACTACTTGGTCGATTGTAACCAAACTTCACAGGAATGTTTCTCACATAGTCCTCTTCTGAATTCCTTCAAAGAATTTTGTTACATGCAGAACAAAATGGCATCGAAAGCAAAAAAAAAATATTTAAAAATCTTCTCCTCCAAAACCGCTCAATGGATTTTATTCTTATTTTGCATGAATGTTCCTTGGGTGGACCTCTGTCAGATTCCTTGAAGAAATTCGGATCAGGCAAAAAACATGGCCACCATGGCCATGCCCCTTGGCTCATTAGCTTTCAAAGACTTATATGGGGAAAAGTTTTAAAAACCTTCTCCTCCAAAACCGCTCAACGTAATGGATTTCATTCTTACTTTGCATGAATGTTCCTTGGGTGGACCTCTGTCAGATTCCTTGAAGCAATTTTGATCAGACAAAAATCATGGCCGCCATGGACACGCCCATTGGCTAAATAGCTTCCATAGACTCATAAAGGGATCTTTTTTTTTTTTTTTTAATCTTCTCCTCCAAAACCGCTAAATGGATTTCGTTCTTAATTTTCATGAATGTTCCTTGTGTCTACCATTGTCAGATTCATTGAAGAAATTTTGATCAGACAAAAAACATGGCCGCCATGGCCACCACCTTTGCCTCATTAGCTTCCATAGACCAATAAACGGAAAAACTTCTTCTCTGAAACCACAAAGCCTAAAGCTAAGACATTTACAGTAAAACCTGTCTTAGTGGCCACCTCTATTAAGCAAGCAACCTGTCTTAAGCAAGCAGGCATTCAGTTCCCAAGAAAGGCAGATGTGTTAAATTTCACCTGTATTAAGCAAGAACCTGTCTTAAGCAAGCATATTTTGACTTTCCCTTAGGCACTTGCTTAATACAGGTTGAACTGTAGTATGTAGCAAAGTTATGTGGTCACCTACTAAGTCCCGCGAACTATGACTCTTGAGTCCAAATTGGCAACGCCCCGGTGCTTAGTAGCTCCCATAGACTAATAATGACAAAATCTTGAAACTTTTCTCCTCTGAAACCATAAGGCCAAGAGCTTAGTATGTAGCAACTTGAAGTATTCATCTGCATAAATCCTGCCAACTATGCCCCTGGGGTCCAAATTGGCCACACCCTGAGGCCCATAAGCTCCCATAGACTTATACTGGGAAAAACTGACAAAAATCTTCTCTGAAACCATCAGTGCCCAGAGCTTAGATATTAAGTATGCAGCAACGTCAAGTGGTCACTCAAATAAATCCTGCCAACAATGCCCCTGGGGTAAAAAAATGGTCACGCCCAGAGGCATATTAGTTCCCATAGACTTATAATAGGAAAAACTTAAAAAAAGTCTTCTTCTCTGAAACCATAAGGCCCAGAGCTTTAGATATTTAGAACGGAGCAATGCCAAATGGTCACTCACATAAATCCTGCCAACCATGGCTCTGGGGTCCAAAAATATAGAATGGACATCCCTTGGGTGGATCACTTGTTTCTTTTTTACCCATTGTATGCGGGAAAACCATAGATGGGTACCTTGGCAAACAGTGCTGGCCCAGATCAGACCCCACAGAACACCATGTCTGATCAGGGCCTGCACTATTTGCTAACAGAATTTTCCATCAAAAATAGAAAAAAATAGGCCTGACACCCCTTATATGACAAATGGACTGGTCCAACATATAGCAATAGAAGAGTCCACTAGTATACCATTGGTTAATGTTATAAATATGACAATTGTCTGAAGTTAGCCGGTGGAGCGACAGGCCCTCTTGGGCCTCTTGTTAATTGTTTGGACCCCATTTTGATTTATATCAGTCTTTGAATCGACTGCCTATTCGAAATTCGCAAAATTGCAGTATGTTTCCTCTGGGATTTCTTTGCCGGATCATTACAGGGTCACTGATGAGGCTTTATTAGCCGAAACTAAGTAGTATGACCATCTTCTTTCTTATGAATGTTCTCATTGTTCTTAAAGGAAATCATTTTTGATTATTATTAATTCTTATCGAAAACAATAATTGAAGCAATTAATTTCATTAACTTGCCAATAACTCTAAACAAACTGACAATTGATAATAATATTAAACAATTAAAACTTTTCTGTTGCCATTTGTATACAATTGATATTAATATTTAACAAAAATATATGAGTATATATACTTAAATAATATAATTTTGTTTTATGCTGCCCAATACACATTTAATATTCACAAAATATATTTTAACATATTCCTTGGTACCGAACTAGAATAGCCGTACGATCAGCCAGCCAATATAGCCTATATTGGCTAACCATACAGGGCCGTACGATTAGCCAATACAGGCTAATCGTACGGGCCGTACGAATAGCCACTGCCATGAAAATTTGTGATAGTGTCCTTATTTCTGCTTCATGCGTAGATATATTAATCAACTTTATCTATAGAGGGTAACACATTTAGTAAACCATGTAGCCCTATTTTCTTCCTCTTCCTGGGTAGAAATCTGTATTAAACAATGTGGATAAAGTCTCTTGCTGTGGTGCTTGCGGGGATCGAACCGGCTACCTATTTATCTCACATACGATGCTTTACCACTGCTTCACAGAGCTCCACATTGACATTTCTGAGTCAATGTCAGTGGGAATATCATTGATGTACAGGGAGAACAATAGTGGACCAAGAACAGTCCAGGACTCCAGACAAAACTGGAGCCCACTCTGAAGATTCACCATTAACAACAACACACTGTTTTGTCCCTTGAAGGAGTCAAGATCGCTTAAAAGTACAATACCTGCCGGGAGCCTATTCCTAAAACAACAGTCATGGGAAAGAATGAAAACCTGTAGTTATCTGCAGAGTCATATACATGGTGGAAACTAAGAGAATTATGAAGGCTGTGACCAGTGATCTTCTCGGGCCGCTCCAAATATGAAAGTATCGGCACTGCAACAAGGCCATACTGTATTTTGTAAAACATCGCAAGGCAGTAATCATAGAAATGTTTTAAAGGGAGTGCCAACCGAGGTTGCCCAGCATCGCAGAAACGCTATCATAGGAGAAGTGTCTGTTTGTAACCCCCCTCCCCAACCCCCAAAAAGAAACAAAAAAACTATCAGAATCAGAAGTGTTTACTGGTGACACGCCCTCAGAAAATCCTTCAACAGGACCTTCGACCAACTGAACTAGTCCCTAGACCTCCTTAGGGCCGTGAATCTAGAGATGGAGACATCTGCACCTTCTGCAGACATCAAGAGTAAAGAGGGGAGCTTGTTCCAATCTGAGATTGTCCTAGGGTTGAAGCTATTATCAAGCAAACTATTTACCTGTATTAAGCCCCCCCCCCCCCCCCCCCAAAAAAAAAACAACTAAATTTAATTTAGTTAACGTTTTTGGGTACATCCCAGTAATTACCAGTATGTTCTGGAATTTCAATGAATCTTGACCAACTCTATCTATCTATCTATCTATCTATCTATCTATCTATCTATCTATCTATCTATCTATCTATCTATCTATCTATCTATCTATCTTTCTATCTATCTATCTATATATCTATCTATCTATCTATCTATCTATCTTGTCATATCTAGTCTCAGTCTTACACTATACGGGCTTTGAACTCTTCTGCGGACTTGGCATTCACTGCAGAAGATGGAAGACAATTCCATTGAGGAATAGTTCCAGGAAAGTAGGAGTTCTTCAGGACATCACTATAGGACTGGTACCTACGATATAGTGAGTTGTTTAATTTTTACGCCCTTGTTTGGGTTGACGCTGTTACAGGGGTCAAGTACTTATCTCTATTAATAGACACTGTATCAGAGTGTATCTTATAGAAGAAGGTTAAAGAGGACTGCTCACGGCAGGCCTCTAGGGAGGGCCACTCTAGCTCATTAAGCATGTCACCGACGCTACTTCAATTTCGCCATCGCCTGCAGGTCCATCTGCACATTCTCCACCTGCTGAATCTGAGTTTTAACATAGGGATGCCAAATGGGTGGTGCGTATTCAAGTTGAGGACGAACCAATGTTTTATATGCAACATCCTTTGTCTGCCTAGCTGCAAAGGCTAAATTAGGCCTAAGGAAGGCTAAAGGTCCTAGTTGCTTTAGATGTAATCTCAGAGATATGTTGACACCAATTAAGATCGTCGGTGATGGTGATACCAAGATATTTGGCGGATTGAACATGCTCCAAAATTTGCTGGTGAAGTGTATAGTCAGTCAAACTTAATTGGTTTGTCCGGAGGGTGTCGTGACAGCCTCATTGAATGACATTTGGCCACAGTGAACTTCATCTGCCAATCTACCTGTGCACGTTGATCTAGGTCGTCTTGTAAAATAAGACAGTCAGAAGGAGAATATATGTTCCTATACAGGACACAGTCATCAGCAAACAGCTGGACGAATGACCTGATATCATCGGGGAGATCATTGGTGAAAACCAAAATGAGGACCGGTCCAAGGACCGAACCTTGGGGGACTCCAGATAAAACAGGGACGGGATAAGATGCTTGGCCATCAAATACAACTTGTTGTGAGCGCCCAGAGAGTCATGAGCTAATCCACCTATGCGTGGATCCTCTTATCCCATAGTACTCCAGTTTAAATAAAAGCCTTCTGTGAAGTACCTTATCAAAGGCCTTAGCGAAGTCCATGATGATCAAGTCAGTCTGTTTGTGGCCAGGGTTTATGGTCCCATCTAGATTGCTCTCAATGTCATGGTAAAATTGAACTAGTTGTGTTTCACAAGCCCTTTGACTCCGGAAACCATGTTGACAGTCAGCAAGAATGCTCTCAAAGGCTAAGTGCATGTTGATATTGCTTACTAATATATGCTCCAGGGTTTTGCAACAGATGCATGTTAGCGACACTGGTCTATAATTTGCTGCATCATATTTTTCACCTTTCTTATAGACCGGTGTAACATTTGCTTGTCGCCAGTCATCTGGTACAGTGCCCTGGGCAAGTAATTCATTGAAGATGAAGGCCAATATAGAAGAGATTTCAGCACTACATTCCTTAAGTACCTCGGCATGCAGGTCGTCGGGTCCAGATGCCTTATGTATCTTGAGCTTACCCAACAGTTTAGCAACCCCCTTGGGGTCAACTGTTATGTCTCCCATAGAGGGGAACGGACTTTTACCTTTGGGTGGCAGCTCACCATGAATTAGGGGATAACTCGGCCCAGGACAACTCCCCCCCCCCCACACACACACAAAAAAAAGTCGGCCTAAGACAACTCGACCCAAGTCGTCCAAAATTTATAAGACAACTCGGCCCATGATAATCAGACACAGCAACTATTAATATATTAAAATAATTTGTGGCTTGCACTTCAATTGCTTTGTAGCGAATGAATAAAAACCCTTACATGCAGATTATATCGATGAGATCGTTAAACATTTAGTACCAGAAACCCCAAAACGGGTATCCTGACAAACAGTTCAGGCCCAGATCAAACGCGGCGTCTGACCAGGGCCTACACTTTTTGCTGAAGTTCAGCCATTTTCCAAATAAATTTTGATGAAAACACGACCTGATACCCCTAAATTTTTTAATGGACTCCTGCTATACATAAGGCGGAAGATTCCATTTGGTACAAAGTGGGTTAAAGATCATAATCTATCTATCTATGACTTCAGTCATGAAAAAGTAAAATAAAATAGTTGAAGAAATCGAGCAATTAAAAAAACAAAGAAAAAATACCAGAAATTTTACTTGAACCGTGGCAATCACCTTCAACCAGTATTCAGCGGTTAATCTCCTTAATTATTTCATTCCACGAGGTTAATCCAAACGTTAACTATTTATATGTTTGATTTAATTATATGTTAAGCTAATCGATTAATTAACGACACACATTGAAATATACTAAGAGTTAATTTGCAACAAAAAGTGTTAACTGTCATCCTTTAACCGACAAAGGTTAATGATAGCAAGTTTTAGCAATAACAAATTGCAAACCTTTGTTTAAATGATTTCTTTTTTTTTTGCCGACATGATATGTATAAATACTAGCCAAATGACCAGAAGATTCACATCCAGTATTGGCAGCTATTCTGTGCACAGCTATTCTGTGCATTACGTGCAATACGTGTCTTAAACTCGGATATTGACAGTAATTATGCCTGTTTTTTTTTTGCGTTGCCTGCAGTAAGATTGTCTGTGGTGGTCACGATGCTGTTTCGTGTGATCTGTGCGAGACTTGGCAGCATCTGAAGCGTAATACTGGTAAATATTTTACTCATCAATCTAATATTTTCTATTGTATGTAGTTAATTTTCTGGCCCCTGCCCATCGGGGCTTGGATAAATAAGTTATGTTGTATAATGTTTCGACACATCGCTGAAACCGGTCGTACATGCATACTGGTAAACCACTTAGAAGGTCTAAGGCTGTCCAGACAAAGTGGTGCGAGTCAGGCCGTTCATGCAAACCATATTGGATTTATTGGGCGGCAGAGCATCTCAAAGTTTTTTTTAAAACCCCATAAATTAGAACCGACGTCTCCAAAATGACCTAAATATTGTTGACGGGGATGTTAAACTTTAAATCAAACGTCTCATTATTATGCCAAAGTGCATCAGATAACGTCACATACGAAAATGAGGATATTTTGGAAAACATATTCGGTAAACAGCACAGAAAATCATCCATTTGTCACGTTTATATAATTTACTTTTGCAAAAATCTTCCACGTTTGATGGTCATAATTTCCACTTTTAGTTGTGGATGATAAATAAAAATCTGGACTAGAGACTATAGATTTTGGGTACGTATTAGAACCGCCTCAACGAGGCGGATCTTACAAGTACCCACGATCTATGTTTGGAACAGAAATAATAACTATAATGTATACCACTGTAATCCTCAGTCTTACTCTATAAAGGTGGGGTTTAAGGGGTTAGAATTATTTAAGCGTGTCTTCGATTGCATTTTTTGCATGCGGTATACACAAAACACATTTAAAAAAAAAAATAAAATATATCGCATATTTTATTGCCAAAAAGAGAACATTTTAAGATGAAAAATTGTGCCTTAACCAAATTTTCGAGGGTCTCCCCTCTTCATCAGGGTTATATGGACACTGCACTCTACATTTTACATGGCTTTCCAATATGGCCGTTCAATGTTTGAGACATCAATTCCATGACGTCATGACATCACGGCGTCAAAACGCCATGCAACCTTTGGCACGACGTCATAAACATTGGCAATGTCTTTCAAAGACACCAGAGGTACCTACCATATTACACTCCCCACAGGCCCCGCCCATCGGGGCTGGAAGAAATATATGGGTTGCATGATACTTCCACGCAGAGCTAAATCCGACCAACACACGAGTACTGGTAAAGCACTTAGTCGCAGAGCTAAATCCGACCAACACACGAGATGTCTCAAACATTGGAAGGCCATATTGGAAAGCCATGTAAAATGTAGAGTGCAGTGTCCATATAACCCTGATGAAGAGGGGAGACCCTTGAAAATTTGGTTAAGAGTTGAAGTAAAACAAGTGGTTGGTTATTATTATTCCCTTATGGAAAAAATTTCTACAATTGAAAAATTGTGATAAGAAAAAAAGGTTTTCCCCAGATAACCCCAGTTTTACCATATAAAAGTGAGGTTCAAGGGGGTCAGAATTATATAGGCGTGTTTTCGTGATGACTACTTATGGACAGTGATACACATTTATATCAGTTCTCATATACGCTGGCAAATGTCTTGAAGGCCCACATACCAGTCTCCGACAAAATGCAAACATTTAAGATCATAATTGGACTGCTCCTACATGAGCCGCCCGTCTGCTACACAAGTTCGCTGAAAGCGATGCTTTTTATTTCCAGCATTTCACGTGGAGAGCAGTATAACTTGTGACTATAAAAACTTTGTTCAGCCTGAGCATCCACGCAGTCTGAACTTATTATCCGATACCCGTTCGTGGCTGCTGTTGTAACCCATTTGAAACCAAAAACCCTCAACTATTGTTCCCCTAGTAGGCCTATTTAGCATGGCGTGGCGCCATGCCCTTTATCAGATAGAGTAATTGTTGCCCTACATTTTGGAACAAAAATCACTGAATTGACCAAAAAATAACAAAGTTATGCCTCTTTGAATAAGGACAATTTCAGACACATTTTGCCCATTTGACAGTCCACTATGGTTGACTGCTAATCTCCCTGTTTATTGTACTTAATTATGTCACTGTATTAAAGAAGTCATAAATGTGTTTTGACAAGTGTGAGTGACACCAATTAAACAAATGAAGTGTGGAAGTGTGCCTGACCCGTGTCATGTCAGTGTCTGAATGGGAGCTGTTGTCCAAACATGTTCCAAACTTATCTTGTTTAGCAGCAGGGTGGGTGGGGGGGGGGGGGGAACAGAGTTTTAATTTTGACCTCAGAAGCTCCATTTGGGTCTCCAGGGCCCCCAGCCATTTTTGGCCCAAATATATCCTCTTTTGGGCAAATTAAACCTATCAACCCTAAAATATCCATATCCTCTTTTTGGCAAATTAAACCTCCCAACCCTAAAAAATTTCCACCCCATCTGGCTGCGACATACCAAGGGCACTCACCGAGTGCAGTAGACGAGTGCAGTAGCGGGGAGCCCTGTGGACGGCCCACCAACCTCGCCGGCCTGGACTCTCGAATCAAGTGTTGGTTTCCTTGACAAATGTTCCTGTATGAATGTTCGAAATTGGTTTTCATATGCAAGGCGGTCGATATAGGTGAGGTAAATACATTGAGTAAATAGATTCATACATTCTCGAGTTGTATACCTTGACGTTTCAGTATGAGCGTCCAGTCGATAGTCGTCCGCTGGCATATAGATTAACTTCACAGTAAGAGTTTAATGGAGGTAAAAAATCTCTTAAGCGCAGAAGGCTCAAGCATAATAAAAAAAACTCTTACACACTGGGTGTGATGTGTTGATTTGGGAATATGAAAAATATATTCTTTTTTTGGACAAAATTAAACCTCTCAACCCTAAAACATCCATATCCTCTGTTTGGCAAATTAAACCTCCCAACCCTAAAAAAATCCCACCCCAACGGGCTGCGACATACCAAGGGCATTCGCCGAGTGCAGTAGCGTGGGGTGGGGGGTGGGGGCACTGCACTTGAGGCGTTTCTTGTACTAGTATAAAACTCCCAAACGTTTTACTGCCGGGATAAAGAAGTAACCCGTTTAGACAAGTATTTGTATAGGTTATACTGGTTTTATCATTTATTCCAAACCATGCGTAAGGGACACAACACTTGCAAGTGGTTGACTTTGGGCTTGATTGAGTCCTGTGGTAAGAGTTGTTTGGGAGACTTCTGTAAAATCCATCGCATGCTTCTCCGCAAAGGTTCATACACGCATACACGCGTTTATTCCTGGATTGTGGCCGACGACCGTGTCTGAACCTGCTATTTGGATTTGGGTATTATAACCCTGGACATTGCCGGGATGGAGTGCCATGTCGCTCGGCATCAAGTAGAGCCCTCTCCCGCAGGCGTAATCCAGTGGTCTGGATGCATATTGCAACACATTTTGATAGTGATCGATGCTGCTGGGGATGTCAACGGGTGAGGCGATGCCGTCTTCGAGATTTGCCATAAATTGCTTTTGAGCGTCGAACCTCGTCCCGACTTTGAGAATGTTGGAACGGGTCTGAAATGCGGGTCTAAAAGATCCGAGGCCTTGTCACCCGTAGTCCAACTTTTGTCTCCAATCCGTAGAAGGTGCAATGGGGAACTCCTCGCAAAGCCGCTTGTAGGCCCCTGTGTCATATTGGTTATCGAACCATGAATGGGACGCGTCCCCAGGGAGGGCGACTTTTAGCTCCTCAAGCAGACGCCTAGTCATATTATAGAAATGAAAGCAATACAGGCTTGCAAGAAGGGGCTCATCCGCTTGGAGATGGTCCTGGAATGAAACACCACATCCAGCGGTTGCACACCAAACCCCAAAGTTCAGCTGGCACTGCCACCAGCAGAAGGGGGCGTGCTGCCAGCTGTCCCACGCCTTGTTTGTCATAGTAACATACCCGGTAAGCGGAGGGTTTTGATAAACGGCGAAGACGTCCGGGAACTTGACAAAGAAGTGACTTCCCTTATCGTCGATCCTTATGGATCGGATGGGCAACCCGGCCACCGACTTCTTTTCTTTGAAATGGCCCCCTGCCTCATAATTTGCTGAGCTATTAAACGTAACTGCCTTTGTATCCTTGCCCATTTTGGTGGCGTTGTTTTACACATGTTCAAGTCAAAATGTACTTCACGTTCACTGGCGTTCAAAATGGTATGCCAATCAATCGTGCCATGACCCTGTCTCCGGTTGAGCTAGAGATTGCTCTCTGCGAGTTGACGTATTATCAATGGTGGTACAACATATACATGGTCTCAAATAACTTGACTGAAAAAATAATACCTGACAGGTATTATAACGTCTGTGAGTTGAACGAAAAGGTGTTTCATAGGCTGGACGCCAAACTCACTCTAGATGAACCCTCTGGTCTACTACAATTAATGGTAAAGCCCGGAGAAGCCTTAACAATGAATCACGAATTAGCTATAATCTCTTAGGCTTTTCCAACAACACTTTCAGAACCCCTCACTCGACCCTGACCCGTGCCAATGGCTTTCACTTGGAAGGAAGCTGCTCCAAGACATTCACTGCAAAGAAGCCACACAAGCTGGCCGTCCATCGTGAGGTCTACTTTCATCTTGCTGAGTTAAGTACTTCAGACACTCTGCATAATGGTTGCTCCTCTACACTGCTTAGATCCATCCCTGTCGAGAACGAAAAGTGTGGAGCTGGACGAACTGAATCATTTCCTGTCTTACAGTACAAGAGGCTGTCATCAGAGCCTATTTCACAGCTAACTATTTCCCTTAGAGATACCAATGGGGAGATCTCACCATTCGAGTATATGAACGCAACGCTAGATATAAGGAATGGTTGACGCAAGCGGCCCCGGTGGGGTCAGAAAATGCCCTGGGGTGGCTTTGGCTGATCTTGGTGACACCGAGGGGTTCGATAAGGACGGGAAGGAAGATCGATTGTATGCCATCCAGCTGTCTGAGGGGTCTACAAAAGAAAAGAGGTCGCCCAAGCGGGGTCATTGAAATTCGATGATCTCAGCGACGTAGACTTTGTTGATGTGCTTCCCAGCTTCAAGCTCAAGTGGAGTCAAGCAAATGCTAATAAAAAAATGGGATTTTATACTAGTACAAGAAACGCCTCAAGTGCAGTTCACTCTTGAAGGAATCCAACACCAAGTTGTATACCGTCATTTAGACCTACATAATATTTTTATAGGCCCTGTGTCTCTCAAAAGGCTGCGATTTAAAACTGGTGCGCTCACAGCAGACCAAACTACAGTCATTATCGGCCAGTAGGCCATTTATACCCACCCAGCAGTGTAATATAACACGATGGGCCTCTTCCCAGGCCTTGAAACCAGAGATAATCACAGATTTCAGCATGTGGCCGAGGTCATATTCTGTCTCGAGAAGGAGCGGAACTATAGGGCTTCACTCTACAAGAAGTACTGGCGCGGAGTTAATGTCGTAGATGGGATTGAGACTGCTTTTTCTGTGACCGGCGTTGTACTCGCTGCTTCTGGGGTAGGATTGCTCGCAACGATCATCGGGACGCCTGTTGTCCTTTGCCTTCAAGCTGTGGCGATTTTGTGTGGGTTGCTGTGTGTCGGCGGGAAATTTATAGGCCGGAGACTCCAGGCCAAAGTAGAAGTAAAACAAAGATCAGGAATCTATGCAATTAACTTACTCCACCCATCAAAGACACCAAAGGGAAAGAAACACAAACATTGAACGACCAGACCATAATGGAAACCTAAACAAAGGAAGGCCATAAGGACAGTTACAGCCAAAAATCATGATCAGATCCGTGTCTTGGCAGAATCAAAATTAAATTCAATCGCAGATCACATTTCTATCGATCTGAATGATGACCGGATATCCGAGTTTTGCTTGATTCTCTCTGAGGTTGACAAGTACAATCAGATGAAAGCTGAAATTCGTGGGCGTCAGAAACAGTGCATTGGCTTATCAGAAGACGAAAAAATGAAGCTATTACAGTGTGCGAGAGACGAAGCAATGATGACAGCTCGTACAAAGCTGTTAGAAGAGCTCAATCAATCTGGGTCGAGTGGCAACTCAATATTTCTTGCTGGCGAGCTACAATGACCTCTAAGTCCGGCTCTCAATGAGCTGGTCCAACTTCATACCCCTTACCGGTAATTAATTTCTAAGGTCTCCCCGAAAAGGCTCTTCTAAGTCGTAACATTGCATGTACAAATCACCCCTTCCATGGTAGCGACCATAAACCGGGGGATGTGAGTGCATATTTTTTTTTATTTGGTTTGGGTTTTACGGCCCTTTCAAGATTATTTCACTCATATCGAGCCGATCGTTAATCAAAGGTGGGCGAAAACCGAAGTACCCGGAGAAAAACCACCTGACCTTCCGTTGCAGAACTTGGCGTCTCACACGTGACCCGAGCTAGGCTCGAACCCACGGCGGTGAGAGACCTAATGACTAAGAGTCAGCGCTCTTATCCATTAGGCCACGGAGGCCCATGTGAGTGCATATACCACACGCCATATTTTTCATATTGGTCAATCAACACATCACACCCAGTGTGTGTGTGTGAAGTCGGGTTTAATGTTGCTTTCAACAATTTTTCAGTCATATCAAGACGGTGTCTGGTTGCGACAGGGAGCTCAATGCTCACTTTTATAGTGCTGCCTCACTGAAGTATCATGTCTCAGACACATTACATGATACAACACCCAGTCACATTATCCTGACACTGGATCGACCAGTCCTAGCTCTTCCCCGTAAATCTAAGTGCCAAGCGAGGGGCAGCTAGTACCATTTTTAACGACTTTGGTATGTCGCAGCCCGGGATCGAACCCAGGACCTCCCGTTCCCCAGAGCGGACACTCTACCAACTGAGCTATTGGGGCTGGTCACACCCAGTGTGTAAGCGTTTTTTTTTATTATGCCTGATACCTCTGCGCTAAAAAGATATTTTACCTCCATTATACACTTACTGTGAAGTAAATTAATATACCAGCGGATGATTATCGACATGATGCTCATACAGAAACGTCAAGGGAAACAACTTGAGAGTGTATGAATCTATTTACTCAGTGTATTTACCTCGCCTATATCAACCGCCTTGTATATGAAAACCAATTTCGCACGTTCATACAGAAACGTTTGTCATGGAAACCAACACTTGATTCGAGAGCCCAGGCAGGCGATGGTGGTGGGCGTGCCTGATGAGCGAGTGTACTACTGCCGCGAGCCCCGGGCAGGCGAGGGTGGTGGGCCGTCCATGAGGCTCTGGGTTTATGCGTTGTTTCCCAACAGCTTTTGTTTTGTTTGAATTGAGGTTTAACGTCCCCGTCAACACTGTAAAGGTCATTTTGGAGAGCTTGCTTCCAATTTTTGGGACTTTTACCCGACATTGAGATGAAATGACATCTCAAGCCCAGTTGCCCAATGAAACCAATAGGGTTTATTAGCATGGACGGTCCGCCTCAGGGTTGGTCGGTAAATACCGGTGGTGGGAATTCCCACTGGTATTTACCGGTATTTACCGTCCTGGGAAATACTCAAAATTTCAGCAATAGTGGGAAAAACTGGGAAACAGTGGGAAATATGATTTTTGTTTAGTTATTTTATACAAAAACACTATTAATATTTGTGTAATTTAATTGAAATAATGAACAGTTAGCTATTTTGCAATATGCCTCCCATACCTATATGTCATAAGTCTGCTTTTACTCAGCCAAACACAAGCATAAATATAAAGTTATCTGTTGTTATGTAGGGCGCAGAGAGTTATTTAAAATCACTCATATGCTAAAGAAGATCAATACCATAATGATCTCAATATTTGGAACAGACATGCCTGGGCAAACAGTGCAGACCCAGAACAGAATCACTTAGCTTCTTTAAGAGGGTTTGCCAATGGAACTACACTTTTTGTATGCTTTAGTGTAACACTAAACCACATTGTTCATTTTTGTTATTTTTGTTTTTTGAGTTTAGATGTTTGAATTTTAAGGATGTTTACACTAGAAAGGTTTGTTTGCAAGTTTGTCTAGTAATCATACTCCTAATGCTAAAAGGTGTGATTATTTAATTTTTTTTTTTTTAGACAGGTATTAAAAGAACACAGTTAATTTAAGCATAAAAGGTTTCTTAAATTATCAACAGAAACTCACCTAAGTATTAAAATTACATGTACATTGTGTATTTACAAGTCAAGGAAAACAGCTGAAAGTTAAAAACTAATATTTTAGGATCACATCTGAAAAGAAATTATTACATATAAGGGAAGGAACTTTTGATCTTTCAAGTTGTTCAATATAAAAAGGGCTGGAAAATTCTTCAAACTTTCACTTGTCCTACATGACTAAGTGCATGTAAACTTTGATAAATGTTGTAAGGACTAGACAAACTTTTTACTTGTCCTTCAATTTTTTTTGTCATTACAAGCAGACAAGTGGAATTTTCAAGCCCTGCATGAACTTGAAATAATTTTACTTTCAAATAGCTGGGGAGTTTGGTTATATTAAGCAGTCTCAACTGGTACCACCTATGTAAATGTATATTTCCCAGTATTTCCCGGGAATTCCCAGTATTTCCCGGGAATACCGTGTATTACCCGCCGTCCAGGGAAATATGAGTATTTCCCGCTTTTTTGCCAACCTTGGTCCGCCTCGCACCAGGGTTCCTGGACAGGCTTAGATCCTCTAAGTGGTTTACCAGTACTAGTGTGCGGGCCGGATTCAGCTCTGCGCGGAAGCATCAAGCAGCCCATATATTTCTTCAAGCCCCTATGGGCAGGGGCGAACCCCAGCAGCTTTTGGAGCGTGCTAATGGTCTGAAAGGAGCTGGGAGCCCTGGAGATCGAAATGGGGCTTCTGTGGTCAAAGAAGCCTCCGTGGTGTAGTGGTTATGATTCTTGCCTTGTAAACCAGGGATGGCAGGATCGATCCCGAGCTTCTCCAGACTTTCGGATGAGTCTTTAAACCGAGGTCCCGTCTCCGTATGACCTTAGCTGTTAGTGGGACATAAAACTCAAACACTCACTCACTCTTCTGAGGTCAATATAAAAAGTCCATCCCCACCCCCCACACTGCACTCAGCGAGTGCCCTTGGTATGTCGCAGCCAGTTGGGGTGGATTTTTTTTAGGGTTGGGAGAAAAAGAGGATATGGCTGTTTCAGGGTTGCCCTGCTTGTTTGTGCTTGCAAATAAACTTCTTGTCACCAATGGTTAATGTAACATATCTCTTCACTTAGCATAAAAATCAGGCAATATAATTTAGGATTGAAGACAAAGAGAAAGAGAAGAATCTTTTTATTCCATGTTGACATATGTGCCCTTTCATCCAGGTGCTGCAAATGAATGTGGCCTTTTTACACAGCTGTTCGTATTTAAAGTGCCCTTTTTACGTGTTTTTCCGTGCTGAAAGTGCCTTTTTCTTGACCAGCACCATGCCCTTTTTAGGAGCTGGGGGAAACACTATCAAAGGGATAATTGGCAAACATCGCAGGCCCAGACCAGAGCCACAGAACACGGCGTCTGGTCAGGGGCTACACTGTTTGCAAAAAAGTTGAGCCAATTTCCAAATAAATTTTGAAGAAAACACAACCTGACACCCCTAAATTTTGATGTTTGTTTTTTTATTTGAGGTTTAACCTCCCCGTCAACACTGTATAGGTCATTTTGGAGATGTTGCTTCCAATTTTGTGGGAATTTTACCCGACAGTCGCCCAATGAAACTAATAGGATTTATAAACATGGACGGGCCGACTCGCACTGCTTTGCCTGGGCAGGCTTAAATCCTCTAAGCTGTTTACCAGTACTCATATGCGGTTGGTTTCAGCTCTGCCTCAAGCATCAAGCAGCCCAACTATGCCGCCCAACTATATCTTCTAGCCCCAATGGGCATGGGCCGCCCTAAATTTTGAAATGGACTTGCTTTGGCCAAGATGTCTTCTACTGGTTCTGGCAATTTGGGCCGAGTTGTCTTAAAAAATTGGGACGACTTGGGCCGAGTTGTCTTGCGTAAAAATTTTTATGGGCTGAGTTGTCCTGGGCCGAGTTGTCCTGAACCCGCTCACCATCAGCTTTACGCGTAAATGCCGATTGAAACTGTTTATTGCATATGTTTTTGTCAGTTTTTAGAATTGCATTTTCCCTTAGTGAAGTGATCCCAAATGCATATATTGCCCCTTTTCTCAGTTTAAGAATGCAGAGAATCGAAACTGTGCATAATGAGCTCACTTCTAAATTTGTTTGGCAAGAGCCAAGACAATTAAAAAAAAAAAATCACATAGGAAGATTACGGCGGGCTCAAAAAGACCACCATCTATTTTTTTCACACAAATTACTTGCCGTGAGAAAAATTAGTGTCGGAATTCCCACAATAGCCACATCTGTAGCGCTCATGCTCAGCAAAATACTCAACGATACTTCTTTCTCCAGCCATGACAGCATCCGGAAGTAAACAAAGACATTAGACCAACAAGTTATGCAATGAACCGCAACGGGGTGGATACTAATCTACGGTACTCCCGGTATCCATGTCCCGGTATCGTTAGAGGGGTCATGTTTTTGGCATGTCATTTAATGATGAATACTTCATGGAAATTAATGATTTTGGTCTCATTTTAAAGGCAATACATTTTTCCATATTTTGCATGTTAAACACTTGAGTTTGAACATATATATGGCAAGCTATAGACCTTTAAAGTCCCGGTATCCAGAAATTCTTGTCCCGGTATCCATGGGGGTAGACGTGTTTAACATGAAATTACATGAAATCAAATGAGTCCAATGTTATAATTCTTTTACCCATATATTGGCATTGTATCAAGCTTTAGATAGCATAATTCATATCTTATTTTGCTGTTGCAGTTTTGCAGAGAATCACACTCAAAGTCCCGGTATCCGGGAAATTAGTCCCGGTGTCCATGGGGGGTAGACGTGTGTAACATAAAATAACATTAAATTTAATGAGTTCAATGTTATATTTTTTTTTACTTATACATAGGCAATATGTCAAACTTTATATAACTCAAATCATATTTTATTTTGCTGCTGCAGTTTTTCTGGGAATCAAACTTAAAGTCCCGGTATCGAGGAAATTTAGTCCCGGTATCAACAGGGGTACTCATTTTAAAATTTAAAATAGAGTCAAATAATTGTACCTAGTGTTACAATTTTTTTAACCTTTTAATAAACAATACTTCAAACTTTACATACCATATTTATAAATTGTATTTTCGTTTGATTTAATGCAAAGGTTTATATCTTAAAGTCCCAGTACTCGATATTTTTGTCCCAGTATCCACAGTAGTGGATGTGCAATTAATTTTACTCTTGTTAAATAATAAATATCTATTTTCTCTCGCCCTCTCTATCGGCCATATTCATTGAATATACTTGGTTCTGATACAAAAATATATTTTTGTTGTTATTTATTTGAACTCCCTCGTTGAAGCGATTCTAACGAGTTCCAACAATTATTTTTTGAAACAGAAATGTGCAAAATATCCCATTTACTATCATAAAACTTTCTTTTTTATTGTTATTTATATATAATATATTTGTGTGTGGGAGTGGTATATATATTTCCTTTGTATTTGAAAAGACCAGATTCCGTAATGATTTTTTAACATTCAAATTTTCAATTCAATATTAGTTATGAAAGTGGCTTGGGATAAACTCATTAGCAGTGAAGATTTTTGGCACTGATAGATTTCAGAAGCCTGCTAATTATCTACTGCGTGGCTATTTATTATCGTCATGCCAAAATGGCTTGGCTTATGTTTATGCATCAGCATCATGTAAGCCTACATGATTAACTCAGTACCTGTCAAGTAAGCTACCGAGTCTAATATAAACTCTTACCTTGGCTGACACAATTGATAAGCTTTCACATTCTGTGTAAGACATATATACAAAATCTACAATTGTGAGATTTTACTTTGTCGCTATGGCTGTGCTTTATGTTGGTGATTCTCAACTGAAATATTTTCGGACTACTCTTCCTTCTGTTGTTCGTTTCACTAGTGGTGCTCGTGTTGAGGAACTCGTTAGTCATCTGGATGACCTGTCAGCCTTTAAGGTAAGTTTGTATTTTCATTTTTATTTTTAATTGCATTTATAACTTATTGAAATCTTTTTGAAAATTAAGCCCTATTCAACTTCAATACGAAAACACGCCTATTCAAATGTATTGGTAAAAAGCAATAAAAAAATAGAGTGTGGGCACTCGATAGAACCGCCCCATCTATCAAGTACCCACAATCTATATTATGAGCAGAAATAAGGAAAATAATGCATACCCCTGTAAACCACAGTATTACAATGTAAAAGTGGGGTTTAATGAGGTCTAACTCACAATAAAGGCGTGTTTTCGTGATGAGCAAAAAACAAAAATTGCATAGGCGTGTACTGCCGCAAAAAAAGGGAAAAAATTTCATTAAAAAATCCTAGACCGACTTCGAATGGAACTAAAGTAGGTACTCTAGTAGTTACCAATGACATGCGCACTAGCATTATCAGTAGAACACAAAGGGTTGCTCCTTTCGCAGATTGCCATTATAACATAACGCTTACCAGTACCTTAGCAACTCTACCCAAAAGGTGGGTTGAAATTATGGTAGACCAATGACGTCGCTTTGGTAGTTTCCTTTTATTTTTCTTTCTTAAAATTGTTCAATGAACAATTAAATAAATGGTCTTGGATGTTCGGCTGTAATTTAGGGTACTTAGGTAGCTACCTTAGTTCCAGTCGAAGTCGGTACTATATTTGTACAGGGAAATAAATCCTCCCTCTTTTGAGAAGAATCCAGAGCGATTTATCTACCCTGAAATGGATACGGCCTTTATTTATAAGACATTTTCAACACCCAATGTTTTCATATTATCATTGATGTTTAACGTACCCGCCAACACTGTATAGGTTATTTTGATTTACGCTGAAGTATATTTCTGTTCTTTTTTGACTGCTTGACGGAGCATCCTCATCGAATGGTCCATTCTATGTTTTGTTTATCGGCATTAATCACGGAAACATGACTGTATAAATTGAGCCCCCTTAAATCCCACATTTTTCTTATTTCTGCTCAAAAACATCGATTGTGGATAATTATCAGAGGCGATTCGGAGGTTGGCCCAGACTGCATGTTTGGAACCGAAAATTGTAAAATAGCAGATTTTTTTTTTTTTTTTTTTTTTTTTTTTTCATTTTTGGGAGATAAAGTATTCTAATATATTAGGCGTGTCTTTGCAATGTTAATCCCACTTTTTTCATTTTCCATGAATTCCTTTATACATGATTAGTACAACGACAACAGTATACTAATGGAAAAGAAATCTGTTGCTCATCCGACGCACCATTGATCACTTAATGAGTTACTAATCGATTACTTATTGAGTAATTGTATGAGTAATTACCGACACACGTTTAACAAGACGAATTAAAGTTAGCCAAACATTTGATATTGTGTCGATTTATTTATTTATTTATTAATTTATTTATTTATATTTGTGATAATTTCATATCTGATTTGTAACCACTAAGGTCATGAAATTGGATAAAACTTCTTATATAGATAAAAGAAGGAATTCAACTGGGCATGCATGGATTTGTTTTTATTTCACCATTCATAGAATCGCCTCGCTGAGGCGGCTCTAACGAATACCCACAATGTAAAACGAATTATTTAATTGCAAAAAGTGGTATCATAAAAAATGTATCGGGTTGTCGAATTCATCTGATACTACCTGGCAGTGTGTCTCTTGTGGTGAACAGAATACTTTGTAAAAATATTTTTGTTTTATATTTCTGCTCCAAACATACATTGTGGGAACTCGGTCGAATCACCTAAGCGAAGAGGTTCTACAGAGCACCCACAATCTATGATTTTACCAAAAATTGGGAATTCTATCAGAGTTTTTTCTCTGATATGTTTCATAATTCTGCATCAAACATAGAATGTGGGAACTCGGTAGATTCGCCTCGGCGAGGAGGTTCTAACGAGTACCCACAATCTATGATTTTGAGCAGAAGTATGAAGTCTAATCATCTGCGTCAATATTAAAAAAAAACAAAAAAAAAACAATTTTTATATGTTTCATAATTCTCTTCCAAACACATGTTGTGTGTACACGTTAGATTCGCCTCGGTGACGAGGTTCTAACGAGTACCCTCAATTTATGATTTTATATGTTTCATAATTCTGCACCAAACATAGATTGCGGGAACTCGCTATAATCGCATCGACGAAGATATTCGAATGAGTACCCACAATCTATGATTTTGAACAGAAGTTGGACCGCTAATATATACCCCGCGAAACCTCAACAATACTATATAATAGTCGGGTTTGAGTAAATATATACAAGCGCGTTTTCGTAATTTAGGTATTGAATTTATCATTGATACTGGGACAAAATACCGAGTACTGGGACTTTCAGATATAAATATTTGCATGAAATCAAACGAAAATACAATTTATAAATATGGTATGTAAAGTTTGAAGTATTGTTTATTAAAAGGTAAAAGAAATTGTAACACTAGGTACAATTAATTGGCTCTATTTTTATAATTAGTATCACTGTGGATACCGGGACTAAATTTCCCCGATACCGGGACTTTAAGTTTGATTCCCAGAAAAACTGCAGCAGCAAAATAAAATATGATTTGAGTTATATAAAGCTTGACAATTTGCCTATGTATAAGTAAAAAAATATAACATTCAACTCATTAAATTCAATGTTATTTTATGTTACACACGTCTACCCCCATGGATACCGGGACTATTTTCCCGGATACCGGGACTTTGAGTGTGATTTTCTGCAAAACTGCAACAGCAAAATAAAATATGAATTATGCTATTTAAACCTTGATATCATGCCAATATATGGGTAAAAGAATTATAACATTGGACTCATTTGATTTCATGTAATTTCATGTTAAACACGTCTATAGAATCCGGTAATCTGCTGATATTTCCGAAGAAGTTAAGCACTCGCTGATGGATCAAGGCCTCTATTGGAAGCTTCCCAGACATAATATACACAGCGGTATCAGCCGTTGTAACAGGCAATGACATAATATGCTTCAGATTATGCTTGTTAAATTTCTCTAGAACCTCTATGTATTTAGGACGGGGAAATACAACTTCCATTCCATACAGTAGAACTGGTAAGACATAGATCTGGTACAGATGCATTGATGTTTCTGGGTCAAGTCTATTCTCGCCATCTAATCCAGCTGACATTAGGCTGTACATAGTTCTCCTTGCTTTCTTGACATTTTCAGCAACAGCACTCTCACCTGTATCAGAAGAACGGCAAATACCAACGTACATGGTTCTGTCTACCTTCGGCATTTGAACACCATCCAAGTCCCAGGTAGCATTAGGCTCCCTGCTACATCTTCGAAACTTGTTTAGGACTTCCAGAATCACACTCTTTGCTGGTTGTAAACTATATCGCTTCATAGCTTTGATGAGACACTATATCGCTTTGAAAACACACTATGTCAAAAGCCGACTTGGCATCAAGAAAGGCAACCTATGCGGAATGTTATCAACGCCGATGTAAAACAAAGACTGCAAAACCTCGGGAGTATCAGCCCCCAAAGCACAATCATCAGCACAGGTCGGAGCTACACAGATGACTGGTACAATCCTTGTCGCATTCCTTGCCATTGAAGGCAGTCAAGAAGACTGTCACCAAAAACTTTGTAAAGATCTGTGGTGAGAATTTCGCCCGGGCGGACACCTTGGGCCACACGGAATTGGTCAGAAATCAGGCCTTGCCATTTTACAGCTGAATTAGCATCTTGATGTAGACTACTTATAAGAGTCCAGAGATTTCCTTCAACCCCAATGTGAAAGAGTTTACGCATCAAGCTTTGATGAGACACTACGTCAAAAGTCGACTTGGCATCAAGAAAGGCAATCTATGCAGGCATCTGAGAGTCTTGTCTATCACGAATGTATCCCTCCAGTATGAGTGCTGTGTTCATAGGAGAAGAGTTTTCGGTGAAACCTCGCTGTAGGCTATTCTGATTCTCTAAGATGATATGTTTGATCCTGTCTCTGATGACTAGTTCAAGGATTTTTGTAAGAATTGGGATGACTGTTATGCCCTATAATTCTTGGAATCAGTGTTACTGCCTTTCTTCTTGAAAACTGGTGTAACAAGTCCTGTTTTCATAGAATCTGTGACCTGTCCGGCTTGAAACAGGCTATTGAGAAGAAGACACAAGGAATCCAGGACAGTCTCATCTGCATGTATGAAGTGTTCCGCTGTAATACTCATGACATCCGCTGCTTTTCCCTAATTTAGACGTCTGACCGCTTTCTGTACTTCTTCTACATTCACTGGTTGGGGAAGCTGTCCCTGTGCCTGGTAAATGTCCTCAATCTCAACAATCTGTGGTAATCTTGGTCGAAAGATGGATCATCTGATTCGGATGATAGTGTCTTGAAATGCTCGAACCAACCTGCTAGTAAATTCTCGCCTTTGAACACGGTATCAGACACATGCAGCTCATCTATACAACAAGACAGTTTCCCCCTCTGCTTTCGGATCAGCTTGTAGAAGAGTTGCACATTACCAATTTTGGCATCTAAAATTTTCTGTTTTTCTTCTGCTGCGACCCGACCTGGTTTCTACACACACGTCGGAATGCCTGTTAAGCTTCACGCTTTGTAACTAACAATGGATAGTTCAGGCCATCTGGCCGCCCTCCAATCTTCCTTTCAGCGAAAGCTTTCTTCTTCTCTGCAAGCGCTAGTATAATTTCAGGACTCCAGACCACCAACTTAGGTTTCCTCATTCCTCTGACTTTCGTTGGACCTGCAAGTTCGGCCGCCCTTTGTAAGATACCATTAAACTTAGCGACACTGTTGTCCAAGCCGTTGATGGAGGCAGAGGTTATCTCGAAGTAACTACGGAGTTCTACCAGATTAAATCTGTAGGCTTCTCCACCCATCTTCTTCCAGTTAACCCTCTGTGGGTTAACAGCTTTATCCTTCTTCCTGACAGCTCTTTCAAGACTCAGGGCGACAACACACTTTATCGGGTAATGGTCGGAATTATTCTCTTGTAGGTCAAGCCTTGTAATAGATGGAATGATGTCACAGGCTATAACACTTTGGTAGAAGATGTAGTCAATTGTAGAGGAGTCAATACCATTCGGGTGTATGGAAGTTGTAGTTGTAGTTAGGGTTAGGGTGTTGTAGTTAGGTTGTGTTCCACCAGGAACTCTTTTAGACTGTTTGAACGCATTGCAGACCTTCGGGCGAAATCCTCATTAAAATCACCACCAAGAAGTATGCTGTGTGAATCCCTGTACTTTATCAAGATCTCACTGAGTTGTTCGTTTCGCCAGTCATACAACAGGACCTGTGATATGGGAAGTAAATCTCTAGCTCTAACCAAAGAGGTAAATTTGGCTAGTACACAATCCTCAGTACTTTCAGCTGTCGAAATCATTGAATCGGAAAGGGCATTCCAATCTCTAATGGTGCAAGGGAAGAACGATTCTTAATAAATGTCATTTCTTGCAGTAAAGGTCTGAAACGCCACTGAATGATGATTTCTACAGTGCCTAACTGTGTGATGGCCCCCGACCATCGGAGCTTGAAGAAATAGATGGGCTGCATGGTGCTTCCACGCAGAGCTGAAACCAACCACACACGGGTACTGGTAAATCGCTTAGAAAATCTAAGCTTGCCCAGACAAAACGGTGTGAGTTGGAACGTACATGATTATAAATCTTATTGGTTTAAGTAGGCGACAGGTCTGGAGATGTCATTTCATCTCAATGTCGGGTAAAAGTCCCACAAAACTGGAAGCTACGTCTCCAAAATGACCTAAACAGTGTTGGCGGGGATGTTAGACCTCAAATCAAACAAAAAGACAAAACAAAGCCTAGCTAGGGGGAACAAGGTCATATGTTTGAATGCTGGCAGCAACCTTTAGACCATTGCATAAAAGTATGAGCCTACTGTCTCTTCTCTTTTTTTTGAGAGACTCGCGTCTTAATTTTCCTAGTATTCCAGTCGTGCCTCCAGTTTCGAAGTAGTAATTGCTTTTTACAAAGTAGAAGTAAAACAAAGATCAGGAATCGATATAATTAACTTACTCCACCCATCAAAGACACCAAAGGGAAAGAAACACAAACATTAAGCGACCAGACCATAATGGAAACCTAAACAAATGAAGGCCATAAGGACAGTTACTTTCCCATAAAATGGCCATATGGCCATCCAAAATAAAAAAAAGACACAAGTGATACACACGTAACAAACAACAACATAAATAAACCGCCACAGAAGAACCGCCTTGGAACGGTCAGTGGAAAGATTTCCACTGGGGTGGGGGGGGGGGGGGGGCTTAAATCGATTTTACGTGGCCACAATCCTCGTCCTTACTTCCGTCGCGATGTAGATAAATAATTTGTTCAGTCCGCATGAAGGCCTCCTAACTCATCAGTGCAACATCTCCGTGAACACAAAAATCAAAGAACCACAGAGGTGAGACAACGGTGAGGACTCGACAGCAAGAAACCACTGAAATGCTGGAGCAAAAGAAAACCAACAGTTAGACTCCGATGGGCCCGACCAGAGACAGAGCATCAGGCACCAACCAACGTTACCAAGAATTAGATCTCTCTAATTCTCAATAAGCCTTTGGACCTGTGCAAGCTAAGGTGGCATTTGGCATGTAACTGGTTGACAATTTCAGCATGATGATTAAAGAATGGTTTAATTTACGTTTTTGTCAACTACTTAATGGGTGTCAATACATAGATAACATTTAGATTTCTGGGATGTTGCAATACAATTTTATGTGTATGCAAATGCCCCAAAAATGGCCAAAAAGCACTGTAACCAGTGGCCAACCGGATTTTCACTCCTTTTTAAATTAGTATTTCACTCTCAGGTTAACAATACATTCACTTAACAGATGTACATTTGATACAGCAATGACTGACGGTCAAGATGATGCATAGTTCATATACGTATAATGCATATCCTTGTCTAGCCTGCAGTTTGAACAAAATCAGACATGTGTAACCTTTTTCCACTAAATATAATACCCCTTAATGACACAGCCTGAAACAATGTAAATACAGGGGTTTCCACAAGGTATATGTTTATTAATCACATACTGGTTTTCCTTCTTTCAATATACCGTAGTAAAATCTGGATACCAGTGAAAATATTTACACAGTTTCATTTTACCTTGACGTACCAAACTTTCCGAAACGAGACTGTCCCATACGTAAGATGAGCATACTTTTTAATCCAGGCATCTACAAGTAACTGAATAGTCTTAAGTTATAGAGCTCAGCTTCACAGTCACATAACCCATATATACAAAGTGTATCTTAACTTCATGATCTTGCCGAGTTGTAAATCAACAAATAAGAATGAAACGTCCCATACATAAGACAATTTTTGTCCCATACGTAAGAAACTTCACTAGCATACCATATTTTTAGCATGAAGAGCTAATAGGTGTATAGAGCTGATCTGAGCAATTAAATTAATGCCGCTTACACTCCTTAGTCACTTTTTGTCTGAGATACTAAGAATGAAGTGTTAGAAATAAAGTATTGGTTTAGACTCATATTCTAGACAGGTTTTTAATTATTTGGACCCCATTTTGATTTATACCAGTCTTTGTATCGACTGCCTATTCGAAATTCGTAAAATTGCAGTATGTTTCCTCTGGCTTTCTTTGCCGGATCATTACAGGGTCACTGATGAGGGGATAAAATCATCCTAAAATCCAATTTGGTATGTTTTTGTCACCAGAAACATAAATGGTAGTGGTTTTTTACCTTGTATCAATCCAAAAAGGTTACACAAGACATATAAAAGCATCTTGCTATTATTTTCTCTTAAAACTATACTTATAGTCATGAAATTGTGCTTATGTCCCATACGTAAGATTTTTGGCTTTGTATACCTGCGATAATACGAGTCAAAATAAACTGTCTTTGCTTATGGTATGCACTTTATTGTATTCAAATTCAGTACTTATAACCTTGTCTGCTTTACTTGAGTTTGGTTCTAACGTGATTTTGTGCAGATATGCAGCTGAGGACAGAAGAGAACCAAAGCTGGAGTTTGCTAAAAATATTTGAGAAATCAAAAGGATTTGCATTCAAAGCAATTTTATTTATTTGTATGCATTATAATAACTTAACACATGGCTACCAGTTTTACTATATCTCTCTTGATAGTAAATTACACCAAAAATATATTTTGAAAAATACAGTATTTTGTCCCATACGTAAATTTTTGGCTATGTATTCCAGTAACATGACGTTGGTTTCCATGACCTGAAATCACGTCTTAATCAATTTCAGATAGAACTTGAAGACAACTTAAAGGTCAGTTACAACTGTTATCACAGGTAGATTGGTTTTAAGCATTTGGCATACTATCATGGAATTTATTCAAACTGTTTATTACAATGGAATACCATAATATTCTATTTTGGGTTAACTGTGAAAGGGCCCTTAAACTACACACGCGCACCCCCAACCACAAAAAAAAAGTTTTGACAACATAGGATATCATTGTCCCACAAAATATTAATCATATAAAAACACAAGTCTTGTGAAAGTTGTAAAAGAAAAGCAAAATCTGACTGTGTTAGGCCTTAACAGTTTTAGCTGGTCAGCTAGTCTGTAAGACAATCACCAATGAAACATTCCTATGAAGTTTAAATGAAGGTGGCCCTGGGATTTATGGATGTAGGAGTAGTCACTTAAATATATTTCTAGTTTGACCTACGGTGGCTATCTTGTTCATCAGAGTGTTACACTTTTAGCTGCTTTGGTGGAGGGTCACCAAAATTCCCATCCAATGAAGTTTGAATCAAACTGACCCAGGCTTATGGGAGGAGTAGTCGTTTAAAGATGATTCTATGTTAATCGTTTAAAGATTATTCTATGTTAAGCTCTGGTGGCTATCTTGTTTAGCCATGCAGAATGATTTTGTCTGTTTGGTAGAGAGCCATCTAGGCAACATTCTTCTGAACTTTAATTGGAATTTTTCCAACAACTTCAGAGTTAGCATTTGAGGACATAGTTGATGTTTTCTATTTTTAGCTATTAGGGCCATCTTGTTCAGTAAACCCAAACCATTTTCGCTATTTAGAAAGAGAGCCACCAGAGCAACATTCCTATGGAGTTTGAATGAAATTGGCTGTCTGCATCTGAATTGTTACTTTTGATATGTCTTTTAATGGAATTCAATCATTCATTCGCCTTGGGGTATGGGAAGAGTAGTCATTTGATTTTTTTTTCTATTTTTAACTCTGGTGGCCATTTTGTTCCTCGGAGCAGAACTATCTTAGCTATTTTGTTGAAGGGTCAACTAAGCAAGATTTCTTTGAAAGTTGAATGGAATTGGCTCAGGGGTATAGGAGGAGTAGTCATTAAAAGGTTTTTCCTTTTTTAGCTTATTAGTCATTTTCTGCATCCAAGCACGATTTAGCTATTTAGCTAGATATCCACCTAGGCAACATTTCCTGTGAAGTTTAAATGAAATTGGCCAAAGGGCTAAAAAGAAGTCTTTTAAAGCTAATTGTTTAGTCAGACAACACATGAGAGAGGACATACATTGAATGATCACAATGGCTCAACATAAGCATTCCATGCTCAGGTGAATTAAATATGGATTAGGGCAGTGCAGTGTAGAAGCCCCTGTGGCGCAGTGGTCATGCTACTCGCCTTGTAAACCAGGGATCGCAGGATCGATTCCGGGCTTCTCCAGACTTTCGGATGAGTCTTTAAACCGAGGTCCCGTCCCGGTATGACCTTAGCTGTTGGTGGGACCTAAAACTAAAAAACTCACTCAGGGCAGTGCAGTCAGGTAATTTTGACAAAGAATCCAACTCCAAGGGAATTTTATTTTTGAAATGAAGGGGAGGGGGGGGGGGGCAGAAGTAGGCAGGGGAAAGAATTCAGCAGTGGAAGGGGCAAGCAAGGAAGCAAATTTTCTTAATGCATCAAAAACCAGGAAACTTTTCCTTTAAAGAGGGTGAGGTACAGGACAGGGAGATACAGCACGAAGGGATGTAAAGTTGAAATCTTATGTATGGAACACTTTTTTGTATGTTATTTTTTTTTTCTTTTTTTTTTTTTTTTGTCTTCTAGACTACTGTCTGGTAATGTTCCAATATTTTGATTCCTGGATATCAAAAGTGGAATAAATGGTGTACATCATCATAAACCGATGTAGTTTCAGTCCCTATGCATCTTCAGATCTGCAGTGTCTCTTAAATTGTGACCCATGCCAGTCTTAATCTGATAAATGTAGTCAGAAACAGGTTGTAACGTTTTATTTCTAGTCTTTGCAATTTGTTTTAAGCTTCTCAAAAAAGCATATTTGGCGATGAAAGTGACACACATATATATTAAAGACTTGAAAATTGTTTTCAACATCATTTTTGTCATTTCGTCCCATACGTAAGATTTAATTAATCTTGTTGTTTCATAAATTTTGGCTTTACATATTGTGGTTTTTTTTTTTTTTTTGGTTTGGGTTTTACGGCCCTTTCAAGATTATTTCACTCATATAATCAGAGGTGGACGAAAACCGGAGTACCGGGAGAAAAACCACCTGACCTTCCGTTGCAGAACTTGGCGTCTCACATTACATATTGTGTTAATGTTTCACAGTTTCAAGTACCTGTTCTGTTTTACTATATGATACAATTCAGGCTCCATAAATATGGAAATAATTACCCTGATACCAAGAATTTTTGTTTGTTTTTTTTTTTTTTTCAGGGGAAAACTCCTTTTTGTCACACATTTAATGTATGTATACACATTAATAAACTTCGGCAAAAAGAGCATTTTCATACATTTTCCTATTGGTCTAACACTTCATTATGTTTGAAACAGCATTTAAGAATTCAGTTCAGGTTAAAGCAGCAAAATTAAAGCCCTTGAAAAATCTTACGTATGGGACAATTTTGCTTCTGTTTGAGATCATTTTTGCTGGTCATTGTTATTATCATTACTCAAGTAGTTCTACCAGTAGCAAGATTTATGAACATGAGGTTCAAAAGTAGGTCCTGAAATATGATGTTCTGGTCATTCTGAACCTACTTTTCTTAGAGTAAATAGTAATAAATGACAATTTTTGTTTAAAGTTTTACCCCTTACAAGCTTTAGGCATATTTTTTTCTAAAATGTGTGTCCAAACATAATTTTTTTACCGGAATCTATAATGTCAGCTAATTTCACATAAATTACAACATTTCAATGGTTTCTAGTGTTAACATTCAAAACAGTTAGTTTGCTTATAATCATACTGTCCCATACATAAGATTTTTCCACCTGAATATTGCTTGAACAAATTTTCATGATTTCCTCCAATAAAGTTATCCTCTTATTGACAGAAAATTAAACCTAAGATATCATTGGTTTGAAATAACCATGAATTCTTTATGGCTGCCTTACTTTATTTTTTCACCCATGTGGCCACAAAAGTGCCACCTTAGCTTGCACAGGTCCCTTTACATACGAGCCGTCATAGAATCTGAGGCCTGACCCACCGGCGTGCAACTAAAGAGGGAAGCAAAGTAGAAGTAAAATAAAGATCAGGAATTGATACAATTAACTAACTCCAACCATAAAAGACACCAAAGTTGCCAACCGTGATTGGGTTAACTACCATGCATGCAGTCTGTCGTATAACATCCATGTTGTACCCAATCTTTTTATATCGAAGAATGATTTTACGAAATTGGGTGTTGAAGTCATTGCGGTTATATATTTTTCTGAATTTATATACTAAGTCACCATAAAATTCGGGTTCCGATAGACCTTGTTGCAGAAGAGATTTAAGTCCAATATTGAATTTTGAAATTAAATCAGAATGGCGTCTATAAAATTTTGAAAAGGCTTTGCGTAGTTTATGGTACCGATAACCCTGATTAAGCAGTTTAGCCGTTAATAATTTATTACGAGTGTTGAAGTCAGTTACATGACTACACACTCTAGCAAATCGAATTAGTTGCGAAATATAAACGCCATAGGATGGCGCACGAGGAACATCACCATCCAAAAAAGGAAAATTTACAATCTCAAAATCAAAGTCATCGCGTTTATCATAAATTTTGCACGAAACAAACCCATCTACAATAGATAGATGTAAATCCAAAAACGGGGCCTCGGTATCAGAAGAGTTTGCTTTATTTAACTGAAGTTCTGGGGGGGGGGGGGGGTAAATCTGACTGATCAAACCATCGAAATAGGTATTATCAATATTTAATAAATCATCTAAATATCTAGTAGTGGAGCTAAAAGCTTCAATAATTTCAGATTGGTTATCAATGGAAAGCGACAACATGAAGTCTTTTTCATAACAATACAAGAACAGATCAGCTACAAGAGGTGCGCAATTCGTACCCATCGGAATACCCACACTTTGTCTAAATAACTTAGTACCGAATCTAATATAAATATTGTCAAGTAGAAAGGTGGGGGCATCACACATTTACTGACATGACCAAAGTGTATAATTCTTATGCTCTTTAGAAGTGAAAAATACATGCAAGATAGAGAGAATCTTCTCTGTGAAAAGCCCATTCAATTAAATCATTAAGCATTTCTTTTATAAGATTATGAGGAAGTGTAGTGTAGTGTAAAGCAGCTCTATTCTGAACTTTTTCAATTTCTCCATTAAGGACCAGTGCACTGGGGTCCCAGGTACAACTACCTTATTCAAAGACTGGGCGAACAAGGCCTTTATATGCTGCCTCTTTTACATCCTGCGGACACTGATGAAGATTTCGCCTCAGGAAACCAAGCGTTCTATTTGCCTTAGTACACATGTTGCTAATGTATGAGTTCCATCTCAAATTGTGATTGATAGTCACACCAAGGTATTTATGTAATCCACATCCTCGAGGACCGTTCCCTCTAAAGTGTATGAAGCATCAATTTTATTTGTTCTCTACCTAGTTATCTGCATAATATTGCATTTAACGGGCTAAATCCTCATGCCCCATTTTACCCGACATTAAGATGACATAATATCTCAAGCCTTACCGCCCATAGAAACCGCTAGGGTTTAAGGAGCAGTCCGACTCGCATCACTTTTCCTGGACAGGCTAAGACCTAAGCTGTTTACCAGTACTCAAGTTCGGTCGGTTTCAGCTCTGCGCGGAAGCACCATGCAACCCAATCGCTATGGTGGTTAGACTTTGTCAAGAAAATTGCCTGATCATACTTTGCTTGAGAAAAGTAAGTTGCTTTGTTCGTTTTTTTTTTTTTTGTTTTTTTTTTTTACGGTTTCGTACCTGCACATAACATGCTGAGTGTTAATCATAGAAGTTACGTCTGTCATAACAGACATATTATTGTTAATAGGGTGTGTTTTCTAACCAACTAACCCTCTTGAACCCTCTGTCATTCGCTGCTGGTTGGCCTGTGCAATGCTGCATACAGGCGACGCGTGTGTCAAGCCTACCGTTTTTTTTTGGCGAGCCTATGGTATACGGCCATCGCCTGATCGAATACGTGGTCTGACACATCCCTTTATAAGTTTCGGACCATTCGACATCGACTGTGGGACAATATGTCTAGAGCCGATGTTGCAGGGAGTCAAGCAAAGTGGGTAAAATATTTTTCTATCATCTTCGTTTTTCTAGATACAGCGCTCCTCTTCCTTGCAAATATTCTTCTCGTGTTAATATTGCCATTTTCTCCCTGTACAGCATACAAGGATTGTCTCTTTGTGTTGTGCAGAGCGGAAATGGGTCTCAAGCGCTGGATCTGTTGCTTACAAAGCGCGCTGTTCATTGTAAGGGTAGATAATTATGGCAAATTCTGTATCGCTCAAGGGAGGGGCAGATAACTGCATGACGATTTATATATCGTATGACTGTATTTGTTTAAGAGCACGCACGCAGGACATACACGCACGCACGCTCACAGCAATATAATTAATGTAGATTCTGATCAGGCGCAGTTTAAGGTCACCCAAATCAATCGTTATTTTGCGTTTTATTGTAATGAGGGTCCTGATCAAACGCAATATTGAATTATGCAGTAATGGTGATATTGTACATTTTTGGCCTTCATTGAAGACTCAGATCAGATGCAATGATAGGTTTTAAAGAAATATTAACATTATACATTTTACTGTGTGGACTCTGATAAGACGTCACGTGCGTCTTTACGCGATATGTTTTTAAAATCATATGCCTTCAAGCGAATTTCCAGTTATTGTTTTGAGGGAGTACTTTGTGCTCACCGGTCCAGCAGGTATGACATTTAAAAGGAATAGAAGTGATGGCAAAGATCCCCTACTTCACTCGGATCGTTAGGTATTAGAATGCCTCCCATATTTTGATAATTTTCTAAGTTGAAGCTGCAGAGGATGGCATAGCTAAGTTTACCTCTTTGGTGAGAGCTAGGACCCATATGTTCCCATATCGCAGGTACTGGTGAATGAATGCCATTTGACATGTCACAGTGACAATTCTGACTTTGAATTGAGAAAAACAATGTACACTCTATATTTTCTAGTTCTGTGGTACATTCCTTGCTTCCAAAGGATAATCCTTTCTGGAACATATATGGTTCCAATGCAGGTCAGTTTCGTTTAAGGATGGGTCAGCGGCAAAACACTTGATTTCTTTCTTTCTTACTTTCTTTCTTTCTTTCCTTTGTTTTGCTTTCCTAGATACCCGTAACTATTCCATAAACATCGACTGCCAGCGAGATCACATCTTCCTAATTGTTCCTAGAACTTGCATGTGAAATCCTTCATGCGGACTGAACAAATTAACTGTCTTTATCATATGACGTCGCGTCTGAGAGTGTAATAACGCCATGCATTATTTTCGATAATTCACTAGTGGATTAAATATGCAAATTAGCTAGATACGTTCCGTAACGTTACATGTACGACGTCCTTAACGGCGTCGCGTTTACTAATGGCGGAATATTGACATTTTTGTAAACAATCACGAATAAAATGCGTTTTAAATGTCATATGATAAATAGAATCTTGCTTTCGTGCTCATGTATTATTGAATTTATTAAACTCGTTGAGGAAAAGTGATAAAATGCCCGACAAAGCCTCGCATTTTATCCCGTTTCCTCAACTCGTTTAATAAATTCAATAATACATGAACACTCATGTAAGATCCTCTATATACAATGACAAAACCAAGGGCGAGGATTGTGACCATGAAAATCGATTTAAGCCTCCAGAAAAAAAAATTTTACTGACCGCTCCAAGACTGTGTTTCTGTTGTAGTTTATTATTGTTAAACTTCGTCTCTTAATGTATGTACATGTATTGCTAATATCTTTTTATTTTGGATGGCCGTTTGGCCAAATGAGAAAGTATTTTTCCTTTTGGCTTTCCGCATGTGACACTGTCATCATGGTGAAGTTTCTTTCCCTGTGGTATCGTAGATGTGAGGTAGTTGTATAGATTCCTGATCATTGCCATCACTTCTATTTTGTAGTGTGCAGCAAATAAATAGAAATGCTCATGCTGACAGGGTAATGCTATAAGAATCGTATATGGGTGTGAGGGGTGAATGGAAAAATCCGTTCCGAAGGTCACTGTCCGGCATCACCAGCCTTGCCGAGGGATGATTGACAGTGATCCCGAGGGACGGATTTTTCTATCCACCCCTCACACCCATGTAGGATTCTTTTTCGTGCATACCTTCTGTAGCTTAGCGCGGATTTTAATGCTGCAGTCACTTCGGTTACCGACATCCGCAATATTGTGATGACACTACAGGAATGTTTAGCGACGTCACGTAACATGCTGTGACGTCAACCTTAACGACGGTGCATATGAGTACGTATTCAACCAGTGCATTTCAGTAGCGAATCTCAGAGGCCGGCGTATGTAGATTTAAAAACATTTTTCTCGAGAAAAAATTCGATGGGACTATAATTCAAAGATGAAAATGCCTGTCGAGTCAGAATTCCATGCTCTTGACACAACCTGTTTGATAAAATTCACCTTTGAAAAATAGATAGATATGAAACTTTGTGTACATTTCTTTCCGATGAAATACCACACAAACACCATTCACAGCAAAAAGTGTGTATAAAAATGCGGTAAACTTGAGAAAAATCTGGGTCGTTTCAGTGGGTTCAGAAAAGACAAAAATTAATATTTTTAGCGATAAACTGGAAATTTTTCACCATAATCATTAAATCGGAAATTGAATAATCTGCAACTGAGTTAAATTTCAGGAAAATCTATTTCTGACCATTTTTTATTCCAAAAAAACTGAACTTCTTCCGGTCATTGAACAGGAACAAAAGCCAGCCAACATGGCTGTAAACACAGGAAAATAACGAGACGAAAAGACTAACCCTGTAGACTGTAGTATTTATCCAGCTATACTGATTTGTTTACCCCGCCTGCAGTTCATCAGGTTTTGCCAGTAAATCCGAACTCCCGATGTTTACTTTATTTTTCCATTTGTGTCAAAAATAGCCTCGAAGAGTCTGCCAATATACGCATCTTCCATGCCATAATAGGTATATTGCCAACAACAACAACAAAAACATATGACGTATACATTTGTACTGACGTCATATACGAAAAACCAATACTAACTTATTTGCCCATCTACTAATCAAGATCAAATAACAATGTAGACTAACAATGTAGAATGAATGAGCACCTTACTCTGTTAATTGCCAGTTCACGCGCAGCCTAAGTTTCAACTAGTCCCATCCACCTCGAGACACATATAACCTTAAATTTCCATCACGTTTGCTCAACGATGCTTAATTCTAGTTGTCACTACTGCTCAATCATGAGAGAGAGAGAGAGAGAGAGAGAGAGAGAGAGAGAGAGAGAGAGAGAGAGAGAGAGAGGATAGCCAGCCAACAAATCATGTTGGGACATCACTGTCGGCCCAACATTGGCCCGCTGTAGCATAGCATGTCGGGACATCACTGTCGGACCCACGTCGGCCCGCTGTTTTGTGTGTGTGTGTGTGTGTGTGAGAGAGAGAGAGAGAGAGAGAGAGAGAGAGAGAGAGAGAATAATTTGATTGCACTCTGACGTAAATAAAATGAAATAAAAAGAACAAAAAATCCACTCAACCGAGCCAGCAAAGCGTGCCGGGCCAACGTCTGGCCGACAGCGATACGACCTCTTAACGCTGGGCTAACTTACGTCGTATTGCTGTCGGTCCGACGTTGGCCCGTTTGTGCTAGCTGGGCACTATCCGCAAGAAAAAGATACCTGGGTCTCAAAGTAGAACCACAAAAGTCGCGCGGTGGAGGATGCTCCTAGAAAACCGACCGAAAGTGAATAATTTATTTTCATTCGCAGTTTTTTTTTATTATTATTATTATTTTATTTTATTTTTTTTTATTTTTTTACCATCCCTATTAGTTTTTTTTGGTGTTCGTGATGGGGTAATTTATCGGGCTTTGCCACAAAGTGCGATACAGGCTTGTTTGACGAAATTATTTCTACAAACAAGCTGTAGCGCAATGGAGACAAGCTGTAGCGCAATGGAGAACCTTCCACACCCCCCCCCCCCCCTCCCACCCCGAACCCCCACAATCTTTCATGCCCAGTGTCAAAACAATTGTATGATCGTAGGCGGTTTATCCTTTTCAGGCAGGTAATCTTTGAAAGACGGCAGCCGCCTCACCTTGAAATTAATGAATGTCATGTCATAATAAAACCCCCGTCCGAGTAAAGGCTGAGAAAAAAAGTCCTTAGCGAGGATTTAGACTGTTTCGTCCTGTATTTGTTTATTTTGTTTGTTTTAGTTGAGGTTTAACGTCCCCATCAACACTGTAAAGGTCATTTTGGAGACTTTGTTTCCAATTTTGTGGGACTTTTACCCGACATTGAGGTGAAATGACAACTCAAGCCCTGTCGCCCAATGCAACCAAATAGACGGTCCGTCTCGCACCGCGGTTCCTGGACAGGCTTAGATCCTCTAAGCGGTTTACATGTACTAGTGTGCGGGCCGGATTCATCTCTGCATGGAAGCATCATGCAGCCCATATATTTCTTCAAGCCCCGATGGGCGAGGCCTCCTGTATTTGTTTAACGTCCACGTCAACACTGCATGTGTGGGTCATTTTAGAGACGTTGCTTCCAATTTTGTGGGACTTTTACCCGACATTGAGATGAAATGGGCAAGCGTTAAGACGTCGCATCGTTGTCGGCCCGACGTTGTCCTGTATTTGTTTAACGTCCCCATCAACACTGCATGTGTGGGTCGTTTTAGAGACGTTGCTTCCAATTTTGTGGGACTTTTACCCGGCATTGAGATGAAATGGGCAAGCTTATATCCTCTTAGCGGTTTACCAGTACTTGTGTACGGTCGGTTTCAGCTCTGCGTGGAAGCTTAAGCAGCCGATCTATTTCTTCAAGCCCCAATGGGCGGTGGTCGGGCCTTTACTGAGCTGTTATAAATCTAAGGTTTCTACAGTCTACTGTTCACACATACGAATGCAAACAGTGTAGATCCAGATAAGAAGCCGCAAAATAAGTTATCTCAACCATAACGATTGTCATTCTATTATTGATTTACATCGACCAAAACCCCGATGGGTGAGTACTATAGTCTCACAAAAACAAACCTATATAATTTTGACACCCTTTAAACGCCACTTTTAAGTGTAGTTAAACTGGGGTTTACAGGGGTGTACTTTGCCACCGCCCACCGGGGCTTTCAAAAATAGATTGGGCTGCACAATTCTTCCACGCAGAGCTGAAACCGACCGCACACGAGTACTGTTAAACTGCTTAGAAGGTCTCAGCCTGCCCAAGCAAAGTGGTGCGAGTCCTGATGACCTACACATGCAGTGTTGTCGGGGACGTTAAACAAATACAGGACGAAATAGTCTAAATCCTCGCTCAGGACGTTAACCTCATGCATATAAACACTATTGGTTTCAATGGGCGGCAGGGATTGAGATGTCATTTCATCTCAATGTTCGGAAAAAGTCCCACAAACTTGGAAGCAGTGAGTGAGTGAGTGTTTGAGTTTTACGTCCAATCAACAGCTAAAGTCATACGGAGACGGGGCCTCGGTTTTAAGACTCATCCGAAAGTCTGGAGAAGCCCGGGATCAATCATGCAATGCCTAGTTTACAAGGCGAGTAGGGTAACCACTACACCCCGGAGGCTTCTAAAGCATTGAAGCAATGTCTCCAAAATGACCTAAATAGTGTTGACGGGGACGTTAACCTCAAATCAATCAATCAAACAAACAAACAGGGGTATACATTATTTACCCAACCCTGAGATGAAATGACATCTCAAGCCTACTACCCGAGGTACCCGCTTGTCCAGCGGACACACAACGTTTACGCAACGTCGTATCAACGTCGATGCAACAGAACGATGTTGTATCGACGTTTAAAAGTCATTTGCCCCACCCAACATTGAGATGAAATGACATCTCAAGACTACCACCCCAGGTACCCGCTTGTCCAGCGGGCTCACATCGTTTACGCAACGTCGTATCAACGTCGATGCAACAGCATGGTGTTGCATGGACGTTTAAAGGTGCATTATTGAGCTGTCGGAAAAAAAGTGCTTATTTTTTTTTTTTTACATATATCGGGTATTTTTTGTTTAATTAATACAAATGAATGAGTTTTATGTAATATTGCGAACAATTATGATCACAGGTTAGGTTTTATGAGACGGTTTTCCTAACTATGCTACGAACACAGTTAGTCTATTTTTAATTTCGCGACAAAACTACAACGCGCGTGAATAATGACGTCATGCGGTAAATACCTAGAAAGGTATGCAGGGGTCATCTCAACATCGTTACACACAATTGTTGTGACAGAAATGGTAGTATAGTGAAATTTTTGCGAATTCCAATGTAAAATAGAGTGAAATTCCGCCATTCTCTCTCTCTCTCTCTCTCTCTCTCTCTCTCTCTCTCTCTCTCTCAGCATGCCATGGCGTACACGTTCCCCAGTGCTCTCTCTCTCTCTCTGAAAGTGCTATGGCCAACATGTTGCTAAGTTTTTTTCTCTCACTCATTATGGGCTACATGTTGAAACAGTGGGTCAACATCGGGCAGACAGCGATACGACGTGGCCATGTCGTATCGCTCTCGGTCAGACGCACCGTTCAGGCGATTTACTCTCTCTCTCTCTCTCTCTCTCTCTCTCTCTCTCTCTCTCTCTCTCTCTCTCTCTCTCTGTGGCCTTCATGTTGCTCATTCGTCCTCTCTCTCTCTCTCTCTGGCCTTCATGTTGCTCATTAGTCTCTCTCTCTCTCTCTCTCTCTCTCTCTCTCTCTCTCTCTCTCTCTCTCTCTCTCTCTCTCCGTGGCCTAGCTACATGTTGCTCATTGCTTTCTTATCGTGGCCTACATATTGTCCATTCTCTCTCTCTCTCTCTCTCTCTCTCTCTCTCTCATCTCTCTCTCTCTCTCTCTCTCTCTCTCTCTCTCTCTCTGAGTGTGACGCGCATGTAGCTAAGTGCATGGTATCTAGGTTTTGACGGTGCCAGAGGATCCCAGTTAGGTCTTTTTTTAATTTCGCGACAAAAATATAGAACTCCGTGAATGACGTCATTCTCTCCCCTTTCTCCTCTCTCTCTCTCTCTCTCTCTCTCTCTCTCTCTCTCTCTGAAAGTGTTTTTGTTTGATTTGAGGTTTAACGTCCCCGTCAACACTGTAAAGGTCATAAGATCATTTTGGAGACGTTGTTTTCAATTTTGTGGGACTTTTACCCGACATTTGGATGAAATGACTTCTCAAGCCCTGTCGCCCAATGAAACCAATAGGGTTTATTAGCGTGTACGGTCCGCCTCGCACCGCGGTTCCTGGACAGGCTTAGATCGTCTAAGCGGTCTACCAGTACTAGTGTGTGGGCCGGATTCAGCTCTGCGTGGAGCATTTTGCAGCCCATATATTTCTTCAAGCCCTTATGGGCTCTGAAAGTGCCATGTCCAACATGTTGCTCAGTGTTTTTTTCTCTCTCTCTCTTCCCTCCCTCTCTCTCTCTCCTTCTCTCTCTCTCTCTCTCTCTCTCTCTCTCTCTCTCTCTCTCTCTCTCTCATTATGGGCTAGCGCACCACATTGGCCAACATCGGGCCGACAGCGATACGACGTCGCATGTCGTATCGCTATCGGCCCGACGTAGGCGCAGTTCAGATGATTTACTCTCTCTCACACACACACACACACACACACACACACACACACACACACACACACACACACACACACACACACACACACACACACACACACACATCCATTACCTACATGCTGCTCATTAGTCTCTCTCTCTCTCTCTCTTTCTTTCTCTCTCTCTCTCTCTCTCTCTCTCTCTCTCTCTCTGGCAGCGTTGTCAAACTTAGTTGCAGAGATGAATGCCTTGGCCTGCTCCATCCTTCGAATGAGGATGTAAGGTGAAAATCTTGATCCTGCCCAAACAGCACCAAAAAGATTTTTTTTCTTCTACACTGTTTTTTGTAGAAGTAAAAGCCATACAGGGCTAATGTTATTTGTTAACGGTATAAGACAGAAAATAAATATTCTATGTATATATCGTCGGGCCGACGCTTGACCGACATTCTACGCTGACTGGGTGTCTTCCATTAAAGTTAAAGACCCCTACCTCAGTTTAGTTTTGTGTTGGACTAACGGCCCAGTCAACACTATTTTTATGTCATTTTTGAGCCGGTCAGTTTACCTGTCCGTGCACAACTTTTCCTGGGCAGGCTTATACGTAAAAGCCACGGTCACAAATCACTATTCGATCCCCGCCCGACTACTCGGGGACTGCGATGGGGTGAGATTGGGCTGGGAGTCCGATCGGCGTCCCGCCGGATGTTGGGGCGTCGGTGGTGGTCGGGAGGGCCCGGTTAAATTTTAACTCGTTAAAATTCTCCCCGAAAAACTCACCTACTTCTAGGTCGGTGGCACATCTATAAAAGTCGAGCAGAGCTCGTACCGACGTCGATGTCGATGGCATCGGCTGGCATCGCGTAGACGTAAAGCGGACCCCGACCAATCAGATAATCGGCCGAGGCCCGACAGATGATCAAGCGGAATCCGCTGGACGAATCCGGTTTCGACTGGCGCCGCTCGATCGCTGATTGACGCTCGGCCCGATCTCCGATGGGTGCCAGTTTCTAGCAGACCAGTAGGGAGCATTGTACATAAACGTTTCATAACTGCCCATGCAAAGGACGGTACACGATCCATTGCTTCATCCACCATCAGCGGTAGCAGTTCTTCTCCCGCACACAAAGTTGCAAAGACCACATTGGCACGGTGCCGAGCCCTAAGCAGCCACTCCTGTAACCTCCGGATCCTTTCCTGGGGTGACGGTAGGTGCAGTGGTGGGATAAGAGGCATCTGTTTCCGCTTTTCTTCGAAGGTTTTCCTCGACGTCAAGAAAAAAGGATGTTCACCCACCAACAGAGCTGACCCATTTGTTGTATAGGCAGGAGAGGATGCAGTTTATATACGCCTGAACAACTGGACAATTCCCGGCTGAGGTAAACCCGTCCCTTGTCCGGCGGCCGGGAACTTGGCGGACATCTGCGGAACATCGACCGATGCTCGGGGACTAGTAACAATCGCCGGGTATACGGTCGGTAACCTGCAGTGCACCGGCCTATTTCCGCCCGGCGTATACGCCGATGCTTCCCCGCAAAACTTAGGCTGACACCGCCCGATTCCCGGCGGATGTCTCTCTAGGCCCCACACGGCATACTTTTTGCCAAACCGAGACCAGACACCCATTTCTCGGCTTGGACTGCTCGGCCGACCACAACGTATAGTATAGCTCGGCCGGGGTACGCCGAATTTGTGACCGAGGCATCAGCAGTTAACCAGTACAATGCACACTCTTTCGCCACTGACAACTGCCCTTCTTGAATCAGCGGATGCCCAGTGGTAGAGGATGGCCGTGGAAAATATTTCATCGTCTATCTCCACGAAAGAATGTTGCCGACCCGGCAGGTACCGAACACGCGCCTTTCTGATCACCAGTCAGACGTTCATCCGACCGAGGTACTGAGGCCGATGATTATCATACGAATTATTTTGCCAGCAATAATCAAGTGTATATAAATGTAAAGTGCAGATAACTCCATGTCAACAGACATACAACGTCTAAACAACGTCCAAGTCAACAGACATACAACGTCTAAACAACGATGCATTGACGCTGACGCAGCAAAGTCGATGCAACAACGAAATTGACATAGCGTGTAGCATCGGCTCCGGAACTTGTTACTCAAAAGTACCAGATTAATGTGGAAAATGATCATACCGACGGTAACGGGCCTCCGTGGCCTAGTGGTTAAGAGTGCTGACTCTTGATCATTAGGTCTCTCACCTCTGTGGTTCGAGTCTCGCTCGGGTCATATGTGAGACGCCAAGTTCTGCAACGGAAGGTAAGGTGGTTTTTCTCCGGGTACTCTGGTTTTCGCCCATCTCTGATTAACGATCGCTCGATACGGGTGAATTAATCTTGAAAGGGCCGTAAAACCAAAACAAAAAAAAAAAACAACAAAAAAATACGGACGGCAGGTAATGACCTAATTTGGCGTTATTACGTAAAGCTAGAACCTAAAACCACTTCCCATCACGTGAACAAGTCCGTGAAATTAAGACCCCACTAAACCCCATTTTATATAAAGAAAACTGGGGTTTACGGGGAATAACATTAATTTCCTTAGTTCTGCTCCAAGACATAGGCTGTGGGTACTCGTTAGAACCGCTTCAATGAGGTGGTTCTAACGAGCATCCAAAACCTATGTTTGGAGTATAAATAAGAAAAATATCACAAATCTTCAGCAGAAAAAGATGCCTTTTTTAAGGTTTGAGAAATTTACTATATCCCACGGATGTGTTATCCTAATGCCATATTAACTGAACTTATTTTCTCTGAAATTCTTGTGCAGACATTTTGGAAAGCTTTGAAAAGGTTTGAGGGTCACTGATGAGGCCTTATTGGCCGAAACTAGCTATTCTGGCCCAGAAAACATGTACACTCCATATGTTCCAGTTTAGTGGTGCATTCCTTGCTTCCAAAGGATACACACTTTCGGATGAGTCTTTAAACCTAGGTCCCGTCTCAGTATGGCCTTAGCTGTTGGTGGGACGTAAAACTCAAACACTCACTCACTCACTCACTCACTCCAAAGGATAACCATTTCTAGAACATATTTAACGTCACTATAGCTGGTGTCTGGGAATGTGTGGAGGTCGTAAAAAGTCTCCCTGTCCAACATCATAGTGTAGTTTATATTTTCTTGCCCTTCCAGTGGTGAATTTTGAAATTTTTGAGGATCACTGATGAGGCCTAATTGGGCAAAACTAGCTAGTCTGGTCCAGAAAACATGTACACTCCATATTTATCCCCACGTTTTTCGAAGAAAAGTGGGGATATTGTTATCGCCTCCGTCTGTCCGTTCGTCCGTCCGTCCGTCCGTCCGGCTATCTCCTCCTACACCGTTCATTGGAATTCAACCAAATTTGGTGTGTGAGTTACATACATGAATGGCTTCTGCAAGAGCACATTAATTTTTGGACCAGCCCCCAGGGGTCCCTGGAAGAGGTCAAGACGTGGGGATTTGCGATGGCGCGCCATCGACTGCGCGATCTAGTTTACAGTTTTGTTTTTTGTATTCCTTGTTTCCAAAGGACAACCCTTTCTAGAACATATTTTAGAAGTAAGTAGATGAGCGAAAGTACAAAAAGGGGACAGGGAATTATTGAAAGGTTGTGTGAGTGCTTTTCAGTTTAGACAACATGTACGATAGAAGTTGGTCTTCTGTCTTCCTCGACTGGTAGGCGAGTATCTCTAGCAATGTTAATAATAAGACGATTCATTACGATAACAGGTCCGTGCAATGAACGCCCCTTTAAACCCAACTTTATAGAGAGAGAACTGGGGGTTACAATATTTTGTAACTGGGTATACAATTTGCTGCGTCAGCGTCAATGCATCGCAGTGATGTTGCATTGACGTTGACACGACGTTGTTTAGACGTTGTATGTCTCTTGACATGGAGTTATCTGCACTTTACATTTACATACACTCGATTATTGCTGGCCAAACTATCGTATGATAATCGTCGGCCTCAGTACCTCAGTCGGATGCGCGTCTGACTGGGTATACAATATTTTTCTCATTCCTGCTCCAAGACATACGCCGTGGGTACTCGATAGAACCACTTCACTGCGGCAGTTCCAACGAGCACCAACAGCCATGTTTGAAGCATAAATGAGAAAACTATCACAATTTTTCACCAGAAAAGTAAATATTGTTAAGATATGAAAGAATGCACAAAGTCATACGGGTGTAACATCGTAATGGCTAATAGACGATGATAATCAATTTGAAAAAAAATAAAATAAAATAATAAAATTCTTTCATGGGAGAGCAGAAAACAAACTGTAGTAACAATGTACATGTATTTTCTACAAGATGTGCCTTTTATAGCTAATGGTACAAGTCTACTGCACTATATGTGTGGCAGATAGTCGACGGAAAACAGAACCCTGACACCAAACATAAACATAAAGTCGGAATAGGCCTCATGAATCATCAGTGTTTGGGTAAAAGTAGTTATATGTAGAACATAGAAGTGTAGGCAATGATCAGGAATCGACACAATTTACCCACAGCTCCCGTCAGAGTTACCAAAGGGGAAAGAAACACAAACATGAAACAACAGACCCTAATGGAAACATCAATAGCGGAAAGCCAATAGGACAGTTACTTTTCCACAAAATGGCCAATTCGATATCCAAAACAAAATAAAATAAGTGATACAAACACTCAAAGACAAACCATAACAAAAATAAACAGCGACAGAAGAACCGCCTTGGAGCGGTCAGTGAAACGAATTCCACTGGGCTGGGCGAGAGGGGGCTTTAATCTTAAAGAATTTATCTAACCTGTTGTTTATGAGTGAAATGTATCTCTCGCTAAGCACTTTATTCATAGAAACAAATTTGTTTTCGTATATACAATATTTTGCTAAAACAGAGAGAGAGAGAGAGAGAGAGAGAGAGAGAGAGAGAGAGAGAGAGAGAGAGAGAGAGAGAGAGAGAGAGATGTAATTGACCACTTCTGCTTTACCACCGTGTGAAAATAGTATTTTACGATCCTCTAGCGATATTTCTGGATTTACATTTGTGGTCAACCATGATTAAAGTTCAGTCTAAAACGTTCTTACTTTTGGGCATCTAAGAAATAAATAATGGATTTTTTCTGGTTGTTCATTACAGTAACTACAACCCTGATTTTATTAATTTTAAATAGAAATGAATGTGTTACTAAATTTTTATTATTGATTTTGTATTGAAAGTCGCGTAGTTTTGTCTCGAGAAATGTCTTTAATGCTCTTTTTCCACTTTATCTCCTATCTCCGTTTGCCATTTTGTTTGTGTAATGTATTCGTTTACTCTAACCAAAATATCATAAATAGTCTACGCCCTTTCTTTGAACTAATCAAGTCTTGAAAGTATGTGTTACAAACTACATTTTGTTTAAATTTAACAGCAAATACACGATTCATGTGAATTTGATCTTTTCATACTTGAGAAATACTATTTACTACATGGTGGTAGTCTAAAAATGTGGCCCTTATATCATATTTCGACTTTAACTGTTCAAAACTATAAAATACCACTTCCTCACTGGTAAGATCGTAAATTGCTCTTATGCCCATATCGCACCTATTTCTTAAAAACAATTTCCCATTACCAATGTGGTCTTTATGTCATAATGGGCATTTAAGAATTTGCTTTAGGTTTTCTACGGGGACAGGTTTACAAAATTCCGACAAGCAGAAAATCCTTCAAAATATGGATTTTTGTAGGTTGAAACTAAATTTCGCCGCATAAGATTTGGTTTGGACATACCTTATGATCACAAAATACTCAACAGCCTGGGAGCGCAGATCTTGTGACACTCATGTGATTCTGCTTGTTTATGACCTTACCAGATCATGATTAAATGGTCAACAAATAGATCTTATCTTGGGTTTAGCATGACCTTTGGCTAGGTGAATCACATGAAGCTTCTTCGCAAGCTACTGGTACATGGATTAACTATCCAGTGAATTAAGTCTTTTCTGATTGAAAGAAGTCAGACAGTTGCACTTGAATGTGAGTACTCAGATGAGGTTCCAGTTACTTCAGGTGTACCACAAGGATCAGTTCTAGGCACAATATTATTGTTATTATACCTTAACGACCTACCCGACAATGTGTGGTCCCGGGTTCGCCTATTTGCTGGTGACACTGATTATTCGGTCACCCTCCAGAGGGACTTAGACCGCCCCATCATAGAATCTCACTGGGACATGGAATCCAAACATAGAAAGGCGGCATAATGCTGCGTTTTACCAGATCTGCACTTCTTGTTTAAAATGCTGGTATTTAAGTGTTAAACTAACAGTTTTAGATTACAACTAGGATGAAAATTATTTTAGCTGCCCTTTATATTACAGCGAAAGTAACCTTTTGTGAACGGAAAAGAAATTTATGAAAGTACTTTTATCTCAGGACATCTTAAGTTTCCTCAATACATTTGCACAAGAAAACTATAGATGAAAGATTTGCAAGTTGATTTTCCCCAAAATATAATCCTGATTTCCGTTTAAAAATCCATGTCCCACAAGAAAAAGGGTTGGAGGTATAAACGGTTATTACAACTAGTACTTTCTTGCATTAGCAACATCCCTGTGCCTTTGAAAATAAATGAAATTCTGTATTTTTCACTTTTACCAGGAAAAAAGGAAACCGCTTTATAGACTTTTTAAAAGTTACTAAAACAGCTGCAGATCAATAGTTCAATTCAAATACTAACGACTCGGACAAAGCTTTCTATCAAAAAGGCTACCTGAATTGAAAACCAGATTTTTTTGACATGTTTATTCTCGATGGGCGCCATAATCTCCTTTTCTTGCGGTAAATCTGAAATGCTGAGATTTCATCAATTATGCCTTCCACATTTTATTTTCTCCATCATCAATGAAAATACCTTGAAAAGTCAGCTATGTAGCCTTCTTCCTGCGTATACCATAATGAAATCGCCTATCTTGGAAGCCGGTCATCACTGATAAATTAGTGTAGCTGTCAAATTGAAGAGATTTCCATCTTGCCAAATGCAAAAACGTATTTATACGCCTTGGAACTAATTTCCCCCAAAAAAACAATAGTACACCATTGCTTTAAATTTAAAACATAATATCCATATTTGAAACTGTCTTGCGCCTAATTTCACGTACTTTCTAACATAATTTGTTCGTTAATTCATTAATAGTATGCCTTCATTTCTGAACTAGTTTCTACGTGTAACATTGTCCTGTTTGTGTTGTTCACCCCTGTTCCCAAGTAAACAAGTTGAAAAAGGTAGATTTCTTTTTTAACTTCTTTCAGCAAAACATATTAAAAGCATCGGGCTTCTATGAAATTTTACCAACCCGCACATTGGTAAGTAGGTGACACAACAGATAATTAATTGGATTAGTTAAGAAATGAAATTTATTTTTCTGCAGTTCATGGAAGTATGAACGCAGTGGGTCGCGTGCAAAGTAAATGAACCCCGAAGGGGTTCATGTAAACTTTGCTAGCGACCCACTGTCGTTCATACTTTCATGAAAAGCAGAAAAATTAAGTTTATTTTTTATATTTACATTATTTGCCCCTCATCATTTGGCGAAAAAAAATGCTTGTGGGGCAAACTTTTAAAGCTGAAAAACATTTACACGCTGTTTTCTTCAAAGAGCGGAGCAGCGTTGACGTCATCAACGCCCGTAGAGAACAATGGTTTAGAATGACGTCATTTAACGTCACTGAAAATCATGTGATTCGATGCGTTCATGGAAGTATGAACGCAATTGTTTTATATAGGTTTACATTAGATTTGACACTGGAAATGTAAATATATAAATATGTCCAAACATCAATTATTTGTTTATGGTGACTCATGTGAACAGAAAACAGCGTGTTGTTAATGGTGAATCTTCAGTATGGGCGCCAGTTTTGTCTGGAGTCCCACAAGGGACTGTTCTTGGTCCTCTATTGTTCTCCCTGTACATCAATGATATTTCCTCTGACATTGACTCAGAAATAAGACTTTTCGCAGATGACTGTGTTTGTTACCGGGAAATTAGAGATACAGATGACTCACTGAAACTTCAGGCTGACATAGATAGATTAGGATGTTGGGCCCGAAAATGGGGCATGAGATTTCAGCCAGTTAAATGCAATATTATGCAGATAACAAGGAAGAGATCTAATAAAGTTGAGGCTTCTTACACTTTAGAGGGAACGGTCCTCGAAAATGTGAATTCCATTAAATACCTTGGTGTGACAATCACTCACGATTTGAGATGGAATACACACATTAGCAATATGTGTACAAAGGCGAATAGAACTCTTGGATTCCTGAGGCGAAATCTTCATCAGTGTCCCCAGGATGTGAAAGAGACAGCATACAGGGGACTTGTTCGCCCAATCTTGGAATATGGTAGTTGCATCTGGGACCCAAGCGGAGTGGTCCTAAATGAAGAAATTCAAAAAGTTCAGAATAGAGCGGCTAGATTTGTAACTGGAAATTACTGCTTTGAAACTGGGAGCATGACTGGAATTCTAGGAAAATTAAGATGGGAGTCTCTCAAGAAAAGGAGAAAAGACAGTAGGCTCATACTCTTATACAAAGGTCTAATGGGTGCTGCCAGCATTCCAACAGATGACCTTGTTCCCCCGGCTAGGCACTGTAGAAAGCACCATTCAATGACGTTTCAGACCCTTACTGCAAGAACGGATATTTATAAAAAAAATCGTTCTTCCCCCGAACCATTAGAGATTGGAATGCCCTTCCGGATTCTATTATTTCGACGGCGGAAAGTGCTGATGATTGTGTAGCTAAGTTTACATCTTTGGTTAGAGCTAGGGACTAACTTCCCATATCACAGGTCCTGGTGTATGAATGTCATTTGACGTGTCACCAGTAACAATTCTGATTCTGATTCTGATGTAACAAATCAATGGGTAAAAATCACTGCTATAACATAGCAGTTATTGGAAGTGATCAGAAGCCGTTTGGACAAAAATCCTGGTGCTGAACAGGCTGCTTTCATTCTTTCAGTTCAAATATGTATGGGGATAAACCCTTTTTATCATATTTTTTTTTTTTTTTTTTTTTTTTTGGTTTTGGATTTTATTCCAGTATCAAATCACCCACCCAGTAAACACAATCAATAATACAGTGAAACTTTGGTGCAGTGATTCATAAATTGTTATAAATTGCATGAATGAAATATATAAAATGAAATACTAAAAGCACCAAAGAAGGTCAATCATTTTACAAGCTAAATGCAAGAGATTGCAACACCTCAACCCAATCAGTGATCTTACTGCCAACTTGGTAGAACTGGTCATTTTTTGGCTACCATACACTGAATTTAAAAATAGTACCAGGTGAAATAATTCCATTTTTTGGGGGTGGGGGAGGAATCATTAATTTTCAGTACTATTTAGGTATTTTACTTGAAATTCCACCCTTGCAGTGCCTAAAGGCAACCTTTAGCCACAATTCTATGATAGTATTTTACACATTTTTGTTCTGTGGATTAAGATATCATTTTTGCAAAACCATGGAAACATGCAATAAATTACTAACATGGTGACTTTCCAATAAAAATATTTTGCTTTCATATTCTTACATTTACATGGACTACCATTTGATGAAAAATCTGTTTGGGTAACTATTTGCAAATATGATTTTTTCAGTACCTCAAATGTAGTGAAAAAACTGTATTGAGGAACCTTAAATCACCTTCTTTAAAGTAGCTTTTTGTTGTCTGTGGCGTTACTAAACCGTACAAATGTGAAATGGTTAGAATATACAAGATAAAAATTGCAACATGTGTGCACGTGGGCGATTTCGAAAAAAAAAAACAACCAAAAAAAACAGAAGACCATCATGAAAACATGCCAATGCAATTTTGACCCTCTTAAACTCCACTTTTATCCAGTAGAATGGGGTTTGTAGGGGTGTACATTATTTTTCGCATTTCTGCCCAAAACAGATCTTTGGTTCTCGTCAGAAACCGCCTGGTCGAGACGGTTCCTACGAGTACCCAAAATCTATGTTTTGAGCTGAATTATGAAAAATAGCAGAATCTTTTATCTGAACATTTTTTTAGTGGAAATATGTTCAATTTATATGAATAGGCATGTTTTCGTAATGCAAAAAAAAAAAATAAATAAATAAAATAATAAAAAAAAAAATATAATAATAATGGCCTCACTCATAATCTTAAATAACTGGAGTATAGTATGCATATTACAGGACCTTCTATGAATAAACTCTCGTCAAAGGAATAAACACTTCTCAAAGCATAAACTAACGTCTATTCTAGTTGTAAGTTTCACAAGAACGAAGTAGAAACTATTTCAGCTCACTGAAAAACAAACTTTATTTCGTAAACAAAAACAACAAAAAAAAAAAAAAAAAAAAAGAAAAAAAAAGAGAAAAACTTCCCATCACGAAAGGAAAGTTCCTTCCGTTGAATAGACCAATAGGGGACAGACTTTCTTCCAAAGTATTTTCAGTAATGAAACAAAGCGAAAGCAACGACAAAGAATTCTCAAAAGGAAATATGGCCCTGGTGTAGATTTCACATCTCCATCTGTTTCATGCAAAAATAGATTGATTTACGATCAGCACTAGCATTATAATCGATCCCTATGTGATGAAACCAAACATGATAATAACCACGGCCTTTCCTTCCAAACGATGTCAAAATGGTGTCAGTAGTTTCCAAATTTGCAATTTTGTGACGCAAGTAACCGTACAGTTAATTCAGCATTTTTTTCCAAGTTGCCGTACTTAAAAAAATCCAAGTTGCCGTACTTGAAAAATCCAAGTTGCCGTACTCCTCTGTATTTTGTTTTTTGAAAGAAAACTGCATTATAAAGCGGACGTTTCATACTTATACACAACTACTTTTCTAACCATCTGAAAGTTGTCCACATGAGTCTTTACTTTAATAAATTGCACATGTAGACAGATTGTTTAACATTTTGATACATAGATAGATAGTAGATAGATAGAGAAAGATAGATAGATAGATAGATAGATAGATAGATATTTAGCGAATAAAGCGTAATATATATATATATATATATATATATATATATATATATATATATATATATATATATATATATATATATATATATATATATATATATATATATATATAATTATTTCATCAGCCTAAATACTTCTGTAAGCCTTCATGAATGACGGTATAACAAATAAAGCTCTTATATCTATCTCAAGACAGGGACATGGATCATTCACACAGAGCTCTTCGTGAATAACAAAACAATCCGGGATTACTAAATTTCCTTAATTAAAGCAGACCTTGATTCGAGAAATTCAAGGAATACTAGGTTTTACCAACCTCCCTTTTTCATTTCCAATATGCATATGATCAGTAAGATAGACGATGTGAGCGGAAGATTGCGATTGAACTGGACTAGTTTGTTTGTAGGGGTCCCAGGGGGTGGCAGCATATTCTAGTTTAGGTCTAACTAGTGACTTGTATGCTGTTGCCTTGATGTCCTTTGGGCATGCAGAGAGATTCCTGCGTAGGATAGGAAAGCAACTGTCTGGCTGTCTGTCGTAGATAGCATGTCATAGTCTAGCTACTAGACCTTGATGTCATATTAACCAATTACCAACCTTCATGTGTGTTTTTATCAAATATGAAACCTTGTTAGACTTTAATCTTGTCTCAGACACCAAGGTCTAGTACAATGCGAATTTTACCTCGCAAGATCCTTGGTAAATGATTGATTACAGCTACAGTCATGAAATGTTTATTGCCTTTCTGTACCCCTTACCGAACACCAACTGATAAGGCAAACTGGCATTTTAGTCAGAGTATATCTTCCCAAGATCAAATAAGGGGTAGAAGAATATTACTTATTAACTTTAAAATATGATATCCGACTAGAAGCTAGTCTAAGCATGTCAGTGTGACTATTTCACACCAGTGTACTGTCTATAGCCAGGTTTTTTGCTTTACTTCTGGCAATGGATGTTGTATGATGACTCCATTGTCTTGCTTTTGTTGCCGATTCGGATGTACTCAGACTAAGTCTTGTCTGGGTGAAAACGCATCTACCAGTCTCTCTCCCATGCTTGTAAATGATTAAAGTCCTCTTGAGCGACAGCAACTCGGTACAACAGGCAGTTATCAGCGAACAGGGGAGACGCGTGGTGGCAAGTCGTTGATGTATATGAGGAAGAGGAGAGTGCCGAGCACTGTACTCTGTGGAACACCAGAAGTAACGGGCGCAGACGAAGAAATCATCAATTACGACTTTCTGGTATCCATCAGCAATGAAACTGTGCGGAACCTCGTGAAAGGCCTTACTGAAATCCAGTAGGATGACATTTATGCGCTGTCTGTTGTTCATTCCGCCGGCTTGCTATCAGCTGGTACTCACATGACCCCCCTCCCCCCCCCCCCCCCCCCCCCGAGCAGGGAGAACGACAAAATGTACAGCGAAAGAGCCGATTACTGTGCAGTTTCATCCTGCAAACCTGGAGTTTATGTAATAAACTGAGCGTGACAGCTCAATGGTTAAGCCCAGAGTGGTTAATGCACTTGACTCAGATGCCAGAGGCCCTCGGTTCGACCCGGCGATGATTATTTCGGTGTCTGAACACCATTTACAGCGATGAATGTCAAAATGCGCACCGCCCTTTGGATCGGAACGTTTAACTGGAGGCACCGGCCCCCGCCCATAGGAGCTTGAAGAAATATATGGGCTGCATGATGCTTCCACGCAGAGCTGAATCCGGCCCGCACACTTGTACTGGTAAACCGCTTAGAGGATCTAAGCCTGTCCAGGAACCGCGGTGCGGGGCGGACCGCCCTTGCTAATAAACCCTATGGGTTTCATTGGGCGACAGGGCTTGAGATGTCATTTCATCTCAATGTCGGGTAAAAGTCCCACAAAATTGGAAGCAACGTCTCCAAAATGACCTTAAAAGTGCTGACGGGGACGTTAAACCTCAAATCAAACAAACAAACTGGAGGCGCCCTGTTCAGGGAGAGTCATCCCCTATGCAGGTTAACTGTTTGTTTGTTTTGGGGTTTACGGCCAAGTCAACACTATTAAGGCCGTTTTGAAGCCTGTCAGTTTACTTTTCCTGGGCAGGCTTATACGTAAGAGGTAACCAGGAGAGTGCACATTCTTTCGCCAGAAACTGACAACTGCCCTTCTTGAGCCAGCGGAATGGAGAGAATGACCGTAGAAAAGATTTCATGATCAATCCCCGCGAAAGAATATTGCCGACCCCGGCAGGTATCGAACCTGCTTCCCCATGCATCCGACTGAGCTACCGAGGCCGGCGCTGTGCAGGTTAAGACCTCTACCGTAATTGCAAGATTGATGTGTGCTGTAAATCTGCAAGTAATGGTAAAATGTGGCCGATCCCAGTATCAGTGAGTAGAAAGGTCCTGGTGCACGTCTGTTTGTTTGGTTTGAGGTTTAACGTCCCCTTCAACACTGTAAAGGTCATTTTGGAGACGTTGATAACAATTTTGTGGGACTTTTACCAGACATTGAGATGAAATGACTTCTCAAGCCCTGTCGCCCAGTGAAACAAATGGACGGACTCGCATCGCTTTGCTTGCCCAGGCTTAGATCCTCTAATTACCAGTACTCGTTTGCAGCTCAGTTACAGCTCTGCGTGGAAGCATTATGCAGCCCATATATTTCTTCAAGCCCCGATGGGCGGTGGGAATATGGATAGTGTTTCTCTTTTGTTTCGGTATTAAAAAGTTCTTGCTCGGCTCCCATGGCGGGGCTTGAAGAAATAGGTGGACTGCATGATGGTGCCAGGCAGAGCTTAAACCGACCGCTTAGGAGTATTGGTAAACCGCCTAAAGGATCCAAGCCTGTCCAGGCAAAGCGGTGCGAGTCGGGCCGCCCATTCATATAAACCCTATTGGTTTCATTGGGCGACAGGGATTTTTTTTTTTTTTGGTTTTGGTTTTACGGCCCTTTCAAGATTTTTTCACTAATATCGAGCCGATCGTTAATCAGAGGTGGGCGAAAACCGGAGTACCCGGAGAAAAACCATCTGACCTTCCGTTGCAGAACTTGGCGTCTCACATATGACCCGAGCGAGGCTCGAACCACAGCGGTGAGAGACCTAATGATCAAGAGTCAGCGCTCTTAACCACTAGGCCACGGAGGCCCGTAAGCGACAGGGAATGAGATCTCATTTCATCTCAATGTCGGGTATATAAAAGTCCCACATAATTGTAAGCTAGGTCTCCAAAATTACTTATACAGTGTTGATGGGGACGTTAAACAGTGTTAATTGGGACGTTAACCCTCAAATCAAACAAATCAAAAGGTTATTGCTAGTATCGTCTAATTCTAACAAATACCCACATCATACATGTACTCTCACATTTATGCGGTTTTTGTGTATCTTTGAAACGACCCCATGTCAATTCTCATCGATTCAGAAATTCATCCTTAGATATTGACGGCAAAATAATCTTCTTGCCTGTAAATTGATGCGTTAGCATTTGATAACAGATTAACATGCATGATAGTATTGTGTCAGTGCCGTTGAAAGTCAAATACTTGTAATTTGGACTAAAAATTCTACTTTCCTCAGATGAACCGGAGGTCGCCATCTTATTGTTCGACGCAGTGATGTTGCCCGGCTTTTTGTCACGTGACAGGAATATTTTTAGATGGAAATTCCCAACAAAAACAAATAAACAAAAATGAAAACGACGATTTTCACAAAGTTCTGAAGTGGTATTTGGTTTCAGAAGATTACAAATGACAAAGCTACATGAATAGAAGAAATAAAACCGAAAAACACGCTTTTCATTTTTGAAGCCCGATAGCTCAATAATGCACCTTTAAAAGTCATTTGCATCCCCCCCACCCCCACCCCCCCCCCCCCCCAAGCGGTTTTACCCCAGCACAAAAGTTCGGTCGGTTGTTTCAGCTCGGCGCAGAAGCCATGCAGCCCAATCCAATTTTCTCCAAGCTATGATGGAAGTCGGTGTCATTTTCTGAAGGCTCGAACATATAGCAGTCACCACTCACAGGCTGCAGTATTTAAATGGAATACCGACAGATACAATGCCGTCAGATAGACTTTGAGAGAGAGAGAGAGAGAGAGAGAGAGAGAGAGAGAGAGAGAGAGAGAGAGAGAGAGAGAGAGAGAGAGAGAATCCTATCAGTGATGCGTTTTGCATAGGATTAACATGGATCTGGTGAAGGATTGTCTAAGGATGTGACACCAGTAAAAATTCTGATTCTGATCTACGTGTTCACAATCTATTTATCTTCTTATACTGAGTCGGTCATATTTGACCATCACCTCAGTTGCCGTATCAAAGTGTGAAACTGCTTAACTTACCGACAAAAATAAAGCTATCCAGAGGCAGTTAGTTTAGTTGTGGTCTAACAACCAAGGTTCATAACGTATTTTGACAAAACACGCCTTCTTTCAGCGTTTAAATTTTGAATTACTTTTCTTCGCAGCCATGTATTTTAAAAATCTGTGTGTGCAAGCGTTGCGACTAGGTCAAATATTGACCCAACTTCTGACGTCAACATTTCCATTACTGTGTTTACTTTTCGTGTAGATACTCAGCTGGAAGACAGACTAATGTATAACAAACATTTTAGGAAAATTTGAACCAAAACTTTTTCTGACCATTTTTTTATTCCAAAATAACTGACCGGTACTGTTTGACCAGAAGTTTGTTTAAAAATATGGGTTACTTAATAAACGAAGCTTCGGAAACGTTCCATTTCAGTGGCAACCATAACTAAAGTAATGAAAAGTTTTAGGAAGTGTTGATGTTTTCATTTGTGCTTTTATATGCTAATTTTATCATTTCTGACGACTGTATGCTTATGTTGAAAAGACCGGAAGTAGCTTCCGATTTCACAATTATGTTTGCTATAAAAAAAAATAATCCCTTTCGCGGAAGCTTACAAAAAATTAAAATCTTGACGACGGCCTTAGCAACTCTCCTACTGTTTATCAAACACGCGAGAATATTTGATTTTGGATAAGAACACCAGGGTTAGAACAAAATTGCTATCCCGGGCTAAAACCACGGAATTCCTTATCTGGTGTGCAAGAATACCCTTGAAAATCACATTGCGATCTCTCACATGCCAATGTTGGAACTGAAAATAATCCTGAGTCTGCTTGAATAAGTGAAAAGCTGTTTGCAAATAAAACTTTTCACTACAAAGATAGCTGGTATCAACAACTGAATGAGACAGACGCATACTTCAAATTGCTTTGAGATAAGCTTGATCGCATTTAACGCCGGTATAAGGCTAAACCTTCCATCAGTCCATGTTTAAGGTGACTACAACTTTAACAGTGACATTGTCTGGCATGAAGGCTCTGTACCTCTGGTACAAAAACGACTTAAATGAAAAATCAAGTGAATGTTACACTCACAAGACATAGGCCACCCTTGGCACCAGAAGTATGAGAAAAAATGGCACCAGAAAAAAGAGAAAAAATAACAGAGAACGAACGCAACAACAAGCCCTTACATCATCTACTTTAAGGCGTAAAAAATAGCTGTGTTTCCGCTAACATGCTTAAAGAAATTCGGTCGGTAAGTAGGAGAAACTTATTTTTCATATCTTTATTTTTTCTCCCGAAAAAAGTTGAGACTTGCACTGTATATCATAATTCATTTTAGATGCTCGAAAAAGTCAGCTCTCTATTTTGGAAGGTACTAAATGCCAAAACAAAACTACAAAAAATGTACTTAATACCCGCAACTACTATGCAGAAATGCATTTGAAGACGACACTGGGTAGGGTCGGAAATTGAAAATGGTAGGGTCGGTGTTTTACTTTTTATTTTGTTCTTTTATTGATATAAATAGTAGAGTCGTTGGGTCTGAAGCAGGGTCGGTCGGGTTAGCGGAACCACGGCTATTTTTTTTAGGCTAAACAAGTCCGTGAAATGCACACCTCCGTAAACCCCACTGTATATAGAGACAACCTGTGTTTATAGAAGTATAGATTATTTTTCTTATTTCTGCCCCAAGACATAGGTTGTGGGGACGCGTTAGAACCTATGTTTTGAGTATAAATAAGAATAACATCTCAAATTTTCAACAGAAAATTAACCGTTTTGGGTACTATGTCGCAAGGTTGTGTTATCGATATGTAACACGCGGAACAATCAGTTCTCTCTTCCTCAAACGGGACAATTAGACCGCGAAAAAGCACCCGCCAACAATGCGCAATACAATACAATACATCATGCATGTTGTTGAAGTAAAACAAAGCAACAATGAAAGATCATAACCAGAATCACCGCCTTAAAAAGTTCGGCGGCACAAGATACCGGGGTGTTTGTGTTGTTTGGGGTGCTTAAGGACCCTTTACTCCCGGCAATCTTCGCCTTAGGTTAAGGTGAAATGTAATTCCAAATATCAAACACATAGTATAAGGTTCGCATATAATGGTGCTGACCAAATCAATGCATAATCACAGATCTACGCATGCAAATTGAAGAGCACTTTTAAATATTTCTAGTATTAAGCAGGGTGAAAGCAGGCACAAGGTTGGTAATTTTATTGGAAACCGCATATTCGTTCTAAAGTTATGCGCATTTATATTAATATTTTATGCATACCTATTTTGCTCTGAGAGTAACCTCCCTTTAATTTTCTACGATTTAAACCCCCAGCGCAGTATTCTGTGATGTCATAATGGTTTAAATTTTTTTAAAATTAATTTTAAACAACACTATTTCCTATTTTGCAGTTACTTAGTACAGTAATCTCATGCTCCTTGAATACTGTATATGTTGTTTATAATTTTGAATAGATCGAAATGAGAAATCTGATTTCGAAATTCAAACTTAAAATCTAAAGTATTTTTTAAATGTTTAAATTACCATTTAATACAAAATTTAATTTAGGGTACTTAAGGTAAGTGTTTTTACATGCCTTTTAAACAGATCAGTAAGTTCTGTACGTTATTTTATCCATTTACAAATACAGAAATTGGAATTTAAAAAAAATAATAAGTTATTTAAATTTTTAATTTTAGGTCTGCGATCGAAAATAGGAGAAAACAGGTTTAGGATAACTGTTGAGCACAGTCAATAATTCAAATAGATGATAATACAGTTCAGTTCCTGCGTACTACATAACACAAGACATTCTATATTTAAAAAGTTTTAAAAATATAATGTGCATCTATGATATCATAGAATCTAGTAAGAAAAGGCCGCTCAGGAAAGGCCACAATCTAAGTATGCAGCCGTCTCAAGTCACATATAGAAAGTGCTCCGGAGGCACACACAAAAACAGACGAAACAAGAACCAACGGCACAAAGCCAAATTTTGTTTGTTTGTTGAGGTTTAACGTCCCCGTCAACACTGTAAAGGTCATTTTGGAGACGTTGCTTCCAATTTTGTGGGACTTTTACCCGACGTTGAGATGAAATGGCATCTCAAGCCCTGCCGCCCAATGAAACCAATATGGTTTATAAGTATGGACGAGCCGACTCGCACCGCTTTGCCTGGGCAGATTTAAATCCTCTAAGCGGTTTACCAGTAATCGTGTGCGAGTCGGTTTCAAGTCTGCGTGGAAACATCATGCAGCCCATATATTTCTTCAATCCCCGATGGGCGGGGGCCCACACCAAGCCAAATAACAAATAAGACACTGCAAAAGAACGACCGTATTGGGACGGTCAGTAGTAAACCAACGGGGGTGGGGGGGGGGGGGGGGGGGGGCTTCAACTCCGGAGTTAATGAAATTTCAACCCTCGCCCTCAGTTCCAGCACAGTATCAAACAAAATAACAAATTGATCTGCATGTAGGCTTTCTAGCTCAACAGTGAGTCAAGATAAAATATATGGTAGAATGGTTATGTATAGATTAATATTATCATGAATCAGGGTTGAGGACTCAACAAAAATCCGACGTCAGAGCAGAAGAAAACCACCAGTTATATCACGGACGGCCGAACTCAGGAAATACGTCATGAATATTAATGAGGCAGTTTTAAGTTTGCTCTATTTCCATGAAATATATCACACTTCAACTTGTAATATCTCGGAGACTAATACAGGTAACTTGATTCGATTTTCGCCCCTCGATTCCTCAATGTATTTTAAAACTTTATGGAAACACATACCTTTGTATATGACCTTTGCATTCAATCACTGAGGTGAAGAAAAGACGGTAGATAAGCAGGTAGTGTGGAAGGAATAGTAATTTGAATAGAAGGCAATGAGTATCGATACAATCGATGCAATTACCTTACCTCTTTACACCATTACTGACAGGTCAGGCATCCCAAAACGACATTTGGATGTTTTTGTCCAGCTGGCACATGACGTAATTGTGACGTCATATCATCGTCGGTTCAAGGTCATGACGTCGGTGCAACGTAACATCTGCTGCGGTGCAAAGTCGTGACGTGACGTTGCACCAACGTTGATTTGACGTTGCCTTAGCGACGTATGCCTTCCGGGAGGAGACTGAATGGCAACCAAAACATGGAAACACTTTGGCGCAAAGTTTGTACGCAGCTCTGAAATAAAACGGTTGGCACAGAATTTAAACTAGTGATGTGAAATCATAAATCATCAAGAAGATGGACAGGGCACAGTCTAGAGGAAACATTTGGAACCTTTTTTGACTGCATCTTGGTAATTAAATGAGTACAGACACTTATGGAACTGGTCGAATTAGAACCCTAAGCCCATCCAAAACATCAAAAGTAAACACAGACAAACACATCCCAACAAACATCAAAATCACAGGTGACAAGTCGAGTTAGCAGCTCTTCCCCAAATAGGTGGCAACTCAGTCACGTTTAATGAACTAAATAATTTTGACACACAGAAGCGTTAAACAAATTGAACAACCCTGAAAATGAAATAAATGAAACCGCAACAAAAGCATCGCCCCAGGACGACCATTTGTAATTACCAGGGAATCGTGGCCTTTCCAGAGTGACCTCTCCTTACTAGTTTACGGGAAACAAAACCGTCAACCTAATCTTCGTCCGCAGTTTACACAATTAAATTGGCTGTCCGGCGCGCATGGAGGTCTTCTAGCTCATGAATGTGTCATCATGAGCAACAATTAAAACCATCGAAAAGGCTGTGATTAATAAAGGATGAGGACTCGACAGTTACTGTGCGTTGAGGTACGCAGAGATCCCAGGGATTTCACCAACACCAATGGACATTGAAGAAAAAGAAGGCAATCAGTTGAACATTTTAACCAATTGTATACTAGTGGACTCTTCCACTGCTATATGTTGGACAAGTCCATTTGTCATATAAGGTGTGTCTGGCCTATGTTTTCCGTTCTATTCTATTTTTGATGAAAAATTCTGATAGCAAATATTGCAGGCCCTGATCAGACGCCGCTTTCTGATCTGAGTCTACACTGTTTGCCAAGGTACCCATTTAGGGGATTTCTCGCATGCAATGAGTTAATCTGCCAACAAAACAACAAAACAAGTAGCCTTCCAGAGCCGACATAAAAATGACATGGCCCTAAGATTATAAAACTTTTTCGTGCTCAACTCTATTGAGCATAAAATTTGTCCTGTTAATAAATTTAAAAATGTCAACAATTGTTGCATATTAAATTTTATAAGCAGGATAAATAACATTCTCTGTTGATCTGAGCAGGAAAATTGCCTCATTTGTTTCTACTTTAATAATTATAAACACAGCAAATTTCATGTTCAGCTGAGTTGAGCATGAAAAAATTTTTACAACCTCCGGGCCAGGTCTTTAGAATAATTCTCTTTGTAACTCTTTCAAAGGTGATCAACAAGCCATTGCAGATTTGAATGAATCTGGCGACAAAACTGCATGAACCGTTTTGCTGGGACATTCTAAACAATAGGCTATGAAAAGGTGGGCTGTTTATAATGCTTGAAGAGGAAATAACCATGTAATTTTTTACTCAGCAATGACTGAAACACTAATGATGGCCTAGTAAGCCTCGTCACAAAAAGAAAGCGTTTTTAACAGCTGGAGCTCTTGAACTAGATCAAGATAAAGAAGCTTTTTTAACCTCGCACATGAGACACAACTAACATAAACAATAAATTAATTCATAACTTTTACTGCGTCCAAAAAAAAAAAAAAAAGAATCATTGAAGAAATATTTTCCTGTATTTTTTTACCTTCCTAGGACTGCCCTTGATAGGAATCGATACAATTATCCCATACCCCCATCAGAGACACCAAAGGGAAAGCAAAACGAACTTGAAATAACTAGACCCTAACGGAAACATACCTAGCGGAAAGCCAAAAGGACAGTTACAAGTCTACCACCATCCAAGAACAGGACAAACACCACAATGCTTAATCAATTACTATGGTATCTAATTTCTTTCCCCGTTTAACAAAAGTATATCAATCTTAGATTTTTTTTTAAATTTCGGCCATGTATCTTTTTTTTTTTTAATATGAAGTGCTATTCATAATGTAATGTACATCGCAATCATATACTATCAGTTTTTTAAGCTCTAGTCATAATTTAATAGAATCATAACATATCCAAACTGTATTCAAGAATTTCATTAGAAGTTTGTTTTGGCTCCAGCAGATAAGGCTGCTAACAAGGCGTAAAAAATAGCTGTATTTCCGCAAATATGCTGGAAAAAAATTCGGTCGGTAGGTAGGAGAAACTTTTTTTATTATTATTTTATTTTATTCTTCCGAAAAAAAAAACAGGGTCGGGCCTATATTTTTGTGTGTTTTTGTGTTTGTACATGTTTTTGTTAATATACGTAGTCAAAAAAAGTAACTATACCAACTTCCGGGTGAAACTCACTAGATATCTGGTAGCTATTGAGCTAAATTTGGCTGTAGACATGTAAATCGGACGTATATAATTAGCTAGAGAATGCTCAACATGCATTTGCCCATACCTTTCTGCTCCAGAGTTGTCTTGCAATCTGTGCCCAGAATGATTTTGGTAGAAAATGGACATTGCGCATGCGCAGAAATCTCTTTTTGTCTAAGATGGAAGACAATATCCTCTTAACATCGGATAACACTTTACTTTTACAATATCTCATGATTTCGCATTATAAGCGAGGTTTTAATTTGTGAAATTTTCAAATTATCTCCCTTGAAATTAAAAATATAGCAGTTTTCGAACTGCTGTAATTTTTATTCCTGTCAATCAATTTTTGCCATTTTTTTTCTTCAAAAAAAAAACGCCTTGTTTTCACCATTGCTGTTCATCATGATGGTAAAAAATACAGAAAATCCATGTAGCATGTAGCACTATCGATTGCAATTTGCTACGGGGTTCTCATTGAAAGCAGCATTTGCATACAACTTCTAAGAATTGGAGGTCAATATGTGATAGTCTGTTTCTCGTAGCTGATGCGACTTAAGTTCCAAATCTTTTGTGAATAGACGCAAATTGTATCTACAGAAATGTAACATGTATCAAATTTTAAAAATTTTGGGTACCGGGAAATTTTGTGATGTTAAAACATAGCACGTTTTAAAGATTTTCTCTGCGAAAGTGGCACAGTGACCCTTTGGGTGTTTAAAGCAATAGTCTACGATGATGTGTTTACTAAAACAAAAACGAATGGGTCTTTTGCACAAAAAAATTAGTCTTCTCACCAAAACATAACAAACTTTGTGTAGTTTTTATCTGCAGTAGCTATAGTAACAGAAGCAATTTTACGTATAGGAACTTTTTTGACTGCGTATATAATTGTCATGTTGAGACTTGCACTGTATATCATAATTCATTTTAGTTGCTCAAACATGTCAGCTCTGTAGTTTGGAAGGTACTAAATGCCAAATACTACAAAAATGTACTTAAAATGCGAAATTACTATGGGAAAATGCAAAGACGACACTGGGTAGGGTCCGAAATTGAAAATAGAAGGGTCGGTGTTTTATTTTTTATTTTGTTCTTTTATTGATAAAAATAGTAGGGTCTGAAGCAGGGTCGATCGGGTTAGCGGAAACATAGCTATTTTATTTTAGGCCCAATGTGGTCGCTGTTTGGCGGAACAACTATGTTAACACTCTTCAGCAAGAACCTTTGGCGGCAGAGAGGGCTTTAGTTGATAACCACATTTGCCATTCAGCCACCAAATTTGCTGAATGTGTTACAGATGGCCAAGACAAGCTTCATAAAAGACCATACAAAGCACGGTTTATTGCAAATTTAAGCTCTTGTACCACCACTGAACTCTCCAAATTATTAACTTCATGTTTTACTGCCACAAAAAACATGTGATTAAATATTGCGACAAAGTCTTTGAAATATCAGAGAGAAATCTGTTTTGGTCTATAAAAAAATTCTAATGAGGTTTTAAATAAATTGAAATCCAGACGTTTTTGTGCTTCAAGTCTGTCTACTTATGATTTTTTCAACCCTTTACACTACAATTCCTCATAATCTTATAAAAGAAAAAGTTAATGATTTAATTGAATGGACATTTCATAGGGAAGACTCCCTCTATCTTGCATGTTATGTAAGAAATGCTTTTTGCACTCCTGAAGAGCATAAAAATTATACTTTATGGTCATGTCAGAAAGTGTGTGAAGCTCTCACTTATTTTCATAAGATTTGGTGCTAAGTTATTTAGATAAGTTGTTGGTATTTCGATAGGTACAAATTGCGCACCCCTTGTGGGTGATTTTTTTCTTGTTTTGTTGTGAAAGAGACTTCATGATGTCCAGATCCCTTACAGTTGAAAACCAATCTGAAACCATTGAAGCCTTTAGCTCGATTTCTAGATATTTGGATGATCTATTTAATATTGGCAATACTTATTTCGATGAAGTGACCAGTTAAATTTACCCCCCCCCCCTCCCCCCAGAACTTCAGTTAAATAAATCATTTTTTTCTGATACCGAGGCCCGTGTTTGGATTTACACCTGTCTATTGACATTGAAGATGGATTTGTTTCCTACAAAAAATATGATAAACGCGATGATTTTGATTTTGAGATTGTAAATTTTCCTTTCTTTGGTGGTGATATTCCTCATGCGGCGTCCTATGGCGTTTATATTTCGCAATTAAGTCAATTTGCCAGAGTGTCTAGTCATGGAACTGACATCAACACTCGTAATAAATTGTTAACTGCTAAACTTCTTAATCAGGGTTATCGGTATCATAAACTACGCAAAGCTGTTTCAAAATTTTATAGACGTCATTCCGATTTAATTTCAAAATTCAATGTTGGACTTAAATCTCTTCTGCAACAAGGTCTATCGGAACCCGAATTTTATGGTGACATAGTATATAAGTTCAGAAATATATATAATTGCAATGACTTCAGTACTCAATTTCGCAAAATCATTCTTTGATATAAAAAATTGGGTACAACATAAATATTATACGACAGACTCCATGCATGGTAGTTAACCCAATCACGGTTGACAACTTTGCTTCCCTCTTTAATTGCATGCCGGTGGGTCAGGCCTCAGATTCTATGACGGTTCCAGCGTAAAGTTTCACAGAGAATTAGAGAGAATCTAATTTTAAGTAATGTTGGTTGGTGCCTGATGCTCTGTCTCTGTTCGGGCCCATCGGAGTCTAGCTTTTGGTTTTCTTTTGCTCCGGCATTTCAGTGGTTTCTTGCTGTCAAGTCCTAACCGTTGTTTCATCTTTGTGGTTGATTGATTTTTGTGTTCACGCAGATGTTGCACTAATGAGTAGGAGGCCTTCACGCGGGCTGAACAAATTATTTGTCGAAATCGCGACGGAAGTAAGGGCGAGGATTGTGGCCACGTAAAATCGATTTAAGCCCCCAAGTAGAATTCGTTTCACTGACCGTTCCAATGCGGTTCTTCTGTCGTGTTTTATTTTTGTTATGGCTTGTCTTTGAGTGTGTGTATCGCTTATATTATTTTGCTTTGGATAGTAAATTGGCCATTTTGTGTGAAAGTAACTGTCCTTTTGGCTTTCCGCTAGTGATGTTTCCATTGGGGTCTTGTTGTTTCATGTTTGTGTTTCTTTCCCTTGGTGTCTCTGATGGGAGCTGTGGGTTATTTGTATCGATTCCTCATCATTGCCTTCAAATCCTTTTTACATTTTTTCATAGACTAAAAAGTAGAGCATTTTCCCCTAGAGTTAAAATCCTTTATAATATCTGATGTTGCGTACGTTTTATGTTGATGTTTTTTTTTCATATGTAATGTGTTGCATATACTAAATCAACATCATTCAATCAATCCATCCATCCATCCATCCATCCATCCATCCATCCATCCATCCATCCATCCATCCGTCAGTCAGTCAAATTGAAGAACAATACATTCCCGTAATGGAGTTCTGTGCAGAATTATATAATCCTCAAGCATGGTAGTAGATCGTCCACGAAGTTCAAACGAGAACAATTGTTCGTGAGAAGTTGAAACAGCTATAAATGCTATAGAAATGATTGCTCTGTCCTGTCCTGCCAATCCCACCCGAACCCCACACCCCAGGGGAGGGTACTCCGAACTTTGCCTGCTACATGGGATGGGGCTATTTTTTGGGGGTTCCAATTTTTAAATTTTAATAGTTTTTGGAGGGTTGAGGGAGGGTCTAGGGCGGGGGGAGGGGCGGTTATGAAGAAGCTGATATTTTTATGGGGCTGGTCATTTATCAGATATTTTGGGTCACGTCTAAACCTGAATCATTTTTTGGGACTATCAAATATCTTTGGTATTTTTAATTTTTTAATTTATTATTATTATTTTTTTTTTTTTTTTTTTTTGGTTTAAATGCTAAATCGTATTTTTGACCCATTATGTCACCCATATTAGAAGCTGTTTTGATTATACCCCCGGCGTATGCCATGGGGGTATATAGTTTTTGTCTTTTCCGTCTGTCTGTCCGTAAACAATTATTTTGTGTCAAAGATATCTCAGGAACTGCTTCACATAGAAACTTGAAATTTTGCACACATGATCAGTATGACTACTTGTATTGTGGGAAAGAAAATAAGGGCCAAGGGGTCAGGCCTTTTAGAGTTATTTCCCTTTGTAGTTCGGCACTGGCCGGGGGTATACGTGCCCCACTGGGCACTTTTGTCTAGTTTTATTATGTTTTTATTTTCCTTGCTGCACAACAATAGTGACCTTATAGTTATTTAAAAGTTATACTGTTAGAAACATTTTAAAGGTCTTTTGTTACCAAATACAATCATTATAGACAGATATTGGTTAAAACACATTTTGTTTTCTTTACAAAAGGCAAGCCAGTATAATTTGGGGATATTTTTGGGGGTCTGATAATATATTGTATTATTTTTTTGGTACACTGTCAATGTTGGTATTTTTTAGCTCGGCGGTTTTCGAAGAAAACGACGAGGTATTGTCATAGCTCTGGCGTCGTCGTCGTACAATAACTTGGACACTTTGTAATATCTCTTTCATTACTGAACATATTTACTTGAAACTCGGACTAGTTGTTCATTATGAAAAGGGGAACTCATACCAATAGGTGCAGTAACCTCAAAATATTTTTGGCACAGTTATGCCCCTTTTTCGACAGAATTTTTGCAAAAACTTGGACATTTTGTAATATCTCTGTCATTACTGAACTTATTTACTTGAAACTCGGACCAGTTGTTCATTATGAAAAGGAGAACTCATACCGATAGGTGAGGTAACCCTCAAAATATTTTTGGCACAGTTATGCCTCTTTTTGGACTTAGAATGTTTGCAGCCGAGCGTTGGTATCCGCATATGGTGCTCTTGTTTGGGTCGAGCACTAGATGCTGGGTCCCAGCCTATGTAGCAGGCAAACTTCAGAGTACCCCTACCCACCCTGGGGCCCTGTCCTGTCCTGCTGTGCCCTGCCCTGCCCTGCCCTTACCTGCCCAGGCCTGCCCATACTACCCTGTTCTGCCCTGCTCTGCACTGCCCAGCTCCGCCTTGCTCACCAGCAAACTCTGCATGCAACTCCGTCTGCATCTGCACCCCAACCCCATCCTACATATAGCTGGACTGTAACTCAATATTTTTTGTTTCATAATGTGTAATCTTAATATCTTGTTAGTCGGCAAAACGACCTGTAATTGTATCGCTGCCTATTTGTAATTTAAATATAGGACACGTATTCTCAAATGAATTGGGATATTGCAGTCGCCGTATATTTTCTGAAATCATGCAGTCATTTTTAGCCAATGCATACGTTTATATGACAGAACAACAGGTCCCGAAGATATAATGATAAACCTCCTGTAGAAAAGTACCTTTTCAGAGAAAATGAGCCACGGGAAAACCTGGTTTTGTAATGTTCGAGACTGTCGCTTTTCGAATTCTCTTTGTTTGCGCACTTTCAAATTTGAAATTCCACTAGTAAGGAAAGGGTTAGGTGGTTTCCATAAATTCTACATATTCTGGGTAGGGAAATAACTACCATTAGCAGGACCACATGGAGTCTTACTAAGTATTTTTCCCCGATTATGGCTGTCGCCGAAATTTAATTAAACATTGCAATGTACGAGACACGTTTTTCTTCTTGTTATTTCAAAACAACGTTTAGGTTTTTATGCACGGAAACATGACCAAAGGGAGATTCTATATCATATTAAGCATATAAGGTTGTTTGATGTTACCTGTACAATAGGAAATGAAAAATACTTGCCATACAAAAATTTGCATGGATTTGTTGCAAAAATGCATGTAATGTTCGCGATCATTATACCAGGCTTATTACGTATGTATGGACAAAAAATGCTAGGTTGAGTTAAACTCCCGCAATGTGTGACTAACACAAATACATCATCTGGAACGAAAATAATATTTTGATGTTGAAATCCCCTCATTTCCAGTGTTTTGTAATGTTCGAGACCTGTAATGTTCAATACCGAAAATTGTTAGTCTAACAGCTTGATCACATTGCTCTCACGTGGCACAGTTTTCCGTTACCAGATTACGTAGTAGAAAGTATCTGCAGACGACATGGTTGCCTTTTCCGGTGTTTAATGGGTAAGGGAGTCGGCAGACAATATCACAATTAAGGGAAAACAGAAGTCATATTTTGTTTTTAAATACCTGCATAGAAACTTTTTATCTTTTCCCAATATTATTTGTAACAATTAATATTGTTCAATTAAGAATATGCCACCAAACATCATTATTAATGAACAACATTTGCACGCTTGCAAGATCTTTATTCTATTGCAATAAGCAGTGGATGTATGCGATGAAATGTCCGCTACATTTGGTATCGAACATGACAGGTTTGCTATGTTGGCCGTCCAGGGATAATGACTGCAAATAAATGAACAATTTTGAATTGTGCAACCTTAGTTGTGTAAAATGAACACACTTAGTGATATACATGTTTGCTACAACTTCTACTAATAGCTGCAAACGGTAACAATGCTGATTCCAAATTTATTACTTATTTTCGATTTTGGATTTGAGTTCCATAGCTTATAACCTTTTCCCAAATTTTATTTGCCAGAATGAAAATTTTCAATATAAAATGTGCACTGTTAGGAAGGTACTTCAACTCTCAAATTTGTATTTCCAAATGCATATTTTGAATGTTAAAAACATTGTAAGTGCAGTTATGTTACTAACATTATTGTATCGAACATTACAAATTGTATCGAACATCCCCAGCTAAAATAAATGTGTATATTTTAGGGTATGCTAGTTTACTCTTGATTATGTTCCTAGATTCAACAAATACAATATTAGATTCATTTTCAATTTTACAGGTAGAAATGGTAAAGTGGCATAGCATGCCCATTTACCGTGTATGATAATGTCCGAGACCATCATAACTGCCATTTACAGACATGCATTTGTTTTCATTTCTGAGAACTTATTTACAAACTTCACAAAACGTGTTACTTTCTTTTAGCTGGTAGACAAAATTGGTTACACTTTGAAGACTTTTGTATAGTCAAATATTACTCTGGAATGCACTGTAATGTTCGATACTGTATTCTCGCGGTTGCATTATTAATTTTAGATACTTGATTATTGAGAACATAAGGCCATGTGGTTGTTGTGTGTTAATATGTGATAAATATTTCTTTTAATGTTTCGGATGCCTTAAGAAAGCAGTTTATCCGTCAGGAGAGCATTTTTATGCATAAAAGTATATACCGAGGCTTTTTCGCGTAATAGCGACACCATGTTTTAAAAGCATATAACCGAACATGCACTGTTACATTAGTAAGATCCAAAATATGAATGAAAATGACACTAACATCTATATTGTCAGTTTATCGCGTTATTAAACTACTTGACTTATAGAAACAAAATCACTGTAATGTCCGCGACTTTTTACATATAATTAAAAAAACCTATTGCTTATGTTGATCGTTTATCTAAGGTAATATTACTTGTGTTCCTTATTTATCTCTCAATACCTGTTCAAATGCAATAGTCGTAAGTGATCTAGCTATTATGTGCTTCTCTTAAAACAAAACGAAAGTTTTATGTTTTCAGAAAACTACTTCTTTTTCTGTATTCTCTAACCAACCCCGAATTTTATTCTAAATGGCTGTTCATTTCTTTACCATATATATGACCATATGTTCAATTTTGTCCCCGCTTAATAACCCGGTCGTTAGTTTCTGTCATTGCGAGCTGCGGTCTCTTGATTTTTGTGATGTTATAGACGGGGACAACGAACAAGTAGATTGTAGCGTACATTTCTCACAATCAAAATTTATCAAAATACCGACATATTTCTAGCTGTTGGGGTGAAATAACTTTTGATTTCTTGATCAAGGAATTTTAACTGAGTATAGGTACATGTTGATACTTTATTGTAAACATATCGTTGACTGAATCTAACTAACTTTATAATTTGACTTTTTAAACGGCTAAAATCCCAATTCATTTGAGAATGAGTGAGTAGTGGTGCAGTGGTAAAGCATCTGATTTGAGATCAAGAGGTTGCCAGTTCGTCCCCGCAAGCGCCAAGTGTTGTTTCCTTGAGCAAACGACTTTATCCACATTGATCAGTACTGGTTGCTACCCAGGAAAAGAAGGCCACATGGAAGATTAGTACCAGTACTAAATGTGTTACCCTCTATAAATAAGGTCGATTATTATTTATTATGATTATTACTAGGCGGAGCTATTCAGGATTTAATTCGCCGAGTCCACCAGAAGATTCGGTAAGGTGCATTTCGCATGCTTTCTGCAAACGAACCAAATGACCATATATACACCACGCTTTGTTTGTGTTACAGTTGAATTCACACAATCGGTTGACTTGGTTTACCTTTTCGTTAATAGAACATTTCAAAGGCAGGTGCAAACGGTAGCTCCGCCTAGGCAATCTTATTTGCGACTACTATTTCCTTCACATATGATGCGTTTACTAACCGGAATTGACCGGAATGGACCCAGTGACAGGAACACACCTGTAATATCCGGAATGGACCTTTAAAAGTATTATTTTATCCAGTTACGTCTTAATATGCTTTACTTATGAGGTACTAGAGAAGAAAATTGGACGGGGGTCAGTTTGGGTGAAAGATTCTGAATTTTATTTGCTCAGAAGCAAATGGGATGGAAAAAAGATCCGTTTGTACTAATTTATTTTAGTTTTGGTAACCAGTATAGCGTAGGAAGCTTGTCTTGGCCTTTGTTAACACACACAGCAAACTTGGTTGCTGAAAGACAAACATTTTTATCTACTATAGCTCTCTCTTCAGCTAAAGGCTGAAGTTCATAGGCCTTAGTACCACCAAGCTCCTGCTTAAGCGTGTTAACATAGTGGAGCCGTCTCACAACGACGACGTTGTTAGCGGCCTTGTCTGCAGGGACCAAAACAAACTTCTTATGAAATTCTTGAATACCTAGTTTAAGATGACGTAAAGACGTCTTGGGCTTAGGAGGTAATAAGTTAGTATTCTGAGAATAGAAAGAAATGCGTTTATTCACTAGTTTTAAAATGTTAAGTTTCCAGTCCTTAAGGGCTATATGCTCAACATACTCTCGCTTACACCATCGATTACCGAATTCATTCAAGGAAGCAGCGATTTCATCTCTACATTTACTGAAATCAATTTTAGAAGGAAACCGATATTTCGGTCCTTTAGAAATTATATTCCTTATCCTAGAATCAGGAATAATTTTCAAATTGCCAGTAATTACATGACCAGCAGCAGGATAGCAATACTTTGAGTTTTTACAATCACATGAATCAGGAGTATTAGTATCAATAGCAAGATCTGAAACAAGTTTATTGAAATTAAAAATGATAGATCTAACAGGTTTGTTATATTTATAGCAAATTATAGGTGTTTCAGTATTTTGAAAATAAGCAGGAATGGAAGAAAGCACCGATGAAGGCCTCCTAACTCATCCGTGAACACAATAAAATCAAACAACCATAGAGATGAAACGACGGTGAAGACTCGACAGCAATAAGCCACAGAAATGCTGGAGCAAAAGAAAACCAACAGTTAGACTCCGATGGGCCGGACCAGAGACAGAGCATCAGGTACCAACCAAACATTACATAGAATTAGATTCTCTCTGATTCTCAGTAAGTCTTTACGCTGGAACCGTCATAGAATCTGGGGACTGACCCACCGGCGTGCAATTAAAGAGAGAAACAAAGTTGTCAACCGTGATTGGGTTAACTACCATGCATGCAGTCTGTCGCATAACATTTATGTTGTACCCAATCTTTTTATATCGAATAATGATTTTACGAAATTGGGTGCTGAAGTCATTGCGGTTATATATTTTTCTGAATTTATATACTAAGTCACCATAAAATTCGGGTTCTGATAGACCTTGTTGCAGAAGAGATTTAAGTCCAATATTGAATTTTAAAATTAAATCAGAGTGACGTCTATAATATTTTGAAAAGGCTTTGCGTAGTTTATGGTACCGATAACCCTGATTAAGAAGTTTAGCAGTTAACCATTTATTACAAGTGTTGAAGTCAGTTACATGACTACACACTCTGGCAAATCGAATTAATTGTGAAATATAAGCGCCAAAGGATGGCGCACGAGGAACATCACCATCCAACAAAGGAAAATTTACAATCTCAAAATCAAAATCATCGTGTTTATCATAAATTTTGCCAGAAACAAACCCATCTGCAATAGATAGATGTAATGCAAAAAATGGGCCCCGGTATCTGAAGAATTTGCTTTATTTAACTGAAGTTCTGGAGGTAAATTTGACTGATCAAACCCAAACCATCGAAATAAGTATTGCCAATATTTAATAGATCAACCAAATATATAGAAGAGATAAAAGCTTCAATGATTTCAGATTGGTTTTCAGCAGAAAGTCTCTCTCATTACAAAACAAAACAGATCAGCCACAAGGGGTGCGCAATTAGTACCATCGGATTACCCACAACTTGTCTAAATAGCTTAGTACCAAATCTTATAAAAATATTGTCAAGTAAAAAGGTGAGAGCTTCACACACTTTCTGACATGACCATAAAGTATCATTTTTATGCTCTCCAGAAGGGGAAAAAACATTTCTTACATTACATGCAAGATAGAAGGAGTTTTCCCTATGAAATGTCCATTCAATTAAACCATTAAGTTTTTATTTTATAAGATTATGAGGAAGTGTAGTGTAAAGGGTGGGAAAACCATAAGTAGACAGACTTGAAGATAAGTAGACAGACTTGAAGCACGAAAAGTCTGGATTTCAATTTATTTAAAACTTCATTAGAATTTTTATAGAGCAATACAGATTTCTATCTGATCTTTCGAAGACTTTGTCGCTATACGAGGGACGTTCGAAAAGAATTGCTTATTTCTAGCTGGAGACTTCAGATTTCAAGTTAGCCCAAAAGTACTCATTTCATGCACTCGAAGTACTCCCCGTGGCTAGAAATGCAAAGTTTCAGCCGATATATCAACTTATTGAAAGCCTCACGGTACGCTGATTTTGGCACAGTAATAAGGTACTAATGAATGGCAGATCCAAGTGCCTGTCGGGACTGGTATTTCCGCCCAGCAAGCAATGATTTTAATTTCGGAAACAAAAAGAAATCACATGGGGCAAGGTCTGGGGAATATGGGGAGTGAGGCAAAACAGTTACTTTTTCTTTCTTCAAAAACTGGCCCCGATAGCTCAGTTGGTAGAGTGTCCGCTCCGGGGAACGGGAGGTCTCGGGTTCGATCCCGGGACGCGACAAACCAAAGTCGTTAAAAATGGTACTAGCTGCTCCTCGTTTGGCACTACGGGGTAGAGCTAGGACTGGTCGATCCAGTGTCAGGATAATGTGACTGGGTGTGTTATCATGTAATGTGTCTGGGACATGATGCTTCAGTGAGGCAGCACTATAAACGTGAGCATTGAGCTCCCTGTCGCAACCAGACACCGTCGTGATATGACTGAAAAATTGTTGAAAGCGACGTTAAACCCGAATTCACACTCACACACTTTCTTCAAAAACGCCGTAACCATTGCGGAGGTATGACATGTAAAAGACGGACATTTTTAAAACCAGGGCATCGTTTCTGGTGATACGTTTTCAGCTTCTTCAGTACTACGTCTTTGTGGTACTTTTCGGTGATACTTTTACCCTTTTTCACCGGCAATTTTATTGCGACTCCTTGACCAGAGAAGAAGCTTGCATACAAATAAAAATCAAAAAAGAGTTCCCTTAAGAGCAATGAAAACATTCATAAGAATGAAGACGGGTCATACTACGTAGTTTCGGCTAATAAAGCCTCATCAGTGACCCTGTAACGATTCGGCAAAGAAAGCCAGAGGAAACACACCGCAATCCTGCGAACTTCGAACAAGCAGTCGATTCAAAGACTGATATAAATCAAAATGGGGTCCAAATAATTAAAAACCTGTCTAGAATATGAGTATAAACCAACAACCTACCTCCGATCTCTCAGAATATTCACGCTGATCCCAAAGGACCAAAAATAAAATATAAACTGCACTATGGTTGATGTACGGGGAGACGTTTTACGGCCGCCACACGGCACAACACCAGCCGCAGTGAAGGCAAATAAAAATCAAAAATGAGTTCCCTTAAGAGCAATGAAAACATTCATAAGAAAGAAGACGCGTCATACTACGTAGTTTCGGCTAATAAAGCCTCATCAGTGACCCTGTAACGATTCGGCAAAGAAAGCCAGAGGAAACACACTGCAATCCTGCGAACTTCGAACAAGCAGTCGATTCAAAGACTGATATAAATCAAAATGGGGTCCAAATAATTAAAAACCTGTCTAGAATATGAGTCTAAACCAACAACCTACCTCCGATCTCTCAGAATATTCACGCTGATCCCAAAGGACCAAAAGTAAAATATAAACTGCACTATGGTTGTACTCAAAGAACGTTTGGCAAATTATCGGGCGTTTGCTTTGTTTGTTGGCCCAGATCTTATTGATAACCTTTCTGACGGGCTCAAAATAATGGCCCTAGGTTTCATCACCTGTGACGACATTGGCAAACTGCTTTTTGTCATATTTTGGAAACATTTGAAGCAGCTTTTTGGCCGCTTTAACCCGTTGCCTCTTTTGCTCGTCAGTCAACAGATGTTACACCCATCTTGCAGAAATCTTTCTCACTTTCAAATGCTTCTTCAAAATAAGGTGACCCGTTGATAGCGGTATGCCTACCTTTCGTGCAATATCACGAACTGTAAATCGGGCATCTCCTTCAATGATTTCCTTTATTTTGGAAACGATTTCTTTACGAGATGCAGATTTTGGCCTACCTGATTTCGGTGCATTTTTGGTGGCCTCTACACCAGACTCAAATTTCTTTTTCCAACGCCGAACTGTGTCATAAGACACACAAGAAGGTCCAAAAGCAGTAGAAATTTCAGTCATCAGCTTCTTCAAAGAACAACCAAGTTTTGAGCAAGCTTTGATGTAAACCCGTATTGCATATTTTTAGTCGACGCTTCTAAGAACCATTTTTACTGCGTGTATTCGAATCGCAAATTTTATGTCTTACACTTAGTCTACCATGTACATTCATACACCATTGTGTAGATATTGAACAGCCCTATACAAGTATATATGTGTTGGATTTGATCGTGCCACACGTGGATATCGAGCTAGAGGACAATAAACAATACTTTTCGAACATCCCTCGTATTTTATCACATGTCTTTTGATGGCAGTAAAACATGAAGTTAATAATTTGGAGAGTTCAGTGGTGGTACAAGAGCTTGAATTTGCAGTAAACCGTGCATTGTATGGTCTTTTACGAAGTTTATGTAACCAATATAACGTAGGAAACTTGCCTTGGCCTTCTGTAACACAGACAGCAAATTTGGTGGCTGAATGACAAAATAGGTCATCAACTAAAGCCTTCTCTACAGCTAAAGGCCGCAGTTCATATGCCTTAGTACCACTAAATAGAAGTGAAAGCAATGATCAGGAATCGATACAATCAACCCACTGATCCCATCAGAGACACCAAAGGGAAAGAAGCACAAACATGAAACAACAGACCTAATGGAAACACCACTAGCGGAAAGCCAAAAGGACAGTTACTTTCCCACAAAATGGCCAATAGGCTATCCAAAATAAAAAAATATAAGCATCACAAACACTCAAAGACAAACCATAACAAAAATAAACCGCGACAGAAGAACTGCCTTGGAACGGTCAGTGGAAACGAATTCCACTGGGGGGCTTAAATCGATTTTACGTGGCCACAATCCTCGCCCTTACTTCTGTCGCGATCTAGACAAATAATTTGTTCAGTCCGCATGAAGGCCTCCTCATTCATCAGTGCAACATCTCCGTGAACACAAATAATCAAACAACCACAGAGATGAAACAACGGTGAGAACTCAACAGCAAGAAATCACTGAAATGCTGGAGCAAAAGAAAACCAACAGTTAGACTCACTAAGTTCTCGCTGAAGAGTGTTAACATAGTGAAGCCGTCACACAACGACCACATTGTTAGTGGCCTTATCTGCTGGAGCCAAAACAAATTTCTTATGAAATTCTTGAATACTTAGTTTAAAGTGACGTAAAGACGCCTTAGGTTTTGACTGTAATAAGTTCGTATTTTGAGAATAAAAAGAAATGCGTTTGTTCACTAGTTTCAGAATGCTACGTTTCCGTTCTTTAAGTGTTTTATACTCAACGTACTCTCGTTTACACCATCGATTACCAAATTCATTCAAGGCAGCAGCGATTTCACCTCTACACTTATAGAAATTTTAGAAGGAAATCGATATTTCGGTCCTTTAGAAATTATATTTAAACCGTCTGGTTGAGTGTTCAAACGGGTCCCCATTACCATTGACAGTACTCGTTATAACCGATTCTAACTTTAACGTGAATACGACAAAGCTTTAGCTTTCACTCGCCGATTTGTAAAGTGCCTATTTGTCAGACACAGGTTATTGGTAATCATCAATTCGATTGCTGTTTATCTCATACATTTTGTTAGTTTAGTTTAGTTTATACTAATTTATTTTAGTTCGATTGCGATGAAAGCTTTAAGCTTATTGAATCGCTCTCGAACACTCATTCCGGGTGTTTTCACGCGCGCGCGAGAGAGAGGCAGTGGCTTTTACACCACTGCTACCCATTTACACCTGGGTGGAGTGGGGTAGTGTCATTACGTGTCTTGCCCAAGGACACACCTCGATACCGGTGGCGGATTCGAACGCACAACCTCTCGATCATGAGTCGAACGCGCTAACCACTGCGCTATCGAGGCTGACATTTTGTTCAGACGACTTTGTATGTAATTAAATTAAAAAAAATTATAAGCCGGGCATCAAAGATTAAACAGGCGCGTGTCATACCTGTGAAATATCTGTGTTAAATATGCATGTAGCTTTAGCACCACACTGCCCAGCAGAATAAATTAAGAAATGTCCTGGTCCAGTTGTTAAAATCATCCTTAGCTTAATATGCTTTTTAGTGACCAAATTGTTGACTGTTCTAGCGAGTACAATATCAAAAACTGATATTTGTTCGGGAAATATGTGACAATTAGAGACACTGATAAACAGTGACTGACAGTGAAGAACCTGGTCAGATTTGTTCCTATAGGAGCTGTCTCAGGTCGGTTTGAATTGTTTTCTCTGTCCGAATACTGACGTTAGACGTGCTGTTATTGTACCGTTAATGTAACGTTATGGCATCGAAAAATTCAAACCACAATATTTCATTCTCATTAGGCACAACCAGCGAAGACCCTGATGACAATGTGGTGCCTACGGTAGCTGTCTAAGCACCGGTCTGAATTATTTTCTCAGTCCGAATACTGATGGTAGAAGTGGTGTTATTGTACCGTTAATGTACAGTCCGAATACTGATGGTAGAAGTGGTGTTATTGTACCGTTAATGTAACGTTAACACACCAATATAGTTAATTACAAATTGTAACGTTAACACATTTAATTGCCACGTTTAACAAATTTAAAAAATAATATAACGTTAATTCTAACACAGCGCGCCTACAAAGGCAATGGAAAATATGCAACAGATCACGACAAGGAAGAGTGTGACGAGTGACGTCATTAAAACTGCCAATTTATGACGTCACTAGTCGATTACCTACACGTGAGATGGTGTAACGTCATTTTCTCGCATCGAAAACGTTAGAAAATGATATAAATGCATGTGTTTCAGTTGATAATTTTAGCGGGATTTCTTCTAACAATGGCGAAAAGTTGTGGGGTTTTGAAGGAAACAACAGCAATATTGCCGATTTTCAGCCTGCTGAATCGAAATAGATCACCTCTAGTTTGTGATTTGTTGAGTAATAAATCACAGTTTGTCGGTCAGTTTTTCAGTGTAGCAGAATCAGAAAACTCAGATTGGAATCACCTCTCCCAAACCTCAAACAACAGCAATGTCTTAAGCATACCCGCTGATAACTTGCTGGATGCTACCAGTGAAAGAAACAGCAGCTCAACCGAAGATCCTTTTCTGGCATTAAGGCAAGTTCGAAACAAACACCGAAAAACATTCTACTAACTTACCTAAATATTAACAGTCTGCGGAACAAACTTGTCAACATCGGAGATATTTTCTATGAAAAACTTTCAGATATGTGCTTTCTAGCTGAACTAAGCTTGATTACACTTTTAACCAACACCAGTTCAATATACCAGAGTACAAACTTTTAGAAACGATAGAAACGCATCTGGAGGTGAACTGATAGTTTACGATGCTCTGTCTCTGGTCGGGCACATCGGAGTCTAACTGTTGGTTTTCTTTTGCTCCAGCATTTCAGTGGTTTCTTGCTGTCGAATCCTGGCCGTTGTCTCACCTCTGTGGTTCTTTGATTATTTGTGTTCACGGAGATGTTACACTGATGAGTTAGGAGGCCTTCATGCGGACTGAACAAATTATTTGTCTATATCGCGACGGAAGTAAGGGCGATGATTGTGGCGACTTAAAATCGATTTAAGCCCCCCATTGGAAATCTTTCCACTGACCGTTCCAAGGCGGTTCTTCTGTGGCGATTTATTTATGTTGTTGTTTGTTACTTACTGTGTGTATCACTTGTGTCTTTTTATTTTGGATGGCCATATGACCATTTTGTGGGAAAGTAGTTGTCCTTATGGCCTTCCATTGTTTAGGTTTCCATTATGGTCTGGTCGCTTCATGTTTGTGTTTCTTTCCCTTTGGTGTCTGTGATGGGTTGAATTAGTTAATTGTATCGATTCCTGATCTTTGTTTTACTTCTACTTTGCCATCAAGACGAAGGCCTGATCTCGAGTTTGACACACCCCTCGAAACAATTGTCTTGGAAACCCAAATAAGCAATAGAAAATGGGCAATTATAGGGGCATACAGACCCCTTCTATGGAAAATGGGATTTTTGGTGAGACTTTCACAAAAGGATTGGACAAGATCTCCTGTCACTATGAAAACATTATGCTTTTTGGGAGACTTAAGTTATGATCTTCTAGACAAAAGAAAAGGGGATACTTGATCAGACTTGTGTGATATTTTTGATCTCACAAGTCTGGTGAAGTCTGCCACATGTTTCGCCAAAAATGCCTCACCATCTCTCGTGGATGTTATCCTTACAAACAAACCTAACTTTTGTTTCAACACAATAAACTTTGGATGTGGTGTCAGTGACTGGCACAACATGATTGGGGTGCTGGTCAAGGGCAGTGCAGCCCGAGTTGAGAAACAAAAGATCAAATACAGGAGCTTCAAACACTTTAATGAACAAGGTTTTGACGACGGCGTCAGTCGGGTGCCATTCTATGCTGCCTACGTATTCGACGATGTGGAAGATATTTACTGGGCACATGAGTGGCTCCTGAATGACGTGGTCAGCCAACAGGCACCTGTAAAGGAAAAAATGTCCAAACCTAAAAAGCCTGCATACATGAATGGAGAGCTTCGAAGAACAATTTTTAAGAAAAATAATGTTTTTTAATAAATTTAAACTCTGCCGCTCTAGCTCAAACTGGGAAAAGTATATGCAACAGAGAAATCTTGTCACAACAATAAAAAAGCAGTCAATAAGGCACTATTTTTTTTAAAGATGTGCTGGTGGACCGAAATCGAAGTATTTCTGGCCCGCTATCAAGCCCTTTCTTTCAAGGAAAATGACTGATGGTGGTAGCACCATTGTTTTGTCTGAGAATGACAAGATAATATCTAGCCAAAAAGATGTCTGTAATATTTTTAATGACTTCTTTATAAATGTTGCAAGGGACAATGGCAGAGACAGCACACGGAGTGATAGAGACTTCTCAGAATATCCCAGTATCAGAAATATTAAACAAAATTTCAACCCCAGCGATACAAATTTTTCCTTCCGGCCTGTGTCTCAGAATGAGGTTTTCAAAAAACCTCTTTACGGTGGCCGTGTGGCGGCCGTAAAACGTCTCCCCGTACATCAACCATAGTGCAGTTTATATTTTACTTTTGGTCCTTTGAGATCAGCGTGAATATTCTGAGAAATCAGAAATAAATTATTGGTTTAGACTCATATTCTAGACAGATTTTTAATTATTTGGACCCCATTTTGATTTATATCAGTCATTGAATCGACTGCCTATTCGAAATTCGCAAAATTGCAGTATGTTTCCTCTGGCTTTCTTTGCAGGATCATTACAGGGTCACTGATGAGGCTTTATTAGCCGAAACTACGTAGTATGACCCATCTTATTTCTTATGAATGTTTTCATTGCTCTTAAAGGAACTCATTTTTGATTTTTATTTAAAATAATGTCTGGACTTAATGTAAAAAAAATCGACTGGGGTAGATAATATTTTGGCTTAAATTCTAAAATCCTGTGCTAAGTCCTATAGTCATTCTGTGTCTGACCTTGTCAATCTCTCTTTTAGAAGTAGCGCCTTTCCTTCTCAACTCAAGCGTGCTCAGGTCCTTCCACTTCACAAAAAGAAAGACCCTCTAAACAAGGAAAATTTCCGCCCTGTCAGTATATTACCAACCACCTCAAAAATTTATGAAAGGATCATGCATGATCAACTTTCCACACATTGTGACAGTATTTTTAACCCTTAGTTGTCTGCATTTAGGAAAGGTTTTGGGTGCCAGACTACCCTGCTGCGTCTTCTTGAGGACTCGCGTCAGGCTTTGGACGGCCATGAGCATGTCGCTGCCATTCTCATGGATCTGTCTAAGGCTTTTGACTGCCTCCCTCACAATTTGATGACTGCAAAGCTACAGGCATATAGTCTCTCATCGTAGGCTATACAGGTAACTGACAGTTATTTAAGTAACAGGCTGCAGCAGGTTAGATTGGGACCCAACACCAGCAGCTGGCAAACTATAGTCAAAGGTGTATGTCAAGGATAAATTCTTGGGCCCCTTCTTTTTAATATTTTTATCAACGATATTTTTTACGTTGTCAAAGAGACATCTCTGTATAATTATGCTGATGACAACACTATTTCTGTTATACATTCTGATATTGAAACTCTAAAACATGTTTCAATTCAAGAAAGTTTAAATCTTATCCAATTGTTCGATGATAATTTTATGAAGGCCAACCCAGATAAGTTCCAAGTTATCTGTATAGGCAAGAAGACTCACGATGCCATCAAACATTTCCAGATGGGTGACAGTGTCATACAGTGTGAAGCCAATGTTACGCTCCTGGGAGTGAACATTGACTTTATGCTGTCTTTCAGTGATCATGTCTCTGAGATTTGCAAAAAAAGCCTCTAAACAGCTTGCTGTTCTTAAAAGATTGGGTGGCCTTCTGACCAAACAGGAAAAATTAACAATTTTTAACTCTTTTATATTATCAAATTTTAACTATTGTCCTATTGCATGGCATTTCTGCGGTCAGCCGGATACCAGAAAAATGGAGAGGATCCAGGAGAGGGCACTGAGATTCATTAACAATAACTACTCGTGCCCTCTCCGGGATCTTCTAACAGCTGCGGGAAGGAGCTTCTTGCATATAGGACGTTTAAAGGTAATGGCTGGAGAAGTTTTTAAAATTTTAAACAAAATATCTCCTGAATACATGTATATACAAGATTTAGTAAATTTTAAATATCCTCTTATAATTTCAGGAAAGACAATCTGGCAAGTGTTCCATCGGTAAACAGCATAAGGTACGGCTTAAGGTCATTCAGGTATGAAGCTGTCCGGATATGGAACAACCTGCCGAATGAATTAAGAATTGCAGAATCATACCCACAGTTTCGGAGGCTGTTGCGTAGCTGGGATGGCGACATGTGTGGATGTCATCTGTGCTTGGCCTAGCTTCTTTTTGTGTGTTCTGCTTTAGTTTTAATTTCTCTTTAAACGTTTAGTAACTTTTCTTCTTACAAGTCATAACCATAGTTTTAGTTACATGTATTCACTTTGCATTTAGTTTCTGCTTTTCTGCGTTTTAAACCTTTTGTTGGCTTGTTTTAACAGATAGTCAGTTTACACCATCCATGCACTTCTTTCTTGGGCCTATCCCAACTCCTATATTGATCATCCCCCCATTTACGCTCATAGCCACTTTCGCCAGTCCCTCCTCCCAATACACCCCTTTTTCGTTTTTTGCGAGAAGATGACTTTAAATGGGACAAAACCCCTCTAAGACATCTTCTTCTCTTCCTACCCATACCAGGCCTAAGGATATGTAAACCACATTATTTTTCTTCTCGCTCTATTCCCATGGATGGTCGGACAAGTTTTGTGCTTGCGGTACTATGTTTGTATATAATGTGTATGTATTTTGTGAAAATAGTCTAAATGTATGTGTAAGCTGTGATAGAATTTATGTATATATCCAAACATTTCTTAAACCATCTATAAACTATTGTGATTCCTCACATCTTTGTGGTGTAATTGTATTTGTGCAAGATAAGCATTGTATGTGATATATGTTTTTGTTCTTTATGTGCATGATAAGCAATATGTGATATGTCCTGTTATTTTGTCGGAATAAAAGCCCTACAGGTCTTATGTTTGTAGTTAATGTGGCTACACTTTAGAATCTGTCCGTCCACTAAATGCCTGATTCTACGCCACACGGTATTGATTTTCTTGTCCTATATCCATTCAGCTCAAAAGGAAGCCCCCATATTTATGCTAAAATAACTAATTCAAACTTTAGAACGTATGTACACTCCACGGTATTGCTTTTCTGCCTATGAACTGCTTACTTATGATTTTACTTGTCATTCATAAGGTAAGCCCTGGTGGGGGTGTGGGGGCGGCAGCCCCCATATTCAATGTTAAATATCTATTCAGCTCGAAAGTGTATCCTTTCAGCTTGATAGTAAGCCATTAATTAAAAACATAAGTTCACTTACCTCTCCAGTTATTCCAACACACCTTGACATAACCTCCATACTGTATGGAAACATAAAAATGTGGGTTTAAAACTGTCTGTAAACTCAAAATTAGTCAGCATATTTACATTAGCCCATTAAACATATTTACAGTCAATCCATAGTATTTTGAGTAGGGTTATTGTGGGCCTGGATACACTTTGGCCACATCCTTTAAAAAGGATATGAATAGGTCATTATCACAGTTTCGTCTCTTCCACATGAACACAGCTAAATACACTGTATATAAGTCTGGTTTGGTTCCAAATTGTGGGAACTCTGCTTTTGCATGTCGCCAGTCGGATTCAATGCGGTTTGTACATGTCCCCGATTGAGGATCAACAAAATGTTTGCTGTGGTTGACTGTAGAATGACTGTATCCTTCGGGGAGCTGGGGAATACGATCGTAGCTTTTCCAGCAATCTGACCATATTGCGCTGCCAGGAGCTATCCATTTCTGTATTATTGCCAATAGAGTCTCTGCTGTCCTGTTTTCTACCGGTTCCATGAACACCTTTCTTTCATTCTCCTTCTCTCGGCCCCCGAATACCCAACCTCCCTTCACTCTGTGCCCCACATTATATTTCCTTTTAGCGAATTTTGATTCGTCAATTTCCACCACTACACCCGGCCCTCCGATTTATTCACTACTGTTAATAATTGGCATTTCGCAGACTTCTCTGCAAAATGAACACCAATCGACATCTGTTGCCGATGATATGCCCAGTTCATGTTGGATATTCTTTTGACTTTGTCCGTGAATCCACATGTTAATTATTTGTAATATTTCTTCAATTGTCATGTTGGATTTTTCGAAGAATGTTCCTGTTCTATGACTTAGTCTATGTCCATGTTTTTGTGGGCCTTTTTTATCCTACAGTACCACCTATGTTGATCGGAAACTTTAGAATCCTTTATTAAAGACATGGGATTTCTACATGTTGGACACTTTCTAACTCTCGGTATTAATTCCATTTTAAAACAGAAGCCCAATGCTGCGTCTTTGTTTGAGATCACATTCATCAATAAAAAACGATAAGTTATTTTTTCATCTACGTCCATACCTTTCATTTTTGCGGCATAGCTAACAGCACTTTCAGAACCCAGCTGAGTAAACTGATCCTTGCATTTTGCAGCTCACTGAACGCCTATATCTAGAGATGTCTTCAAAGACACATCCTGAATTTGTTGACGGTCAGGACGCCTCAAGTTAGTATTGACTGAAAGTTCACCTAATGGCTTTCTCCTCTTGGTAGTTTGAAAGTCCTCCAACGAGTTATCCATTTTTCACGTTTCCCGTAATCACTATAAATGTGGTCGTAACGCATGTACGTACAATAACTGAATGGAGCATTTTCTCGCGATGTTCAGTAGCCACAACAAACCTCACCAAGACAGACCTATCCTATTGGTCAATATTTAATAAGGCAGTCCTCCATCCATCGGTAATTTGCATAAGAAGCAGTTTCTGTTTACATGACCTTTTGATCACTCTCATGGTTTAGCGCCTAGAGACGACTAAATATACGTCACTTAGACTGGCGTTGTCGATTGGTCCATATTTAAGTAGGGAAGGCCGGAAACGCTTTCCATGAAATGAGACTAGTTCCGATTGGTCATATATGACATCATCATGTAAAGCCGGCATGATAGTCTATATTTAGCACCTTGCAACTATTGAAATAAGCTTTTTTTTTAATATTAGTGCAAATAAAAATCAAAAATGAGTTCCTTTAAGAGCAATGAAAACATTCATAAGAAAGAAGATGGGTCATACTACGTAGTTTCGGCTAATAAAGCCTCATCAGTGACCCTGTAGTGATCCGGCAAAGAAAGCCAGAGGAAACATACTGCAATTTTGCGAATTTCGAATAGGCAGTCGATTCAAAGACTGATATAAATCAAAATGGGGTTCAAATAATTAAAAACCTGTCTAGAATATGAGTCTAAACCAATAATTATTTCCGATTTCTCAGAATATTAACGCTGATCTCAAAGGACCAAAAGTAAAATATAAACTGCACTATGGTTGATGTACGGGGAGACGTTTTACGGCCGCCACACGGCACAACACCAGCTGCAGTGAAGGCAAATAAAAATCAAAAATGAGTTCCTTTAAGAGCAATGAAAACATTCATAAGAAAGAAGATGGGTCATACTACGTAGTTTCGACTAATAAAGCCTCATCAGTGACCCTGTAGTGATCCGGCAAAGAAAGCCAGAGGAAACATACTGCAATTTTGCGAATTTCGAATAGGCAGTCGATTCAAAGAATGATATAAATCAAAATGGGGTCCAAATAATTAAAAACCTGTCTAGAATATGAGTCTAAACCAATAATTATTTCCGATTTCTCAGAATATTAACGCTGATCTCAAAGGACCAAAAGTAAAATATAAACTGCACAAAGTTCAACTGATTTAAGAACGGTTATGAAATATTAAACAAATAAAATGACGACTAAAAATAAAAAACGGCACTTGGGGTTCTTACTCAGTACTATACAAATGAATCCGGGACGTTTCGGTCCTGAGTCGTTTCGGCCAGGTCGTTTCGGCCTAAATTTGGACCTGGGTCGTTTCGGCCTATTTCGGTGGGTCGTTTCGGCCTGAGTCGTTTCGGCCCGATTTTATTAGATAGCGTTTTTTCTGTATAAAACATATTAAATAATAATTATTATTTGGAATGTTATTTCAATGCCTTGTCACATTAGCCATGGTTATGATAGCCCAAATAAAGTGTTTTAAAAGTTCTTTACATAACCATGTTTCCAGTTAGCACCAACGAGGAGGCCAAGGTGTAACTAGGACTTGATTATTGTCTGAGAAAATCTTTTTTTTTCTTTTGTTATTTTATTTTTTTATTGTATTTTTATCTTTTTTATTTTAATTTTTTCTCTCATCTGTGTCTCTCTATTTTATTATTATCATTTCCCCGACGAACTCAAAGAGTCGCTAATTAAAGACGCTCGCATTTAACGTGTGTTTTCACACTATTACGCCGGCACATAGTTGATCACTTATATACAAAAATAAGGGGATTAGCTAACTCCATCAAAAGTGATTAACGGGTGATTGATTGATGGGCCATTATCATCTGATGATATAATGGGATGATATAATTTACTTCTTAAAAAGCCAAGAACTTTAAAGTCTGTAAATAAATAAATAGATAGATAACAAATGGGGTGTCATTGCGGCTGCTGAAGGCTCATAGCTTTGAATACCATGATTATAATTAGTTAGACTGCACACTACTCTTGCGCAGGATTGTCTGAGACAACTACAAAATTATATAGTCGTGTTTTCGTCATGTTGTGTGTCGCTGTGTCTGCAGAATGTTCGCAAAGATTTTGAAGGTTATGCAGTTCGTCTCAAAGTTATGATTAGACTGCACGCAAGCGCACACTGGTCTACTTCACGTGCCAGATACAGAAATGCATGTTGCGCATCCTTTCTAAGACTTCTACGGCACTGACTTGCAGGATGATCAGTATTTACTAGTATCAATGACACGCACATTTTGAGGACAGCATGCGAGGAAAACAGCGTGGGTTCTAATCCCACAAACAACTTTTTTTTATTTTCTTTCTTTGTAAACCCCACAAAAAACCAAGCCCCTCTTTTTATCTACCCCACAAAATTAATCCCCTTTAAGACACTTGGAATTGTCCAAAAAATTACATTCTTAGTGGCGGACAGGTTCTAAAGGTGCAAATAAAGTTTGTCTATGTCTATAGAAAAAACATGTGTGCTACGCGCTCGTGATTTGTCTACTCTACAACTGACCTCCAAACTGTGATTCATTTAATGGCCAAAAAAAAAAATAGGTGTGTTTCCGGTTTCCCGACCCTACCTAAGTTTTAGGCCCGACCCTAAATTTTTTATTGCCAAAAAAAAAAAAAAAAAAAAAATCGCGGGGCAAAACGACTCGTAAAAAAAATCGCGGGGCGAAAGGAGTGCGGTTTATTTGTTCTAATTCGGTCAGTTTCCGAGCGTTTCGGTGTTTACTACTACTATTTCCGCAGAAATGCTCTATACAGCGTATAAACAAAATAAAAAATTAAGATAAAAAAAAATTAAATCGACCTTCCCCACCTAATTTTTTTCAAGCTGAAACCTGAAACACACCTATTTTTTTTTTTGGCCTAATACTCAACAAATCACAGTTAGAGCTGATCTTATTCTTAAACAAATTGCAACGTTAATATAAACGATTCTAAAGGTGCAAATTGCAACGTTAATATAACATTAACACGGTAGATTGCGTTTCCGTCGAAGTCCGTTCCGGTTATTCTAGGTCTTTTCGGTTATTGGGTCCATTTCTTTCTTTCTTTCTCCCGATACTGTTTTCGGTCAATTCTGACCATGATAACAGGTTTGGGGTGTGGCACAAATGTTTTCAATCCCCACCCCCAAAAAGAGCTTTGTGACACAGCCACCAGCAGATTAAAACTATTTACAAGAAGCCATCAGGGGAAGGAATCCATGCCTATCCCCTGCCCAACCCTAGGATATTATATTTTGGCCTTAAACCCATCAACTGTCTCAGAAGAGACAGCTTCGATTGTAAGGCCATTCCAAGTTGCAATTGTCCTGGGGAAAAAAGAACTCTTAAAACCATCCGTATAAGCATTAGGACGGTGATACTGAAAGGGATGGGACCTGGTTCTCCTACATCCTCCACCAGCTTCAGATAGGTACCTACTCTTATCTATAATGGCTAAATTATTGTGGATTTTATAGAATAGAGTCAGCGAAGCCTGCTCTCGCCTTTCCTGCAGAGTCGGCCACTGGAGTTCTTCAAGCATCTCTCCAACGTGGCTTTGGTTGCGCCAACGTCTGCAGGTCCAGCGAGCAGCAGTCCTCTGAACTTTTTCTATTCTATCAGTCTCCTTTTGATGATAGGGCATCCAAACTGGAGCTGCATATTCAAGCTTGGGGCGGACTAAAGTTTTGTATGCAGCATCCTTGGTTTCCCTCGGTGCGAAGGCCAAATTTCTACGAAGGAAACCGTAGTAAACGCACCCATTACCGACTAATCAGCACATTCGGTCTCAATCCATCCGATATGGTGATTCTAAAATTTACGTCGGGAACCAGCATTCTTTTTCCCAGTATTTTGCGTTTGATGACGTGAAAAAAGAAAGTTGTGGCAAAGAAGTTGTTTTCAGACGTTTAAACAGATCGAGATGATTAAAATATTCCTGTCAGCGGTGTTCCTATGTGTTGTTGCAGTGACAGTGCCTGTCAGCTTTGGTAAATGTTATTTGTTACTTTTTGTCAGTGTCATCTGACGATATCACCGTCACAAGTGACCAATTCACAAATTACACAATATCTGAGATGTTACCAGAGAACTGGTTCAGATGTTTGTTTTAGAGCAAAGACTTACATTGATTGGAGCAATGATTTTCTTTCTTTCTACTTATACTTCAATCGGTCCCATTACAGGAAATAGGATTAGCACTCGCCCAGTGGCCCAATGCGAGAAAAAATTCCGTTGGGCCCCAAAAAAGTTGCAGACAGTCGCCAATTTTGGGTTCCCCCTATTTGCAGACAAGAACCCTCAAGAACCGTCAAGAACAGACAAGAACCTTTTTTTGGCCTATTTATCATAAAATATAATTTAAAATGATATTTTAAACCAATTCTGATATATTTCAATGCGATAATATCATTTTTATACATGCTTGCGAGGCATAAAGTTGTCCACATTATTCTCTTGACGTTAAATTCTCGTGTCGGTATTTATAGCAAACGTCAATTTTGTCACTAGATGACAGCTATGTATGTTCATCATGAACAAACGTGATTAATTATTTAAAAAATATACCTAGCAAACAACAGTTCCATCATTAGATGTTAGCTACGAAAGTGCATCGTGGATATGATTTATGAACGAAAGAACAACAACAACAAAAAAAATTCTCTTGACGGTAAATTCTCGTGGCGGTACTTATAGCAAACGGCAGTCACTGGACATCAACTATGCATGGTAATCATGACCAGATGTGATTTCAGTAAATAATAATAATAATAATAACTTTTACAAGACCATTTTCACCTTTGAACAAAAGTGCCTACATTCTCTTGTCGGTAAATCGGCACAAATATGTTTGTTTGTTTTTTAATTGCCACTGCTATCTACATTCTCTTGACGGTAAACTCGAGATCTCCTATTCAATATATTGAAAAGTGTACAACCACAAAAATGAAAATTTTCTGAAAAAAAAATCTGACATTTTTCGTATTTCTGCTTAAAACATAGATTGTGCGTACTCGTTAGAACCGCCGTGACAAAGATATATGTCTACATTCCCTTGACGGTAAATGCTCCTTTGGGTATTTATTTCAAAGAGCAGTTCCGTTACCAAATGTTAGCTATGTATCATGACCAAATGTAAAGCTCATAAGAGCACAGGAGTGTCAAAGAATGCTTCTAGTTAGCTTCAGAGGCATATATCGGTCAATTCTCGTGTCGGTATTTACCGACACGAAGAATTTCGTTTTAACAAAAAAATAAATAAACACGATAGACAGTGTGAGTTAACTAATGTGGATAGAACTTGTTCCAATTTGATTGTTTGAATTGAGGTTTTACGTCACCATCAACACTATTTAAGTCAATTTGATCACAGTGTATCTATTTTTGTGGGACTTTTAACGGCACTGGAATAAAATGACATCTCCTAATGGAAAATGGTGTTTACATGGGATAAACGATATTTTTCTTATTGCTGTCACTCGTTAAAACGCAACCTTAATGAGGCTGTTCCAAAGAGAGCCCACAGCCTATCTTAGAAAATATCAACAACAAAAGATTCATTACGTTCACAAGTCTGTACAATGAGGCGTTTCTAACGGGTACCCACAATCTACGTTTTATAGAATACCATTTATGCAAAGGATCGCTTTTCTCCCTGTCATTTAATACCGACAAGAGATTCATTACGTTCACAAGTCTGTACAATGATGCGACCAGTAAATACCGACAAAAGATTCATTACGTTCACTAGTCTGTACAATGAGGCGGTTCTAACGGGTACCCACATTCTATGTTTTAGATCATAATATCTGCATGCTATCGCTCCTCTTCTTGTAAGTAAATACCGACAAGAGATTCATTACACTCACAAGTCTGTACAATGAGGCGGTTCTAACGGGTACCCACAATCTACGTTTTAGAGAATACCATTTATGCATAATATCGCTTCTCTCCTTGTCGGTAAATACGGACAAGAGATTCATTACGTTCACAAGTCTGTACAATGAGGTGGTTCTAACGGGTACCCACAATCTACGTTTTAGAGAACACCATTTTTGCATAATATCCCTTCTCTCCTTGTCGATATATACCGACAAGAGATTCATTACGTTCACAAGTCTGTACAATGAGGTGGTTCTAACGGGCACCCAAATATATGTTTTAGACATTATTAAATATCCATGATATCGCTTCTTCTTGTCAATTAATACCGAAAAGAAAATCATCCAGATTTGTGGTGAGAAAGTGTTCTTATCGGAAATACCGTCAAGAGCAATTTACCGACAAGAGACTATTGGCGGCCCCTAGCCAGAATAATATTTCAGTCAATGTTATCTTGTCAACTCGTGGAGCTGTTCCAAAAGTTTCTAAATATATGCTCAACTGCTTGTTTGGCCTATAAGTTTCAAAGAAACAAAATCTGATAAACGCTGTCAAGCCATTTTTCTTGTCGGTAAATACTGGTAAGAGGAATTCTCTATGTTTTAGCATAAATGTTACATGTACATGTGTTTGCAAAGTTTTTAAACTTACATTATCCCGTTGTCTAAGTAGTATATCACATATGATATTCGCAAAAAAAAAATGTGTAAGATATTCTCATAATTTAAAGTATAGTTATAAGCTTCATCTAGTGACAAAATTGATGTTTGCTATAAATACCGACATGAGAATTTACCGACACGAGAATTTACCGTCAAGAGAATAATGTGGACAACTTTATGCCTCCCATGCATGTATAAAAAGGTATATTTTTTAAATAATTAATCACGTTTGTTCGTGATTAACATACATAGCTGTCATCTAGTGACAAAATTGACTTTTGCTATAAATACCGACACGAGAATTTACCGTCAAGAGAATTTTTTGTTGTTGTTGTTTTGTTCATAAATCATATCCACAATGCATGTTCGTAGCTAACATCTAATAATGGAACTGTTGTTTGCTAGGTTTATTTATTAAATAATTAATCACGTTTGTTCATGATGAACATACAAAGCTGTCCTTTAGTGACAAAATTGACGTTTGCTATAAATACCGACACGAGAATTTACCGTCAAGAGAATTTTTTGTTGTTGTTGTTTTGTTCATAAATCATATCCACAATGCATGTTCGTAGCTAACATCTAATAATGGAACTGTTGTTTGCTAGGTTTATTTATTAAATAATTAATCACGTTTGTTCATGATGAACATACATAGCTGTCATCTAGTGACAAAATTGACGTTTGCTATAAATAAGAGAGTAATGTGGACAACTTTATGCCTCTCATGCATGTATAAAAATGATATTATCGCATCGAAATATATCAGAATTGGTTTAAAATATCATTTTAAATTATATTTTATGATAAATAAGCCCAAAAAAGGTTCTTGTCGGTTCTTGACTGTTTGTGTCGGTTCTTGACGGTTCTTGTCTGCAACTAGGGGGACCCCCAATTTTAGAGTTTTTATCTGCTTGGAATAATTTTAATTGCCAAACATTAATAATATAACAATAAAAGACTTTCTCCCCAATGCTGGTTTTTCATAGATTGTGGGTATGGACGTCCACCCATTTTTTCGACTACACTCGGTTTTCGACGATATAAGCGGCTGCGAGATTTTCGCGTGATTTGTGACATCACTGGTTTTCTTATATCAAACTAAAGGAAATTCCATCTGTCTGTCATAAAGAATAACCGAAAATATACATCAAGCCTGAAAATATTATCAGATTTATTACACTTTTTTTAATAGCCTGTTATTGTTTTAGTGATTGCATTCTGTCCAAAAACACTTAACAAGCCATTGTATGCAGAATGATAAATTTGGGGGTGTTCCAAATGAGTGGGGTTTTTGCAGAACGGCATTATCTGGTGGGTACTTTAACTGATTTTTGTATGGACTGATAAAAATAGTTATTTATACATGCTTTGCCAGTTCGTAGAAATACCGGAACACACCAAAACACCGGAACACACTGGTAATTACCGGAACACACTCAAAAAATTGTTTGGGGCCAATTAAATATGGTTTTTGGGGAGTATGTGCTTAATATATAGTTTTGAGTGTCATATTTTGACCAAATGTAATATGTGGACATACTTTATTCTCCCTGGCTCAGTTAAGAACCAAATGATTAATCCTGTACCAGTGTGATCGGTTAAATTTTTGTCACGATGAGTTAGGTATTATAAAATTATAACTCATTAATTAACTTCAAATTGTTATTTTGATTTAAAAAAAAATACGATGGGGATTAATGTATAAAAAAAATGGGTATTGTTTAATTTGAGGTTTAACATTATCATCAACACTTATAGGTCATTATAGAGGTGTAGTTTCTCATTTTGTTGGACTCTTACCCGACGTTCAATTGAAATGACATATCAAGTCCTCCGCATAGTGGAACCAAAGAGTTTATATGTATGGACGGTCCGACTCACATCGCTACACAGTCTGATCTGGACCTTTTCTGTCAACATATGTTTGATGATAGGTTTTCTCATGGCATGGCACAAATCGGGCCGCTTCTTCAAAATCTTAAGTTAAGTTGATTTTTTAGTATACATTGTGTTTTTATATACTTTTTACATTGTTTAGAGAAAGAGATAGAGTGAGAGAAGTTATAACATGAAAATGATGTTTATATTGTATTGATGAATGATGAATCAAAACTGCAAATATAAACACGTCTTGCTATGTTTCATCACCATTTATCCTGTTTCATTCTCTGCTCAGAATAAAACCAATAGGCTGGTGCATTACAGACAGACATGACCTTATCTCTTCTTTAGGCCGTAAACCACACATAACATCAGACAGGGCAAACGCATGGAGCGGACAGTCAGCACTAAGCAGGCTGGTAAAAAATTTCAGACAACATTTTGATATATTTTCCCAGCTAACGGTTTTGACATTTTATGTTTATTGTCTCAAACGGAGACACATTGCTGGAAATGTCAAATCTATTTATTTATTTATTTGATGAAAGAATATGCAAACTGACTTCATTTTGTAATCAGATGAGTTATATCAGAGAGTTGTAACCTAAAAATAAATATCCTTTCAGACCCACCGCACCGGAACACATTTTATATAAAGAAAATGGTATTAGATTAATTTTTTGTATGATTGTAAGATCAGAATTGTAAGTAACAACATCCTACACACTAAAAAAATTTAATGAAGTCAAAATATGGTTTTAATGATATAAAATAAATGAGTGTGTTCCGGTGTTTTGGTGTGTTCCGGTATTTCTACGAACCCATGCTTTGCCATATTTATGATGATGCTAATTGTCCATCGTCGAAAACTGAGCGCTGACGTTATGACATTTGGACATGCCAGGTGATCAAATATGGCGCCCGATAGCAAAGCAAAGTGGCATGAACCGTTACAATGACTGGTTGTAACTGATATAAAGAGTGTATCTGCATATTTTAGCGCACCACAGAAATGTAAATTTTCTTTTTATCCGCTACATAAGTGGTAAAACTTTGATCGTCGAAAATCGGGAGTGGCGGCATACTCATTAAAAATTGTAGCTTATTTTGGTTCATTATTTGTAGAAACGTATGAAATAGAGTAAAAAGATTATTAGATAAATAAAAAAGTTTTCTTTTTATGTTTCGATTCCCTACATATGAATGTTTTACAGTACAGTCTTAGAAATCTTATTATCCCTCACGATCGTGCGTGATGAATTTCGAATGTCACGTGACTTTTTAGCGTGGGTTTTCCGTGGAGTAATCGTGGAACTAGCGCGGGTTTTGCGTGGAGCGTGGAGAACCAACGTGAGCTCGCGCAACGCGAGCGTGATCGCGAGCGTGGAAAAGATTAACGGTAAACGCGAAGAGGATTATCTATCTTTCGTTTTGCGAGAAATACCTGTATTGAACCTGTTTTTTTTTGCCGCAAATTGTACATTTATTTTATTAAATGGGGCAGAAAGTAATTATCGCAAAAGCACAAATAACTTTAGAGAGTAATACCTTTGGTCATAATCCCGATGAAGTTTATCAGCATGACCCGGGATGCATGTTTTTTGTTTTTTTTTGTTGTTGTTTTTTTGCACACATGCATATACAAAATTTGCAGCCCAACGTTGGGTCTAGAATGACATGACGTGTTAACATTGTCGCATCACTGTCGGACCGACGTTGGCCTGCTGTAGTGTGCTCGCTCGGAATGAGCATACGTATTGTTATTGAGATATATGTATCTTACTTACTGTACTTACTATTTGCAGGAAAGAGGTATGATCTTGAGGAGAAAAAAATTTCTTCATGAAGAATTCATACAATAAACACAAACCCCGCATGGATATTAACGAATTTTTAAAACCCTCGCATATACAATTCAAAAGGCATATCGTCACTTATATATGTTATTATGTATCAAAAAGAGTATCTAACGGATGCATGGGCTCACGCACATACCCACAGCCGATCCTGAAGCACGTGCCCATTGTGGGCATTAGACTGAATACAGCAGTGGCTGACATTTAAGGCCGAAAGAGCACGGGAACGGACTGCATCGAACCGGGGTCGTTCATCATACATACCTGTGTAAAGTTCAGTTTTAGAATACTGACTTTAATCAGCTCACACAAAGTATGTTGCCCTATGACTTATGACTCAAGTTCATGTTCTACAACAATAAAAAGTTCTTTATGACGCACGACGCCATTGATTGACACATCACGTTAACAAGTCCGTGAAATGAATACCTCCTAAACCCCACATTATATAGAGAAAATGGGGTTTACGGGGGTATAAATTATTTTTCTCATATTTGTTCTCAGACATAGATTGTGGCTACTCGTTAGAGGCAGTTCTAACGAGCACCCACAACATATGTTTGCCGTACAAATAAATGAAAATCAGGGATTTTCATCAGAAAGTAGCCGTTTTGGATACGTAAAATATACTTTGTCGCACGGATGCGATACAGACCAAGAACCGAGTCTTGATTAATTTCTTTAAGGAAACCTCTGCTCTGACCTCTCAAATGCGTCCATTATTAGGATTAACCAATATACATGTACACTGTTTAAGCCTTGCGTCCAGGAAAGCGGTGCTGATCCAGCATTATGCGGCATCTTAACTGGTTCTGCATTGTTTGCTACATTAATTTTATGGTAAAATAATAAAGCCAAAACAAGCTTAGTTTATCCATTGGACTAACCCAAATGGTACGAGTAGAAGAATCCATTCGGCTTTTATGGGTTGAAAGCAAATGATTCTAATATAAGAAAAGAAAAGTCAAGTTTACTGGTTATCTTTAATAAAAATCCTTAAAACATTTAAAACTACAAGTCATTTTGAACAACAGCCCCGCCCATTGGGGCTTGAAGAAATACATGGACTGCATGATGCTTCCACGCAGAGATGAAACCGACCGCATACTAGTACTGGTAATTCACTTATAGGATCTAAGCCTGCTCAGGAAACGCCGTGCGAGTCGGGCCGTCCATGCTTAAAAACCCTTTTGGTTTGACTTGGTGGTAGGGCTTGAGAAGTCATTTCATCTCAATGTCGGGTAAAAGTCAAACTTAATTGGAAGCAAACTCTCCAAAAAGACATACACTGTGTTGACGGGGACGTTAACCTCAATGCAAACAAACAAAGTCATTTTGAACAACAGCTTAAATGAGCGTCCAGTGTCTGGTAAAAGACCCACAAATTTTGAAGCAACGTCCCCAAAATGAGCTAAATAGTGTTAATGGGGACATTAAACCCAAATTCAAACAAAAGACTGAAGAAGCCATCCGATCAGCATCACGAAATAACGTATATGTCGTCTGCTGATTATTTTGCAAACTTCCTTTTGCACACAGGCAAACAGTGTGGGCCCACATGAGACTGCACCTTTTCTGATCAGGGTCCACACTGTTTGCCAAAATTACTTTTATGGTAACCAGCAGATGACAAAGCAGTCGACATTTGTTGTGTTTGGGATTTTATGATAGAACACAATCCTTATCAGCTGATCAGCATTTTGAGTGACATCTCTAATGTTAAAAAAAGCATGCTTTTGCAACATTCACAAACAAGGATTGACGTTCTACAACTGCGGCTGATAATAAAACACTCCATTTCCATTGCCGTTATGGGCGTCATTTTTTAACTGATCAGTTTACCAATCAGCACTATTCCTGGGCAGTCTTTTACGGTAACGGTTAACCAGCACAGTGCGTATTCTTTCGCCAGAGAATGACAACTGCCCTTCTTGATTACAGCGGAAGGGAGCGAAAGGCCAGAACAAATTTCATATGAAGATCAATTTCCACAACAGAATGTTGCCGACCCCGGCAGGTATCGGACCCGCGTTCTCCAAGTCAGACGCGCATCTGAATGAGATACCGAGGCTGGCAATGGGCATGCTGTACTAGAATAAATTGATTATAGAAGAAATATTGTTTGTTGGTTTTGAACATTCCAGGAGAGCAACCTAGCCATAAAAAAATGTATGACCGGAAAGCCATACGGCGTAGTAACTAGTAACCTTTATATGTGACCTTGACCTGGTGTCAGCAAGATTCATTTATGAACTCTGCACATGAGCTCACTGAGGGGGTATGAAAATCCTTTGAGGGGTATAGGAGATATGGAACGGACACAAAATTCAAAGTTTTAAACTCGTGACCTTCAAATGTGACCTTGACCTGGAGTCGGCATGGTTTATTTATGGGTTCTGCACATAAGCTCACTGAGGGGGATAATTGACCAAAGTTTAATAAGAATCCTTGTATGGGATAAAAGAGATATGGAACGGACACAAAAATCAAAGTTTCAAACCTTTGACCTTCAGCTGTGACCTTGACCTTGAGTCGGCATGGTTCATTTATGTGTTCTGCACATGAGCTCACTCAAAAGAATATTTGACCAAAGTTTAATGAAAATCCTTCCAAGGGTAAAGGAGATATAGAACGGACAAAAATATCAAGTTTCAAACTCGTGCCCTTCAACTGTGACCTTGACCTTGAGTCGGCATGGTTCATTTATGGGTTCTGAACATCAGCTCACTGAGACTAACACTTGACCAAAGTTTAATGAAAATCTATCAAAGGGTCAAGGAGATATGGGGCGGACAAGGAAGTGTTACGGACAGACAGACGGACGGACATTCCTATAATCCCCGCCGCGAAGGACGGATAAACGAAAGACATTCCTATAATCCCCGCTCCGCTTCGCGGCGGGGGATTAAAAATTGTTGATGTCACAAATCCTGGTATTGATAGCCGCGCTATTCTAATCGCTGTGAGGTCAGAGTGTTGCGCAAATGTGTTGATTATCTCCAGAATCTGGACTGGAATCCTGTTGTCGGGTTTGAAGACCCAGATCAGACGCCGCATGAAATAGGTGTAAAGAAATTTAAAATAATAATGATTTGCCACTATTACATACCTTTACCGGCCCCGATAGCTCAGTTGGTAGAGTGTCCGCTCCGGGGAACGGGAGGTCTCGGGTTCGATCCCGGGCCGCGACATACCAAAGTCGTTAAAAAATGGTACTAGCTGCTCCTCGTTTGGCACTCAGATTTACGGGGTAGAGCTAGGACTGGTCGATCCAGTGTCAGGATAATGTGACTGGGTGTGGTATCATGTAATGTGTCTGGGACATGATACTGCAGTGAGGCAGCACTATAAACGTGAGCATTGAGCTCCCTGTTGCAACCAGACACCGTCGTGATATGACTGAAAAATTGTTGAAAGCGACGTTAAACCCGAATTCACACACACACAAACACACACACACACACACACACACACACACATTACATACCTTTATCTGTAGTCAGTTAACGGACTCCTTAACATGAAATCTGTCATTGAGGAATAAATTATAATAGCCGGTGTATAGTTGTTACGTTACTCGCCTCATAAACCAGGGATTGTCGGATCAATCCCGGGCCTCTCCAGACTTTCGGATGAGTCTTTTAACCGAGGACCCGGCTCTGTATGACATTAGCTAGCTGTTGGTGGGACGAAAAACTAAAACAGACACATATGTAGACCGCATTCTTATACATTTTCCTTGTACATGAGCCGGCGCACGACAAAGACTTTTTTCTATTACAGAAGTATCAGATCAGCATGCGCATTTAGACAACATGTCCAGTCTTTGCTTGTTGCTCTTTGAATAGTCCACATAGTAGGCTTATTCGAACAGCAAAGGCTCTGATCAGACTGCACGGATGCGCAGGCTGATCTGAGTCTTCAATGGTTACACGTCTTATCGAATTACCTGTTCCCCAGTCTATGCATCCACTTTGGTCAAAGTCTTCACTTGTTGCTCTTTGAATAGCCCAGAGATCAGAATGCTCACAGGAACAGCAAATGCTCTGATCAGACAGCACAGATCAATTCTCAAACGAGCGATTATGTTCTTGTAAGTGCCTTTTCACACGCAATAACTGTGCGCGTGCTCACTATTATGACGTAGTGTGGTAAAACTGCACGTGCTTACATGACGAACTGCGGTAATTCGTGGGAATCATGTGCTCAGTCGGAGACAGCGCATGGAAAAAAGCAATCTGTCACACTGGTTGTTCACGAGAAGCGAGGTTTGTACCAAATGGAGTGAGTGAGTTTTAGTTTTACGTCCCGCCAACAGCTAAGGTCATACGGAGACGGGACCTCGGTTTAAAGACTTGTACCAAATGGAATCTTCCAGCTTATATATGGCAGGAGTCCATTTAAAAATTTAGGGATGTCAGGTTGTGTTTTCTTCAAAATTGATTAGGAAAAAGGCTGAACTTTTTGCAAACAGTGTAGGCCCTGATCAGACGCCGCGTTCTGTGGCGTCTGATCTGGACCTGCACTGTTTGCCAGGGTACCCGTTTAGGGGTTTCCAGTCTGAAATGGGTTAATGGAGAAATAATGACACCGGCCTCGGTAGCTCAGTCGGATGCGCATCTGACTGGTGATCAGGAGGACGCGGGTTCGATTCCTGCCGGGGTCGGCAACATTCTTTCGTGGAGATTGATCATGGAATCTTTTCTACGGTCATTCTCTCCCTTCCGCTGATTCAAGAAGGGCAGCTGTCAGTTTCTGGCGAAATAATGTGTACTGTACTGGTTAACCGCTTACACGTATAAGCCTGTCCAGGAAAGTGTGGATAGGTCAACTGACCGGCTCAAAAATGACCTAAAATAGTGTTGACTGGGCCGTTAAACTCCAATTCAAACAAATGGAGAAATAATAAAAACAGCATTACAATAAGATGGTTTAATCCAGGCATTAATGATTGTCTGAGTGTAGGCTGGGAAAATGGCCCTGGATGGGAGCTCAGACATTTGTTCGTTAATCCCTTAAATGCCTTAACTCTAAACAATGCAGACTCTAATCAGAGGCCCTTTATTTGGCGTCTGACCGGGATCTACCCTGTTTGCCATTTCCAGACCAGATCGATTCTGCAGGTAAACCTTTACACACTACTCTGGCCTCACTGATACGAACAGCGCGGCTTTAATAAACCGTTACCTGGATTTCATTTTTTTTTTTTTTTTTTTTTTGGTTTGGGTTTTACGGCCCTTTCAAGATTATTTCACTCATATCGAGCCGATCGTTAATCATAGGTGGGCGAAAACCGGAGTACACGGAGAAAAACCACCTGACCTTCCGTTGCAGAACTTGGCGTCTCAAACCTGGATTTCATACAAATTAGTGACAATCATTTAGAATTAGTATCGTAAAGCTTCTGCACTTCGTAACTTTTGGTCGATTGTCAATCTACCTAAAACTTATGTGGTGCTGTGTAATAATAAAAACCTTTTCCGAGATGGGATGCTACTCTTGACGGAAAGAATTTGCTCCCGAAAGGCAAGTATTTTTTTACTTCACGCACATGCGTAATATGTCTGTGAGCCTTTCGCCTATGAATACACTGGAAGTCGCTGAAATAACACACGCACCCACCTTTCGTGGACGGTTTCCCAGGTTGGCGTGCGCATCCATGCAGTCTGGTCAATATTCAGGCATCACAAGTGGCCGCAGTTCTACCCATGGTGAAATGATACACTTACCTTTGACAATGCATGTTATTCTGGGTCTTTGTTTTGTTTGTTAGTTTGATAAAGGTTTTACGTCTCCTTGAACAATGTAAAGGTCATTTTGGAGACGTCGCTTCGAATTTTGTGGGACTTTGTCTTTTACCCGACAATGAGATGAAATGACATCTCAAGCCCTGTTGCCCAATGAAACCAATAGGGTTTATATGCATGGACGGGCCGGCTCGCTCCGCTTTGCATGAGCGGTTTACCAGTACTCGTGTGCGGGTCGGTTTCAGCTCTGTGTGGAAGCATCATGCAGCCCATATATTTCTTCAAGCCCCGATGGGCGGGGGCCGTCTGGGTCTTTGTAGTAGCACGGGTTTTATGTCGAGCGCTAACTTATGTACGATCTCAGTGGTTTGTTTTAAAATATGCTGAACATGAGGCCGGTTGCGACATTTATTTTCAGTAAAAAAGGTATACGATTCATTGGTCGAGTCTACTGATTAAAATAGGGGTATGCTGTTGATTTTAATATACCCGTTTTTTTTTTTGTTTTTTTTTTAAGAAAAAATCATGGGTATATTATTTTCGTCATTGTTGTTCGTCCGTCCGTCACAAGTGGCCGCATTTCTATCTATGGTGAAATTAGCGAAAACACTTACTTTTGACAGTGCATGTTATTCTGGGTCTTTGTTCATGTCGAGCGCTAGCTAATGTACGATCTCAATGGTTTGTTTTAAAACATGCTGAACATGAGACCGACGGCCAAAACCAGTCAGCTCCGGCTACGACATTTTATTTTTCAGCTAAAGGGTATACGATTTATTGGGTGGTGTCACTGGTTATTGTTTTTTGGGGGTATATTATTTTCGTCACTGGTGTTCGTCCGTCCGTTCGTCCGTCCTTCAAACTGTCACAAACCTTGTGAATGCAACTACTTTTTTATTCATCACGCAAAAATGCATGCCTATATAGTTATGACCCCCTTCAATCCCACTTTTATATAGCGAAGCTGGGGTTTACAGGGGTTAATCTTTATGTTCTTATATAGATGCATTAGATAGTGGGTACCCGTTACAACCGCCTCGCCGAGGTTGTGCTAACGAGTACCCACAATCTATGTTTTGAGCAGAAATAAGAAAAATTATCAGGATTTTTATCTGAAAAATTCCGTTTTGGGTGGTAAAATTTTACCGATGTATTTCAATAGGCGTGTTTTCGTAATGTCTTAGCCTATGGTGACCGAACTTGGACGGTAAAACTTAGGAAAAAGGCTGAACTTTTTGCAAAACGCCTCGGTGAGGTGATAAAGATAGCTGTGTAGCGAGAAAGTTCTAACTGATCAGTCGACGAAAACCTCGTCTGATACTCGGATAAGGAACTGAACTGTTTACGCAAATAACAAAAATTATGTATGTTTTGTTTGTTTGTTTGATTTGAGGGTTAACGTCCCCGTCAACACTGTATAGGTCATTTATGAGACGTTGCATCCAATTCTGTGGGACTCTTATCCGACATTGAGATGAAATGACATCTCAAGCCCTGGCGCCCAATGAAACCATTAGGGTTTATAATCATGGACGGTCCTTCTCGCACCGCTTTGCCTGGGCAGGCTTAGATCCTCTAAGTGGTTTACCAGTTTCCGTGTGCGGTCGGATACACCTCTGCGTGGAAGCATCATGCAGCCCATTTATTTCTTTAGCCCCGATGGTCGGGGGCCAAGAGGTTGTGGTGTATATAGATAACTAGAGCTTTGGGAACAATTTGCTATGTGCTCAAGAACGATTTCGATTTGGCCATTACAAACAAGCAAGTACTCGTTTGCGGTCGATTTCAGCTCTGCGTAGCCCATCTATTTCTTCAAGCCCCGATCGGCGGGGCGTAATTATGTATGCTAAAGTCATGGCTGATCATTCTTGTGAACGTCACTTTAACCCATCAGACCCAATGCTTGCACGACCTGCAAAAACTCAAGATTAACCTGCAAATCCTGCCTAACCAGCGTAGATCAGCCTTTCCGTATGCGCAGTTTGAAAAGCATTTCCGTTTTGTAGGCATCTGATCATGATCTACACGGTTTCAAAAAAAAAAAAAAAAAAAAAAAACACGCACACACGAAAACAGGAGTTATTACAAGTTATGCTACATATGTAAATGTCATGATTGTTATTATAAATAATGGAATCGCCTCGTTAAACACGATGCAAAGTTCGAGCGAGCGCCAGCCAAATACAATAAGATTCGCATGACCGGTAAAGACTCAGATTGGAGCCTGACAAGAGTTGATCAGCCTGCACAACCGCGAGGTCTGATCAGAGACAATCATCGGGCATTCAGATTGGGATCTGAACTGTTTACGCAAATAACGCTGGTCACGTCACAGATACGTTTACATGTATCGCAGCGACGAACAAACACTACAAAAAATGGAATCGCCTCGCTAACTGTAGTTTGAGCCAGCGCATGGCAGTAAGTCCTGAACGAGCAGTAAAGTGAGTCTTTCAGCTTTACGTCTCACCAACAACTCGATGAGGCGGTTCTAACGAGTGCCCACAATCTATATTTTCAGCAGAAATAAGAAAAATATTACAAGTTTTCACCTTAAAATTTTCATTTTTTTCGGCGATAAAGGTGGCATTGTATTTTATAGGCGTGTTTTCGTAATGCAGCCGATTTTTAATCAGAGTAGGGCCAAAAACCGGAGTACCCGGAGAAAAAAATTAGGTTCAATTACACAATATTTCTTCAAAATTCCAAAAAAAGTTAAGTGATTAATTTCTTTGGGCCTCATCGCGATCTTCTTCATCGTCTCGGACCATTTAAAACCTAATTCTGTAATTATTTCATGCTTTGTTTCACCGGGTCAGTTGGTGTTAAATTTCTTTGGGTGATATTTTGTTTGACCAGGCCAATCAATCATACATGTAATTATCTGCAGCTTAAGCATACTTGTTTGTTACGTAAGTGGAGAGTAAATAATACTACGGATAGCTACATGTATGTTTGATTGCCAATTTAATTGCCAATTTTAAGGAAACCGAACACTATCTCTTTCTTCATAGTCACAGAAGCACTATAATCATTTCATGCTTTGTTTCACCGGGTCATTTAGTCGTAATTTACGGTACTTAACCATCCATAATGTTTTTTTTTTTATTTTTATTCCAATGGGTTGTAATTTAATGAACAAAAACCTATACATGTACATGTATTTCGATAAAAATTGATGCGCGAGACTAGCGTGGGCCAACGTGGACCTAAGCGTGTAGCGTGAAGGCTTTCCGTGGATCGCGATGGTTGCGAGATACGAGCGTGGACAAACGTGAAATAAGCGTGGATCAAGCGTGGAACTAGCGTGGGTTTTGCGAGGGTTGTGCGCGAAGCGTAATCCTTTTCTCGTTCATGCACGATCGTGAGGGATAATAAGATTTCTAAGACTGTACTGTACATAATAACATAATGACCCCATGCTCATTGCGATTTCGCTTGTTAACGTGAATTTAGCTTCGACCACTTCATCAAAATTAGTCCAATTGTGTCTTTAGTTTGCCTAGATGCATGTTTAATTTACTAAAACACCTAAACAAAACTGGAAATTATTGCCAAAATAAAATAATGGACTCATTCCCTATATTTTTAATAGTCCGTTCCGGTATTTAGCCTTCGTTCCAGTATTTTGGTTTCGTTTTGGTAATTACCAGTACCCCAGGATTTTGTTTCTTTGTATTGGGGTTTAACGGCCAAGTCAGATCTGTTAAGCTCATTTTTGAGCCAGTCAGTTTACACTTTGCCTGGGAAACTTTATCCGTATGCAGTTCAACAGTACAGTGCACATTCTTTTGCCAGAAACTGATAGCTGCCCTTCTTTAAGCAGAAATATGGAACTATCAGAACTCAGCACCCTAGATAAGCTGCGTATTTGCGTAAATACGCAATACAAATGACCAAAAACCCAATTAAAATAATTCTTGTGTATCAAAACGCAAATAAAATCTCCGATACGCAAAACAAAAATTATCGGTGCGGTTTCATGTTTACCGCTCGCCCGGTTACGGCGTGAATATTACCGTCTGCGGTTATCTACTGTGCACATAGATATTGGTTTCCGCATTAGTATTATTGATCGTGCTCAGCTGTGGGTAAGTGCGGGTAACCAGTAAAGTTTACCTGGATTCAAAATGGCTTCCAGAAAACCTGGCAGAAAGAAACTCGCGACGGAATCTCAGCCGAACAAAATTACAGGCTATTTCAGCCAGAAAGAAACTGTTATAGACCCGACTGCTTTAGTGCTAGACATAATCAAAGACATAATTGATCAATGTGATCAGCCTTTTTCTATCGCTTCGGCAATCGTTGAAGATTTGATCAGAGGTGTCACCGAAAGTGAAAGTACAAGCGTGCACGCTGGCGACAGGGTTTCAGATAAAATTGTAAATAGTTGGTTAGCTAAATATCCTTGGCTTGTGGTCGATAAAGAGGGCAAGGAAATGAGAATGTCATGTAGTGTCTGTACATCGTCTAAGCAAAGGCTTAAACTTACAAATGTCTGGGCCAGTGAAGGGACCCCTAACATTCAGCATTCCAGCATTTTACGTCATGATATGAGTAGTGAACACACAGATGCCTGTGCTGACAAACAAAAACAGATAGTTTTATCAAAGATACACTTATCATCTCAAGAAAAAGATGATACTCCTGTAAATATACGTGCCATTTCTGCAGAGGACAGAATTTTATTTAACACAGTTTATCATACCGCTAAGGAGCAAGAATCATCTGAAAAAATAAATAGACATTTGGTCCTCCAAAACAAAAACAGCTTGAACACGAACTACACAAACTTAAGCCCAGCTACAATTTCAGACATTCAAGATTCCATTTGTTTGGTTCTAACTAACAGTCTAGTAAAGGATATTAAAAATTCCCATGTATATTCAGTCATGTTAGACGAGTCAACTGACATTAAAGTAGAGAAAAGACACTCAATTTGTGTTCGTTTTGTGAAGTTTGGTGAACCTAAAACTATCTTTTTGTGCAATGTAGACTTGATAGATGGTTGTGCACATACAATTGTCAATACAGTAGTTGAGCAATTTGAGAAACTTGGTTTAGAGCTGTCAAAATGTACCTCGCTAGCCACAGACGGTGCAGCTGTTATGATGGGAAGGCGGACTGGGGTAGGAACACAGATTCAATCAAAATATTCCCCTTTTTGTGTACAAAGTCATTGCATAGCACATCGGCTTAATCTGGCTTGCACTGATACCATAAAAAAGGATGACTTTCTGGTTAAGTTTAGAGATAAGTTCAGTGCACTGTACCATTTCATGGGTGCTTCTCATTCACGTGTCTCAACCTTGAAAAGAATTCAAGCCCTTTTAGAAGAGCCAGAATTGAAAATAAAAGAACCCTATTCCATCCGCTGGCTTGGCTTAAAAAGTGCAGTGGAAGCAGTGTTTGAATCATATGCTTCAGTCCTTTCAACACTCTCAAAATTTGCAGCTGAGAAAAATTCTGTGGCTAATGGTCTTCACAAATATTTCTGTAACTACAAAGTATCACTTGTAATAGCTTTTATGCTTGACATTCACTCTGAGCTTGGTGTCTTGAGTAAGCAGTTTCAGAAACATAATTTAATGTTCAGCGAGGTTCAACCTATGATTGCTGGAACTCTTTCTAAGCTTGATGTAATGGTTACAACTGATGGGGAGGGACTTAAGGATATGAAAAAAGAAATTCAGAAAGGTGAGGATGTGACATATACATGTAAAGGGGGAAAACTCAAATTTGCTTCTGGCATGGACAATGGTTTGAAAATTTAAGGAAACAGTACATCAAATGCCTCAAGAAGAACATTAAGCAAAGATTTAGGCAGGATAATAGTAACATTTTTACAGAACTAAGTAAAGTGCTGGAACCTTCAACTGTATGTAGTACTGCTGATGTTGAGTCAGATCAAGCCATTACCCACCTGGCCAACTTTTATGGAAGTGAGAAGGAAGTTGTTATAGTTAAGGGAAATTTAATAGAAGGGACAGAGGAAATTAAGACAGTTATAAATCCCTTACTGGACCAGGAAGAGGTTATGAATGAATGGCCCAGACTTAAGGGAATGATAAAGGGGGCATATTCTGGTCTAGGTTTTGAAGAATTATGTAAAAGATTGATATTACTACACAAGGATGTCATGCCTAATGTGTCAGTACTGTGTCAGTACTGGCTTCCATTGGTCTGTGTATGCAACTAAAAGTTATCCATTTAGTGCAGAAACCAATGCCAAAAGGTGTATACATGTATTTCCTACCCTGGGACAGAGAGTCCTCATTGAAGTCAAAAGTGTGACTGATATGATTTTGTTCAATTTGGCATGTTCAGATGACAATTTACTTACACTGTATCTGACAATGGAAAATAGTGCAAAAGCACTAAAGCTGAACTTTTTGTCTACATTGGTTAGAAATTAACCATACAGAGAAGATCATTTCAAAACATGGTATGTTTTGTTTTGTATTTTCATGTCTATCATAAATTTCAAAGGGAGATAACTTTTAACAAATCCTCTCACTCAGAATCCCTTTGATATGTGGGGTTATTCTTGAAAGGGAGTATTTCTCACAATAAACAGGAAGAAAACCTTTCCTTCAGGAGTAATCCGGCTGGAAAAAGATGATCTCCCTTCGAATATTTTCAATCAGTAGTCTATTTGATAGGTTAAAGAATAGGCTAGAAGCTAAAAGTAAAAACCGGCCCTGATAGCTCAGTTGGTAGAGTGTCCGCTCTGGGGAGGTCACGGGTTCGATCCCGGGCCGCGACATACCAAAGTTGTTAAAAATGGTACTAGCTGCTCCTCGCTTGGCACTCAGATTTACGGGGTAGAGCTAGGACTGGTCGACCCAGTGTCGGGATAATGTGACTGGGTGTGGTATCATGTAATGTGTCTGGGACATGATACTTCAGTGAGGCAGCACTATAAAAGTGAGCATTGAGCTCCCTGTCGCAACCAGACACCGTTGTGATATAACTGAAAAAATGTTGAAAGTGACGTTAAACCCAAATTCACACACACAACTAAAAGTAAAACAGACAGCAGCCATTTAGCCTATAGGGGAATGGATACACCTTCGACCATGTTCACATGGTGAGAAACTGAGCCACTTGGAAACGGGACAAAACTTAGAGGAAAGAATTTGCTCCTCAGCAGGAAGTTCTTTCCTTTAAGAGTAGGCCCCTTTCATAAAATAGACAAAAATATTGAAAGGGTTGTGTATCCATTCCCCATAATGGTTGCATAGGACTGGGCAAGAAAGGCCCAGCAGTAGAAGCTAGTGAAGGCTGCTTGAAGAGTAGAAGGCAATTTAACCCCCTGCCTCCTCCGCATAACAAGACTGAGTCAGTAATGGTTTAAAATCTGCCCATAAAATCTGTTTTGAGCAAACATTAAAGAATACCCAATTGAAATTCTCTGATTTTTTTTTACGCAATTGAAAATTGAAATACCCAATTGAATTGAAAATCAGTGGGTAAAGTACCCAATTGGTAAAAAGCTTATCTAGGGTGCTGAGAAATTTTTATCAAAAATGTTCAAAATTTAAAAATTGTTGATATTTCATCAGGCGTTTAGTGTTTCCACGTAGAGCTGATACTGACCACACATGAATGCTGTTTAACTGCTTAGATGTCATTTCATCTCAGTGTCGGGTAAAAGTCCCAGAAATTGGAAGCAACATCTAATGACCCAAATAGTGTTGAAGGGGATGCTAAACCTCCAATCAAACAAATATTAAAAAAAAAATCAGGTTAACAAATCGGTGTAGTGGACATCCCGGCCTTCGACCAAAATAAGAAAAAAATTATATTCCCGTAAACCCCAGTTTTCTCTATAGAAAGTGGGGTTTATGGGGGTGTTCATTACACAGACTTGTTCACATGATGCAATATCAAGAACATTTGATGCTTTAGAAATTATAGTATTGGTATTGTCATTTGTTTTCTGATCAGGCAAACAATTAGTATGGCATTAGCTAGTGTAGATCCCATTCCATGTATGAAAATGTGTAAAGAAAAGCAACAAAATCGGCATTTCAAATTATTCTCCCAAACTTGGCCATATTATCTGTTTACATATCATTTAAACATGTATACATGTATGTCTAAATGTAGAATAATCTTGGTATAATTGGTGATATACAGTGGTGATATCGGTATGTAGTTTGTTTTCGGTTATGAGAATTTGTTTTAGTGTCTCGGTAAAAGTTTGTTTTCGATTTACCAAAATACCAGGTTTGCAGGATGAAAGCCAACACAGTAATCTTGTAATTACGCTAGTGGTCTTTAACCAGCAAAGGAGATGACTCTTCCTGCACATGGGGGGTGGGGGCTCCATTTAATGTCCCGATCCAAAGGACGGTGTACTTTTTGGCATTCATCCCTACAAATGATGCCAATGAAGCGTGTTCAGACACCAAAATAATCACCACCTCCGGGTATCGAGCCAGGGGCCTCTAGCACCAGATATACCAGGGATCACAAGATAGATCCCGGGCTTATCCAGACTTCTGGATGAGTCTTTAAACTGAGGTCCTGTCTCTGTATCACCTTAGCCGTTGCTGGAACGTAAAACATGCTCACTCATTAGCTCTTGTACGCTAATATGTAATACGAAAAGCTTAAGAAATCTTCTTCTGAATCTATAAGACCCTGAGATTAGATATTAAGCTTTGTTGCAACATCAATTGATCATCAAGTAAAATCCGGCCAACCATGCCTATGGCACCCACACCCCTTGGCTCATTATCTCCCACTGATTTATAATTGGAAGAACTTCAAAAGAATCAAGAAGATACTGCTCTGAAACCATGTGACAAACAGATTTCTGAAATGTTCACCACGTGAACGGTTAGGCTCATTGAGCCTCTTGTCATAAATTTCATAAACTTACTGAATTGCATACAAGCACTATTTTACCTATTTCCCATTTAAATGCCTTATTGACCAAATTTGACCTTGCCATTAAAAAGGTCAAAGTCAATCCATAGTCATCATTTATAGAACTTTTCTAGGGCTCAAGTCCCTTTTGCTGTCTGGCAGATTTCAGTGTCATCTGACATGGTTGTGGAGAAGATTTTTAAAGGTTTTTACCTTATAGGGGCATGGTTGCCATCTTGGTCATGTGACCCGGACCAACTTTTTGAACTTGAGTTCCCATAAGGCATAGCTGCTGTATATATAGTATGACTCTGGTCTTCTGTAGGCCCAGTGGTTTCTAAGAAAACATGGATGGATGATGAACAGCAGGCCATTGGTATACTATTAGCTCAGGTGAGCTAAAAAATAAAAGGCTTGAATATGTAGTTCATAAAATTTTAATGTGCCCTTGAGTGCCTACTTGTGCATATCATGTTTACAAAATGTCGAAGGACAGGTATTCTGAACTGAAATTGCATCCTGTTATGCGTCATTTAAATGGTATGAAATTTGTTATGTTCCATGTGTTTTAAAACAAGTCTATGTTGTAAACACCAAGAGAAAAACAACACATTGTATGGGGAAGGGCATACATGTACAGTAGAATTCCTTTATTAAGACCACCTTTTGGGACTGCTCAAAAGTGGTCTTGAAGTCCACTTTTGAACAGCCGTAAAGGTGGTCACCCACCGCCACTTACCAGAGGACACTGTATGCAGAAAACTGCAGACTACTTAAAAAGGTTTTTAAAGCAGGTTTACCTAGGCTAAATTTTAGGTGGTCAGATTTATGAGTGCTTACAAGCACCCACAATCTATATTTGTAGCAGAAATATTACCAAATGGAATCTTCCTCCTTGTATATAGCAGGAGTCCATTTCAAAATTTAGGGCTGTCAGGTTGTGTTTTCTTCAAAATTGATAAGGAAAAACAGGCAGGTGCATACCCTGATCAAGTTAAAAAAATAACTCATTTGTGTTATATTTTGTTTTTCTAGAATCGGTTCAAATCGGCATAGTTTTTCTCTTCTTTTTTGAAATTTGCGGCATTTTGCGTCATTATAACGTTATAGCAAGATTCCCCGAGAAGCGCCCTTTCTAACAAGATGGTGGGTTCGTCAATGCAAAAGAGTTTTCATTCGGAAAAAAATCATTTTTGAGTGGATTTTAAGCCCCCAAAAAGGAAAAATTAATGGTTTTAAAACATGAATTCCCACCTTATCGCTATTTTGCCTCACATGGCGACAATTTTTAAATGGAAGAAGACTTTAATTTGATGATTGAAATCGAAATCTTGTACGCATCGTCTAAAAAGTTGTATGCACGTGTTTCAAACAAGAGTGGGGTGACGAGAATATTAATGCATTCATGTTTATATTTTTCGTATTTTTCAATTTAAAATTATCCCAAATAAATTGTGACATAACCTAAACAAGTTATTTTCTATAGCCTCACTTTGAAGTTCAATGGCGATATGCGACTTTATAACTGTTACAGGTCATAAAAAAAACTGATAACCTTCAGACTAGGAACCAGCAGATATTTGCAAATAAGAGTGAATAGAGTTATCAGATGAAAGCAAAGAGAACAAGCCAGCTGAAAAGCTTCAACCAGTGCAACTTAAATTCTTTTGATTTTGAGTCACCTGAGGCCAAATTCACCTGGTCTTAATCTGTCGGGGTCGTACTGGTATTTGATGAATTTTCAAGTGGATCGGGATTTTTTTCTGTATCAGTTCGGGGCATTTGTTCCAATTGCTTCTGTTTTACTAGTAAGCCAGTTATTAATTGTTGTTTCTGGTCTAAAATAGGCCTTTTTATTCTTGGGTGGCATTGTTTACGCCACTGCCAGTAGGTAACTGTTTGGAAATGAAAACCATCCACCGATTGGATAATCAAATCGATTGAGCAAATCAAATTCAGGCTTATAAACACATTACAGTAATAGACACTGGATATCAATCTACCCACGGTAACGCAATATTGATTTTATCAAGACAGGAACCAGCTATTAACCCGGTGATAAGGTAAAAAGAAAAACTAACGATTTACCGGAAATGCCCGAATCGAATCAATCGAGACGTACAGCCAGCTAAATCTGTGCGTCAGCAAAATGCACATGTTGCATAAGTTTGCATCTTTGGCAGTTTTGTGCATCTCTGATGCGCACATGTAAATGAAACACTGCAGTTTTGGTCCAACCCTCATCAAACTTGCTCAGACAATATCTCGGTCAAGTTTGGATATGGGTCATGTTGGGCCAAAAAGTAGGTCAAGCCTTGGGAACACTCTTGGAGGCCACAGTTTTGGTCCAATCATCGCCTAACTTGCTCAGAATGATGATCTATACTATATCTCAGTCAGTTTCGAATAAGAGTCATGACAGGTCAAAACGTTGATCAGTAGGTCAAATGTAAACAAATTTGTTTCATAATCCAAAAAGGAGTTCAAAAAGTGCAGAGGCAATGGGAAAAAGTGTAGACCCTGATCTTGGTCGGCACTGTTTGCTGAAGGCATAAATGTCTGATCCAGTACTAGAATCAAACTGGCCTCCGTGGCCTAGTCGTTAAGAGCGCTGACTTGATCATTAGGTCTCTCACCGCTGTAGTTCGAGCCTCGCTCAGGTCACATGTGAGACACCAAGTTCTGCAGCGGAAGGTCAGGTGGTTTTTCTCCGGGTACTCTGGTTTTAGCCCACCTCAGTTTAACGATCGGCTCGATATGAGTGAAATAATCTTGAAAGGTCCGTAAAACCAAAACCGAACACAAACAAAACAAAAAAAAAAGAGCAATACTAGGATCATTACAACAAGATGTATGGTGTATTTAGCTTTGCCTGGTGACACAGCTGGATGAACTGGGTGGTGATTGGGAGATGTTGGGTTCAGTTCCTGTCAGCTTTGAAATATTCTTTAACCCAGCCAAATGGGATCTCCCTCTTTCCGGTATATAAAGGAGTCCATTTCAATATTTCGGATTGTCAGCCTGTGTTTTCTTCGAAATTAATTTTGAAAAAGGCTGTACTTTTTGCAAACAGTGTAGGCCCTGATAAGACGCCGCATTCTGCGGCGTCTGATCTGGGCCTGCACTGTTTGCCAGTTTACCCGTTTTGGGGTTTCCAGAACAAAAAGGGTTAGTGGAAATTGATCTTGAATGATTTTCTTTGTTGTCATTCTCTTTCCCCTCTGCTGGTACAAGTAGGGCAGTTGTCAGTTTCTTGTGAAAGAATATGCACTGTACTGGTTTGTGGTTATGCATAATCATGCCCATGAATTACACTTGGGAATAGTGTGTTTAGGTGTACTTACTCATACTGACTGGCTCAACAATTGACATGAACTGCAATGACTTAACTTCTTCATCTTACAATGTTTGTTTGTGTTGTGGTTTTACATCTAGGACACTGTTAACACTGTTTAGATCATTTTGTAGACATTGCTTTCGAAATGGACTTGTGCTATGTATATTTAAGTTGGAAGAACCCATTCAGTACATTCAGGGTTAGATGCCAAAAAGACTTGTCTTCCCTGAAGGTATGTCTGTTCACCTGAATGCACAATTAAATGCGTCAACATAATGTTGATGGACAGTTGAAGGAGATTGTATGCATTCTATTCTAAACACCTGATCTTACATGATGTGCATTGTAATTTATAGTTTTGAATCTAGAATATGACACCACTTATTACAAAGCTTCAGGTAGGGTATAGGAAGAGTGTCAAGAAAATTTACAATATTTTGCGTTTTTTTTTGTCAAAAGCTTAATTTTGGGACATGTATACACATTCGATTCACCTCGAAGAAGCAAAACTAATGTCTATCCACATAGTTATTGAGACATAGGAACAAAAACACCCCAAATTATCCATAATTTACACCTGCTTTATCTGGAGCTATGCTTTACAATGAGGAAGTGAATAAAAAAAAACATACACGGTCCAGTACACCCAACCATTTTTTTTAGGTGTGGGTTACATTCTTTTCAAGATTATTGCTCTTATTTCAAGCTGGTCACTAGCCAGAGATAGTCAAAAACCAGAACTAGGCCACAGAGTCTCCCCCCAACCCCACTTAAAGTACAGTTGTGAGAGGCCTAATCAGAATGGGCTCATAACCACTAACTAGGCCACAGAGCCTTCCCCCCCCCCCAACCCCACTCAAAGTACAGTTGTGAGAGACCTAATGAGTAGGTGCTCATACCCACTAACTAGGCCACAGAGCTTTACACCCCCAACCTCACTCAAAGTACAGTTGTGAGAGACCTAATGAGTAGGGGCTCATACCCACTAACTAGGCCACAGAGCCTCCCCCCAACCCCACTCAAAGTACAGATGTGAGAGACCTAATGAGCAGGTGCACATACCCACTAACTAGGCCACAGAGCTTTACCCCCCCCCCCCCCCACCTCAAAGTACAGTTGTGAGAGACCTAATGTGTAGGGGCTCATACCCACTAACTAGGCCACAGAGCTTTACCCCCCCCCCCCCCAAACCCCACTCAAAGTACAGTTTTGAGAGACCTAATGAGAAGGTGCTCATACCCACTAACTAGGCCACAGAGCCTCCCCCCATCCCCAACCCCACTCAAAGTACAGTTGTGAGAGACCTAATGAGTAGGTGCTCATACCCACTAACTATGCCACAGAGCTTTACCCCCCAACCTCACTCAAAGTACAGTTGTGAGAGACCTAATGAGAAGGTGCTCATCCCACTAACTTGGCCACAGAGTCTCCCCCCCCCTTCCCAAGCCCACTCAAAGTACAGGTGTGAGAGACCTAATGGGGAGGTGCTCATACCCATGGCATACCCACTAAATATGCCACAGAGCCTCTCCCCCCAACCCCACTCAAAGTACATTTGTGAGAGACCTAATGAGAAGGTCCTCATACCCACTAACTAGGCCACAGAGCCCCCCCCCCCCCCAACCCAACTCAAAGTACAGTTGTGAGAGACCTAATGAGAAGGTGCTCATACCCATTAACTAGGTCACAGAGCCTCCCCCACACCAACCCAACTCAAAGTACAGTTGTGAGAGACCTAATGAGTTGGTGCTCATACCCACTGACAAGGCCACAGGGCCTTCCCCCCACCCAACCCCACTCAAAGTACAGTTTTGAGAGACCTAATGAGTAGGTGCTCATACCCACTAACTAGGCCATGGAGCCCCCCTCCCCGACCAAAGTATAGTTGTGAACTTGTGTGAGAGAGACCCCCCCATACACACACACTGTGCTTTTTATTCAGAACCTGCCTTGTTGTGCACTGTAAAATGGTTTGTATCATGTATAGCTTTGGAAGAAATAAAAATATTGTTTGTTTTCTTTTATCAGCAATGATTTAATATTTCTGAATATTTCAAAAAGATTAAATTCTACTTTTTAGCTCACCTGAGCACAAAGTGCTCAAGGTAAGCTTTTGGGGTCGGTCTTTGTCCGTCGTCCTTGCGTCCGTCATCAAGTTTTGTTTTAAACAACTTCTTCTCCAAAACTGCTGGACAGATTTTGATCTAATTTCACAGGAATGCTCCTTAGGTGATCCTCTACCAAAATTGCTCAAACCGTTCGGCTCGGGTGAACAATATGGCCGCCAGAGCTAAAAATAGAAAAACCTTTAAACGACTTCTCCTGCTTAACCAGTGGATGGATTTTGAAATTATTTCACAGTAATGTTCCTTGGATGACCTTCTACCAAAATTGCTCAAACCGTTTCGCTTGGGTGAATAAAATGGCCACCAGAGCTAAAAATAGAAAAACCTTTAAATGACTTCTTCTCCGTAACCAGTGGATGGATTTTGAAATTATTGCACAGGAATGTTCCTTGGGTGCCCCTCTACTACAATTGCTCAAACCGTTCCGCTTCGGTGAACAAAATGGCCACCAGAGCTAAAAGTAGAAAAACCTTTAAAGGACTTCTTCTCCTTAACCAGTGGATGGATTTCGAAATTACTTCACAGGAATGTTCCTTGGGTGACCCTCTACCAAAATTGCTCAAACCATTCGGCTCGGGTGAACAAGATGGCCGCCAGAGCTAAAAATAGAAAAACCTTTAAACGACTTCTTCTCCTTAACTAGTGGATGGATTTTGAAATTACTTCACAGGAATGTTTCTTGGCCGACCCTCTACCAAAATTGCTCAAACCGTTCCGCTCGGGTGAACAAGATGCCCGCCAGAGCTAAAAGTAGAATAACCTTTTAATAAATGACTTTTTCTCCTTAACTAGTGGATTGATTTTGAAATTATTTCACTGGAATGTTCCTTGGGTGACCCTCTACAAAAATTGCTCAAACAGTTCTGCTCAGTTGAACAAAATGGCCGCCAGAGCTAAAAATAGAAAACCCTCTTCTACTCCTTAACCAGTGGATGGATTTTGAAATTTTTTCACAGGAATGTTCTTTTGGTGACGCTCTACCAAAATTGCTCATACTGTTCCGCTCAGGTGAACAATTGGCCACCAGAGCGTCTCCTGCTTAACCAGTGGACGGGTTAATAGCCCTGGGGCCAAAAACGGCCCCGCCCCGGGGCCCACTGATTTAGCATAGGCTTATATAGGGAAAACTTTTAAAAATCTTCTTGTCTGAAACCAGATGGCCCAGGTCTTTGATATTTGGTATGTAGCTTCGTCTAGTGGACCGCTACCAAGATTGTTCAAATTATAGCCCTGGTGCCAAAAACAGCCCTGCCCCGGGGCCCACTGGTTTTACATAGGCTTATATATGGAAAACCTTTAAAAATCTTCTTGTCTGAAACCAGAAGACCCAGGTCTTTGATATTTGGTATGAAGCTTCATCTAGTGGACCTCTACCAAGATTGTTCAAATTATAGCCCTGGGGCTAAAACCGGCCCCGCCCCGAGGCCCACTGGTTTTACATAGGCTTATATAGCTACCATCAAACCTTACATGAAAGATCTCATAGACCTTCTCACTTTGTAAACACCTTGACTTGGGTGACTTTGACCTATATTTTGCATTTCAGTGACCTTGACCATTATGTCGAAGTTCGACATTTACGTAAAAGTTTTTGTTTAATTGAACTACAAACCCCAGCTACCATCAAACCTTACATGAAACATCTCATAGACCTTGTTACTTTGTAAGGACCTTGACCTGGTGACCTCGACCTATATTTTGCGCTCCAGTGACTGACCATTATGCCGAAGTTCGAAATTTACGTCAAAGTTTTTATTAAGATAGCTACAAACCTCAGCTACCATCAAACCTTACATGAAGCATCTCCCTGACTTTCTGACTTATAGGCACCTTGACCTGGTGACTTTGACCTATATTTTGCACACCAGTTACTTGCACCATATAACATCGGAGTTCGACATTACGTCGAAGTTTGTATTGTAATCAACTATACGACTAAACAACCATCAAACCTTTCATGAAACATCACCCTGAGCTTCTGGTGACCTTAACCTATATTTTACGCTCTACTGACTTTGACACATTTTACGTCGAAGTTCCAGATCTCCTCAAATAAAAGGCCTACAACCATCAAATCTTGCATAGTGCTTCTTCTAGATGTCCTGACACTGCAGGTACCTTGACCCGGTGACCATGACCTATATTTTACGCTCCAGCGACTTTGACACATTTTACTTCGAAGTTCCATATCTGTGTAAATAATAGGCCGACAACCATCAAAGCTTGCATAATGCTGCTTCTAGATTGACTGACTGTGCAGGTACCTAGACTTGGTGACCTTAACCTATCTATTGTACTCCATTGACTTAAGCGGCCCCCGCCCATAGGGGCTTGAAGAAATATATGGGCTGCATGATGTTTCCACGCAGAGCTGTATCCAGCCCGCACACTAGTACTGGTAAACCGCTTAGAGGATCTAAGCCTGTCCAGGAACGGCAGTGCGAGGCGGACCGTCCATGCTAATAAACCCTATTGGTTTCATGGGGGACAGGGCTTGAGATGTCATTTTATCTCAATGTTGGGTAAAAGTCCCACAAAATTGGAAGCAACGTCTCCAAAATGACCTTTACAGTGCTGACGGGGACGTTAAACCTCAAATCAAACAAAACCATTGACATAAATTACACATTGCAGGTCGACATTCCATAGCTTCTTAACTTTAAGGCCTACAACCACCAAACCTTGCATAGTGCTTCTCCTACATTTACTGACTCTGCGAGTACCTTGACCTGGTGACCTTGACCTATATTATGCACTCTAGTGACTTTGACTTTAACACATTTTATGTCAATGTTCGATATGTCCTAAAATAAGTGGCCTACGGCCACCAAACCTTGCATAGTGCTTCTCCTCAATGTACTGATTTGGCACATACTTTGACCTGGTGACCATGACCTGTATTTTTTGGTCCAGTGACACATTTTTCATCACCTATCAACTGCTAAGAATAAAATTTACTTATTTAATAACTATAGGTTGTGATTGTGGCTCCTGTGACTTTTGCCCCTAGCAGGTGCGGCGCCGCCTTCTGCGGATTCTTGTGTAATATCTCTGTCATTACTGAAGATATTTACTTGAAACTTGAACTAGTTGTTCATAAATGAAAAGGAGAACTCATACTAATAGGTGAGGTAACCCTCAAAATATTTTTGGCACAGTTTTGCCTCTTTTTCGACTTAGACTTTTTGTTTATCTAAAAGAAACTGCAGCCAAGCATTGGCACCCGCATGTGGTGCTTTTGTTTTTATTAATTATCAGTTTGTCTCATTCATTTCTTCCACATTGTGTTTTAAAGGACACCACTGGTACCTTTGGGACTGTCCAAAAGTGGGCTTTATGACCACTTTTGGACAGTCCCAAAGGTGGTCTTAATATTGGAATATTACTATGACACTGTAAAGTGTCAGAATGTTTGGGTACAGGTGCTAGGCTTATATTTCAGCTAAAATTTCATTTTTTCATCAGTAATGTCTTACAAAAGTATTTGTGACCTATCACAATGTAATTTTAGAAATTTGCTCATAATTTTTAAAGCGTGGTAAAACTTTATAGTACTGGGACAAAGTTCATTGATAAAGTGACTTGAGACTAGCCTATTTCAAAACAATGACAAAGAGGCCCAAATGACAGACATCACTAAACACGGTCTCTGGTCAGGGCCTTCACTAATCTATTCACAAAATCTTCAGCCATTTTCTGAACTAATTTCTGAAACCAGCTTAAGCCTTATCTTGCTTTTAACGACAATCCCTATCTTTGCAAACAGTGTAGATCCAGTTCATATGACTTCTGAAGAAGCCATCTGATCAGTATCTACACTGTTTGACATACATTTTATGAATTTGTAGGAATAAATTACATCAAGTAATCTGATCAAAGGCAGAAATGGTTGTGGCTAAATTGAATATTCAGCAAGAAAATGACTGACAGACATCACTAAAAAAGTCTCTGGTCAGGGCCTTCTCTTATCTATTCACAAAATTTTCAGCCATTTTCTAAACTAATTTCTGAAACTAGCTTAAGCTGACACCCGACTGTTTTGAAATGTTATACATACCGTGAAAATCATAAAAATTCAGACACCTTGGGGACTTGCTTGCTGTAATTCTACTAAAATTTTAACACTGTTTTCCATTTATCCAGCTACTGGGATGCTCAATATTGGGTATTAACCCTTCTCTTGCTGAATATTCATTTTAGCCACACCCATCTTTGACTTTGAACCAATCATATTGCTTGATGTAATTTATTCCTATAAATTCATAAACTGAATGTCAAACAGTGTAGTTCCTGATCAGATGGCTTCTTCAGAAGCCATCTGATCTGGATCTACACTGTTTGCAAAAATAGAGGTTGCCGCGAACACCAAGATAAGGGTTAATTTGTACTTGTTCAAATTTTAGACATTGAAACTTGCAACACAGTTCAGACATGCACTGAATGTGTGCATAAAGGAAACAGGTTTCTGATCTGGCCTCTTATTGTAGAATTATGTCCCCTTGAATAACTTAAATATGTTGGCCTTATGTGAAGCATATATGTTAAATTGTATTGTTCAGAAATTTGATGCAGGACACTCAAACCTGCAACACAGTCCAGATATGCATTGAACATGACGCATAAAGTAAACAGAATTCTGATCCAGCACCTAATTGCAGAATTATGTCTCCAAGAACGACTTAAACATTTTGGCCCATTGTCACGTAGCATACATGTACATTTGCAAGATGAAAAAAGAAAATCTCCCTATATCATCTCTCACTATTTCTTATCTTGAGGAATTCAACCTAGGGACTCAGGAATGGGTTTTACTCAGCCGCGGTAAAGAGCCATCAGTGTTCGAGCCATCAACGTTCTACTGTATATCTAAAATTTCAAGACTCTTGAAGTCAGAAGCCTCCGTGGTTTAGCGGATAAGCTACTTGCCTCATAAACCAGGCTTGTTGGTTCGATCCCTGGCTTCTCCAGACTTTCTGACAAGTCTTTAAACCAAGTTTCTGCCTTCGTATGACCTTAACTGTTTGTGGGACGTTAAACTAAAACACACTCAGTCTTGAAGTCTGTGTAGCAGATCTAGAACTGAATGTGGATTTGTGTTTCAATCTGGTCCAAAACCAGGATTATCCCCAACGGGACTTGGAGAATTAGATTTGGCTGCATGATCCTGCCACGCAGACCTGAAACCGACCGCACAAAAGTATTGGTAAACTGCTTAGAGTGGGTGAGTGTTCAGGTTTTACGTCCCACCAACAGCTAACGTCATATGGAGACGGGACCTCGGTTAAAAGACTCATCCGAAAGTCTGGAGAAGCCCGGGATCAATCCTGCGATCCCTGGTTTACAAGGAGAGGAGCGTAACCACTACACCACGGAGGCTTCTGTAAACCGCTTAGAATGTCTAAGCCTGCTCAGGCAAAGTAGTGCATGCATACAAACCATATAGGTTTCATTGGGCAGCAGGGTTTGAGGTGCAGGCCATTGCCTGTTCAGCAGGGCCTAAATTCGGCCCCATTTCCAATGCCAAATAGTCTCAATTTTTCCCAATTTCACCAAATTTTTCCCAAAAAATGAAGACATAAAAGCCAAAACAAATGGAAATAGACAAAACAATACTTAACATCAGAGTTTAACACTGGATATTCAAGATGAAAATTCACTATAGTAAAGCTATTTCACTATTCATAAGACTATCATGAGCAAAACTTCATCATGCTGGCATTTCTCTGATGAAATTGTGTTCCCAATTTTGGTATTTTGTCGGTATTTTTTCCCAATTTCGCCCAGGGCCCTTTTCCCAAAATACCTGGATATAGCCCTGAGGTGTCATTTTATCTCAGTGTCGGGTAAAAGTCTCACAAAATTGGAAGCAATGTCTCTCAAATGGCCTAAATGGTGTTGAAGGGAACATTCAACCTCAAATCAAACAAAAACCAGAACCAGGAAGATATATTAATTTTTCTCCTGACAGGGTTCATGTAGACTGTAAAACACTGAAAAGATATTGATTTGTGAGTCATAATTTCATGGGAATGACACTCTTGTCATAAATATGCAACAAAACAGCTGTGAATTAAAGGAACTGTCCATCCGAAATCGTTGCTGACTTTTGTCATCTAAATCCTTCCATAGAGTTTTTTGGGACAGAAAATCAAGGATTGATGTCAACTTGTGTAAATTTCAGGATATTAACCCATTTTGTACTGGAAACCCCAAAATGGGTAATTGGAAAACAGTGCAGGCCTAGATCAGATGCCACAGAACGTGGCATCTGATCAGGGCCTGCACTATTTGCAAAAAGTTCAGTCATTTTCCTAATAAATTTTGAAGAAAACACAACCAGACATCCCTAAATTTTGATATGGATTTGTGTTATATATACCAGTCAAAAACCAGAGTACCCAAAGGAAATTGAGACCTAATGAGTAAGTGCTCATAACCCCACCCCCCCCCCCCCCTCCCACATCAAAGTACAGTTGTGAGAGACCTAATGATTAGCGCTCATCCCCCCCCCCCCCCCCCCACATCCGAGTACAGTTGTGAGAGACCTGATAATAAGTAAGTGCTCATACCCCCCCCCCCCCCCATCAAAGTACAGTTGTGAGAGACCTAATGAGTAGGTGCTTATCACCCCCCGTCAAAAAGTACAGTTGTGAGAGACCTAATGAGTAGGTGCTCATCACCCCCCAACCCCCCCCCCCCCCCCCCCCCCCCCGTCAAAAAGTACAGTTGTGAGAGACCTAATGAGTAGGTGCTCATCTCCACAACAGAATGTTGCTGTTCCTGGTATTGGTTCCGCGTCCCCCTGATCACTAGTCAGACGCGCATCCGACTGAGCTACTGAGGCCGGCGAACACTTATGGTAAATAGTGTAGTTGCAGTCAGCTTTCAACATGACAGGGTTTTTATACCAAACATCTGTTCCATCAGATTCAATACATCATATCATGTAGAAGATCATATAATGATGAAGAGGTCACAATTTAATTAACTTCACGGTACATCACGGGTGGTAATCAGGGGAACTAGCTCGAAAATGAGTCAATGGAAATTTGTTCCCTCGACACATCCGGGAGCTCTCGAGCTAGCTCCATCACCAGAAAACTTGAAAACAAAGGTAGGTCTCGAAGAGTTTTATAACCATTTTTTCTTTGTAAAATCCGGCAATGCAGTTCCACATAGAAATGATTAAACTTTGTACCTCGCTAGAATTTGCCATGGAAATTTGCAGCGCTGGAGTATGAATGAAACCAAACTTTTTATCACGGACCTGAAAAATTGTCAATTTATGTCAACACGGAGATTTTGGCCGACGATTTTTCATTTTCCGTCAAAAGTACGCCCTTCACATCCCCAGAAGTAACAGTCCTAGTGAAATGAAACATGGAGCGTTTGAAATAAGCAAAATATTTTGGCCGTGATTACGTAACTTGCGACTAATGACGAAATTACTGTCCGAGCTAGTCTTCTCGACAAGGAGCTAGTTCACTCGACATGGAGATATTGCCCTCAAAAATGAAGATGAAACATCCATCAGATGACTGGGGCCTGATTCGATGTCTTTCTATGGTAATTTATCCAACTGGTTTCTTTACCTCTGGCTAGTGGGGTAACAAGATACTATGCCCACAAGACGGCCCCTCAGTCGTTTCTCCCTGGTCGTTTCGCCCCATTTTGCTACCATAGCTTTTTCGTCCACAAAGCCTGGTCTTTTCGCACCCTGAGTCATTTCGCCCACCTAGTTGCTTCGCCTCCTTCCAGTTCACTCGACGTGTAGATATTGCCCTCAAAAAATGAAGATGAAACATTCATCAGATGACTGGGGCCTGATTCGATGTCTTTCCAGGCAATTTATCCAACTGGTTTCTTTACCTCTTGCTAGTGGAGTAACAAGATACTATGCCCACAAGACGGCCCCTCAGTCGTTCCTCCCTGGTAGTTTCGCCCCATTTTGCTACCATAGCTTTTCGTCCACAAAGCCTGGTCTTTTCGCACCCTGAGTCATTTCGCCCACCTAGTTGCTTCGCCTCCTTCGAGTTCACTCGACGTGTAGATATTGCCCTCAAAAAATGAAGATGAAACATCCATCAGATGACTGGGGCCTGATTCGATGTCTTTCCAGGCAATTTATCCAACTGGTTTCTTTACCTCTTGCTAGTGGAGTAACAAGATACTATGCCCACAAGACGGCCCCTCAGTCGTTCCTCCCTGGTAGTTTCGCCCCATTTTGCACCCATAGCTGTTTCGTCCACAAAGCCTGGTTTTTTCGCCCCCTGAGTCATTTCGCGCACCTAGTTGCTTCCAATTTAGAACGGATCAATGGATGGATGGATGGATGTTGGTTGGATGGATGGGTACACTACAGAGAGGGGTAAGTGAGTGGGTATTTAGATGGATGGGTCCATTGGAAGAAGGATGAACGAAAGAACAAACGTACAGACGGATGGACAGACAGACAGACAGACAAAAGCCTCTATCGGATATAATACTCAAAATGTAGGGATGATACTTAGTCGAATGATTCATGAATAACTATAATAATCTAGGGAATAAAAAGTAAAGAGGCGCCCGATTATCTAGCACAGGAATATATATATATTTTTTGTTGCATGTCCGGTATTTTTTCTGCTCAGGAATAGTCCTTTGGAACTTTTTCCTTGGAAAGTGCCCATCTGAAAAGAAAATCGAACATTCAATATAAAAATGTATTATGTCAAATCTCATTTTGAGTTTGCAGCTAAATGGTTTAACCAGACAGACAGCGAACTTAACCACCAGGCCCACTAGCCAGAGGTAAAGAAACCAGTTCGATAAACTGGGTGGGACCATAGAGGACATCGAACCAGGCCCCAGTCATCTGATGAATGTTTCATCTTTGAGGGCACTATCTCCATGTCGAGTGAACTAGCTCGATTGTCGAGAAGACTAGCTCGGACAGTAATTTCGTCATAAGTGGCAAGTAACGTAATCACGGCCAAAATATTTTGCTTATTTCAAACGTTCCATGTTTCATTTCACTAGGACTGTTACTTCTGGGGATGTGAAGGGCGTACTTTTGACGGAAAATGAAAAATCGTCGGCCAAAATCTCCGTGTTGACATAAATTGACAATTTTTCAGGTCCGTGATAAAAAGTTTGGTTTCATTCATACTCCAGCGCTGCAAATTTCCATGGCAAATTCTAGCGAGGTACAAAGTTTAATCATTTCTATGTGGAACTGCATTGCCGGATTTTACAAAGAAAAAATGGTTATAAAACTCTTCGAGACCTACCTTTGTTTTCAAGTTTTCTGGTGATGGAGCTAGCTCGAGAGCTCCCGGATGTGTCGAGGGAACAAATTTCCATTGACTCATTTTCGAGCTAGTTCCCCTGATTACCACCCGTGTACATGTACTTTACATACATACATGTAGTCTCGTATAGAGGTGTTGAGGGTCTGGGACTGCACAGAAGAAAGACCTGAGAATGTCCTCTAAACAAGTGTCCAAGTTAAGTTTAACTTAACCCTTGTCCTGCTGAATATTTATATATGCCACACCCACTACCGATTATCAACCAATCAGATTACTTGATGCAAATTATTGCAACAAATTCACAATCTGAATGGCAAACAATGTAGATCCTGATCAGATGGCTTCGTCAGAAGCCATCTGATCTGGATCTTCATTGTTTGGAAAATAAGGCATATCCGGGCTCAGCAGGACAAGGCTTAAGCAAGGGGATGTATGTGACAATTTTTTTTTTTTTCAATCTCGTCGTGCTTGCTAGTCTTATACTGTGGGCTTCTCAAGGTTTTCGTATGCGAGTCGTTAAACTGAGGTTCCAATTCTGTGATCTTAAGTGTTTGCTGGGATGTAAAGCTAAATCAAGCCAATGTGGTTGTTCATTTACCCTTTTTGTACCAAATGGAATCTTCCTCTTTATATATAGCAGGAGTGCACTTCAAGATTTAGGGGTGTCAGGTTGTGTTTTCTTTCAACATTTGTTTGGAAAATGGCTGAACTTTTAGCAAACAGTGGGGGTCCTGATCAGTCGCTGCCGCATAGCGTTCTGCGGCGTCCGATCTGGGCCTGTTCTGTTGTCACGGTACCAGTTTAGGGGTTTCCAGTCTGAAATTGGTTAACACAGGATTGGGTTTGTACCCAAACAATATTATAGTGTTATGAGGTTGTAGGGTCCCCCTTCACCTCGGGGCTTGGAGAAATAGATTGGGGCCAATGGGCTGCATGGTGCTTCCACGTAGAGCTGAAACAGACCACACATGAGAACTTATAATTCACTTTTAAGGTCTTAGCTTGCCCAGATAATTTGTCGCGTGAGTTGGACTGGCCATGAACCCTGTTGGTTTCATTGGCTGGGAAGGCTTTAGATGTCATTTCATCTAAAAGTTGGCTACCATAAAACAAGATACAAACAAAGATGAGGTGTTGTAGTATACCGTATTTACAGTATGTATTCAGACAGACAGGCCTGATCAAACAGTGTAGACCCAGATGAGATGCCGCAGAATGTGGCATTTCAATTCTGCGGCATCTCATCAGGGTCTACATTGTTTAGAACTCATTCAGCTATCATCGGGTCGTAAAATGTACTTGTTCAAATTTTAGAACAAGTATGGTAAGGAATTATTTGTTTGTTTGTATTTGGTTGAGTTTAACGGCCCAGTCAACACTATTTAGGTCGTTTCTGATCGGGTCAGTGTACCCATCCAATTTTTCCTGGGCAGGCTTGTACGTAAGCGGTTAACCAGTACAGTGCACATTCTTTCTCCAGAAACGGTAAGGAGTTAAGGTGTCCAAATGTATAGGGTAAAGGTGTCCAAATGTATAGGGTAAAGGTGTCCAAATGTATAGGGTAAAGGTGTCAAAATGTATAGGGAAAGGTGTCCAAATGTATAGGGTAAAGGTGTCCAACTGTATAAGGTAAAGGTGTCCAAATGTATAGGGTAAAGGTGTCCAACTGTATAAGGTAAAGGTGTCCAAATGTATAGAGTAAAGGTGTCCAAGTATAGGGTAAAGGTGTCCAAGTATAGGGTAAAGGTGTCCAAATGAATAGAGTAAAGGTGTCCAACTGTATAGGGTAAAGGTGTCCAAATGTATAGGGTAAAGGTGTCCAAATGTATAGGGTAAATAAGGTATGTACTTTTAGTAGAGCCGAGCATGACGAAACCAACATGAAGAGTGACAAGCATGGACTCAGATCAGCATGTGCCCAACAGTCTTGGGGCTCTTGGTTTAGCCCAGAATGATACACTAGATCTACTTTAAAAGTTCTAAAAATTTGGATACCTTGACATCTTGCTGTTATTTTCCTAAAATGTTGACAAATTTGTTTCACGATCCAGCAAGGAGTCCAAAAAGTGCCGATGGAATAGCAAACAGTTTAGATCCTGATCAGACTGTTCCCTCCCTGGATCTGCACTGTTTGGCAAACAGTGTAGATCCTGATCAGACTGCTCCCTAGGAGCAGTCTGATCTGGATCTGCCGGAAACAGTGTAGATCCTGATCAGACTGCAACTTAAGGGAGCAGTCTTAGGGAGCAGTCTGATCTGGATCTGCACTGTTTGCTTAGGCATATCTGTCCCTATCATTACCGTATGTCTTGTGAACTTTAGGGGAGTGTCGTAACTAATGTTGGCAGAACTTTTGGCCCGACTCTGTTGCTTGATTTATGGTTTATACTTAATTGAACAGTGAAGGCTGTGGTCAGACTGTGCAGATATGCGAGCTAAGCTCAGTATTTGTCCTACACAAAATTTCTTGTTTGTTGTAGAGTTTCTCCTGCACCACCATTTCAACTTACTTAGTTTCAAACCTTGCGACAGATGATCTCACTGTCATATGGGTTTAACCCATTTTGTACCAAATGGGGTCTTCCATCTTACATTTAGCTGGAGTCCCATTTCGAATTTTGGGATGTAGATTTAGCTACTTCAAAATTTAAAAAAAGGGCCTGATCAGACGTCTGATCTTGGTCTGTGCTGTTTGTCAATGACATGTTGAGGGGTAATCCTTATCCGGTATAAAATGGTTTAATGTATTTATACGCAGTACATGAGGATTTGCAAGAATGATAACATGATGATTAATGATCATTGTGCGCATCTCTCCCCATTACGAAAACATGCCTATTCAAATGTATTGAAAATTTTACCACCTAAAATGAAAATTTTCAGATAAAATATTCTGAAATGCTTTATAATTACTGCAAGCCCACGCCCATAGGGGCTTGAAGAAATATATGGGCTGCATGATGCTTCCACGCAGAGCTGAATCCGGCCCGCACACTAGAACTGATAAACCGCTTAGAGGATCTAAGCCTGTCCAGGAACCGCGGTGCGAGGCGGACCATCCATGCTAATAAACCCTATTGGTTTCATTGGGCGACAGGGCTTGAGATGTCATTTCATCTCAATGTCAGGTAAAAGTCCCACAAAATTGGAAGCAACGTCTCCAAAATGACCTTTACAGTGTTGACGGGGACGTTAAACCTCAAATCAAACAAATCAAACAATTTATAATTACTGCACAAAACATCAATTTTTGGTACTCGTTAAAACTGCCTCAGGGAGCTGGTTCTACCCATACCTGTGATAAATTTTTGAACTGTATGAGGGAGATTTGCCATTGTGATGAGGGAGGTTTAAAGAATATATAGGAAAATTCTCAGTTCAAATGAGGGAGGCTCCAAACTTTTTACGAAAATTGAGCAAAGATTGGGTAAAAATTAGCATCAGAATCAGGGAGTCCCTCCAGATGAAGGAGGTATTACATGTATGTATACCGAGCACCCACAATATATGTTTTTGATCAGAAATAAGAGAAATCAATGTAAACCCCTGTAAACCTGTTCTACTATATAAAAGTAGGGTTGAAGGGGGTCAGAACAATACAGGCATGTTTTTGTGATATATAGTGAATGTCCTTTAACCCATTTAGTACCGGACCCCAAAACGGGTACCCTGGCAAACAGTGCAGCCCAGATCAGACGCCGCAGAATGCGGCGTCTGATCAGGGCCTACACTGTTTGCAAAAAGTTCAGCTATTTTCCCCAATAGTTTTTGAAGAAAACACAACCTGACACCCCTAAATTTTGAAAGGGACTCCTGCTATATAGAAGGTGGAAGATTCCATTTGGTACAAAAAAGGTTAAGGTGATCAGACCCACCTTGAAAACTAGACTTCATAACAACAGATAAGGTGGATATTTGGTGATCTTTGCCAGTTCTCCATAAAAACCCACATTGTGGGTACTCAACTGATCCTCCTTAAAATTAACAAATCGGTTCAGAAGACTCCTTGGTGTGGTGGTTATGCTACTTGCCGCGTAAACCAGGGGTCGCAGGATTGATCCCGGGCTTCTCCAGACTTTCGGATGAGTCTTTTAACCGAGGTCCAATCTCCGTATGACCTTAGCTGTTGGTGAGTCGTAAAACTTCAACACTCACTCACTGGGCCCCGTCAAGCGATTTTGGTACTTTTTGCCTATGCGAGCAGCGAAGGTTCAGGCGAGCCTGCGCATCTGCGCAGTCTCGCCAGAACCTTCGCTGCTCCCTCATACAAGCAGTGGATTAAGAGGAACTTTCAGACAGAAAGCCACATCCCTGGCCCCTCTAAATGGCTGGGCATGCACAGTTAAAATTTGTCATGACGGAATGCTCGAAGACACAAATTCACTTGGCGGGGCTTGATCACTCACTTAGCAAAGTGGTTCAGATGAATATCCATTGGTTTATATGGAGAAATAAGGAAAATTAGTCCTCAGGGTAACCAAATGCTCACCTAATCTGTTTGGTAGAGTGTCCGCTCCGGGGAACGGGAGGTCACGGGTTCGATCCCGGGCCGCGACATACCAAAGTCGTTAAGAATGGTACTAGCTGCTCCTCGCTTGGCACTCAGATTTACGGGGTAGAGTTAGTACTGGTCGACCCAGTGTCAGGATAATGTGACTGTGTGTGGTATCATGTTATGTGTCTGGGACATGATACTTCAGTGAGGCAGCACTATAAAAGTGAGCATTGAGCTCCATGTCGCAACCAGACATCGTCGTGATATGACTGAAAAATCGTTAAAAGCTAAGTTAAACCCGAATTTACACACACTCACCACATCCGTTGCTATTGCTGGAGTGACACTCAAGTCTTAACCCTTATCTTGCTGAATATTCATTTAAGCCACACCCATTTCTGTCTATCAACCAATCAAATTACTTGATGTAATTTATTGCTACAAATTCATAAACTAAATGCCAAACAGTGTAGATCCTGATCAGAAGCCATCTGATCTGGATCTACACTGTTAGCAAAGATAGTGTAGATCCTGATCATTTGGCCATCTGATCTGGATCTACACTGTTTGCAAAGTTATGGGGTTGTCGTGAACAGCAAGACAAGGGTTACCCCTTATTCCACTGAATATAATATATTAATCAACCATTTTTGTACCAAATGGAATCTTCCTCCTTATATCAGGCCTCATATTTTTCAGGCATTTGCAGGATTTCATGCTTTTAGAGCTTGATTTTTTCCTTTCTTTTTAATTTTTTTACCCTTATCCTGCTGAAAAAGTTTTAGCCACACCCATTTCTGACTTTTCACCAGTCAAATTACTTGATATAATGTATTTGTTGAATTCACAAACTGCATTACAAACAGTCTAGATCGTGATCAGATGACTTCTGGATCTAGACTGTTTGCAAAGGTAATTTCAGGATAAGGGTTAAGGCTGCAAATTCGGGCCTTTCAGGCATGGAAAAGCTTTGTCAGTATGAGGCCTGTTATATATAACAGCTTCCGTAGAGATTGATCATGAAATCTTTTCTACGGTCATACTCTCCCTTCTGCTGATTCAAGAAGGGCAGTTGTCAGTTTCTGGCGAAAGGATGTGCACTGTTCTGGTGAACCCCTTATGTATAAGCATGCCCAGGTAAAGTGTGGATAAGTAAACTAACTGGCTCAAAAATGACCTAAATAGTGTCGACTGGGCCATTAAACCCCAATTCAAACAAACAAACAAACAAATATAACAGGACTCCGTTCCAAAATTTAGGGGTATCAAGTTGTGATTTCTTCAAAATTTACTTGAAAAATGGTGCAACATTTTTGCAAACAGTGCAGGCCCTGATCAGACGCCGCATTCTGCAGCATCTTATCTGGGCCTGCACTGTTTGCCAATTACCCATTTTGGGGTTTCGGTACAAAATGGGTAAAGCTTCGCCCATTACCAGCTATCAGATTACTTGATACATATTATATTCATTCAATTCTAAAATTCTGTACAAACATCAGATGGCTTCTGAAGAAGTTATCTGATCAGGATCCACACTGTTTGCAAAGGTAGTGGTTGTCGTGAACAGCAGGATAAAGGGTAATCTTTATCTTCGGTTTCCAACATTTCTCAGAACACATTTGCCTTCCTTCGCAAAATGTATCCATTTATAATATTACTCTGGAGTAATGTGGGCCAGGCAAGAATGTGTTCCATTTTGGGAGTATGCCTGTAATCATTTGCAGTGCCCCAGCCATTTTCAATGGGAGTGGGTGGGTTTGGGCATTTAGTATCAACACTGTTGTCCATCTCGATGTACATCAGGTACTTACAAAAATGGTTTCTGTTCAATCCCTTAATACAGAGGTTTATGTTAACCTTTAAAACGCTGAGAAAATCTACATCAGAAAATGTCTTCTGCTTAATATGTCGTCTGCTGAAACTTCTTGCAAACTTTTTAATATTATTTTTGCATACAGGCAAACAGTGTGGGCCCTGAGTCTGATCTGGGTTCACACTGTTTGCAAAAGGTAACCTGCAGATAGCAAAGCAGACGACAGTTGTCGTGCTTGCCATTTTATGGGTTAATACAATGTAGGCAAGTTCTGTTTCGGGTTATTCCCATCCGTGTGAACAAGAAATGGTTAACGTTAGATATCTTTTGTCAGCAGTATTTTTGTAGGTAAATGCATGTTCTTGGTTTTGTTACTTGACCTGCTGAATATTTATATATGCCACACCCACTACTGATTATCAGCCAATCAGATTACTTGATTCGAATTATTGCAACAAATTCACAATCCAAATCACAAACAATGGTCATTTTTTTTCTATATTATCTACACATTTTTGTTTGCATATAACATGGTTGTTTAACAAACAAGGTTTCTGCTTTGGGCCGCATAAATAGTGTTATAAAGAGGTTTTGTTGTATGTATTTCAGCTGCAGACAGTAACCCCTGTGATGGACTAAACAAGACTGCTTGTTGTGCAAAGGTAAACACCACAGACAACAAGACACCCATCTGCCAGTATAATATGTGCAACGATACGGGAGGTAATGCTTAGCATTTTCAATAGCACTTCTCTACTAGGTATGAAGAAGTACTAAGGATGATTTGGGGATTATTTTTTTCTTATTTCTTGTTAGAAACATGTCGTACGACATGAAAGCCGTAACAAAGGAAAGAAGCATAGCTGAAGAAAAATCCTAGCTATGGTGGGTTTCGAACCCGGACCGCTTGGGTGAAAGTCCAATGCTCTAACCAATGGGCCAAAGAGTTGACTCCCAGTCCCAGTTGTCAGAGGGTGGTGATCAACCTGTAGGCTATGCATAATCTATAGCTACCAAGGTAGATATTGAAGGGAGGAATTATGGTCCATAACTGTTGGTACTTGTTAGAATTGCCTCGGCGAGACAGTTCTAACAAGAACTCACAAGATACGTTTTTATAGAGAAATAAGAAATATATCCCATCATAATCCTCATTACTCGTTATCTGTAGCTATATATCAAATGGAGCCATAGAAAATCATGATGTTAACAAGTCCAAGAAATAAAGACCCCTGTAAACCCCACTATATATATAAAAGAAAACGGGGGTAAACAGTGGAGAAAAATATTTCAAAGTCATGGTTGTAGGTTTGTGTTAGAACTGCTTATATGGGGTGTTTCTAAAGAGTACCTGCAACCTATCCAAGACATAGGTTGTAGGTGCTCATTAGAACTGCCTCAATAAGGTGGTTCTAATGAGCATCTGCAATCTATGGTTTGAGAATAAATAAGAATAATGCCATAAATTTTCATCAAGAGCCCAGTTGATCAAAGCACGGTTGGATTAACGAGCTCGTTAGTGCTCAAATTGTTAACTATTCTAGTAAGTTTAATATCTAAGAATTGTGTTATTTTTGCTGGAAAAAAAATGTCAGCAGATTTTGCATGTTTAAAATCTGCTCACATTTTTTCAGCAAAAATATTAGTATATTTTCCATATTAAAAGATCAAAGTTTTAATGATTTGTTTACTAACGATGTCGTTAGTTTTCAACAACTGGTCCTTGATTGTTAACTGTTTTGGAGGTCTGAAAGAAAATACTATGTCACACAGTTGTGAAATGGTAATGTAAAGGTGTGGAATGTTTGAAAGCCCACTTACAGTTTTACAGTTGTGTATAAAATGTACATGTATGTAAATTAATGGTTGGCAATCTGGAGCATTGCCATAAAGAACTAATTGCAACTGAAAAATCTGTGAAATCATTAGTTTGTCTCTCATATTGATAATTTTGAAAGAAAGCTTTTCTACTACAGATTTGTGTGAACAGAAAACTAACTGCATGCATATGCTGATCAACAGAAAACATAAATTTGATGGCTAGCCAGACTTACAAAAGAAATTAACAGAGATCTAATTCCTGTACCAGAGGGAACCATAGGATTATAGGGTTCAGGGGATGCAGCCCTTCAAAAAGTCTTGTCTCTCTTATCCCATTTAGTTACGGAAACCCCAAAACGGGTACCCTGGCAAACAGTGCAGGCCCAGATCAGACCCCGCAGAATGCAGCATCTGATCAAGTCCTACACTGTTTGCTCAAAGTTCAGTTATTTTCCAAATAAATTTCGAAGAAACACAACCTGACACTCCAGCTATATATAAGGAGGAAGATTCTATTTGGTACAAAAAAGGTTAGTAGGGGTACACTTTAAAAGATTTAAAAGAGTCTACTTTTAACCTTTTTGACTCAAATGGAATCTTCCTCTTTATTTATAGCAAGAGTCCATTTCAAAACTTAAGGGTGTCAGGTGATTTCTTCGATATTTATTTGGAAAATGGCTGAGCTTTTTGCAAACAGTGTAGGCTCTGATCAGATGCCACATTCTGCGGCGTCTGATCTGGGCTTCCACTGTTTGCCAGGGTACCCGTTTTGGGGTTTCTGGTACTAAATGGGTTAAAGATGGATCCAAAAATAATTCATCAACATGATCTTTAGTATTTTGACGGACAGGCCTAAGCAAAGAGTGCAGCAGTCTGATCAGGGTCTGCACTGTTTGCCATTTAGTCTGCACATTTTGGATTCCTGCCATGAAACAAATTTGTTAAAATTTTAAGAGAATGAAATCAAGTCCTCAAGGTGTCCAAATTTTAGGGATTTTCACAGTAGATAATATGCCAGATCAGTAGCAACCTTTTGTGGTGGTTGATCATAAAGTCTTTTTAGCTCACCTGTCACGTAGTGACGAGGTGAGCTTTTGGGATCACTTTTTGTCCGTCGTCCGTCGTGCGTCCGTGCGTAAACAATTTCTTCAAACGACATCTCCTCCTAAACCACTGATCGGATTTTGACCAAACTTCACAGGAATGATCCTTAGGTGGTCCCCTTTCAAAGTTGTTCAAATGGTTCCGGTCCGTTGCACATATAGGTCACAGGAGCCAAAAATAGATTTTTTTCACCGAAAACTTAAAAAATCTTCTTCTCTGAAACCTCAAGGCCCAGGACTTTGATATTTGGTATGAAGCTTCATCTAGTTGACCCCTACCAAGATTGTTCAAATTATAGTGCTGGGGCCAAAAATGCCCCCGCCCCGGGGCCCTTTGGTTTTATATGGGCTTAAATAGGGAAAATCTTTAAAAATTTTCTTGTCTGAAACCACAAGGTCCAGGTCTTTGATATTTGGTATGAAGCTTCATCTAGTTGACCCCTACCAAGATTGTTCAAATTATAGTGCTGGGGCCAAAAATGCCCCCGCCCCGGGCCCTTTTGTTTCACATGGGCTTATATAAGGAAAATCTTTAACAATCTTCTTCTCTGAAACTGCAAGGCCCAGGTCTTTGCTATTTGGTATGAAGCTTCATCTAGTGGACCCCTACAAAGATTGTTCAAATTATAGTGTTGGTGCCAAAAATGCCCCCGCCCCGGGGCCCTTTGGTTTTACAAAGGCTTCTATAGGGAAAATCTTTAAAAATCTTCTTCTCTGAAACTACAAGGCCCAGGTCTTTTGATATTTGGTATGAAGCTTCATCTTGTGGACCTCTACCGAGATTGTTCAAATAATAGCCCTTGGGCCAAAAATGCCCCCGCTCCAGGGCCCTTTGGTTTTACATAGACTTATATAGGGAAAATCTTGAAAAATCTTCTTCTCTGAAACCTTAAGGCTTAGTTCTTTGATATTTGTTATGAAGCTTCAGCTAGTGGACCTCTACCAAGATTGTTCAAATTATAGCCCTGAGACCGAAAATGCCCCCGCCAAGTGGCCCTATGGTTTTACATAGACTTATATAGGGAAAATCTTTATAAATCTTCTTCTCTGAAACCACAAGGCTTAGGTCTTTGATATTTGTTATGAAGCTTCAGCTAGTGGACCTCTACCAAGATTGTTCAAATTATAGCCCTTGGGCCAAAATTGCCCCCGCCCCAGGGTATCTATTATGGAGCTTCAGCTAGTGGACCTCTACCAAGATTGTTAAAATTATAGCCCTGAGACCAAAAATGCCCCTGCCATATGGCCCTTTGGTTTTACATAGACTTATATAGGGAAAATCTTTAAAAATCTTCTTCTCTGAAACCACAAGGCCCAGGTCTTTGCTATTTGGTATGAAGCTTCATCTAGTGGACCCCTACCAAGATTGTTCAAATTATAGTGCTGGGGCTAAAAAGCCCCCACCCCGGGGCCCTTTGGTTTTACATAGGCATATATAGGTAAAATCTTTAAAATCTTCTTCTCTGAAACCACAAGGCCTAGGTCTTTGATATTTGGTGTGAATTTTCATCTAGTGGACCTCTATCAAGATTGTTCAAATTATAGTGCTTGGGCCAAAAATGCCCCCTCCCGAGACCCTTTGGTTTTACATAGACTTATATATAGGGAAATCTTTAAAAAATCTTCTTCTCTGAAATTGCAAGGTCATGGTCTGTGATATTTGGTATGAAGCTTCATCTAATGGACCTCTTCCAAGATGGTTCAAATTATAGCCCTGGGGCCACAAATGCCCCCGCTCCAGGGCCCTTTGGTTTTACATAGACTTATATAGATATAATCTTTGAAAATCTTCTTCTCTGAAACAGCAAGGCCCAGGCCTTTGATATTTGGTGTGTAGCTTCATCTAGTAGACCTTTGCCAAGATTGTTCAAATTATAGCCTTTGTTGATATTTGGTATGAAGCTTAACCTTTTTAGACCTCCCTCAACATTATGCACATTATAACCCTGGGGTCAATAATGACCCTCCCCGGGGCCCACTTGTTACTCTATGGATCAGGTGAGCGATCCAGGGCCATCATGGCCCTCTTGTCTAAGGTCATTGTCTCCTTTCTGCCTATTCAAGAAGGGCAGTTGTCAGTTTTGTGCAAAAAAAGCACTGTACTGGTTTAACCGCCTCTGAATAGGCATGTCCAGGTATAGTGTGGTTATGTAAGCTGACTGGCTCAATATGATCTATATTTTGTTGACTGGGCTGTAAAACTCCAAACTAACAAAATAACAGCTATTGACCAGGATCTGTTTCAGTGTATGTTTTGACATACAGGTAAAGTACTAGTAAATTTGACAGCAGAAATTTAGGATGCGAGTATCCCTACTCCCTAGATAATTTAGATCAAATCAGTATGTGATCTTAATATTTACTTCAGTGTTTTATTGTCGCGTCTGCTTTAAGCATGGCCCATTATAGGAGTCCCGTCTTCCGCCCGTTCATTCGTCAAGTCATCATCATTTGCGACCACCCTAACTTTCACCATTTCTCCAGAACTATAAGTGCTTCATTAATAATGATGCTTGGTATATGCTTGCATCTAAGAATAGTAACTTCAATGCAAGCATCCATATCTTACTGACCTACATTTCATGGTTCACTGACTTTGTGAATTATTACGACCACCATAACTTTCACCCTAATGTAAAATAGAAGTAAAACAAAGATCAGGAATCGATACAATTAACTTACTCAACCCATCAAAGACAACAAAGGGCAAGAAACACACACATTAAGCGACCAGACCATAATGGAAACCTAAACAAAGGAAGGCCATAAGGACAGTTACTTTCCCACAAAATGGCCATATGGCCATCCAAAATTAAAAGACACAAGTGATACACACAGTAAGTAACAAACAACAACATAAATAAATCGCCACAGAAGAACCGCCGTGGAACGGTCAGTGCAAAGATTTCCACTGGGGGGCTTAAATCGATTTTACGTGGCCACAATCCTCGCCCTTACTTCCGTCGCGATTTAGACAAATAATTTGTTCAGTCCGCATGAAGGCCTCCTAACTCATCAGTACAACATCTCCGTGAACACAAATAATCAAAGAACCACAGAGGTGAGACAACAGTGAGGACTCGACAGCAAGAAACCACTGAAATGCTGGAGCAAAAGAAAACCAACAGACTCCGATTGATCGGACCAGAGACAGAGCATCTGGCACCAACCAACATTACCTTGAATTAGATCTCTCTAATTCTCAATAAGCCTTTACGTTGGAACGGTCATAGAATCTTAGGCCTGACCCACCGGCGTGCAATTAAAGAGGGAAGCAAAGTTGCCAACTGTGATTGGGTTAACTACCATGCATGCAGTCTGTTGTATAATATCCATGTTGTATCCAATCTTTTTATATCGAAGAATGATTTTACGAAATTGGGTGCTAAAGTCATTGGGGTTATAAATTATATTTTTCTGAATTTATATACTAAGTCACCATAAAATTCGGGTTCCGATAGACCTTGTTGCAGAAGAGATTTAAGTCCAATATTGAGTTTTGAAATTAAATCAGTCCATTTCTTCAGAAATTTTAATGATGATACTTGGTACAAGCTTGCATAGATCTAGGAGTGACGACTTTTATAGAGGTATTCATATTTTACCTTGACCTAGATTTCATGGTTCAGTGACTTTGCACCCCCACAGGCACGACATAGCCTTTAACGGAATTCTTGTCCGAGTTTGTAATTGTGCACAGTGAAATTACCTAAATTTAAGACAAATTATGCTTTGAAAAGCATATTTAGAAGGTTTCAGCTACATTTTCTTTGTTGCCTACATCTAGTGTGCTCTGTTGGAAGACCACCTTTGTGAGTGTTCAAAAGTGGTCTTGAAGACCACTTTTGAACAGTCCCAAAGGTGGTCTAAATTTAGGAATGTTACTGTATGTATGCTTGCTGCCATTTGTTTTAGCCTGCCATCCTAAAGCAGAACAGCAGACGTGTGGTACTGAAACTAGTGATGATACTTGCCCCGATACAGGTGAGTCATGGGTTATTATTATTCATTTATACAGTAAAACTTTGATGGCTCGAATACCTATGGCTTGTTTACCACGGCTGAGTCGAACCCATTTTTGAGTACCTAGGGAATTCCTCAACATTAGAAGTAGTGTTTGATAATTAAGGACTTTTTCGACTTTTATCTTGCAAATGTATGCTGTGTGTGCTCATTAGAATCGCCTCGTCGAGGCGATTCTAATGAGTACACACAGCATACATTTTTATTATGGAACACCGAAAAGATGTCCCAAAATTAACCCGTTATGCCTCCTGGAAGTAACCCTCAGTGGCTCGAACTACCCCTGTCTCGAACAGATTTTCATTGTCCTAAAGGTGTTCGAGCCATTGAAGTTCAACTGTATATATTAATTTATTAATTTGGGGTACTTAGTCTGGAGTGACTTGTACACCTATATTTATGGGTGTTTGTTAACCCTTGTGCTGCTGAGCCCGGATATGTCTTATCTTTCAAACAATGAGGGTCCAGGTTGAATGGCTTCTTCAGAAGCCACCTGATGGGGATTTGCATTGTCATTCAGATTGTAAATTTGTTGCGGTGGTTTGTATTAAGTAATTTGGTTGGTAGGTGTTGCATGTTAGGGTATTCAGGGGGACAAGGTTTAATAGATATGTATGGGTATACATGGTTATCCATACATTTATGTGTATGCCTATAAATGCACATATATAGAAATATTGATGTGGAACACCGTGTTCATGGTACATTATTGGTATTTTGCTATTGTGTTTGGAAAGACAGTTTGTGGTGCAGTTTCTAGTGTCGTGCTCTACTCGACCTGTTTGTTATAGACTGATCAGTGTATGTATATTTTGTAATTTTGTCATACATCTTTGTATAGGTGTTGAGACAATAAACTAATTTGATTTGATTTGATTTATTGCCCTTCTGTTAGGGGAATTTTAGGATTTGTTCACCCGGGCAGGGTATATTGCCCTTGGGCACGCAACCACAAGTGCACTTGTACTTTTGAGCAGTGATGTCAGAGGAGAATATTGCAGGGGAATATGATAATTTATTGCCCTGTGTGTGGCATGCTCTCGACCAATCAGAATTCTAGCATAGATTAAGAATATCAATGAGATATAAAATTAAATTTTGTTCATGCTCATCTTACTTGAGCATGAACTTTGTCCTGATCATAAATTTTAAAATGCCAACGGTTGTGGTTTGCAATTTATGAGCAGAACAAAATATTCGGCACAGATCTGTACCAAATTGACAGTACCGGTCCATCGGGGTATGGCGAAATAGATTTGGCTGCATGATGCTTCCTCTCAGAGCTGAAACAGACCCCACAGAAGTACAGGTACTTTGCTTAGAAGGACTAAGCCTACCCAGCAAAGCAGTGCAAGTCGGCCGGTCCATGCATATAACCCTATTGGTTTCATTGGGCAGCAGGGATTGAGGTGTCATTTCTTCTCGCTGTCAGGTAAAAGTCCCATAAAATTGGAAGCAACATCAATGCTACATACATTGCCATTTACAGTAGTGGGGAAGACACTGGATTTAGTGAAATTTGCCCCCACTGGGCACTTTGTCCAGGTGTTCATAATAATGTGACAAGCCCCCGCCCATCGGGGCTTTAGGAAATAGATAGTTTGCATGATGCTTCCACGCAGAGCTGACACTGACTGCAGACAAGTACTGGTAAACCGCTTAGAGGATATAAGCCTGCTTAGGCAAAGTGGTGCGAGTCAGACCAACTATGCTTATATTGTTTTTTTTGGGCAACAGGTCTTGAGATGTCATTTTATCTCGGTGTCGGGGTAAAAGTCCCATAAAATTGGAAGCAATGTCTCCAAAATGACCAAAACAGTGTTGACAGGGATGTTAAACCTTAAATCAAACAACTAAACCAAAATCATATGATGTGACATGAGTCTCTGTATTCATTGTAAATCACAACGTAAGTTAAAGTATTGTTTTTGAAGTTACTGATGAACAGACCAGAAATCTTGCTTTACCTAGTTTATACATGGAAACCCCAAAACCGTCCAGATCAGACACCGCAGAAACAGGTGTGTGATCATGGCCTTAATTGTTATATAGAGGATCTTACATGAGTGTTCATGTATTATTGAATTTATTAAACGAGTTGAGGAAAAGGAATAAAATGCGAGGCTTTGCCGAGCATTTTATCCCTTTTCCTCAACGAGTTTAATAAATTCAACAATACATGAGCACGAATGCAAGATTCTATTTATCATATGACATTTAAAACGCATTTTATTCACGATTGTTCACAAAAATGTCAATATTCCACCATTAGTAAACACGACGTCGTAAAGGACGTCGTACATGTAACGTTACGGGAGGTATCTAACTAATTTGCATATTTAATCCACTGGTGGATTATCGAAAATATTATATGGCGTTATTACACTCTCACACGCGACGTCATGTGATAAAAAACGTTCATACATTTTAAAATCAATTTCTGAAATCCACTTTACCTGGTACCCCTTAACCCATTTTAGACCGGAAACCCCTAAACGGGTACCCTGGCAAACAGTGCAGGCCAAGATCAGACGCCGCAGAACGCGGCGTCTGATCAGGGCCTCCACTGTTTGCTAAAAATTCAATCATTTTCCAAATAAATTTTGATAAATAAATGACCTGACCCCCCTAAATTTTGAAATGGACTCATGCTATATATAAGTTGGAAGATGCCATCTGGTACAAAAATGGTTAATTAAGAAATTGACTCTTGTTATTTATATGGCAGAAGATTCCATTCCGTACAAAATGGGTTAACCCATTTGTACCAAAGGAGTCTTCCTCTATATATTATAAAGGGTGTCAGGTTGTGTTTTCTTCCAAATTTATTTGGAAATTGGCTTAACTTTTCGCGAACATACTAGTGTAGGGCCTGATCAGACGCCACATTCTGCGGCTTCTGATCTTGGCTGCACTGTTTGCTAGTTACCCAATTTGGAATTCCTGGTTTGTTTGTTTTGTTTGATTTGAGGTTTAACATCCCCCTCAACACTGTAAACGTTGCTTCCAATTTTGTGGGACTTTTACCCGACATTGAGATGAAATGACATCTCAAGTCCTGATGCCCAATGGATGGTCCGCCTAGCATGGATGGTCCGCTGCGCACCGCGGTTCCTGGACAGGCTTAGATCCTCTAAGCGGTTTACCATGGCAACATATAGCTAACATAGACTTACTTTCAAAACAATTTAAAATGGAAGTGTCTCCTGACAACCGGTTGTCAGGAGCATTTTTGCTATATAAAATGCTCCTGACAACCGGTTGTCAGGAGCATTTTTGATACCAAAAATGCTCCTGACAACCAGCAATATTTTTCCAATAAAAACCTATAATATTAGTATTATTTTAGTTACCTTTTTAGTATTTCATGGCTCCTGATACATGTTTAATGTTTTTTTTGGCCATTTTTTAGTATTCAAATGAACTTAATTCATGTAATCTTTATTCAGATCTTTTTTATCATCAGAGCTGAAGGCTCCGGGGGAGCTTATAGGATAGGCAGTTGTCCGTCATGTGTCATATGTCGTCAACACTTTCAAATGACATTCTCCTCTGAAGCCACAAAGCCGATTTGGCCCAAATTTTATCTGTAGCATCCTTGGCCTGGGGGATTGGAAGTTTATGTTTTTAGCTCACCGTCACTATAGTGACAAGTGAGCTTTTGGGATCACTTTTTGTCTGTCTTCCGTGCATATGTCCGTGCGTAAACTTTTTCTTCACATGACATCTCCTCCAAAACCCCTGATCAGATTTTGACAATACTTCACAGTAATGATCCTTAGGTGGTGCCCTTTCAAAGTTGTTCAAATGGTTCCGGTCCGTTGCACATCTAGGTCACAGGAGCCAAAAATAGATTTTTTTTCACCGAAAAAATCCTCTCTGAAACCACAAGGCCCAAGTCTCCTGATCTTTGTTTTACTTCTACTTTGATATTTGGTATTAAGCTGCATCTAGTGGACCCCTACCAAGATTGTTCACAAATTATACTGCTGGGGCCAAAAATGCCCCCGCCCCGGGTCCCTTTGGTATTATATAGGATTATATAGGGAAAACCTTTAACAATCTTCTTCTCTGAAACCGCAAGGCCCAGGCCTTTGATATTTGGTATGAAGCTTCATCTAGTATAGTGCTGGGCCAAAAATGCCCCAGCCCTGGGGCCCTTTGGTTTTACATGGGCTTATGGTATAAAGGGAAAATCTTTAACAAGAGGCCCATGGGCCACTACGCTCACCAGAGGTCATGGTTTATACCATATACAGGCAAGGTGCCCATCTTGGTCATGTGACACCAATACCATGCATAATGTTAAATTGCCTCACCCCCAAAGAGGCTTTTCACGTAATTTGGTTTCAATCAGCACAGCTCTTTTACTGGAGAAGAAGATAAAAATACTGAATCTGAGCCATCCAAGACAAAGAGCAGTAATGACCTTGACCTTTGGAATTGATAACCTTCGATTCAGTTAACTGCAAATATCATTTTTGATGTCACAGCCTACCAGGCAATCAGAAATATCCACTACTTTGCCATTTACAAATGTCAGGTCAGCCAACTGTCATCATTTGAACAAACTTGGTAGGGCCAGTCTCTGATGCTGCATACCAAGTTTCAAGATCATCGCCATTGGGTTCTTGAGAAGAAGCTTTTAAAAGGTTTTTACCATGTACGGGTATGGCGGCCATATTGGTCATGTGACCCAGTCCTCACGAACAAACTTTTGTTCCCTAATTCCAGAGAGGCTCCACGTAATTTGGTTTCAATTGGTCAAATAGTTTAAGTTACGAAGAAGATCTGAGGCTTCCTGGACAAAGGCCAGTAAATGATCTTGACCTTTGAAACTGATAAACTACCATTCAGCTGATTGCAAATACCATTTCTGATGTCACTAGCTAACATACAATCAGAAAAATCCACTGTTTTGCCGTTTTTCAATACAAATGTCTAAGTGACCAAATTTGACCTTGACGTAAAATAGGTCAACCATCATTTGAACAAACTTGGTAGGGCCCGAGTCCCCGATGCTGCATGCCAAGTTTCAAGATCATCGGCTATTCGGTTCTTGAGAAGAAGATTTTTAAAGGTTTTTACCATAAATGGGCATGGCGGGCTTTTTGTTAATATGACACAGTCCTACTGAACATACATTTGTTCCCCTTTCCCATTGAGGCTCCACATGTAATTTGGTTTCAATTGGCCAAGTAGTTTCAGAGGAGATGTTGTTTGAAAATGTTGACGATGCAGACAACGACGGACGACAGACCAATGCCTATACTATAAGCTCTCCGGAGCCTTCGGCTCTGGTGAGCTAAAAATCTTCTTCTCTGAAACCACAAGGCCCAGGTCTTTGATATTTGGTATGACACTTCATCTTGTGGACCTCTACCAAGATTGTTCAAATAATAGGCCTGTGGCCAAAAATGCCCCCGCTCTGGGGCCCTTTGGTTTTACAAAGACTTATATGGGGAAAATCTTTAAAAAATCATCTCTGAAACGACAAGGCCTAGGTCTTTGATATTTGGTAAAAAGCTTCATCTGGTGGACCTCTACCAAGATTGTTCAAATTAAAGCCCTGAGACCAAAAATGTCCCTGCCTCGGACCCTTTCAAGCTTTGGTTTTACATAGACTTATATAGGGAAAATCTTTAAAAATCTTCTTCTGTGAAACAACAAGACCTAGGTCTTTGATATTTGGTGTGAAATTCTATCTAGTGGACCTATATCAAGATTGTTCAAATTATAGCCCTGGGGCCAAAAATGCTCCCGCCCCGAGATCGTTTGGATTTACATAGACTTATATATAGGGAAATCTTTAAAAATCTTCTTCTCTGAAACTGCAAGGCCCATGTCTTTGATATTTGGTATGGAGCTTCATTTAGTGCACCTCTACCAAGATTGTTCAAACTATAGCCCTTGGGGCCAAAAATTCTCCCGCCCCGAGACCGTTTGGATTTACATAGACATAATAGGGAAACCTTTAAAAATCTTCTTCTCTGAAACTGCAAGGCCCATGTCTTTGATATTTGGTATGGAGCTTCATTTAGTGCACCTTTACCAAGATTGTTCAAATTATAGCCCTCGGGGCCACAAATGCCCCCGCCTGGGGCCCTTTGGTTTTACATAGACTTATATAGAGATAGTCTTTGAAAATCTTCTCTGAAATAGCAAGACCCAGGTCTTTGATATTTGGTGTGAAGCTTCATCTAGTGGACCTCTATCACCCTGGGGCGAAAAATGCCCCTGTCCCAGGGCCATTTGGTTTTACATAGGCTTATGTAGGGAATATCTTTAAAAAGTCTTCTTCTCTGAATCTGCAAGGCCCAGGTCTTTGATATTTGGTGTGTAGTTTCATCTAGTAGACCTAAACCAAGATTGTTCAAATTATAGCCTTTGTTGATATTTGGTATGAAGCTTCACTTTTTTTGACCTCCCTCAACATTATGCACATTATAGCCCTGGGGGTCAATAATGACCCTCCCCGGGACCCACTTGTTACTCTATGCATCAGGTGAGCGATCCAGGGCCATGATTGCCTCTTGTATAAGAAAATAGGCTCATTAGTTTGGTTGCTATGGCAACTTATAGTTTTCATAGACTTATAAAGGGGAAAAATGAAAAATGGAATTTACTGCCAAGCATCTGCAGATATTTTGACAATACTTACATAAAAATGTTCCTTAGGCAATCTACTATCTGATCTATCTACTACCCTATAAACGGAGTATGACAATGATTTTAGGCCTACTGCTCGTTTTTATTGGTTGATGAAAAAAAAATAGAAAAAAAAAAATACTTAAAAAATCTCCTCAGAAACCATACGCTCTATGAGGCAGAGACATTATGAAAATATTCACCATATTTGCCTTAACAGGTTTTGCGGGTTTTTTTTTATATGAAATTCGGCCATTTAGATGGCTGCTATGGCAACCAATGGGGAAAATTGAAAAATGACATTTACTTTCATATTTTGCCAAACTTTCATAGGAATTTTCCTTGAGTTGTGTTTGTTTGTTTGAGGTTTAACGTCCCCGTCAACACTGTACAGGTCATTTTGGAGACGTTGCTTCCAATTTTGCGGGACTTTTACCCGACATTGAGATGAAATGACATCTCAAGCATGTCACCCAATGAAACCAATAGGGTTTATCAGCATGGACGGTCTGCCCCGCACCGCGGTTCCAGGACAGGCTTAGATCCTCTAAGCAGTTAACAAGTACTAGTGTGCAGGCCGGATTCAGCTCTGCCTGGAAGTATCATGCAGCCCATATAATTTCTCAGCCATATGCTTTTATGTCAACCTAGGCATCCCCTAGGTTGTGCCGGGGCCATGCCTCACCTCCTCCACTTCATAAAATGCCATTTATCTCAGAAACCATTCATATCCCCACCCCTTAACTATATATATTGATAAGAAGCACTCGGTGACACCAACCCGGGGATCCCCCGGGATGTGCCAGGGCCATGCCACACCCCATCCGCTTCATAAAAAGCTGAATATCCCAGAAACCTTACAGATCCCCACCCCTAAACCATATATAATCTTGTCCCTTATGATAAGTGGCATTCAGTAACACCAACCTGGGGGTCCCCCGGGATTTGCCGGGCAATGCCCACCCCACTCGACTTCATAAAAGGCCCAATATTCCAGAAACCTTACAGATCCCCACCCCTTAACCATATATATTCTTATTCCTTATGATAAGACACTTTCGGTGACATCAACCTAGGGATCACCCAGGGCGCGCCCGGGCCATGCTGTACCCCTCAACATCACAAAAGACTATATACCCTGAGAAACTGTTTAGAGCCCCACCCCTAAACATATTTACATGTATTCTTGTTCCTAATGATAAGACACAATCAGTCACATCAGCATGCTGCCCTGGGGGTGCCACGGGCCATGTCCCACCCCTTGACTTCATTAAAAGCCATATACCTCAGAAACCGTTCAGATCCTCACCCCTTAACCATATATATATTCTAAAAGGGAATTTATGACGTTTTATTCCACAGCACTCAGGTAAAATTGACCCTATATTTATTTGATATTTATTTTCAGTAATGAATAAAACATTAAATTCTGCAAGTACCATATGTTTTTTTCTCATTTTTTTACAATCCACTAGTAATGTTAAAATACCAAAGAAGACAAAAAATATTAAACATGTATCAAGAAACTTAAAATTCTGGGTTAAGTAACCAAAATAATGCTAATATAGCAGGTTTCTATTGGAAAAATATTGCTGGTTGTCAGGAGCATTTTTGATAGCAAAAATGCTCCTGACAACCGGTTGTCAGGAGCGTTTTACATAGCAAAAATGCTCCTGACAACCGGTTGTCAGGAGACGCAGCCATTTAAAAAATCTTCTTCTCTGAAACCACAGGGCCTAGAGCTTAGACATTTAGCTTGTAGCAATGTTAAGTGTTCCCCTACATAAACCCTGCCAATCATGCCCCTGGGTTCCAAATTGACCACATTCAGGGGCCTCTTAGCTCCCATAGACTTATAATGGAAAAAAAGCTTCAAAAATCTTCTCTGAAATCAAGAAGCACACTGATTAGATATTTAGTATGTAGCAACATAAAATAGTCACCTACCTAAATCCTGCTAACCAGACGGCTGGGCCAAAATTGGCCACACCCGGGGGCTCATCAGTTCCTATAGACTTAAAAGGGGAAAAACTTCAAAAATCTTCTTCTCTGAAACCAGAAAGCCCAGAACTTAGATATTTTGCATGTAGCAAAGTTTAACGGCAAGTGGTCACCGACATAAATCCTGCCAATCATGCCCCTGGGGTCCAAATAGGCCACACCCCGGGGCCCCATAGCTCCCACAGACTCATAATGGAAAAAAGCTTCACAAATCTTCTTCTCTGAAACTATGAAGAACAGAGCTTAGGTATTTAGTATCTAGCAACATAAAATAGTCACCTACATAAATCATGCTAACCTTGCCCATTGGGTCAAAATTGGCCACGACCGAGCTCATCAGCGCCCATAGACTTAAGATGGAAAAAACTTCAAAAATCTTCTACTCTGAAACCACAGGGCCAAGAGCTTAAATATATAACATGTAGCAACGTCAAGTGGTCACCTACATAAATCTTGCTAACCATGCCTGTGGGGTTAAAATTGGACATGCCCATGGGCTCATAGCTCCCATAGACTTATGATGAAAAAAAAAGAACACTTCAAAATCTTCGTCTCTGAAACCGAAAGTCCCAGAGCTTAGATATTTAGTATGTAGCAACATGAAATGGTCACCTTAATAAATCCTGCCAAGCATGCTCCTTGGGTCAAAATTGGCCATGCTTATGGGCTCATTAGCAACCAGAGACTTAACCCTTGTCCTGCTAATCCCGGATATGCCTTATCTTTGAAACAATGTAGATCCAGATCAGATGGCTTCTGACGAAGCCATCTGATCAGGATCTACATTGTTTGCCATTCAGATTGTGAATTTGTTGCAATAATTTGCATCAAGTAATCTGATTGGTTGATAATCAGTAGTGGGTGTGGCATATATAAATATTCAGCAGGACAAGGGTTAAAACGGAAGTCTGTAAACAATTTCAAATAAGTTTATCTCTAACACCTCATGGGCAGTCTTGATCAAATTTCATGAGAAGCATGATCAGGTAGGGAGAAAGGCAGCATAAGGTTTTTGGGCTGATCAGATTGGAATTCTGGTTGCCGTGACAACAAATAGCTCCCATAGACTTACAATTGGGTAAAATGAAAAATATCTTCTCTGAAACCGCAGGGCTCAGGGCTTAGATATTTAGCTTGTAGCAACGTCAACTGGTCCCCTACGTGAATCCTGCCAATCATGCCCCTGGGGTCTGAATTGGCCACACCCCGGGGCCCCTTAGACTAATAATAGAAAAAAAGCTTCAAAAATCTTCTGTGAAGTTCCTGCCCACCATGCCCCTTAGGTCAAAATTGACCATGCCCATAGGCCCATTAGCTACCATTGACTTAAAATGGAAAAACAAAAAACTTATAATGGAAAAAAAATCTTCTCTGAAACCATAAGGCCCAGAGCTTAGTTATTTAGCATGTTAGCATGTAGCAATGTCGAGTGGTCACCTACATGAATCATGCCAATCATGCTTCTGGGGTGCAAATTGGCTAAATCTTATGGCCCCTTAAACTCCAATAAACTTATGATTGAAAAAAGCTTAGAAAATCTTCTTCTCTGAAACCATGAAGTCACCTACATAAATCCTGCCAACCATGTACTTTGAGTCAAAATTGGCCACGCCCCAGGGCTCATTAGCTCCTATATAGACTTATGCTGGAAAAAATCTTCTCCAAAACCATAAGGCCCAGAGCTTAGATATTTAGTATGTAGCAAAGTCAAGTGGTCTCCTACAGAAATCCTGCCAACCATGCCCCTGGAGTCCGAATTGGCCATGCCCTAGGGCTCCTTAGCTCCCCTAAATATTAAAATAGATTAATTTCAAGAACCTTCTCCTCTGAAATCACAGGGCCCAGATTTTTTATTGATTTGAAGTTTAACGTCCCCGTCAACACTGTTGGTCAATTTGGAGATGTTGCTTCCAGTTTTGTGGGACTTTTACCCAACATTGAGATGAAATAACATCTTAAGCCCTGCCGCCCAATGAAACCAATAGGGTTTATATGCATGGATGGTCCGACTGGCACCACTTTTCCTGAGCAGGCTTGGAACCACTAAATTGTTTACCAGTACTCATGTGCAGTTCCAGCTCTGCATGGAAGCACCATGTAGATCAATCTATTTCTTCAAGCCAGGACGGGCATTCTAAACATCACTAGAAGCCTCCGTGGTGCAGTGGTTACGCTACTCGCCTTGTAAACCAGGGATCGCAGGATCGATCCCGGGCTTCTCCAGACTTTCGGATGAGTCTTTAAACCGAGGTCCCGTCTCCGTATGACCTTAGCTGTTGGTGGGACGTTAAACTAAAACTCACTCACTCTAAACATCACTAATGATTTTCTGGTACACAGGTTAGCGATATAGGGCCCACATGCTGATTTCAATGCCAGTAAAATATTTGCGTAATTTGCATCATTTCATATACGTGTAGCATTCTGGGGCCATTTGTTCAATGCTAACAGTGTTGTTGGCTCACATATCGTTAACATTTTTATGCCCCCGCCATTCGAAGAATGGTGGAAAGGGCATATAGCGTTGCCCCTGTCCGTGCGTCCGTTCGTCCGTGCGTCCGAAACTTAAACGCGGTCAATAACTTCTTTATTTCTTGATGGATTTTAAAATTACTCCGCAGAAATGTTAACCATCATGAGACGATGTGTCACGTGCAAAACCCAGGTCCGTACCTCCAAGGTCAAGGTCATACTTAGAGGTCAAAGGTAAAAAAAAAAGGTCCGAAACTTAAACGCAGTCAATAACTTTCTTATTTCTGGATGGATTTTGAAATTACTTTGTAGAAATGTTAACCATCATGAGGAGATGTGTCACATGCAAAACCCAGGTTGGTATCTCCAAGGTCAAGGTCATACTTAGAGGTCAGATGTCAAAAAACGGGTCCGAATTTTAAACACAGCCAATAACTTACTTATTTCTGGATGGATTTTGAAATTATTTTGAAGAAATGTTAACCATCATGAGACAATGTGTCACGTGCAAACCCAGATCCGTACCTCCAAGGTCAAGGTCATACTTAGAGGTCAAATGGCATAAAAAGGGTCCAAAACTTAAACACAATCAATAACTTTCTATGGATGGATATGAACATAGACATATTTTCAGGCAGAGGCATCCGTGTCCTATGGACGCATTTCTAGTTGTTACACTTATTTGCTAATAGTTTTGCTGAAAAAAGGTGGGAGTACCTACTCATTAACCCATTCCAGGTGGGAAACCCCAAAAGGGGTACCCTGACAATCAGATAAAACCAAGCAGAATGCTGCATCTGATCAGGATCCGCACTGTTTGCCAGCAGGATCCGTCAAAAATAGAATAGAAATGAAAGGTAGAGCTGGCACTCCTTAAATGACAAATGGACTTGTCCGACATTTAGCAATGGAAGAGTCCATCAATATACAATGGATTAAGCTAACAATGCTTTGAACAACCCGGCTTTGTGGAGGATTTTTAGCTCGGCTGTTTTTGAAGAAAAGGACGAGGTACATGTATTGTCATAGCTCTGGCATTGTCTGCGTCGTCTGTGTTGTCCAGCAAAAACTTGGACATTTTGTAATATCTCTGTCATTACTGAACATTTTTTCTTGAAACTTGGACTGGTTGTTCATTATGAAAAGGCGAACTCATACCAATAGGTGAGGTAACCCTCAAAATATTTTGGCAGTTATTCCCCTTTTTCGACTTTGAATTTTTAGCAAAAACTTGGACATTTTGTAATATCTCTTGTCATTACTGAACATATTTACTTGAAACTCGGACTAGTTTTTCATTTTGAAAAAGTGAACTCATACCAATAGGTGAGGTAACCCTCAAAATATTTTTGGCACAGTTATGCCCCTTTTTCGACTTAGAATTTCTGTGTCATCGTTGTGCAAAAACTTGGACATTTTGTAATATCTCTGTCATTACTGAACATATTGTCTTGAAACTCGGACTAGTTGCTCATTATGAAAAGGGGAGCTCATACCAGTAGGTGAGGTAACCTCCAAAATATTTTTGACACAGTTATGCCCCTTCTTCGACTTAGAATTTTTGTTTAACTAAAAGAAACTGCAGCTGAGCATTGGCACCCGCATGCGGTGCTCTTGTTCTAAGCTAATCCAGCAGGTACATGACTAAATCGTGATGTCACATCATCATCAGTGCAACATCATCATCATCAGTGCAACATCATGGCGTTTATGCAAGGTCACATCAATGTCGGTGCAACGTCCTGACATTGCGACGATGTTGCTTTGATGTTGCCCTAGGGAGCTGTGCCTGCTGGGATGATGCTTTGAACAACTGGGCCCTGTGAGACTTGATAGCTCAATATTTAGGGCATTTGGCTTATTATTAAGAGCTGGTGGGTTCAAATCCGGCCACTGGAGGCGAGGTGTGTCCTTGGGCAAGACACGTAATGACAATGCCCCACTTGACCCAGGTGTAAATGGGAAGCAGTGGTGTAAAAGTCACTGCCTCTCTCTCGCGCATGTGATAACATCCAGAATGAGTGTTCAGTAGCAACTAAAAAAGCTTGGAGCTATCGTTGCGATCAAACTGAAATAAATTAGTATAAAATAACTGGGACCTGAATTCACTGTCGCCTTGTTTTATTATGTCTTCCCCGAAATCTTGTTTTTCCCCGGGCTGTCCATCTGTCTGTCTGTCACAAAATCGTGTCTGCTCTATAACTTGAAAACCGTTCAAGCTATCTTCATGAAACATCATATAAATATTAATCAATATTAGACGATGTGCAGTGCACAAGAACTATAACTCTCGCATTTATACTTTTTGAGTTATCTCCCTTGGAATTTTGTCGGTATGTATGTATGTATGGGCAAACCGTGTCCGGTCAATAACTTTCTTATTTTCAGATGGATTTTGACATTACTTGGCAGAAATATTAACAAGCATGAGACGATGTGTGACGCGCATGAGGCAAGTTGGTACCGCAAAGGTCAAGGTCATACTTAGAGGTCAAAAACGGGGCTTTTCAGCTCACCTGAGCCGAAGGCTCATGTGAGGTATTAGTATACCACGAGCCGGCGTCCGTCGTCGTCTGTCGTCGTCGTCCACACTTTCAAAGAAGTATATCTCCGGAACCAGTGGGCCAATCTTGATCAAATTTCATGTGAAGCATTATCAGGTAGGGGGAAAGGCTGCATACTGTTTTCGGGCCGATTGGATTGGAACTCTGGTTGCCATGGCAACAAATAGCTCCCATAGACTTTACATAGGAAAAAGTTTGTCATCACTCTAGCTCCGTCAATTTTTTTCTGATTGTCTTCATTTTTGCAGATAACGAGGACAGGCATGAAATCTCGATCAAGTTCGATTTTGGGCTGAATCGGATTATTCACTCAGGAGTTACGTGCCCTTGAGCGTTAGGAAAAAGCTTGTCATCACTCTAGCTCCGTCAATTTTTTTCTGATCGACTTCATTCTTGCAGATAACAAGGACAGGCATGAAATCTCGATCAAGTTCGATTGGGCTGAATCGGATTATTCACTCAGGAGTTACGTGCCCTTGAGCGTTGAAAAAATTGCCTATTGACTTAACATGGGGAGAATGTTGTCATCACCGTAGCTGCTTCAATTATTTTCAGATTGGCTTTATTCTTGCAGATAACCAGCACAGCCATGAAATCTCGGTCAAGTTCGATAACTGGCAGAATCGGATCATTCACTTAGGAGTTACCTGCCCTTGTGTGTTTTTGCATTAGGGTTAATGGGAATTTCAAAAATGTATATCTTAAAGACTACTTGGCCAACTTTGATCAAATTTCATGTGTCGCATTATTGGTCGAGTGGAAAGGCTTCATTAGGTTTTCAGGCAGATCTGAGTGGAACTCTGGTTGCCATGGCAACATCTAGCTCCCATAGACTTCACATAGGAAAAAGCTTGTCATCACTCTAGCTCCGTCAATTTTTTTCTGATCGACTTCATTCTTGCGGATAACCAGTACAGGCATAAAATCTCGGTCAAGTTCGATTTTGGGCCGAATCAGATAATTCACTCAAGAGTTACGTCCCCTTGAGCGCCCGAAAAATTGCCTATCGACTTAACATGGGGAAAATGTTGTCATCACTGTAGCTGCTTCAATTTTGTTCGGATTGGCTTCATTCTTACAGATAACCAGCACAGCCATGAAATCTCGGTCAAGTTCGATAGTTGGCAGAATCGGATCATACACTTAGGAGTTACCTGCCCTTGTGCATTTTTGCATAAGGGTTAATTTGAATTTCAAAAATGTATATCTTGAAGACTACTTGGCCGACTTTGATCAAATTTCATGTGTAACATTATTGGGCAAGTGGAAAGACTGCATAAGGTTTTCATGCAGATCTGAGTGGAACTCTGGTTACCATGGCAACATATAGCTCCCATAGACTTAACATAGGAAAAAGCTTGTCATCACTCTAGCTCCGTCAATTTTTTTCTGATCGACTTCATTCTTGCAGATAATAAGGACAGGCATAAAATCTCGGTTAAGTTCGATTTTGGGCAGAATCGGAATATTGACCTCGGAGTTACGTGACCTTGAGCGACAAAAAATTTGCCCATAGATTTAACATAGGGAAAATGTTGTGACTACGATAGCGACTTGAAATTTTTTCAGATCAGCTTCAAACTTGCAGGTAACGAGGACAGACATAAAATCACGGTTAAGTTCGATTTTAGGCCGAATCGGATTATTTGCCTTGGAGTTACCTGCCCTTGAGCATGAAAAAATACGTTGTGACCACGATAGCAACTTTATTTTTATTCAGATCAGCTTCAAACTTGCAGGTAACGAGGACAGGCATAAAATCCCGGTTAAGTTTGATTTTGGGCCGAATCGGAATATTGACCTCGGAGTTACGTGACCTTGAACGACAAAAAATTTGCCCATAGACTTAACATAGGGAAAATGTTGCGACTACGATAGCGACATGAATTTTTTTCAGATCAGCTTCAAACTTGCAGGTAACGAGGACAGACATAAAATCTCGGTTAAGTTCGATTTTGGGCCGAATCGGAATATTTGCCTTGGAGTTACCTGCCCTTGAGCATAAAAAAATACGTTGTGACCACGATAGCAACTTTATTTTTATTCATATCAGCTTCAAACTTGCAGGTAACAAGGACAGGCATAAAAAAATCTCGGTTAAGTTCAATTTTGGGCCAAATCGGAATATTGACCTCGGAGTTACGTGACCTTGAGAGACAAAAAAATTTGCCCATAGACTTAACGTAGGAAAAATGTTGTGACAGAAATAGCGACTTGAATTTTTAGCTCACCTGAGCCTAAGGCTCCAGTGAGCCGATAGTATACCAAGGCTCCGGAGTCCATTGTCTGTCGTCCGTCCATCCGTCGTCCACACTTTCAATGAAGCATATCTCAGAAGGCAGTCGACCAATCTTGTTTAAATTTTATATGTAGCACCATTGGGCAAGGGGAAAGGCTGCATTAGGTTTTGGAGCTAGTCTGGTTCATTTGTTCCTTCATTCTTCTTTCTCTCCATATAGAGATAATAGACCAATGTTAAATTTTTAATCAAAGATTTCTCAGGAACTATAAAAGCTAGAAGCATCAAATTTGGTATTCAATAGAATAATGATGACTTATTTTGTGTAAGAGACATTGGGCTTTCTCAGCTTATTTGTTCATCTGTTCTTTCATTCTTCTTTCTCTCCATTTTGACCAATGTTAAATTTTCGTCAAAGATTTCTCAGGAACTATAGAAGCTAGAAGTCTCAAACTTGGAATGCAATGCAATAATCATGACTTATATCCTGTAAGGGTCAATGGGCTGGATTCTATTAGCAGATTTAGTAGTCAAGTCTGTGAATTGTTAAAACTTAAGTTCCTCAGGTGAGCGGTTTAGGCTCATTGAGCCTCTTGTTTTTCTTGTTTTTTTCAATAACTTTCTTATGTTTAGATGGATTTTGAAATTACTTGGCAGAAATGTTAACCCCCATTAGAAGATGTGTTGAGAGCATTACCCAGGTTGGTACCTCAAAGGTCAAGGTCTTACTTAGAAGTCACAGGTCAAAAAAGGGGCCTTTTTTCTTGTTTTGTCAATAAATTTCTTATTTTTAGATAGAATTTGAAATTACATTGCAGAAATGTTAACTATCATAAGAGGATGTGTTGCAGGCATTATTCAGGTTGGAACCTCAAAGGTCAAGGTTATACACAGAGGTCAAAGGCCCAAAAAGGGGCCTTTTTTTCGTGTTTGGTCAATAACTTTCTTATTTTTTTATGGATTTTGAAATAGCATGGTAGAAATGTTAACCACCATGTAACGATGTGTTACGTGCATGACCAAGTTTGGTAACTCAAAGGTCAAGGTCATACATAGAGGTTAAAGTTAAAAAACAGGGGTCTTTTTTGTATTCGGTCAATAACTTCCTTATTTTTAGATGGATTTTGAAATTACTTGGCAGAAATGTTAACCACCCTGCGTTGCGTGCATGACCCAGGTTGGTACATGTACCTCAAAGGTCAAGTTCATACTTAGAGGTCAAAGGTCAAAAAAGGGGCATTTTTTCGTGTTTGGGCTAGGTCCATACCTCCAATGTCAAGGTCATACCTAGAGGTCAAAGGTCTAAAAAGGGGCATTTTGTGTGTACAGTCAATAACTTTCATTTTTGAGATGATGTGTTGTACCTCAAAGGTCACGGCCATACTTAGAGCTCAAAAGTAAAAAAGGGGCTTTTTGTGTACGGTCAGTAACTTTCTTATTTCTCTATGAACTTTCTAAAGTTACTTTGCAGAAATTTTCATTCATTAGATGATGTGCTGCACACAAGACCTTCAATGTCAAGGTCATACTTAGAAGTCAAAAACGGGGGAGACATCTGTGTTTTTGTAGAAAAACAAATTCTAGTTATTTTTATTGTTTTTAATCAACCTGATGGGTTGCTTAGAAACTGTATGAATGTTCATTCTGCCCCCATGCATTCAAAAAGCTTCGTCAGGGACCTGTGAATCTGATGTAAAGGCATGAATATCTTGATAGAAGGGCCTCTGTGGCCTAGTGGGTAAGAGCACAGAGTCCTAATCATTAGGTCTCTCACTGCAGTGGGTTCGAGCCTGGCTCGGGTCACATGCGAGACGCCAAGTTCTGCAACGGAAGGTCAGGCGGTTTTCCTCAAGGTACTCCAGTTGTCGCCCACCTCTGATTAACGATTGACTCTATATGAGTGAAATAATCTTGAAAGTGCCGCAAAACCAAAGCCAAATAACCCCAAAACAAACAGAAAACCTTGAGAGATTCCTATATTTCAGGTTCTACTACACCTGCACCCGGATCATCGACCGCAGCTCCAACACGGAAAAAAAATGACACTACTACAACTCCGGCTCCCAATCCGACAACTGCTGCCCCTGGGGGTGGGACAACACAAGCCCAGGACACATGCACAAATAAGACTCAGGAAGTGTGTTGTAAGCAGGTTGACAGCGACAACAAAACCAGCTGTCAGTATGTAAAATGTACTGATCAAGGTACCAAAGAAGGTATGATATCTTCATTTTCTGTCTACAGCTGCAATTAACGCCGAGAAAAACTACGTCTGGAAAAGTCGTCTGCTTATGTCGTCTGCTGAATCTTTTTGCGAAATTTTTAAAAATATTTTTGCATACAGGCAAACAGTGTGGACCCTGATAAGACTGCTCCTTCAGGAGCAGTCTGATCTGGGTCCAAACTGTTTACAAAAATGACTTTTAAAGTAACTAGCAGACAACACAGCTGGTGACAATTGCAGGCCTCCTAGCAAAACCTATAAAATCTATAATAACCTATAATTTTGTGCAAAACCTATAAAACCTTTATTTTGTTCATAAAACCTATAAAAAGCCTGTATTTTCATGAAAAAAAACTATTTTTTTCACTTTTTGAACCTTCTTGCGACTCAACCCTAACATTTCTACAAAATGCACTACTATTTTTACTTTTTAGTCCCATAAAAAGTGATGAAAACTGTCAAGAAATTGCAATTTTTTCCTCGCTCGCTTCGCTCGCTCGAACTTTGTAAAATTCAGATCATTTTTATCTGAGTAATTGTGGCACAAAAATACATCAAATATTTTTTCTTCAGTTTTAAATCTTTGTATAAGTTTGGAAAACTATTTTTTTAACCTGTATTTTTATTGAAAAACCTGTAAATAACATATATTTTGAGTAAGAAGAACCTATATAAAAACATATATTTACAAAGTGGGCCACTAGAAGGCCTGCAATTGTCGTGATTGGCATATTATGGGTTAAAGAGGAATAGCGAGGGTAATTTCTCGTTGAAATCATAAATTATGTAAAGGGTACATGTACTTGTAAGAACCGCCTCTTTATGTGAAAAAAATAGAGAATATTTGAGGTGATTCCCAAGTTTCCATAATATACGTTTCTAACAAGACCATAGGGGCTTGAAGAAATATATGGGCTGCATGATGCTTCCACGCAGAGCTGAATCCGGCCCGCACACTTGTACTGGTAAACTGCTTGGAGATCTAAGCCTGTCCAGGAACCGCGGTGCTAATAAACCCTATTGGTTTCATTGGGTGACAGGGCTTGAGATGTCATTTCATCTTAATGTCGGGTAAAAGTCCCACAAAATTGGAAGCAACGTCTCCAAAATGACCTTTACAGTGTTGACGGGGACGTTAAACCTCAAATCAAACAAACAAATGTAAAGGGTACATGTACTTGTAAGAACCGCCTCATTATGTGAAAAAATAGAGAAAGTTTGAGGTGATTCCTAAGCTTCCATAACATACGTTTCTAACAAGATATAAGGTATTTTATCCCATATTCAAATTCACTTGCGTATGTAACGTGCCATTTGATTGGATAAGGTCAAACATTTGTGACAGTATATTCTGCAATATACTGTTGGAAACCCGACTTCATTATTTAATGTCACTTTTCATTGGTTAGCATTTGGTCTTACGCAGCTCACAACGCTTGCCGCTTTGAGCAGAATAGCAAAATAGTACAATTTTTAACGAAACGGAATAAGTGAGTTAGAACGAGGATAACTTGTCATTTGGGGAGGTAAATCGTAGGTTTTACTTTAGCAAGTTCCGTTTTACAGCTCCACTCGCAGGTCGCCATAAAACAACATTTCCAGCGGTAAAACCACCGATTTTCCTCCCCAAATGACAATTTTGAATATAGTTATCCCCTAAATTATCATTGTTATTCCTTTTTGTCAGGAGCGACCCCCGCCCATTGGGGCTTGAAGAAATAGATGGGTTGCATGATGCTTCCACTCAAAGCTGAAACTGACCGCCCACAAGTACCGGTAAACCGCTTAGAGGATCTAAGCCTGCCCAGGCAAAGCAGTGCGAGTCAGACCGTCTATGCTTATAAATCCTGTAGGTTATATTGGGCGACAGGGCTTGAGATATCATTTTATCTACTAAATTGGAAGCAACGTCTCCAAAATGACCTATACAATTTTGACGGGGATGTTAAACCCCGAATCAAACAAACAAAAACTTGTCAGGAGCTGTGTTTTAACCTATTTTGTACCAGAAACCCAAAAAACAGGTATTTGGCAAACGGTGCAGGGCCAGATTAGACGCTGCAGAATGCACCATTTAATTTTGAAATGGACTCCTGTCATATATAAGGAGGAAGATTCCATTTGGTACAAAAAGGGTTAATGTGTGTACCTAGTTACCCTATTATTAGCTCACCTGCCAAGTAAGGACGAGGTGAGCTTTTGGGATTAATTTTTGTCCTCCGTGCGTCCGTAAACTTTTTCTTCAAATGACATCTCCTCCTAAACCACTGATCGGATTGTGACCAAACTTCACAGGAATGATCCTTAGATAGTCCCCTTTCAAAGTTGTTCAAATGGTTCCAGTCCTTTGCACATCTAGGTCACAGGAGCCAAAAATAGATTTTTTTCATCGAAAACTTAAAAAATCTTCTTCTCTGAAACCACAAGGCCCAGGTCTTTGATATTTGGTATGAAGCTTCATCTAGCAGTCCCCTATCAAGATTGTTCAAATTATAGTGCTGGGGCGAAAAATCCCCTATCAAGATTGTTCAAATTATAGTGCTGGGGCCAAAAATGCCCCCACCCCGGGTCCCTTTGGTTTAACATGGGATTTTATAGGGAAAATCTTTAAAAATCTTCTTCTCTGAAACTGCAAGGCCCAGGTCTTTGATATTTGGTATGAAGCTTCATGAGACTAGTGGACCCCTACCAAGATTGTTCAAATTATAGTGCTGGGGCCAAAAATGTCCCTGCCCCAGGGCCCTTTGGTTTTACATGGGCTTATATAGTGAAAATCTTTGAAAACCTTCACTCTGAAACCCCAAGGCCCAGATCTTTGATATTTGGTATGAAGCTTCATCTAGTTGACCTCTTCCAAGATTGTTCAAATTATAGTTCTGGGGTGAAAAATGCCCCCGCTCCAGGGCCCTTTGGTTTTACATGGGCTTATATGGGGAAAATCTTAAAAAATCTTTTTCTCTGAAACCGCAAGGCCCAGATCTTGAAAATTTGGTATGAAGCTTCATCTAGTGGACCCCTACCAAGATTGTTCAAATTATAGTGCTTGGGCCAAAAATAACCCTGCCCCTGGGCCCTTTGGTTTTACATGGGCTTATATAATCAAAAATCTTCTCTGAAACCGCAAGGCCCAGATCTTTGATATTTGGTATGAAGCTTCATCCAGTGGACCCCTACCAAGATTGTTCAAAATAGAGTGCTGGAGACAAAAATGCCCCAGCTCTGAGGCCCTTTGGTTTAACTTGGGCTTATATAGGGAAAATCTTTAAAAAATCTTCTTCTCTGAAACCGCAAAGCCCAGGTCTTTGCTATTTGGTATGAAGCTTCATCTAGTGGACCCCTACCAAGATTGTTCTAATTACAATGCTGAGGCCAAAAATGCCCCCGCCCCGGGGCCGTTTGGTTTTACATGGGCTTATATAGGGAAAACCTTTTAAATCTTCTTCTCTGAAACCGCAAGGCCCAGATCTTTGATACTTGGTATGAAGCTTCATCTAGTGGACCTCTACCAAGATTGTTAATATTATAGTGATTGGGCCAAATTGTCCCGCCCCGGGGCTCTTTGGTTTTACTTGGGCTTATATAGGGAAAATCTTTTAAAATCTTCTTCTCTGAAACTGCAAGGCCCAGGTCTTTGCTATTTGGTATAAGCTTCATCAAGTGGTCCCCTACCAAGATTGTTCAAATTATAGCACTGGGGCCAAAAATGCCCCCGCCCCGGGGCTCTTTGGTTTTACATAGGCTTATATAGGGAAAATCTCTAGAAAATCTTCTCTGAAACTACCAGGCCCAGGTCTTTGATATTTGGTATGAAGCTTCATCTAATGGACCTTTACCAAGATTGTTCAAATTATAGCCAAAAATGTCCCTGCGCTGGGACCCACTAGTTTTACATAGGCATATATAGGAAAAAACCTTTAAAAATCTTTTTTTGTCCGAAACCAGAAGGCCCAGGTCTTTGATATCTGGTGTGAAGCTTCAACTAGTGAACCTCTGCTGAGATTGGTCAAATTATAGCCCTGGCACCAAAAATGCCCACGCGCCAGGGCCCCCTGGTTTTACATAGGCTTATATAGGGAAATCCTTTAAAAATCTTCTTTTCTGAAACCAGAAGGCCCAGGTGTTTGATATTTGGTCTGAAGCCTTATCTAGTGGACCGCTACCAAGTTTATTCAAATTATAGCCCTTGGGCCAAGAATGCACTAGAGACACTGACACTCAGGTGAGCGATTCAGGGCCCTCTTGGCCATCTTGTTACTCAATTTCTTCCATCTTTCTATCTGCATAGCAATAGATGAGGTAAGAATTTAGCAGTAATTGAAGGTTATTTTTGGTCAGTTCTCCATAAAAACCTGTGTTGTGGGTACTCATTAGAACCGCCTCTCATTAGAACCGGCTCACAGAGGCGGTTCTAATGAGTACCCACGTCATAGGCGTATGTGGAGAAATAAGGAAAACCATTTCTTAGATATCACAAAATACTTAGCTTTTCTGTTGCTATGGGTCTCATCCATGTGTATAATTTGCTTGATTTGAGGTCAACACTATTTAAGTCATTTTGGAGATGTTGCTTCCATTTTTGTGGGACTTTTACCCAACATTGAGATGATATGACATCTCGAGTCCTGCCGCCCAATGAAACCAATAGGGTTTATATGCACGGACAGTCCCACTTGCACCACTTTACCAGGACAGGCTTAGACCTCTAAAGCGGGTTACCATTACTCGTGTGGCTGGTTTCAGCTCTGCGTGGAAACATCATGCAGCCCAATCTATTTCTCCAAGCCCCAATGGGCAGGGGAGAAATCCATGTGTATAAATTATAATTTGGAGTTAAGTCATAATCATAGACCTAGATGACTGTCCCATCTGGATCTACACTGTTTGCATATGTATCTGTACTGGTTTCCAGGGCTGCAAAGGTTAAATATATGTTTGTGTGTTTCATGAAAATGTAGAATTTTAAGTTGAATAATGTGTTGTGTTCCTGTTCATTTTTAACTCATTGCATGCGGGAAACTGCTAAAGGAGTACCGTGGCAAACAGTGCAGGCCCAGATCAGACGCCGCAGAATGCGGCGTCTGATCAGGGCCTGCACTATTTGCTAACAGAATTTTCCGCGAAGAATAGGATAAAAACGAAAAAAATAAAAATAATAATAAGCCTGACACACCTTATATGACAAATGGACTTGTCCAACATATAGCAATGGAAGAGTCCACTAGCATACAATGGGTAAAATCCTTGATTTTTTGCTACATCCCGGTCAGCAGGGATGTTCCAGCTCTTACCGCATTGCCTTGGCAGGCTTAGATCATTTAAGCGGTTTACCAGTGCTCGTGTGTGGGCGGTTTCAGCTCTGCGTGGAAGCATCATGCAGCCCATCTATTTCTTCAAGCCCCAATGGGCAGGGGGCAATACAGTGGGTTAAATATGTGGTTTGAAGCCCAAATCACAATAAAATCCAACATATTTTAACCTTTTACCCTTAATCCTGCTGAATAAATTAATTTAGTAACAACCATTTCTGGCTATCAACCAATGAAATTACTTTTACAGTACAGTAAAACCTTTCTTAGTGGCCACCTCTATTAAGCAAGCAACCTGTCTTAAGCAAGCAGGCTTTCAGTTCCCGAAAAGGGAAAACGAATTAAAATTCACCTGTGTTAAGCAAGCACCTGTCTTAAGCAAGCACTTTTTGATTATCCCAAAGGTACTTGCTTAATACAGGTTCGACTGTATATTCCTTCAATTCACAAACTGCATGACAAACAGTGAAGATCATGGGCAAGTGCGGGGCTTCTTCAGAGACCATCTGATCTGGATCTACACTGTATGTAAATGTAGGGGTTGTCATGTTCAGCAGGATATCTTAAGACGCCAATCACAACAGTTGTGGTCTGCTTTGTAGTCTGCTGGTTACTTTGACCCTTATCTTGCTGTTCATGACAACCCCTATATTTGCAAACAGTGTAGATCCAGATCAGGTGGCTTCTTCAGAAGCCACCTGATCAGGATCTACACTGTTTGGCATTCAGTTTATGAACTTGTAGCAATAAATTACATCAAGTAATTTGATTGGTTGATAGCTAGAAATGGGTGTGGCTTAAATGAATATTCAGCAAGATAAACGTTAAAAGTCATTGTTGCTTACACTGGACACAGGTCACACTGCTCCTGTTTGTGTTCTCAGATCAGACTGCTCCTCTAAGAGAAGTCTGATCTGGGGCCACACTGTTTGCCTGTATGCAAAAACGTGTTTCAAAAATTTGCATAAAGACATAAACCAACAACACTCTCAGATGTAGTTTTTCATAGCACCTTAAGGGTTAAAAGTTTCATATCATAAAATGGGGGTGACCAGCCAACTTATATGGCTAGACACACGACTTAGCGCCCTCGCCCATAGGGGCTTGAAGAAATATATGGGCTGCATGATGCATCCACGCAGAGCTGAATCCGGCCCGCACACTAGTACTGGTAAACCGCTTAGAGGATCTAAGCCTGTCCAGGAACCGCGGTGCGAGGCAGCCCATCCATGCTAATAAACCCTATTGGTTTCATTGGGCAACAGGGCTTGAGAAGTCATTTCATCTCGATGTCGGGTAAAAGTCCCACAAAATTTGAAGCAACATCTCCAAAATGACCTTTACAGTGTTGATGAGGACGTTAAACATCAAATCAAACAAACAAAAGACACACAACTTCTTGCATGAAACTATACGTAATATATTAAGGTCTTTATGTGTTTTTGGACAGCAAAAGCTCTGCTCACAATTGCTGATGTGATCAGTACCTTTTACTCCTGCTAAAACCCCTATCTGACCTTGAACTGTATGTATGTCACAGTCTGTTCCTGCCCGGCCTTGTCCTGCCACTGCCATTGTCCTGCCCTCCCCCTGCCCCTGCCTGGCTCAGCCCAGCCCAGCCCAGCCCAGCCCAGTCCAGCCCAGCTCAGCCCAGCTTTGCCCTGCCCTGCCCCTTATGTAAATCCTATTTTACCAAAAACTCGTAGGGAAGGTATATTTTCTTTAGTTTCTTTTTTAGGTGAAAATTTTTATTGCCATTGAAAATGTCTTGCACTCATTCTGACATTTCTTGTTTATGTGCAGCTGTGTGTTACCTGTTGGTGGAAAAGATAAAGGGAGTATTTATTTTAATGATAATTCTGGTATAATTTTCTTCAAGGTGAATGAGATGGGCTCACTTTCAGGGGAGGCAACTCGTCATAGATATTTTGCCCCCTCCCCCATAGGGGTCTACTCTGAAAGGAAAGAATTTGCTCCTGAGGAGCAAATTCTTTCCTTTAAGAGTAGACCAGTTTCTCTGGAGAACAATATATAGGAAAGCTAACAGGTTGTCCAACTGGAAGTTGACTCCTTGTAAAATAGGAGAGAATATATAGGCTGTATCAGTCGATTCAACTTTGTACTTCAGAATTAAGAGCTTTGGTCATTTGAATAGCTTCTGTACCAATAGAAACCATATCAATTCAGGGCCAACTGACCACAAAAGAGCATCAAGTTAACAGGTGCCTGGGGCCCGCCCATAGGGGCTTGAAGAAATATATGGGCTGCATGATGCTTCCATGCAGAGCTGAATCCGGCCCGCCCACAAGTACTGGTTAACCGCTTAGAGGATCTAAGCCTGTCCAGGAACTGCGGTGCGAGGCGGACGTCCATGCTAATAAACCCTATTGGTTTCATTGGGTGACAGGGCTTGAGATGTCATTTCATCTCAGTGTTGGGTAAAAGTCCCACAAAATTGGAAGCAAAGTCTCCAAAATGATCTTTACAGTATTGATGGGGACGTTAAACCTCAAATCAAACAAACAAGTTAACAGGTGCATATAGTGAAAACTCTTATGAACCTCACTGTCAACAGGTACATACAGTGAAAAATTGTTATGAACCTCACTGTTAACAGGTACATACAGTGACAACAGTCATGAACCCTACTGTTAACAGGTACATACAGTGAAAACTGTTATGAACCCCACTGTTAACAGCCACAAACAGTGAAAACCATTATGAACCCCACTTTTTACAGGTACATGCAGTGAAAACTGTTATGAACCCCACTGTTGATAGGTAGATACAGTGAATACTTTTTTAACCCCGCTGTTAACAGGTACATACAGTGAAAACTGATATGAACCCAACTGTTAACAGGTACATACAGTGAAAACTGTTATGAACCTCACTGTTAACAGGTACATACAATGAAAACTGTTATGAACCCCTTTGTTAACAGGTATATACAGTGAGAACTGTTATGAACCCCACTGTTAACAGCCACAGACAGTGAAAACCATTATGAATCCCTATGTTAACAGGCACATTACAAAATCCACTGTTAACAGGTACTTTATGTAGTGAAAACTGTTATGAACCCCACTGTTGTCCGGTACCTACATTGAAATGAACCCCTGCGTTAACAGGTACATACACATGTTCAGTGAAAACTGTTATGAACCCCACTGTTAATAGGTACATACAGTGAAAACTGTTATGAACCCCACCTCATAAAGAGAAAATCAAAGCTCTGATAGCACTATTGGATTGATTGTTTCTGAGCTGGGAAAGTGGTCTTTAATGGAAAATTGGGCTGTTTTGTTTTACCCCTAAATTGCAGTACTTTGAGCAAACAGTTAAGACCCTGATCATTCTACGACATCTGATCTTGGTCTAAACCAGCACATACGCTGGGTCAGTGTTTGACAATAAGTTTCTTTTACACAGGGCCTATTCTTATGATCTCTCATTACATATGTTGAAATAGTGTAGAAAATTATCCCAGAATTATTCCGAGTTCAGCCATTTTTTAATGAACAACAAGAGAGTCTAATCTTGCATGCTTGAAATAACAAACTTCCACAGAAAAGAAGGAAAGAAGATTTTTTAACAGATATAATTATGTAACTATAAGTTAACAGTCCTTTCAGATTAACACTTTGAAGATTTGTTGCTATTTGGTACAGGCTTGGATATCATTATTTTTGCTTTGCTGAGACAATTTTCCTTTAAATATTTGGGACCCAGCAACTCCCACTTTTAAATCCACCTTAATATAGAGAAAAGCGGGGTAAAACAAGTTATACAATATTAAGCCTGCTCAGAAGGACTTAATTTAGATACCTCACATACCTTTTAACCCTTGTCCTGCTGAGCCTGGATATGTCTTCTCTTTCTCTTTCTGAAGAAGCCATCTGATCTGGATCTTCATTGTTTGTCATTCAGCTCATGAATTTGTTGCAATAATTTGTATCAAGTAATCTGATTGGTTGATAATAAGTAGTGGGTGTGGCATATATAAATATTCAGCAGGTCAAGGGTTAACGTGTTTACAAGTCAGTGCAATGAACACCCCAGTAAGTTAACCACAACTGGAATCTTGAAAAACACTTAATTTTAGTCTAAAATGCATTAATTTCATCTGAAATGTCGTTTCTTACAATAAAATGAGGAAAAAAATATCAATTTCATCAGTTTTGATCTTTTTCGTTTACCCATTCACACATGGGGACAGGCCCCCGCCCATAGGGGCTTGAAGAAATATATGGGCTGCATGATGCTTCCAAGCAGAGCTGATTCCTGCCCACACACGAGTACTGGTAAACCGCTTAAAGGATCTAAGCCTGCCCAGGCAAAGAGTTGTGAGTCGGACCGTCCATGCTTATATTATAAACCCTATAGGTTTCATTGGGTGATAGGGCTTGAGATGTCATTTCATCTCAATGTCGGGTAAAAGTCTCACAAAATTGGAAGCAACATCTCCAAAATGACCTTTACATTGTTGACGGGGACATTAAACCTCAAATCAAACAAACAAACACATGGGGACATTGTGAATTTAGCTGATTTTCACAGTGTTGAGCCTGACAGCAACTTCAAATAACCATTTTTTTCATAATAGATAGTCTGTACACCAAACACTGCATGCATGTTCACTGGGCAGTAGCCTTTTAAATGCAACCTTTCTCAACTAAATCATATTGTTGCCATGGAAATGAGGGAGCATCTCAAAGTTGGCAAAAAGTGTGATTTCATGTGTATTTTTAACCAAATCTGAATTTTCACACAGCTGTCAAGGCAACTATTAAGGGTTTTCAGACTGGCGATTTTCACTGTTTCCAGCATGTTTTTCCAGCATCAATTTTGGGACTTTTTTGACCCCAGACTCCCTCAGATTTATTTTCAGCAGCCAGTTGGGCCATACCCCAAATTTTTTTTCAGAGGATAACTTAGCTATCCAGGGGTGAGAAATGCAGATTTAGGTGGTTCTGAGGCTTAACCCTTGTCCTGTTGAGCTCGGATATGTCTTATCTTTCAAACAATGAAAATCCAGATCAGATGGCTTCTTAAGAAGCCATCTGATCAGGATCTTCATTGTTTGTCATTCAGTTTATGAATTTGTCGCAAAAATTTGGATCAAGTAATCTGATTGGTTGATAATAGGTAGTGTGTGTGGCATATATAAAATTCAGCAGGTCAAGGGTTAACAAGATAGGGGGCTGCAGATGCGTAAAAAAACATATCTGAGTGGGAAAGGGTTAAATCCCACTTTATATAGAGAAGTGTGGAGTTTACGGTGGGTATATATTATATCCTTAATTTCTAGATCTAGACATAGGTTATGGGTACACATTAGAACCACCTGATTGAGGCAGTTTTAACGAGCACCCAAAACCAATGTTTGGAGTATAGATAAGAAAAATACATGAAGCACTAATTTTCATCGGCAAATTTACCGCTTTGGAGGTATGAAAGAATTAGACATACCGTATTCGACCTATTTACTGCACATGCTCCTATAAGCGCACACCCAAGCTTTTTCTGGAAAAAATACACAAGCGCACACTTTACAGTAACCTCCCAACAAATTCATATTGAGTTTTGCTGCATCTTTGACCCGGACAATCATATGTATATGTGGTGAACCCCTATGCTGAAATTCAACTCTATAAAATAATCATATCGGAAGCTTTTTTTTTTCGTATTGAGTGTGCGCTTATTAGGTAGATTTTTCACCACAATATTTTCATACAATTTTGAAAAAACTAAGCGCATGGTGCGGTTAACAGGTCGAATACAGTATGTTTTATCGAAATGTATGGTATCATTTCCTGTTACTCTTTCAGGCTGCTATAGTATATCAAAGAATATAAGTGACATCTGTCCTACTGAGAGTACAGGAAGCAATCAATGTGAGTATATTTGCTCAGGTTTACAATCATTAAATGAAATTAAATTTAAATCATTTTTGAAAGACAGTCAAACTTCAAGGACTCGGACACGTTTGGGACCATGAATATGTGTTTGAAACAGGAGGCGGCCCCCACTGAGGGTAAATTATTTTCTTGCACACCAGACAAGGAAATCCATGATTTTACCCTGGGATAGAAATTTATATTCTGACCCTGGTGTTCCGACCCCAAATCGAATATAATCGCGTGTTTGATAAATGCACTGGTTGATTACAACCTCATGCGCGGCATCGTCATGCGTGATGTCACAAACATTCCTGTTGTGTCATCACAAAATGACGTCGGTAACCGAAGTGACAGCAGCATTAAAAATTCGCATTAGAAATGTAAGGTATGCAAGAAAAAGAATCCAGTATGGGTGTGAGGGGTGGATAGAAAAATCTGTCCCTCGGGACGGATTTTTCTATTCACCCCTCACACCCATATAAGATTCTTATTATACACCAAATCAGGACATCATTATATCCCTGGCATATGAAGTTTGCTATTGGGGTATTTTGTTTTTGTCCTGCCATTCGTCTTTCCATCCGGCCGGCCTTCCATCTGTCCATCCGTTGACATTTTGGTTAAAGTTTCTAAGAGATTGTATCTTCTGAACCCTTTGATAGATTTAGTTGATACTTACACTGAAGTTACTACATACTGGTCTAAAGATTTCATTGATGCATGTCCCCCCCCCCCCCCCCCCCCCCCACAGTAAGGTCACAGACTTAGTAATTTCACATTTTGTTAAAGTTTTGCGTCAAAGTTTCTAAGAGATTTTATCTTCTGACCCTTTGATAGATTTAGTTGATACTTACACTGAAGTTACATACTGGTCTAAAGATTTCATTGATACATGCCCCACCCCCACAGTAAGGTCACAGACTTAGTAAATTCATATTTGGTTAAAGTTTTGCATCAAAGTTTCTAAGAGATTGTATCTTCTGAACCCTTTGATAGATTTAGTTGATACTTTCACTGAAGTTACATACTGGTCTAAAGATTTCATTGATACATGTCCCACCCCCAACAGTGATCTTGCTTGAAATTTCACATTTGGTTAAAAGTTTTATGACAAAGTTTATAGATGCGTGTATGTTCTAAACTCTAAGACAAATTCAGTTGATACTTGCATCAATGCTGCATACCAGTCCAAAGATTTTGTGATGTCTGTCTGTCCCTTCCCCCACCCAAGGCAACCTTGACCTCAAGGTCACAGACTTAGAAATTTTACATTTGGTTAAAGTTTTATGACAAAGTTTATAGATGGCTGTATGTTCTATACTCTATGACAAATTCAAATGATACAAGATTTCATTGATGCATACCCCACCCTGCTGCTTTAGTAACATTGATGCCCCTGACCCTTCAGTGACTTTGATGCCCGCACTCCCTTGGTCCATTTGGAAATTTTAAGTTTGATTTAGCTTTTACAAGCACATTTATAGATTCTTATAGCTTCGTGACTTCTTCATTCATATTACATACAAGCTCGAAAGATATATCAGAGGGTGGCACTGGCCGGGGGTATATGTGACCCACTGGTCGCTTTCTCTAGTGTGAACAAGTCCTTGTAATGAACAACCCTCTACACCGCACTTTATATTATATAGAGGATCTTACATGAGTGCTCATGTATTATTGAATTTATTAAACGAGTTGAGAAAAAGGGATAAAATGCGAGGCTTAGCCGAGCATTTTATCCCTTTTTCTCGAGTTGACGAATGCAAGATTCTATTTATCATATGACATTAAAAGCGTATTTTATTCACATTTGTTTACAAAAATGTCAACATTCCGCCGTTAGTAAACGCGACGTCATTAAGGACGTTGTACATGTAACGTTACGGGACGTATCTAGCTAATTTGCATATTTAATCCACTAGTGGATTATCGAAAATAATACATGACGTTATTACACTCTCAGACGCGATGGCATATGATAGAGAAAGCTGGGGTTTACAGGGGTATACATTATTTATTATTTACGCTCCAAGACATTATTTGTAGTACTCATTAGAACCACCTCATCTACAACTAAGACATTGGTTGTGGTTATGCACTCAAGACATAGGTTATGGCCTCAATGAGACGGTTCAAATGAGCACCCGCAACCTGTGTTTTCAGTATAAATAAGAAAAATATCACAGGTTTTCAACAGAAAAGTAATCATCGAGATGTGAAAAATGCACTATGTCGCATAGATTTGATATGAAAATGAGCAATTATAAAGTTATTCTATTCATTTACTTTGAAACATAGGCTTGTCATATCAGCCCTTGCCCATCAGGGCTTGAAGAAATAGATGGGCAGCATGATGCCTCCACGCAGAGCTGAATGCGACCCGCACACGAGTACTGGTAAACTGCTTAGAGGAACTAAGCCTGCCCAGGCAAAGTGGTGTGAGTCAAACCCGTCCATGCTTATAAACCCTATTGGTTTCATTGGGTGGCAGTGCTTGAGATGTCATTTCACCTCAATGTCAGGTAAAAGTCCCACAAAATTGGAAGCAACGTCTCTAAAATGACCTTTACAGTGTGGACGGGGACATTAAACCTCAAATCAAACAAACAAGGCATGTCATGTGTTCTAATTAGAATCGCCTCTTTAAGGCAACTCTAATGAGCACAAACAACAAACATTTCATGATAAAATGTCAAAATTATCTAAAAATGTATTAATATCTGCAGAACTGTGAAGTTTTTCATGACGAAAACACGCCTATATTTTGACCCCCTTGAACCCCACTTTTATATAGTAAAACTGGGTTTTCCTGGGGTATACCTTATTTTTCTTATTTCTGCGATGAGGCGGTTCTAAATAGTGCCTACAATCTATATTTTGAGCAGAAATAAGAAAAATATCACAATTTTTCATCTTAAAATTTTCATTTTTTCGGCGACAAAGGTTGCAATATATTTCGATAGGCATGTTTTCATAATGTTATAGTGACTCAAGAATGAATTCAAAATACACCACAACCTCTTTATAACACTATTTATGGGGTCCAAAGCAGAAACCATGTTAGTTAAACAACGGTGTTTTATCATAACAAAAACGTATAGATTATATAGAAAAATGACTATTTTATGGTCATTTTTCTATATAATCTATACATTTTTATGGTCATTTTTCTATATAATCTATACATTTTTATGGTCATTTTTCTATATAATCTATACATTTTTGGGATCCATCTTGAAACCATGTTATAGTCAAAACTGTGTTATAATGAACCATGTTATAATGAGTTTGTGGTGTTGATGTAGTAAATGAGTCATCTGTAAAAAAAAAATAGATTAACAAATGAATGCAAGATTCTATTTATCATATGACATTTAAAACACATTTTTCACAATTTTTAAACAAAAATGTCAATATTCTGCCATTAGTAAACTCGACTTAGACAAAGGATGTTGTAACTGTTATGTAATGAGGCATATCTAACTAATTTGCATATTTAATCTACTAGTGGATAACCAAATTTAATACATGGCATTGTTACATTCACAGACGTGACATCATATGATAACTAGAGAAAGCGACCAGTGGGTCATGTATACCCCTGGTCAGCGTCACCCTCTGACATATCTTTCGAGCTTGTATGTAATATGAATGAAGAAGTCAAAAAGTCATAAGAATCTATAAATGTGCTTGTAAAAGCTAAATCAGACATAAAATTCCTAAATGGACAAAGGGAGTGTAGGGTTTGGGGCATCAATGTTGCTGAAGCAGCAGGGTGGGGTATGCATCAATGAAATCCTTGGACTGGTATGCAACATTGATGCAAGTATCAATTGAATTTGTCCTAGAGTTCAGAACAAACAGCCATTTATAAACTTTGTCGTAAAGCTTTAACCTAATGTAAAAAGTCCGTGACATAGAGGTCAAGGTCACTGTGGGTGGGGGAAGGGACAAATATCATGAAATCTTTTGACTGGTATGCAACATTGATGCAAGTATCAACTAATTTGTCTTACAGTTAAGAACATACAGGCATCTATAACTTTGTCATAAAACTTTAACCAAATGTGAAATTTCTAAGTCTGTGTCCTTGACCTCAAGGTCACTCTGGGGCGGGGGACATAAATCAATGAAATCTTTAGACCAGTATGTAACTTCAGTGTAAGTATCAACTAACTCTATCGAAGGGCTCAGATGATACAATCTCTTTAATAGAAACTTTGATGCAAAACTTTACCCAAAATGTTAATAGACGGATGGAAGGATGGATGGATGGATGGAAAGATGGACAGATGGACTGATGAATGGATGAACAGTAGAACGAAAACTATATACCCCCATAGCATACTTCGTATTCCAGGGGTATAAAAACAGTTTGGAAAGTGGGTCAGACATGTAAATCAGACAATCGTCAGAACAACGAAGTTCTTATACAGAGGCGATTGTTACATTGATTTCTTACTTGTTTCTTACTTTTTGCCATTATATAGAGGATCTTACATGAGTGTTCATGTATTATTGAATTTATTAAACGAGTTGAGGAAAAGGGATAAAATGCGAGGCTTGCCTCGCATTTTATCCCTTTTCCTCAACGAGTTTAATAATTTCAATAATAAATGAGCACGAATGCAAGATTCTATTTATCATATGACATTTAAAACGCATTTTATTCTCGATTTTTTACAAAAATATCAATATTCCGCCATTAGTAAATGCCGTGTAGTTAAGGACGTCGTACATGCAAGGTTGCAGGACGTATCTAGCTAATTTGCAAATTTAATCCACTAGTGGATTATCGAAAATATTACATGGCGTTATTACTCTCTCAGACGCGACATCATATGATAAATAGAGGATCTTACATAAGTGTTCATGTATTATTGTCTTGAGGAAAAGGAATAAAATGCAAGGCTTTATCCCTTTTCATCAGCGAGTTTAATAAATTCAATAATACATGAGCACTTATACAAGATTCGATTTATCATATGACATTTAAAATGCATTCAATTCCATTTTTAGCTCACCAGAGCCGAAGGCTCCGGGGGAGCTTATAGGATAGGCAGTTGTCTGTCGTCGTCTGTCCGTCGTCATCTGTCGTATGTCGTCGTCTGGCGTCAACACTTTCAAACGACATCTCCTCTGAAGCCACTGGGCCGATTGGGCCCAAATTTTATCTGTAGCATCTTTGGGCTGGGGGATTGAAAGTTTGTGTTTTTTATGAAAATCGGCTCATTAGTTTGGTTGCTATGGCAACTTGTAGTTTCCATAGTCTTATAATGGGGAAAATTAAAAAATGTCATTTATTGCCAAGCCTCTGCAGATATTTTGACAAAACTTGCATAGAAATGTTCCATAGGCACTCTACTATCTGCCGTATGATTTTAGGCCTTCTGTTCATTTTTATTGGTTGCCATGGAAACCAAAATGCAAAAAATAGAAAAAAAATACTTAAAAAATCATCTCCTCAGAAACCATATGCTCTAGGAGGCCAAAACTGTATGAAAATATTCACCATATTTAGCTTTACAGGTTTTATGTTTTTTATGAAATTTAGCCTTTTAGTTTTGTTGCTATGGCAACTTAGAGTTTCCATTGACTTATAATTGGGAAAACTGAAAAATGACATTTACTGCCAAGTCATTGCAGATATTTTGACAAAACTTACATGGACATGTTCCTTGAGTAAACTTCTCTCAACCATAATGCTTTTATGTCAACCTGGGGGTCCCCTAGGTTGTGCCGGGGCCATGCCCCGCCCCCTCCACTTCATAAAATGCCTTATATCTCAGAAACCTTACAGATCCCAACCCCTAAACCATATATATTCTTGTTCCTTATGATAAGATGCATTAAGTGACACCAACCTGGGGGTCCCCCGGGATGTGTCGGGGACATGCCCTGCCCCCTCTATTTCATAAAATGCCATTTATCTCAGAAACCATTCAGATCCCCACCCCTAAACTATATATTCGTCTGCTGAGTGCAATAACGATGTAACTGACATTTTGGCCAAAATAGTTTTTTTGCATAAATGGATGCCTTAGGACTTGACACATTTGGTAAATAAGTTCTACAGCTGGATTCTGCCTCAATCATGATTTATTTCAGCATTTTGGAATTTTTTTTGTCAGTTACACCGTTTTTGCGCTGACTTTTAGAAAAAAAGTTGGCGCAAAAACAGTGTAAGTGCACTTACCCCGTTTTTGCGCCAAGTTTTTTAATACCTCAAAAATATTGAATCCTGCTGCTTGATATTTCAGAATAAGCATGTAAGTACCATGCAGAATGTATAAAATGTGACCTATTACCTACCAAGTAGCTTTAATTTACTGCTTTACCATGTAAAAGGCAAAGAAATAAGGTTTGTACACTTACACTGTTTTAGCGCTGGATGCACTTACACCGTTTTTGCACCAAAAAAGTTGAAAAAACACTCGGCGCAGAAATGATGTATCAACGCTTAAATGTTAAATATTTCTTTTCAAATGTCATTTATTCAACAATAAACATGACACACAAATGAAAGACATTTCCATGAAGTTAAGAAACCAGCTTGTAGTATGGTTTTCTATGCCATTCTTTAATGAAACAGTTTTTTGTCTCTCCTGAAAAGTTGCCATTTTGCACTTACAGCGTTATTGCACTCAGCAATGGTCCTTATATTCTTGTTCCTTATGCTAAGATGCATTAAGTGGCACCAACCTTGGGGTCCCCCCGGGATGTGCCGGGGACATGCCCCACCCCCTCCACTTCATAAAATGCCATTTATCTCAGAAACCATTGAGATCCCCACCCCTAAACCATATATATTCTTGTTCCTTATGATAAGACACATTCAGTGATACCAACCTTGGGGTCTCTCTGGGGGCGCTGGGGCCATGCCCCACCCTTCCACTTCATAAATGCCATATATCTCAGAAACCATTCAGATCCCCATCCCTAAACTATATATATTCTTGTTTCTTATGATAAGACGCATTCAGTGACACCAATCTGAGGGTCCCCTAGGATGTGGCGGGGCTTATGCCCCACCCCCTCCACTTCGTAAAAGGCTGAATATCTCAGAAACCGTTCAGATCCCCACCCCGAAACCATTTAAATTCTTGTTCCTTATGATAAGACGCATTCAGTGATACCAACCTTAGGGTCTCCCTTGCCGCACGGGGGCTATGCCCGACCCCTCCACTTCATAAAAGGCCCAATATCTCAGAAACCGTTCAGATCCCCACCCCTAAACCATATAAATTCTTGTTCCTTATGCTAAGATGCATTCAGTGATATCAACCTAAGGATCTTCCAGGCCGGACCAGGGCTATGTCCCAACCTTCCACTTCATAAAAGGTGATATATCTCGGAAACCCTTCAGATCCCCACCCCAAAACCATGTATATTCTTGTTTCTTATGAAAAGACACATTCACTGACACCAATCTGGGGGTCCCCTAGGATGTTCCAGGACTATGCCCCACCCCCTGCACTTAGTAAAAGCCCAATATCTCAGAAACCGTTCAGATCCCCACCCCTAAAGCATATAAATTCTTGTTACTTATGATAAGACGCATTCAGTGATACCAATCTAATGGTCTCCCGGGCCGCACGGGGGCTGTGCCCCACAACTCCACTTCATAAAAGGTGACATGTCTCGGAAACCATTCAGATACCCATCCCAAAACCATATATATTCTTGTTTCATATGATAAGACGCATTCATTGAAACCAACCTGGGGGTCCTCTGGGATGTGCCCGGGCCATGCCCAACCCCCTTCACTTCGTAAAAGGCTCAATATCTCAGAAACCATTCAGAACCCCCACCCCTAAACCATATATATTCTTGTTCCTTATGATGGGACACATTCAGTGATACCAACCTAGGGGTCTCTGGGGGTGTGCTGGGGCTATGCCCCACCCTTCCACTTCATAAAATGCAATATATCTCAGAAACTGTTCAGATCCCCACCCCTAAAATATGTATATTTGTGTTCCCTATAATAAGACTCATTCACTCACATCAATGCGTCTATGTGCTAGGGCAACATGCTGATGCCATGGCCCATGCCTCTACTTCATAAAAGGCCATATATCTCAGACACCATTAAGATCCCCACCTCATAATCATATATATTCTTGTTTCTTATGATTAGACACATTCAGTCACACAAACTTGGTGGTCCACAGGGGCCATTCCTCTCCTCATCATTTCATTAGAGGGCCTCATATCTTGGAAGCTGTTCATATCCCCACCCCTAAACAATATATTTTCTTGGTCCTTATTATAAGACACATTCAGTGACAACAATCTTGGCTTTCCTGGGGTCTGCCAGGGCTATGCTCCAACCCCTTCGCAGCTTAAAAGGCCTTATATCTCAGGAACAGTACACATCCCAACCCCTAAACCATATATATTCATGTGCCTTATGATAAGATGGATTCAGTGATACCATTCAGGGCTCTGTTGGGTCCATGTCTCATCCTTCCTCCTCATAAAAGGCCTAATATTTCAGATACAGAGTCCACATGGGTGCTCATTTTGAAATGGGGGTTTGTTTGGGAGACTTTATAAGCAATAAATTAAAACCTGAAACCATACATGGCTGCCAGTGGGCAGTGTCCGCCTGAGTTCTGGTGAGCATTGTGGCCCATGGGCCTCTTGTTTGTACAAAAGTGTCAATGTTCTGCCATTAGTAAATGCGATGTCCTTAAGGATGTTATGAGATGTATCTAATTAATTTGCATATTTAATCCACTAGTGTGTAACTGAATTTAATACTTTAATATATGGCCTTGTTATATTCTCAGAAGTGATGACATATGATAAAAGAAGTTTCCTTTGAAAAGAATCCCAAGAAGGGGTTGGTTGGTTGATTTGAGGTCCCCATCAACACTGTAAAGGTCATTTTGGAGACGTTGCGTGAAAAAACAGGTCACTTTTTTGCCCAACAAATCCTAAAGCAAACATAACTCTCCAGGGGTAGAAATGCAGATTTTAGATGCTTCTGGGGCTTAAAATGGGGAGGGGGGGTGCAGACACGTAAAAACATGTATCTGAGTGGGAAAGGGTTAACTGTTGCTATGTACAGTAAAATTCCACTATTAAGACCACCTAAAATTAAGACTAAATCTGCTTTTAAAAGCTTATTCAGGCTGTTTCAGTTATTCTTCTTTGTGTGTTCTACACATAGTGTCTGCTAATAAGAGACCACCTTAGGGAATGTTCAAAAATGTTCTTAAAGACCACTTTTGAACATTCCCAAAGGTGGTCTACTACACAAAGGTCCAAAGGTAGTAGACCACCTTTGGGACTTTCAAAAGTGGTCTTAAAGATCACTTTTGAACATTCCCAAAGGTGGTCTTAATACAGGAATTTTACTGTATACAGAGGGTTATCTGTTCATAATAACTGCAACAGATAAGATTGGTATTTTGTAATAGCTTTAGGATAGTTTTTGTCAATTCTCTCTAAAAACCTATGTTGTGGGTATTCATTAGAACCGGCTCATCGAGTCACTTCTCATGAATACCCACAACATATGTTTTTAGGGAGAAATAAGGAAAACTATCCTTCAGTTATCATAAAATATGCACCTTATCTGTAGCTATGTACATGTACAGTCCAACGTGTATTAAGCAAGCACCTGAGGGACAATCAAAAGTTGCTTGCTTAAGACAGGTGCTTGCTTAATACAGGTGGATTCTAATGCAGGTTCCTTGTTCGGGAACCAAATACATGCTTGCTTAAGACAGGTTGCTTGCTTATTAGAGGTGACCACTAAGACAGGTTTTACTGTATATAGAGGGTTATCTGTTCAAACTACTGCATGTTCTTCCACAGGTGGTACACAGACCACTGTTGCTCCAGGACCAACCTCTACTCCAGCTCCTACGAGCCAGAAACCTCAGCCTACCTGTGGAGACCAGACAGATCAAACATCATGCTGTGCGGCCAGCATAAATAACAGTACCTGTCAGTTTGTGAATTGTACAGACTTCAGTGATAAAACAGCAGTGCACACAGGTAATAATGGTTGCTCTCCATGAGCATATATTTTCTTGTACGCCAGATAAGGATTTTTGTTTGTTTGTTTTGAGGTTTAATGTCTCCGTCAACACTGTAAAGGTGATTTTGGATACGCTGCTTCCAATTTTGTGGGACTATTACCCGACAGTGAGATGAAATGACATCTCAAGCCCTGCAGCCCAATGAAACCAATAGGGTTTATAAGCATGGCCGGGTTCGACTCACACTGTTTTGCCTTGTTTTTGGTGTTGATCGCATTTGTGTTGGCATTGGCATCGTCTTAGTCTGTTTGAAGCAGAATATCTCCAGAACCTATTGATAGATTCTGACCAAACTTGCATGGTTACATCACTAGGACGGGGGGAAAATGGCCATTAGATTTTGATTGCCTAAACCCTATTTTCAAGGGCACAGGCCTCCAAAAAAACTGTCAATTTTGGACCAAAAATGGCTTGTCTGCACTCTTTCTCATGAGGGAATCTTTAGTCAAACTTGGCACAACGTTTCATTGCAACCTACACAAAAATCCATTGATGATGATGACTACTGAAGATTTGATATATACAAGAAATAAGGATGACTCCTGCCCATCGGGACTTGAAGAAATAAATGGGCTGCATGATTCTTCCTCGCAGAGCTGAATCATACTGCACACGAGTAATGGTAAACCGCTTTAAGCCTGCCCAGGCAAAGTAGTGCAAGTCGGACTGTCTATGCATATAAACCCTATTGGTTTCATTGGGTGACAGCACTCGAAATATCATTTCATCTCAATGTCGGGTAAAAGTCCGGTAAAAGTCCCACAAAATTGGAAGAAACATCTCCAAAATGAACTTTATAATGTTGACGGGGACATTAAACATCAAATCAAACCAACAAACAAAACAAGAAATAAGGAACATAATGCCTCAGTTATCTTTGCCTCTTTATCTTTGCCTCTTTATCTTCGCCTCTTTATCTTGGGCTATCCTGTCATATTCAGCACTAGACACCCTTAGCCCCAGACATTACGGTAACACACCCACAACCTAGGAAGCATTTGTTGTGGTACTCATTAGTTAGGCTGACATGATTAATCGTATAATCGGTTAATTGATCGATAAATCCCACAAAAATGATTATCATTTCTGATTTGCTTTTAAGCGATTACTTGATTGGTACAATTTACTACCCAAAGTTATGCCTAAAATAGCTGGATGAGTGGCAAAACAGTGCAGACCCTGATGAGACGCCGCATAATGCGGCGTCTCATCTGGGTCTACACTGTTTGCTCAGGCCTGTCTGTTCAAATATACATATGGTAAAGTGCATCATATGGTAAGAGTCATGCTCAGACAGAAAGCCAGACAGGTAAAATTATGACAGAAACCTTAACAATTACTGATCGATTATCAATCGCAATGGCAGGACTGATAATCGATTATCTTTTCAGCTCCGATTAGCCAGCCCTACTCATGAGAAGCAGCTCTGTGAGGTGTTTCTAACGAGATATGAGCCAGCGCACGACAAAACCTACAATAAGACATGTGCGCCCATCGAAGAGTTAGATCAGCATGCGCATCAATACAGTCTAACCAGAGACTTCTCTTGCTGCACGAAGGAGCATTGGGCCCTTAGCTATCCTAAGAGCGCCCAATGAAAACTCTGATCAGACTGCGCGGATGTGCAGGCTGATCTGAGTGTTCGTTGGGCGCACATGTCTTATTGGAGGTTTTGCCAGGCGCTGGCTCATATAATGGTATATGGTGTCTTTCATATCTCAAGAACTACACCTGTGGACACAAAAGCGTTCAAACTTTGATGAGCTTCATTTCATTCTGACTTGAAACATCATTCAATATATCCTAACATCCTGTCAACAGAAATAAATTCAAAACACAAGGTGGTGTACATTTCATTGCTGACTCCTGCACTGTCCAATCAAAATACATCGCAAATGTCAATCAGATATTGTTTTCCAAAATGAGACCAATCAATGGCTTGATCTAGTTTTAGAATTCTCTGATGACTGACATTTGCTTGTCAAAACTAACTTGATGCAAAGAGATTCATTGAAAGTTATTTCATAGGAGTTTGAACGCTTTTGTGTCCACAGGTGTAGCATTTTTCGCATGAAAAAGTCCAATATTTTTCTTATATCTAATCCTAATATGGATTGTTGGTGCTCGTTAGAACCGCCTCAATGAGCCGGTTCTTACGAGTACACACAATCTATGATTTTGAGCAGAACTAAGGAAGATAATGAACACCCCTTAAACCCCACTTTTCTCTATATAAAGTGTGGTTTAGAGGATTTTTAACCCTTGTCCTGCTAATCCCGGATATGCCTTATCTTTGAAACAATGTAGATCCAGATCAGATGGCTTCTGACGAAGCCATCTGATCAGGATCTACATTGTTTGCCATTCAGATTGTGAATTTGTTGCAATAATTTGCATCAAGTAATCTGATTGGTTGATAATCGGTAGTAGGTGTGGCATATATAAATATTCAGCAGGACAAGGGTTAAGGCATAGACATGTTTACCTGATATAAGGTAATATTTTCATCCAAAAAGTATTGATATATTCTGCATGAAGACATACATTGTGGATACTCATTAGTAGCTACTCACTGAGATGCTTCTAATGAGTAGCACAAGATATGTTATTCTGTTGTGGGTACTCATTAGAAGTGCCTCTCCGAGGCACTTCTAATGAGTACCCACAACATATGTTACAAAGTTATATGTTACGGGTACTCATTAGAAGCGCCTCACCTCACTGAGGCATTTCTAATTAGTACCACAATGTACGTTTCCTTGTAGAAGTGAGAAAAATGATATGCGGATACCCCCTCTTACCTGGGCTCAACCCTGTTATCGACTTTTCAAATAGACAAATGCAATTTTTCTTTCTATTGATTTGTTTGTTTTATTTAGGGTTTAACGTTCCCGCCAACATTATTAAGGTCATTTTGGAGACATTGGTTCCAATTTTGTGGGACATTTACCCAATGTTGACATCTCAAGCCCTGCTGTCCAATGAATTCAAAACGGTCTGACACGCACCACTTTGCCTGGGCAGGCTTAGACCTAAGGACTCATGTGCTGTCAGTTTCAGCTCGGGGTGGAAGCAACATGCAGCCCAATCTATTTCTTCAAGCCCCGATGGGCCGGGGCATTCCTTCTATTGTATTCTGTAATATAATTGTTAAATAACCTGTTCACATACAGACTTGGGCGACTGAACTGTCATATCTGACTTTTGATCATGATGACATGAACTTTGCTGTAGAATGCTGTATTTTTTATGGTATGGTTTTAGGTTGTCATGGGCAGACTGAAGATCTCTCAAAAGTTTGCAAAAATGGGACAGTTGCGAATCTCTGTGCACCAGGTAATTACAGAAGATGATATTGATGATAATGATTTTGTTTGTTTGTATTGGAGTTTAACGGCCCTGTCAACACTATTTTAGTTTTCAGCCGGTCAGTTTACCCTATCTACACTTTTCCTGGGCATGCTTATACATAAGTGGTTAACCAGTACAGTGCACATTCATTCGCCAGAATCGCAAATCAGTGGAAGGGAGAGAATGACGGTAGAAAAGATTTCGTGATCAATCTCCACGAAAGAATGTTGCCGGCTGCAACAGGTATCGAACCGGCATCTTCCTGATCACCAGTCAGACGGGCATCCGACTGAGCTACCAAGGACAGCAACGATGATGATGATGATGATGATAGTTTCTTACATGCTTTTCAATGAACGATAGAGATTTCTCAGTTAAATCTATATCAATATCTTCATTGTTTCATACAGTGAAGAAATAGAGGATATTTGATTTTTTCAGCGTAAGATCGAATTTTATTTCACCGAATGAAGACCAAAACCAGTAGTTTCACAAGTGAAAATACCAGTTTAGGTGTTCATGAGTGAAATAAAATTTGATCTTACTCTGAAAAAATCAAATTTTCTGTTTCTTACATGCTTCAAAACGGCAATATTAAGCTTCACTAATCGCGTCACTCACACTCAGAGAAAACTAACTTTGTTCCTGGTCGTTTCACGGCAAATTAGTGGTGTCCAAGCGTATTTACTGGGTATAATGTTGGGTGTAAACTAAAAGTTTGCACCTGAGAAATAGCCTGGGATGGCATTTTTAGCTCACCTGGGCCGAAGGCTCCAGGAGTGGGTCCTCCGTCGTCCGTCCACACTTTTGAGCAGCTATATCTCTGTATCTTGCAGGCTGATCTCAATCATTTCTCGTCTTTAGCATGCCACTGGTGGGGCATTGATGACATTAACTTTTTTTCGAAATCGCTCTAGAACTTTGGTTTCTATGACAACCACAAGGTCCCATAGACTTACTATGGGAAAATGCTTGTCATCACCGTAGCACCTTCAGTTTTGATCGGATCTTTCTGAAACTTATATGTAAGGTGACTGGGGATAAAAACTCAGATGAGTTTGAAAATCGGCCAAGTCGGTCCATTTATCATAGAGTTACGTCCCTTTGATTGCTGAAAATGCCGATTTTTGACCTTGTCATCACCGTAGCCCCTTCAGTTTTGATCGGATCTTCTTGAAACGTAAATGTAAGGTTGCTGGGGATAAAATCTCGGATGAGTTCGAAAACCGGCCAAGTAGGCCCATTTATCGTAGAGTAACGTCCCTTTGATCGCTAAAAATGCCGATTTTTGACCTTGTCATCACCGTAGCCCCTTCAGTTTTGAGCGGATCTTTCTGAAACTTATATGTAAGGTGGCTGGGGATAAAATCTTGGATGAGTTTGAAAACCAGCCAAGTCAGCCTATTTATCATAGAGTAACGTCCCTTTGATTGCTGAAAATGCAGATTTTTGACCTTGTCATCATCATAGCCCTTTCAGTTTTGAGCGGATCTTTCTGAGACTTATATGTTAAGTGGCTAGGGATAAAACCTCAGATGAGTTCGAATACCGCCCAAGGTGGCCCATTCATCATCGAGTTACGTCCCTTTGATTGCTGAAAATGCCGATTTTTTACCTTGTCAACACCGTAGCACCTTCAGTTTTGATCGGATCTTTCTGAAACTTGTATATAAGATGGCTTGGGATAAAACCTAAGATGAGTTCGAAAACCGGCCAAGTAGGCCCATTTATCATAGAGTAACGTCCCTTTGATTGCTGAAAAAGCCCATTTTTAGCTCGTCTGTTGTTTGAAAAAAAACTTTCGAGCTATTGTCATCACTCCGGCGTCTTCGTTGGCGTCTGGCGTCATCCTTAACCGAAAACCTTAACCTTGACCATATTTCCAAAAGTATTTGGCCTACCTTCATGAAACTTCATACACATACTCACCATCACAAGAGCTACATTCCCTACAAGTTTTATAACTCCATCTTGCAATTTGATTGCTCTTGTTTGACTTAGAAATTTGGTTTTCTAAAAGAAACTGCAGACGAGCGTTGCTCTTGTTGACCTTGTCATCACCGTAGCCCATTCTGTTTTGATCGGATCTTTCTGAAACTTATATGTAAGGTGGCTGGGGTTAAAACCTCGGATAAGTTAAAATACCGGCCAAGTGGACCCTTTAATCGTAGAGTAACTTCCCTTTGATTGCTGAAAATGTCAATTTTTAGCTCACCTGGGCCGAAGGCTCCAGGGGAGCTTATAGTATAGTGGGTCCTCCGTCGTCCGTCGTCCGTCGTCCGTCGTCCGTCCGTCGTCCGTCCACACTTTTGAGCAGCTATATCTCTGTATCCTGCAGGCTGATCTCAATCATTTCTCACCTGTAGTATGCCTCTGGTGGGGCATTGATGACATAAACTTTTTTTTGAAATCGCTCTAAAACTTTGGTTCCTATGGCAACCACAAGGTCCCATAGACTTACTATGGGAAAATGCTTGTCATCACCGTAGCGCCTTCAGTTTTGATCGGATCTTTCTGAAACTTATATGTAAGGTGACTGGGGATAAAAACTCGGATGAGTTCGAAAACTGGCCAAGTCGGCCCATTTATCATAGAGTTACGTCCCTTTGATTGCTGAAAATGCCCATTTTTGACCTTGTCATCACCGTAGCCCCTTCAGTTTTGATCGGATCTTTCTGAAACTTATATGTTATGTGGCTGGGGATAAAACCTCGGATGAGTTCGAAAACCGGCCTAGTCCGCTGAATTATCATAGAGTTACGTCCCTTTGATTGCTGAAAATGCCGATTTTTGACCTTGTCATCACCGTAGCCCCTTCAGTTTTGATCAGATCTTTCTGAAACTTATATGTAAAGTGGCTGTGGATAAAATCTCGGATGAGTTCGAAAACCGACCAAGTCGGCCCTTTTATCGTAGAGTAACGTCCCTTTGATTGCTGAAAATGCTGATTTTTGACCTTGTCATCACTGTAGCCCTTTCAGTTTTGATCGAATCTTTCTGAAACTTATATGTAAAGTAGCTGGGGATAAAATCTCGGATGAGTTCGAAAACCAGCCAAGTTGGTCCATTTATCACAGAGTAACGTCCCTTTGATTGCTGAAAATGCCGATTTTTGATCTTGTCATCACCGTAGCCCTTTGAGTTTTGATCGGATCTTTCTGAAACTTATATGCAAGGTGGCTGGGGATAAAGCCTCGGATGAGTTCGCATACCGGCAAAGGTGGCCTATTTATCATAGAGTTAGGTCCCTTTGATTGCTGAAAATGTTGATTTTTGACCTTGTCAACACTGTAGCCCCTTCAGTTTTGATCAGATCTTTCTGAAACTTATATGTAAGGTGGCTGGGGATAAAACCTCGGATGCGTTCGAAAACCGGCCAAGTTGCCCCATTAACTATATAGTTATGTCCCTTTGATGGCTGAAAATGTCGATTTTTTACCTTGTCATCACCGTAGCCCCTTCAGTTTTGATTGAATCTTTCTGAAACCTATATGTAAGGTGACTGGAGATAAAACCTAGGATGAGTTTGAATACCGGCCAAGTTGGCCTATTTATCATTGATTTACGTCCCTTTGATTGCTGAAAATGCCGATTTTTGACCTTGTCATCACCATAGCCCCTTCAGTTTTGATCGGATCTTTCTGAAACTTATATGTAAGGTGGCTGGGGATAAAATCTTGGATGAGTTCGAAAACAGGCCAAGTCAGCCCATTTATCGTAGAGTTCTGTCCCTTTGATGGCTGAAAATGTTGATTTTTGACCTTGTCATTACCGTAGCCCCTTCAGTTTTGATCAGATTTTTCTGAAACTTATATGTAAGGTGGCTGGGGATGAAACCTCGGATGAGTTCGAAAACTGGCCAAGTCGGCTCATTTATTTTAGAGTAACATCCCTTTGATTGCTAAAAACGCCAAATTTTGACCTTGTCATCACCGTAGCCCCTTCAGTTTTGATCGGATCTTTCTGAAACTTATACGTGAGGTGGCTGGGAATAAAATCTTGGATGAGTTTGAATACTGGCCAAGTCTCATCGGATCTTTCTGAAACTTACATGTAAGGTGGCTGGGAATAAAACCTCAGGTGAGTTCGAATACCGGCCAAGTCGGCACATTTATCATAGAGTGACGTGCCTTTGATTGCTGAAAATGCCTATTTTCGACATTGTTATCACTGCTGCCCCTTTAGTTTTGAACGGATCTTCATGAAACTTACAAACAAGGAAGTCAGGCAGAAAGCTTGGAGGAGTTTGAAAACTCTTGTTTTTTAACTTGTCATCACCATAGCCACTTCAGTTTAGATCGGATCTTCTTAGCAAGTCAGGAATTAAAGCTTGAATGAGTTTGAAAACCGGTGAGGTCAGCCTGTTTATCATAGAGTTAAAATCTACTTGATTTTCAGAAAATGCTTACCCTGTCATCACCATGTCCTCCCATAAAGCCTTCAGTAAAGGTTGGCACTTCCTTAATCTTTGAATCTGTTAGCTCAGGTGAGCGATACAGGACCAAGCTAGCTTGGTCCTCTTGTTGACCTTGTCATCACCGTAGCCCCTTCAGTTTTGATCGGATCTTTCTGAAACTTATATGTAAGGTGGCTGGGAATAAAATCACGGATGAGTTCGAAAACCTGCCAAGTCAGCCCATTTATCATAGAGTTATGTCCCTTTGATGGCTGAAAATGTTGATTTTGACCTTGTCATCACCATAGCCCCTTCAGTTGTGATCGGATCTTACTGAAACTTATATGTAAGTTGGCTGGGGATGAAACCTCGGATGATTTCGAAAACCAGCCAAGTCTGCTTATTTATCGTACATTAACGCCCCTTTGATTGCTGAAAATGCCGATTTTTGACCTTGTCATCACCGTAGCCCTTTCAGTTTTGATCAGATCTTACTGAAACTTATACGTAAGGTGGACGGGGATAAAATCTCGGATGAGTTCGAAAACCAGCCATGTCGGCCCATTTATCATAGAGTAACATCCTTTTGCTTGCTAAAATACCAATTTTTGACATGTCATCACCGTAGCCCCTTTGGTTTTGATCGGATCTTTCTGAAACTTATATGTAAGGTGGCTGGGGATAAAACCTCGGATGAGTTCATATGCCGGCCAATCAGCCCATTTATCTAAATGAAAAATCGCTTTGATTGCTGAAAATGTCGATTTTTGACCTTGTCATCACCGTAGCCCCTAAAGTTTTGATCAGATCTTTCTGAAACTTATACGTAAGGTGGCTTGGGATAAAACCTCGGATAAGTTTGAAAATCGGCCAAGTCGCCCGATTTATCATAGAGTTATGTCCCTTTGATGGCTGAAAATGCTGATTTTTGACATTGTCATCACTGTAGCCCCTTCAGTTTTGATGGGATCTTTCTGAACCTTATATGTAAGGTGGCTTGGGATAAAACCTCAGATGAGTTCGAAAACCGACCAAGTTGGCCCATTTATCATAGATTTATGTCCCTTTGATTGCTGAAAATGTCCATTTTTGACCTAGTCATCACCATAGCCCCTTCTGTTTTGATCAGATCTTTCTGAAACTTATATGTAAGGTGGCTGGGGATAAAATCTCGGATGAGTTCCAAAACCGGCCAAGTCAGCCCATTTATCATAGAGTACAGCCCCTTTGATGGCTGAAAATTTTTGACCTTGTCATCACCGTAGCCCTTTCAGTTTTGATCCGATTTTTCTGAAACTTATATGTAAGGTGGCTGGGGATAAAACCTTGGATGAGTTCGAAAACTGGCCAAGTGGGCCCATTAGTCTTAGAGCAACATCCCTTTGATTGCTGAAAATGCCAAATTTTGACCTTGTCATCACCGTAGCCCCTTCACTTTTGATCAGATCTTTCTGAAACTTATATGTAAGGTGGCTGGGAATAAAACCTAGGATGAGCTGGAATACTGGCAAAGTCGGCACATTTATCATAGAGCTACGTGCCTGTGATTGCTGAAAATGCCTATTTTCGACCTTGTCATCACTGCTGCCCATTCAGTTTTGATCGGATCTTCACGAAACTTACAAACAAGTAAGTCAGGCAGAAAAAGCTCGGAGGAGTTTGAAAACTTGTCAGGTTTGCCTATTTATCACAGAGTAACATCCCTTTGATATGAGCAGTTAATTGCTTATTTTTGAACTTTTCATCACCATAGCCACTTCAGTTTAGATCGGATCTTTTTAGCATGTCAGGAATAAAAGCTTGAATGAGTTTGAAAACCGGTGAGGTCAGCCTGTTTATCATAGAGTTACATTCTACTTGATTTGCAGAAAATGCTTACCCTGTCATCACCATACCTCCCATAAAGCCTTCAGTAAAGGTTGGCACTTCCTTAAACCTTGAATCTGTTAGCTCAGGTGAGCGATACAGGACCAAGCTAGCTAGCAGTTAACAATTTCATTGTTAACTGGTTACTGAAATAATTGAGATATTAGTTTTCCAAAGAAGGCGCGGACAAATCTAACGTCGTGCAACAAAATATGTGATGTCAGCGTCGAAATGACGTCATTAACGTCCACGTGATGTGTGAAGGGGTATAGCGTCAAATCTTGTACTGTTCATTAATTTTCAATCATCTGACGGTGGAAAACTGACCACAGAATTAGATTTGGTGAAAAAAGTAGTCCCAAACAGTGAAAAATAACATTGATATCAGTCACTGTTTGAAACAGTTTGTTTGTTTGTTTGTATTGGAGTTTTACGGCCCAGTCAACACTATTTAGGTCATTTTTGAGCCGGTCAGTTTACCTATCAACACTTTCCTGGGCAGGCTTATACGTAAGCAGTTAACCAGTACAGTGCACATTCTTTCGCCAGAAACTGACAACTGCCCTTCTTGAATCAGCGGAAGGGAGAGAATGGCCGTAGAAAAGATTTCATGATCAATCTCCACGAAAGAATGTTGCCGACCCCGGCGGGAGTCGAACCCGCGTCCTCCTGATCACCAGTCAGACGCGCATCCGACTGAGCCACTGAGGCCGGCGTTTGAAACAGTGACAATATCATTTTCTATTTCACTGAGAAATCTCTATATTTCATTGAAAAGCATGTAAGAAACAATTTTTATTTTTCACTGTTTGGTTTCTGTACATTACTTTGTATCTTGTCATTGGAACACCCTACGGAGCTCCCTAACTCCCCTCCCCCACCACAAACACACACCTTTACACAAGCTTTAATACTAATATAAGCTGCCAACATTGCTATTGGAAATAAGTCATAACCACACCAATTAAAATAGCAGATGACAATAACATTTTATATTTCTTAGAGAAAATGAGGTTTGAAAATTTTTCCATAGTTTGAGAAATGTCAGGAAATTTTGTTTGCTGTCATGGAAACAAGAAGTATAGTGAACTTAGCTATTGAGACTAGCTGAAATTAAGACTTATTCTGCTTTAAAAAGCTTATTTAGTAGGCTGCAGTTCTTTCTTTGTGTTTTCTGCATACATTGTCCTCTTGCCATGGACCCCCTTTGGGACTGTTCAAAAGTGGTCTTAAAGACCACTTTTGAACAATCCCAAAGGTGGTCTTAATATAGGAAATTTACTGTACTTAAAAAAAAATGTCAGAGAAAGTTCAGGAAATTCTATGTTTTGAGAACATTTGATGATAAATTTGAAATGAATTGATTATGCAGTTTCTTCAAGCTTAATAGCAGAATTTCTTGTACATCACCATTACAAGGTACATTGAGCATGTTTTGACAGGAACCTTGCAAATGCTTTTCTTGAGCTGAAAGTTGGAAGGGGAAAATATTGCAAGAGCTGACCTTACCGTGGCTAAATCCTCTCCTTTTGGTGCCTCTTAACATGGTTGCCAACCCCAAAATATACCTTTCAGGGGCCAGTGTCAGCTTAACAAGCTTGTTAGTGGTCACATTGTTAACTGTTCTAGCAACTACAATACAGTAGAACTTCCATTGCTCGAACACCGATGGCTCGTTTACCATGGATGAGTCGAACACATTCTTGAGTCCCTAGCAATATCCTCTACATAAGAAATAATGGGGGATAATTCAGAAGATTTTAGTCTTTTATCTTGCAAATGTATGCTGTGTGTACTCATTAGAATCGCCTCGATGAGGCAATTCTAATGAGTACATACCGCATACATATCCATTATAGAACACCGAAAAGATGTCAAAAAGTAACTCGTTATGCCTCCTGACAGTAACCCTCAGTGCCTCGAACTACCCCTGTCTCGAACAGATTTTCGAGGTGCCAGAGGTGTTCGAGACATTGAAGTTTGAGTGTATCTTAAATTTTGATATTTTTCTGAAAAAATAAATAGTATATTTGCTATATTTAATGATCAAAGTTTTAACGATACTTCAACTAATAACATCATTAGTTTTGAACAAAACCCAGGAATTAGGCATGGCCTCTGCCAATCAGGGCTTGGAGAAATAGATTGGGTTGCATGGTGCTTCCAAGGCAGACCTGAAACTGACTGACATGAGTACTGATAAACTGCTTAGAAAGACAAAGCCTGCCCAGGCAAAGTGGTGGGAGCTGGTGTCCAATGAATATTATAAGCCTTATTGATTTCATTGGGTAGCAAGGCTTTAGAAGTTATGGGACTTTTACCAAACATTGAGAGGAAATAACTTCTCAGGCCCTGCTACCCAATGAAAATTTCATCTCGATGTTTGGTAAAAGTCCTATAACATGGAACCAACATCTCCAAAATGACCTAAATGGTGTTGACAGGGACCTCAATTCAAACAAAATCAGGAATTAAGCTGGCTACTATTTGGGGTAATTTGAATTCATTTTCCATAACAGTCAGAGTCTGCATGCTTAAAGAAACACTATATGTGAGATGGTTGAACATTTGTTTAGTGATTTTTTGTGTGTGAGCAGAACATTTTTGCACATGTCATGTTAACAAAGGATTGCATTGCATGTTTTTCAGGCACTACTCCTGCTCCAACAGGCCAACCCACAGGTGGTGGTGCTCAGCCATCCAAGGGAGGTGAGGGGAAACATGGAGGAGGTTTTGATGCAGCATCATTTATCGGAGGAATCGTCCTGTGTGCTGGAATAGTCGCTATCATATTCTTCGGCCTGAAGTTCTACAGAGCCAGAACGGAGAGGAACTACCATACTCTACACTAGATCAAGAGCGAAATATTTAGGGGAATGGGAACACCTGGCAGATTTGGCCTCCATTTTTTCAAAGGGAGACAACTTTAGGAACTTCTTATTTGCTTTTCTATAATCTGTCTCAGTGAAAAAGGAGTGTACTCTTAAAGGAAAGAATTTGCTTCTCAGGAGCAAATTCTTTCCTTTAAGTGTTGACCCCTGTTGACATGGGAGACAAAAATATTTTGACAGGAGTTGCCTCCCCTGAATGTGTATCCATTCCCCTTAAAGCTTTGTTGAAATGGGAAATAGCCCTGCTCAGATAAGTTTCTGGTGAAACTGCCTAACTCAAAACATAGTACTGAGGAGCCTCGATATAACGACAGTATTTGTTCGCTATTACATTATTGTTATAAAGAATTACTAAATGTCAAACAGTGCAAATTGAGATCAGATGGCTTCTGAGAAACCATCTGATCTGGATCTACACTGCTTGTCGTGCAGTTGGTGAATAATCTTGAATAGATTATACCAAGTAATTTGATTGGTTGATTTAAAAAATGGGTTTGGTATAATTAATTTAAGATGAAGGCTATATCCATTGGATCAGTCTTGTCAGAAATGACACTGACAAATATTTGACATACTTTACAGACGGGTTGTTTGACAAAGATTTTGTTGATTTAGATTGTGTTCCATAGTTTTGAAACGAACTGTGGGGAAATCAACAGGTAGATCATATTGACAGCACCTGCTATGAATCTGTCCAGCCAGTGTTGAATTTTCTGTAGCAAGCAGTCAGATACAAAGACTTATTTGAGCGTGTGCTATTTGCGATAGTTCTGTGATTTTGATAGCTTGTTCCAAGTGCTCATTTTGTTGAGTCCCATTGATAAGCAATTAACCTTATGTGCCTGTTATTAAGGAAAATGGATAAACCTCTGAGAATGGACACTCTGACTGAAATGTAAACGTTTGCCTCCATTTTTAGAGATTTTGTTTATTAGAATATCATCACGAAAACACGCCTATATAATTTTGACCCCTTGAACCCCACTTTTATGTTGTAAAACTGGGGTTTCCGGGGGTATATGAAATAAGAAAAATATCACAATTTTTCATCTTTAATTTTCATTTTTTTTCAGCGATAAAGGTGGCAATGTATTTGTATAGGCGTGTTTTCGTAATGATCCCTCTTCTAAAGGGGGTGGGGTGCTATTCTTGACAGAAAGAGTTTGCTCCCATTGGGGCAGGTTCTGGTTACTAAGGTGATTGGATACAACAAGTCCAGGGCCCAGTTTTTCAAAGCATTGTTAGCTTAACGAGCTTTCCAGTGGGTGGTCAAAATGTTAACAGTTCTGGCAAATGCAATATCTGGGACTCTGTTATTTTTGCTGTTCACATTTTTTTCAGCGAAATTATAAGTATATTTGGCATATCATTCTTTCAGAAAAAGACCTCTGGATAAAAGGGAGGCATAAATCAAAAATAATTTGACAAGAGTTGTCACCCATGAAGGAGTACTTGCAGATCCGAGTTTTCTCCCTTGGAGGTATACCAGTGCACTTAATTATATCTGTGTCCTGCCAAATAAATTAATTATGTCACACCCCATATCTGATTGTCAACCAATCGGATTACTAGGTGTTACTGTAATTTATACCTACAAATTGACAAACTGTATAACAAGATGGTGTAGCTCCTGATCAGATGACTTGAAGAAGCTACCTGATCTGGATCTACAGGGTTTGCAAAAGTGTGGCATATCCAGTTTCTGACGGTAGGACAAGGATCAAAATTACGTAGATAGCCTAAAATTATTTGTGCACAAGAAACTAATGAAAATTTTGAACAAAAGTCCGTCACGGTATAAGGAGTAACCAGTCCTGCAGCTGGGACATTTGATTTCCTCAATCTTTATTCACTGGTGGAAATCATCTTTTCTACCAGTCTTATGCAAGGATGAGGCTAGTTTCTTAGTTCTCAGTGATATATATATAAATAAAAATTTCGGTTTTACACCTATTACCTGAGCACTCATGCAGTTATTATACGCACTCTGTACTGCCAGCTTAGACATATATAATTATTTAACTGACATAGTTTGAGTCTTGTCAAGCAAAATATAAACTAGGTCACAGGGAAAGGGCCATTATCCCATACTTCTTTATCAAGAATTGATCTGATGCTGATATTGTTTTCTTAAATATAATTTTTATTATTGAAGATGAAAAAAAAATATATATATACATGTATATGTTAAATGTATAGTGAATTTTCATTGACTCAAACACACATAATTTTGGTTTATTTGAACTTCTTTTGGGGGTTCCTGTGGATTTTTTCCTATAGCTGCAGGAAGGAAACATAAGATTTTCTTTAACTTTAAAATGTAATCGAGCCGGTTCTAACGAGTACCCACAATCTATATTTTAGAGCAGAAATAGGGAAACTAAGGTTTACCCCATTAAACCCCAGTTTTACTATATAAAAGTGGGGTTCAAGAGGGTCAGAATTATATAGGCCTGTTTTCGTGACGATGTGAAGTGCTAGGTGATACATACTTAATAATTTAATCAGTGAGGGGCTGGGTCATACATACTTAAAAAGTAAACCTGTGTGGGGCTGGGTCATACATACTTAATAATTAACTCATTTTGTACTGAACAGAATCTAGGGTGTGTCCATTTCGAACTAGGAATTGAATTTAGAAATTGATATTAAAATTGTTGAACTTTCTGCAAACAGTGAAGGTCCTTTGGTATCTGATCTTCATCTGCACTGTTTACCATGACCCATTTTGGGTTTTCTCATATAGAATGGGTTAATTAAAATAAATGTGGTAAATTTATTTTGATAGATTTTGACAGCCTAGGCAGATGTTAATCTTTTGCTCTACTGTAAGTTATCACAAACTTGTTAAGCATTACGAAAAACACCTTCAAAAATACATTGTAAATTTTACCGCCAAAAAAATGAAAATTTTAAGATGTAAAACTGCGATATTCTTATTTCTGCTGAAAATACAGACTGTGGGTACATGATAGGACAGTGTCATCCAGGCGGTTCTAACCAGTACACACAATCTATATTTTAAGAGCAGACATAAGAAAAATAAAGTTCACCAGTTTCACTAAAAGTGGGTTTCAAAGGGGTCAGAATTATATAGGCCTGTTTCCGTGATGGAAAATTTCAATTGAAGATATGTTGTAGTAGGAATCTCATCAGTACCAATTGTAATCTCTTAAGTTTCTGAGTTTTGATGTCACAGTTAAGATTGGATAGTGTTTAAAATATTTCTTGTATTTTTAGTTTTGATGATAGCAGATCTTGACATTTTATTCAAAAATGTGTCCAAAGTGTTGATATACATATTCACACACCTCTTTATAACACTATTTCATTGTAACACAGTTTTGGATATAACACGGTGTAAAGATTGAACCCAAAAATGTATAGATTATATAGAAAATTAAAATAAATTGTTAGGTATTTTTTTAAAAATGTATAGATTATATAGAAAAATGACCATAAATGGTCATTTTTTCTATATAATCTATTCATTTTTGTTTGGATATAGCATAATTATTTAACGAGCACAGTTTTTGCTTCAGATCCTAACAATACTGTTATGAAGAGGTTGCCGTGTATTTTTTTTTTTTTTTTTTTTTTTTTGGTTTGGACGATGAGGAACATGTGAAGCATGGTTGTTGCAGTTACATACTTTTTTTTTGAGGGAAATTTACAACAAATGTAACCGGTCCAATGTTGTTATTTATGTTAACATATATATGTAAATATAACATGTTTGTGAGAATGTGATATTTTGTTTATTCCCACCCGTTGTTGTTTATTCAAGAAATACATTTTGTTCACTTGCTTTAACATAAACATAAACTATAGGTCCACGTAAGGAGCAGTAAATTGGATAAATTAGGGATATTCTTCCAATCTTCCTCAATTAAAACATACATCATAGGTGTTTGTTAGGATTGCAATGATCCGACAGACAGGGCAATGATCCAACAGATCTGCAATGTCAAGCCACAGGACACTGTCACCATCAGGTCCAGTGAGTTACTTGAGCGTCTTGGCATTGAGGACCTGGACCTCATCCTGAAAGAGAGAAGGCTATGCCTGTATGGACATGTGGAACGCTCCAACGGTGCAGTCAAGACTGCTTGTGACATACAGGTAGGTGGAAAGGGGGGGCCTGGAAGGCCCAAGATGACCTGGAAGCAGCTAACAGAAAGAGATTGCAGAGAATGGAAGCTCTCTGCTATCGCTCCTCATGATAGACAAACCTGGAGATCTGGTGTAAGATCTGCCATGCGTGCAGCAAGCCAGCTACCTGGAAAGGGGCCCACTTATATGGACGTTGCCCCTGTACCTGCACATTAAACAAAAATCTGTTGATGATGATGATGATGCATCATTCGCGATTCCCATTAGGTTTAACCCATTTTAGTTGGGAATCCCCTAAAGGGGTACCCTGGCAAACATTGCAAACCCAGATCTCAAAGACCTTTTTTGTACAGTCCCAAAGGTGGTCTTAATTTTGGTAATTTTACTAGATTTATATTATCCCAAATTTATCCGCATTATTCCTCCCTATCTGGAGTAGTGGGTTCATAAATTTTTGTTAACACATTTTTATACCATGCAAAATCCACATGTATTCAAGAGTTTAATGTTTCTGTAGAATCTCATTAATTCAAAGTACAGTCGAACTTCGATGGCTCGAACACCTAAGGGACCTCGAAAATCTGTTCGAGACAGGGGTAGTTCGAGCCACTGAGGGTTACTGCCAGGACGCATAACGAGATACTTTTGGACATCTTTTCGGTGTTCTATAATGAAAATGTATACTGTGTGTACTCATTAGAATCGCCTCATGGAGGCGATTCTAATGAGTACACACAGCATACATTTGTAATATAAAAGACGAAGCTCTCCTAAATTGTCCCACACTATTTGTTACGTAGAGCATTTCCCTAGGGGCTAAAGAAGTGGTTCGACTCAGCCATGGTAAACGAGCCATCGGTGTTCGAGCCATCGAAGTTTCACTGTATAACAAAGTGGCTTCATTAACTGGTCTTTATGGTAGAACTTCTCAAACTCATTGTCTTAGGAACTGGCTAATTTCAATGGTCAAGATATTTTGTAATCAAAAGCTTCAGACCCCAAGGTTATTAAACTTTTTTCATGCTCAGCTCACTTGAACAGGAAATTTTTTCCTGCTCACAAATTTTAAAATGCCAACATATGTTGGCATTTTAAAATTTATGAGCAGGATCAGCTCACTTGAACATGAAAATTTTTTCCTGCTCATAAATTTTAAAATGCCAACAAATGTTGGCATTTTAAAATTTATGAGCAGGATAAATGATAATCTGTGCTGATCTGAGCGAGAAAATTGCCTGATTTGTTTGTATTTTAATAGTTATGAGCATTACAAATTTCCTGTTTACCTGAGTTGAGCATAAAAAATGTTTTATAATCTCGAAACCCCGGGCTCAGTTGTTCAGAGTATCGTTAGCTCAACAAGCTCATTAGTTGTCCAAACGTTATATCCTATCTGGCTGAACACAACAACCCCCTACCTATGAAAACAGTGTAGATCCAGATCAGATTGTTTCTTCAAACCCGTATCTGGCTGAACATGATAACCGCTACCTTTGATAACACTGTAGATCCAGATCAGATGCTTTCTTCAAACCTGTATCTGGCTGAACACGACAAACCCTTCCTTTGAAAACAGTGTAGATCCTGATCAGATGGCTTCTTCAAACCCATATCTGCCTCTACTTCTGAAAACAGTATTGATCCAGATCAGCCATCTGATCATTATCTACACTGACCTGCAGTTTGTGAATTTAACAAATGCATTATAACAACTTATTTGATTGGTAGACAGTCAGAAATGGATGTGGCAATATTAATTTATTCAGCAGGTTAAGGTTAACCGTCCTTGCAGTTGCAATATCTGAAGAAGTGATATTTTTGCTGAAAAATTGTGAGTAGCTTTTGCATTTGCAAAAGCTACTCACATTTTTCAGCAAAAATAGTTGCTTCTTGGCCAGATTAAATTAACCAAGTTTTAACATGTTAAGTAAAACCATTGCTATTTACAACTGATCCCAGGTATGTGTACTTATATGATCGGACCTCGAAATGACTCAGAATTATCAAGTACATGTAGACCTGTGGACACAAATCCGTTCAAACTTTGATGAGCTTCATTTCATTTTGATCTGATGTTTCATTCAATATTTCCTTACATTCTGTCAGTCATCTGCAAGGCAGGAATAAATTCAAAACACACAGTGTTGTATATTTCATTGCAGACACATCTCGAATGTCAATCAGATCTAAAAATGAAAATAAAAGTGCTTGCCACAATAAGACCAATCAATGTATATTGCTTGATCCAGTTTTAGACTTCTTAGATGAATGACATTTGCTTGTCAAACTAATTTCTTGCAAAGACATTCATTGAAAGGTACTTCATCAGAGTTTGAACGCTTTTGTGTCCACAGGTGTATTTCAAATGATCAGAATTTATAATACTGAGTTTCTACTGTAAATGAAGCTTTAAGGAATTTTTAGTAATGTTTATTGTGCAGGGAAAATGTTAAAGAATTTTGTAGACAGATAAATGGAGATAGCTGCCGGTAGAGTTGTGTATTTGAGGCCAGGCTTGTTGTCATATTATTTGGTTGTTTTAGGAAATTGCGATTAAGAAGACACACACGACAACCTCTTTATAAGACAGTTTATTGATAACACCATATTGCATATAACATGCTTTGGAGGACTGATCCTAAAAATGTATATATTATATAGAAAAATGACCATAAATGCATATACGAGCCAAAATAATTAGGTCTACATAAAACTGATTTATTGTCATTTGTCTGTATAAGCTACCATAATGATCCTTTGTATTGGGACACACATGCCTAAGGAAACAGTGCAGACCCAGATCAGACTGCTCCTGAAGGAGCAGTCTGATCAGGGTCTACACTGTTTGCCATTCTGTCTGCTCTCTTTGGACTCCTTGCTTGATCTTGAAACAAATTTCTTAAAATTTTAGGAGAATTACAGCAAGCCCTCAAGGTGTCCAAATTTTTTTTTTTTTTTTTTTTTTTTACAGTATGCATTTTTGTTTGGATATAAAATGGTTAACTAAAACAATTTCTGTTATGATCCAGAAAACAGTATTATAAAGAGGCTGTGGTGTACTAGTTTTTCCATTAGAAACCTGAGGGTTGATGGGCTGTATATCATATGTACATACTGTTTATTCACAATTATTCACAAAAAGTATATTTTCACTAATATTCATGAATTTGATCATTCTGGAATTCTAAACCCTCGCTAGATGTTGAACCCCGTCATGCTGAATATTTTAGTATGCTATACTCCGAACCAATTTTCAGCCATTGCATGATTTCAATTTTTACCATGGATTCAGAAGCAGAATGGAAAAGAGTATAGATCCTGATCAGCTGGCTTCCATGCCAATCAGGATCTATACTGTTTTACGAAAGGGATTGTCCGTGCTCAGCATGGTGGTGCAAGACCATTTCTTAAACCCTAGTGGTTTCTTTGGGTGGTAGGGCTTGAGATGTCATTTCATCTCTGTGTCAGTTAAAGCTCCAACAAAATTGGAAGCAATGCCTCCAAAATGACCTAAACAGTGTTGACCTCAACACAAACAAACAAGCAAAACCCTTGACAAGTGTGTGAAGCTAACAAAACTTTGAAGGCCCCCGCCCATAGGGGCTTGAAGAAATATATGGGCTGCATGATGCTTCCACGCAGAGCTGAATCCGGACCGCACACTAGTACTGGTAAACCTCTTAGAGGATCTAAGCCTGTCCAGGAACTGCAGTGCCAGGCGGACGGTCCATGCTAATAAACCCTATTGGTTTCACTGGGCGACAGGGCTTGAGATGTCATTTCATCTCAATGTCGGGTAAAAGTCCCACAAAATTGGGACACAAAAAGCAATGTCTCCAAAATGACCTATACAGTGTTGACGGGGACGTTAAACCTCAAATCAAACAAACAAACAAAAAAAACAAAACTTTGAACAGCAGGGCCCTTCTCATTAGCTGTAACATTGGCAACTGTCAATCCTTATACTCATTTTATCCATGGAAAGTTCACCGGAAACCTTTCACATATTTCATACATACACCACAATCTCTTTATAACACTATTAATGGGGTCCAAAGCAGAAAAACTTTTAGTCAACTAACCGTGTTATATCCAAACAAAAATGTATAGATTATATAGAAAAATGACCATTTACGGTCATTTTTCTATATAATCTATACATTTTTTTTATTTGATCTTGAAACCGTGTCATATCCAAAACCGTGTTATAATGAACCGTGTTATAACGAGGTTGTGGTGTATATATGTGTACTTACTTGGCATAATCATGTTTGTCTTCATTGATATATTGATTTCATTGCGTTCATCACAATCATTGTTCATTCACTATTGAAGCTTTAAAGTAGCCATTGCAATTCTGTACAGCTTGGTTGTGGTTGTTTTTTAACCCTTTTTGTACCAAAATGGAATCTTCCTCCTTATATATAGCAGGAGTTCCATTTCAAAATTTAGGGGTGTCAGGAATTGTGTTTTCTTCAAAATTTATTTGCAAAATGACTGAACTTTTAGCAAACAGTGGAGGCCCTGATCAGACGCCGCAATCTGCGGCGTCTGATCTGGGCCTGCACTGTTGGCCAGGGTACCCGTTTTGGGGTTTGCTGGTACTAAATGGGTTAACTAAATACATATGCACGTGTGTACACATACTCAGGCGTTGAGAAAGTCTGAAATTGAGTACCATATGCCAAAGACTTTTGGATGGATCCTGCAGCATTAGTTATATTAGAGTGGTTAGTGTTTCTGTTTAATTTGGCAAATGGTATTTCGCAGGTTTTTTGTATGTTCTAGTTCCTTAAATGATGTGTGTTATTCCATAAATTCAAATGGAATTTGGCCGGCCTCAGTAGCTCAGTCGGATGCATGTCTGACTGGTGACCAGGAGGATGCGGATTCGATACCTGCCAGGGTCGGCAACATTCTTTCTTTGAGATTGATCATGAAATCTTTTCTACGGTCATTCTCTCCCTTCCGCTGATTCAAGAAGGGCAGTTGTCAAAGGAATGTGCACTGTACTGGTTAACCGCTTGCGTATAGCCTGCCCAGGAAAAGTATTGATTAGTAAACCGACCGGCTCAAAAATGACCTAACTAGTGTTGACTGGGCCGTAAAACTTCAACACAAACAAACAAAGGGAATTTGGCAAACAGGGCTGACCCAGATCAGATGCCGCAGTTTAGACTTAGGACAAGAATTCCTGATCTGAATTCTTTGGATGAAAATGGAACTGTCCAAAATGTCAGTTAGATGAATCCATTCAGCCCTTAACGTTAAGACAAGATAATTTTTCAGGTGATTTGATACACAAATTTTTTTTTCACCATACAGTCGAACTTCAATGGCTCGAACACCTTTGGGACCACGAAAATCTGTTCGAGACAGGGGTAGTTCGAGCCACTGAGGGTTACTGTCAGGAGGCATAACGAGGTACCTCTAGACATCTTTCCGGTGTTTTATGATGAAAATGTATGCTGTGTGTACTCATTAGAATCGCCTCATTGAGGCGATTCTAATGAGTACACACAGCATACTTTTGCAAGATAAAAGACTACAATATCCTTAAATATCCCCCACTATTTCTTATGTAGAGGATTACGCTAGGGGCTCAAGAACGAGTTCGACACATCAATGGTAAACGAGCCATCGGTGTTCGAGCCATCGAAGTTCGACTGTATTTTGCATATTTTGAAAGGTAGAAAATTTTTATGACTTAGTGTATCACGGTTTGCTTTTCTGTAAGCATAGGCTGTCTAGAAATTTAAAGGGGAAAGAATTTTAAAGGGGTCTACTCTTAAAGGAAAGAATTTTAAAGGGGTCTACTCTTAAAGGAAAGAATTTGCTCCTTAGGAGCAAATTCTTTCCTTTAAAAGTTGACCACAATTAATGAATAAGGGAGACAAAAATATGAATTGAGAGAGTTGTGTCCCTCAAAGTGTATCCATTCACCTACCGGGAACTACTTTTTGATATCCATTCACCTTTAACATTACAAGGAACTACTTTTTGTCTGTGTAAAATGTGTTGGTAGTTAGAGATAAGAAATATATATTTTGCTGACTCGTACATGTATTCATTTGTAACAGATGCCTTATATATTTTTGCTATTAACACTGTCATACATGGTTAATCAATTCAGGTGTTTTTATTTCACAAGCTAAAAGTGTCTTAAGGTTATCGTTTGCATCAGGTAGATTTGCTGTTGTTTTTCAAAGGGAGAAAATTTTTGCAAACTCTTGGGGGGGGGGGATCAGGTAGATTTGCTGTTGTTTTTCAAAGGGAGAAAATTTTTGCAAACTCGGGGGGGGGGGGGGGGGGGGGGAGTTGCCTTATTTTGTATAGACTGATCCAATATTTTGACAAGTGACTCTGTTTACATTACATTGCCCATGCTTCGATTACCTCCCTTGTTGAGTACATCTTTTATCTGTTTGGCAAAACAAGCATGTTCATGTAAAGTAATAAGTATTATGATACTACTATAATTACTACTACTACTACTGATAATAATTAATGATTTAACAAAAGTTATTGTAGAAAATCATTTGTGCTATATCAACGTTAGAGTACGGCACTGGAAGTTTTTTTTGCATGCTTCCTGCTCCCGACCATCGGAGCTTGAAGAAATAGATGGGCTAAATGATGCTTACATGCAGAGCTGAAACCAACCCACACACAAGTAATGGTAAACCGCTTAGAGGATCTAAGTCTGCCCAGACAAAGCGGTGCACGTCGGGCCGTTCATGCTTACATGTATAAACCCTATTGGTTTCATTTGGCCACAGGGCTTGAGATGTCATTTCATCTCAATATCAGGTTAAAGCCCCACAAAATTGGAAGCAATGTCTCCAAAATGACCTTTACAGTGTTGACGGGGAGGTTAAACCTCAAATTAAACAAACAGATTTTTGCATACCAGAGAAAACGAGGGTAATGACCTTTAAACTTACGTGACTTAGACTTTGGAAGGAGAATCTGCAGTCATTGTGGGAAGATGTCCCTTCTTTGGTAGGACACTTAAACCTCTTTATAACATTGTTCATTATATAGAGGATCTTACATGTGTGTTCATGTACTATTGAATTTATTAAACAAGTTGAGGAAAAGGGATAAAATGCGAGGTTTTGCTGAGCATTTTATCACTTTTCTTCAACAAATTTAATAAATTCAATAATACATGGGCACGAATGCAAGATACTATTACCATATGAAATTTAAAACAGATTTTATTCACCAGTATTTACCAAAATGTTAATATTCTGTCATTAGTAAAGGCAATGTCGTTAATGACGTCATACATGTAAAGTTACGGGGCGTATCTAACTAATTTGCATATTTAATCCAGTAATGGATTATCGAATTTATTACATGGCGTTATTACACTCTCAGATGCGATGTCATATGATAAAACACAATTTTGGATTTAGCAGGATTTAAAGATGGATCATAAAAATGTATAGCTTATGCAGAAAAGTAAAGATAAAGATAAAACCTTTATTTAACTTTGCATATCTGAAACAAGTAACATAAGCTCTGTAGAGCTTTTATTTCGACAAAGTATCCTTTAAAAAACACTTACCTGCCTTAATTTATCTTCCTAGGACTACCCCTGATAATGTGAGCATCCTAGTTCCATTTTTCAAGCCTTTGGTATGGGGTGGCTGGGGACCTCCCGTTCCCGAAGGGGACACTCTACCACTGAGCTATCAGGGCCATAAATGGTCATTTTTCTGTGTTATCTATACATTTTTGATCAGATATAAGAGAGTCATGGTTTATGTTTTGGACCCCAATAGTAGTGTTATAAAGAAGCTGTGTTGTTAGTTTGAAACTTGAAAGCTAATTTGAAAATATTTTGTAAGAATTGCTTCCCCTGAAAACATGCAGCTATAAATGTATATGAAGGGTAAAATACATAGCTTTATGTATGGTTATTGATTGTTGGGGGAAATATCATAGATGCTTTTTAATGAGATCATCATGTAAATGTCATTTAAAATTACTGTATTGATCTTAAGTATTGGGACAGATAGGCCCTTAGCAAACAGTGCAGACCAAGATCAGACTGCTCCTGGAGGAGCAGTCTGATCAGGGTCTACACTGTTTGCCATGCTGTATGCTTCTTTTCCTCCCCTTGCTGGATCATGAAACAAATGTGTTTAAATTTTAGGAGAGTTACAGCAAGTCCTCAAGGTGTCCGAATTTTTAGGATTTTTACGGCATAAGTGTTATGTTTCTGACATTCCGTGTCTGTTTTAGCTGGATTTAGTTTTCATTTGAAGGAAAGTATTTGTGGTAAAAAAAATAGTGCTTTGTTTTTTTTTTACTAAGTAGTTGGATATAATAATGCTTGCTGGAATGATGTTTGTCCTTCTGTTCTGTTCGCTAAGGCCTGTCTGTCCCAGTACTTGGGATCATAACAGTTAAAGGTGCATTATTGAGCTATCTGGCAAAATGCTTCCAAAAATAAAATACATATAGCCGGTATTTGTCTTTAAAACAATACAAATGAATGCATTTTATGCAAAACTGCGAACAATTATGATGACAGGTAAACGAGTTTGAGAGGTATTCCCTAACTAGGTTTCGAACACTAGTTAGATCTACTTTTAGTTCGTGACAAAAATAGAATCCCCATATATGACGTTATGTGACGTTCATTTTTGGCCTTGTTTGCTTAGGCCATGCCTGAATCGGAAAAAAATATGACGCTGAATACCATGCCATAAGTAACGACACTCAGAGAGGATACTGTCGCCATGTATGTGTAAAGTGACAGATTTATTTTTAGAACAGAAATTCCGAACACATGTACAGAGCGAAGGGTAAACACGAATGAAAACGACCATTTTCACAAAGTTCTGAAGCTGTATTTGGCTCCAAAAGTGTACACATGACAAAGGAGTATACATGCATTCAAGATAAAAACCAGAAAAAAAAAATTGAGACCCGGTAGCTCAATAATGCACCTTTAATGTCTAGTGGGCATGGCAAGTTACAAAAAAAAATCATCCCTTCGAAATTGTTGACAGGATTGGGAACATGTAAGTATCTGAAGCCGAGAAAATAAACTGATTTCCCATATTCTTATGCCTAATTCTAAGAACAGTCAAAATATTAGTCATTTATAGTGGTTCAGTGCTAGAAATCTATTGACTGGACCTTGTGTGTGCATTGATTGTGGTTCGGAGCTTATTAACACATGTATATGTAATTACGAAGAATAGTGTTACACCACAACCTCTTTATAACACGGTTCATTGTAACACAGTTTGGATATAATACAGTTTCAAGATGGATCTCAATTATATGTGTAGATTATATAGAAAAATGACCATAAATGGTCATTTTTCTATATAATCTACACATTTTTGTTGGGATATAACATGGTTGTTTAACTCATTTGGTACCAGAAACCCAAAACCGAGTACCCTGTCAAACAGTGCAGGCCCAGATCAGACCCGGCAGAACAGGGCGTCCGATCAGGGCCTCCAGTTTGCTAAAAATTCGGTATTTTCCAAATAAATTTTGATGAAAACACCAACCTGACACCCCTTAATATAAGATGGTACAAAAAGGGTTATCTAGCACGTTTTCTGCTTTGGACCCTATTTATAATGTTATAAAGAGGTTGTGGTGTAATTACGAAGAACAGTGTTATGTAGAAATTGGTGACTGTGCCTTTTCTGTCTTTCATACTGTAATAAATCATTCCATCCAAACCTTGTCTGTGTTGTCAGCTTTTCTTCCCTTTTCCTGTTGAATGGTGTTGAACGTGTTCATGGAAGTTTTATCTCCATTTTAGACCAGTTTGTACTGAACGGAACTTTTAGCCATAAAGTCAATCCCAAAATTAAGGGGTGTCAGGCTGAGCTTTTTTATGCCCCAAACTTTGGAGGGGCATATAGCTCATCACGAAAACACGCCTATATAACTTTGACCCCGTCGATCACCACTTTTTTTATTGTAAAACTGGGGTTTTTCAGTGGTACCCCTTATTTTTCTTATTTCTGCTCTAAAATATAGATTGTGGGTACTCGTTAGAACCGCCTCGATGAGGCGGTTCTAACAAGTACCAACAATCTATATTTTGCGCAGAAATAAGAAAAATATCGTAATTTTTCAACTTAAAATCTTCATTATTTCGGCGATAAAGGTGGCAATGTATTTGTATAGGCGTGTTTACGTAATGTTCTGGGAGGTTTGTGCATCCTGCTGTCCATGCGTGCATAGCATAACTTAAGAATCCTGCATGCTAGGGTTTTGAAATTTCGTATATGGATTCCACATATGGATAAGCAGCTGACCCATTTATTTCACATCAAAATTATGCCCCTTTTCTGAGTTATTGCCCTCTGAATTTTTTTGTTGAAATCTTAGAAAAACATAAAAAAAACAACTATTAAAGATAGAGCCTTTACAGTTGATGAGTAGATAGCTAGTGAGACCTGTGCCTGCTCAGTTTGCCGTTTCCTGTTTTGGGGGTTTCTGGTATAAAATGGGCTTAACATATTTTCTCTTATTTACCATCATTTGAGACAAGAGTACCTGTTTACTTTAAAAAAAAATGATCCTCTAGAAATTTGAAATTAATTTTTGATTAGCCAGGCCTGGTAAATCAGTCGGATAAGTGTTTGACTAGTGAGTCGGTGGACACAGGTTCAATGCCTCGCAGAGTTTGATCATCTCATATTTTCCACATTGTTATTCCATTGCGATAACACACCCTTGCCACTTTGTGCATTTGTTCACATCTCCAAAATGGCTTCTTTTCTGATGAAAATCCGTACTTTAATACTGTAAGCATAGGTTGTGTGTACTCCTTAGAACTGCCTCATTGAGGTGGTTCTTATGAGTACACACAACCTTCGTTTTGGAGCAGAAATAAGAAAAATAATGTATATCACCGAAAACCCCAGTTTTCTCTATACAGTAGAACTTTGATGGCTCGAACACCGATGGCTCGTTTACCATGGATGTGTCGAACCCATTCTTGAGCCCCTAGCCAAATCATCTACATAAGAAATAGTGGGGGATAATTAAGGAGATTTTAGTCTTTTATCTTGCAAATGTATGCTGTGTGTACTCATTAGAATCGCCTCGATGAGGCGATTCTAATGAGTACACACAGCATACATTTTCATTATAGAACGCCGAAAAGATGTCTAAAAGTATCTCATTATGCCTCCTTGCAGTAACCATCAGTGGCACGAACTACCCCTGTCTCGAACAGATTTTCGTGGTCCCAAAGGTGTTCGAGCCATTGAAGTTTGACTGTATAAAGTGGCGTGTGGGATGAGGGTTTTCATTTGATGGACATGTTCACGTGATGAGGCTCATTCTGCCAGTCTCAGCCCAGTCTATGTGCATCTGATTAGTCATCCGGAGGTTGTTGGATAGATTATAAGAATCTTATATGGGTGTGAGGGGTGGATGGAAAATCCGTCCCGAGGGTCACTGTCCGGCATCACGAGGGATGCTGGACAGTGATCCCGAGGGACGGATTTTTCTATCCGCCCCTCACACCCATATTGGATTCTTTTTCTTGCATACCTTCCATTTCTATTGCGAATTTTTAATGCTGCTGTCACTTCGGTTACCGACGTCCGCCATTTTGTGATGACACAACAGGAATGTTTAGTGACGTCACGCATGGCGACGCCGCGCATGAGGTTGTAATCAACCAGTGCATTTATCAAACACGCGATTATATTCGATTTGGGGTCGGAACACCAGGGTCAGAACATAATTTCTATCCCAGGGTAAAATCACGGATTTCCTTGTCTGGTGTGCAAGAATATACATGTACTTGCCAGGCTTCGTTAGAATTGATCATGAAATAATTCCTAAGGTCATTCCCTTCCTCTGCTAATTCAATAGTCATACTAGTTTTTGGCAAAAGAATGCACCGTGCTGGTTAACTTAATGTGCCTGCCCAGGAAAATTGGGATTATGGTAAACTGACCGGCTCAATATAACAAATAGTGTTGACTAGGCTGTTCAACTCAACTTTCTCATTATTCAAGAGAAAGACAGTTGTCAGGTTATGGCAAGAGAATATGCACTGCAGTACAGAGTAATAATGCCCAGGAAAAGTGAGATTTGTATAGTAGTCGCAGATAAAATTGACTAGGCGGAGCTATCGTTTGTACGTGCCTTTGGAATGATCTATTAACAAAAAGGTAAAGCATGTCACCCGATTGTGTTATTCAACTGTAACACAAAAAAACAAAGCTGTGTCGTATACACAGTATGGGAGCGGAAGTGAACGGCCATTTGCGATTGAACAGCGCTTGCGATTTGTACAGTGGACGATCAGTCACTTGCGGTATGATATTTTCGCCGACACGGTAAGGAATTTCATTTTTTGTTCCGCGAACATAACGCTTATGTGCAATTTATATGTCTTGATGGTAAGATGGATGTTTTTATCATATTCCAACCGCAGAAACATGCTATTTTTCGGATGGCATGAGACGAGCTAGATTGTTGATCACTTTGTTTATCATTATGCTATAACCGGTTGACACACCTGTAAATACGCATAAAACATGTACCAGTAAGCATGTCCTTTGTTATGAGCACCTAAGTCTTCCAATACTATCACTGATTGAATAGAAATCAAAGACATCGTCAAAAATGCAAATAAGATCGAAGGACTGTTAAAAGTATGACACAGGAGAAAAAAAACCCGTTCAGATCACTTGCTTTTGTAAGTATTCGGATTGTACAGGTCAACTGCGATTAGATTGAACGGTCACTTGTTAGTATGCTGAAGTCATTCGCTTAAGCTGCATGATGCTTCCACGCAGAGCTGAATCCGGCCCGCACACGAGTACTGGTAAACCGCTTGGAGGATCTAAGCCTGCACAGGTAATGCGGTGCGAGTCGGACCGTCCATGCTTGTAAACAATATTTGTTTTATTGGGTGACCGGGCTTGAGATGTAATTTTATCTCAGTGTCGAGTAAAAGTCCCTTAAAATTGGAAGCAACGTCTCCGAAATGACCTACATAGTGTTGATGGGGACGTTAAACATCAAATCAAACAAAAACAAACATTTGCTTAATCGCACCTATATTCCCCATCTCCACGCTACTCACTCATACTGTATTGACGTATCACAGTATCTCCACTTTTCTAACGGGCCTCCGTGGCCTAGTGGTTAAGAGCGCTGACTCTTGATTATTAGGTCTTTCACCGCTGTGGTTCGAGCCTCGCTCGGGTCACATGTGAGACGCCAAGTTCTGCAACGGAAGGTCAGGTGGTTTTTCTCCGGGTACTCCGGTTTTCGCCCACCTCTGATTAACGATCGGCTCGATATGAGTGAAATAATCTTGAAAGGGCCGTAAAACCAAAACCAAAACCAAAAAAAAAAAAAAATCTCCACTTTTCTGGCAAAGAGGTAAAATACAGATGCTCGTCTGACTGGTAATCAGGAGGACGCGGGTTCGATAACATTCTTTCGTAGAGAATGATCATGATGTCTTTTCTACGGACATTCTCTCCCTTCCGCTAGCCCCCGCCCATAGGGGCTTGAAGAAATATATTGGCTGCATGATGCTTCCACGCAGAGTTGAATCCGGCCCGCACACTAGTCCTGGTAAACTGCTTAGAGGATCTAAGCCTGTCCAGGAACCGCGGTGCGAGGCGGACTGTCCATGCTAATAAACCCTATTGGTTTCATTGGGTGACAGGGCTTGAGATGTCATTTCATCTCAGTGTCGGTTAAAAGTCCCACAAAATTGGAAGCAACGTCTCCAAAATGACCTTTACAGTGTTGACGGGGACGTTAAACCTCAAATCAACCAACCAATCTCCCTTCCGCTGATTCAAGATGGGCAGTTGTCAGTTTCTGGCGAAAGAATGTGCACTGTACTGGTTAACCGCTTACGTATAAGCCTCCCCAGGAAAATTGTGGATAGGTAAACTGACCAGGTCAAAAATGACCTGAAACAGTGTTGACGGGTCCATTAAACTCCAATACAAACAAACAAAGAAAGAGCACATACGCGCACGTGCGCACACACACACACTGCAGTTTATTTTTATTTATTTATTTGTGTCGCTCTTTAACGGCCCCGACAAGAATACCAGGGTACCCGAAGAAAAGTCGCACGACCTTCCGTTGCAAAACTGGAATCTCACATATAACTATAGATTTGATAGACCTAATAATTGCACGACCCGCAGAAAAAGCGACCGACTGAAGTCGGTTGATTTTCTAAGAGTGCCCTAAAATCACCGTGTCATTCTGTCAGTCTGTCTGTCCGTCCGTAACCCGTTTGTGAAAATTGGTGATAGTGACTTAACCGCTTGGAATATTTAAACAATTTTTGGCACACTGATAGATATCAATGAGATCTAACCAATGAACTTGCGAAATATAACATTCCATTTAGTATAGCCTCGCCGAGGCGAAAAATGTGAAAATTTTCGAACTGCTTCTCCTCGGAAACCGTTGGGCCGATTGAAGTCAAATTTCATATGGAGCCTCTATGGGATGGGGGAAACCAAAATTTGCGCATGGGGTCCAGGTCACATGATCAAAATGGCCGCCAAGCCATATATGGTCTGTCTGTCTGTCCGTCCGTAACCCGTTTGTGAAAATTGGTGATATTGACTTAACCGTTTGGAATATTTAAACAATTTTTGGCATACTGATAGATATTACATTCCATTTAGTATAGCCTCGCCGAGGCGCAAAATGTGAAAATTTTCGACATGCTTCTCCTCGGAAACCGTTGGGCTGATTGAAGTCAAATTTCATATGGAGCCTTTATGGGATGGGATAAACCAAAATTTGCTCATGGGGTCCAGGTCACATGACCAAAATGTCCGCCAAGCCATATATGGTAAAAAACCTTAAAAAATAGTCTTCTCCAGAACCACTGGGCAGATTTCCACGAAACTTGATAAATAGCATCTGGGACGTAGGCCCATCATATATTGCTAAAATGGTGACCCTGGGTTGACCTTGACCTTCTTGTGCCTAGATCAAACTTTGACACATATGCTTTTGTATTGGAAAAGTGAGAATGCATTTTATCCTGCAAACGATTCAGAATACAGTACTAAAGTATAAGATATATTTTTGCTCCTTACGATAAGGCGCATTTATTGGGGGAACCGTTTTAGGTCCAGGTCACATGACCAAAATGGCCGCCATACCCATATATGGTAACACTCATAAAGCTAAAAGCATCCGACGGGTCGTGCACTTCAGCTGAAACACTGGTTAAGAGTCAGTGCTCTTATCCACAAGCCCACGGAGACCAGACAACATAGATTACTTAATTGGTGGTATACGCAAGAAAACGCCTTCTAGACGACGTTCCTGTGACTGATGGACTCAAGTACTTGTCATTAGCCGCCCATGGGAGTAGACATTATAGTCGTAGGGTTAAATACGGAAGTATAGCCATTAGTCGCCCATGTTGACGGTGACTGGTTTTTAAGGTAACCGGGCGCTATAAGCACATTGGGGCTACCTCTAGAATATGTCCAGTATTATTTGTTCCACTTTCTTAAAGGCTTTTGCACGGAGTGATACATTGGGACCAATGCACCACTCTCGTCTCAGGCACGGTGCAATAAAAGGAAAGTGGTCTGTAAGTTACAAAAATTTCGATAACCGGTCAGAAAAATAGCAGGCTGCACATCGCGGCTATGGAAGGTGGTCAGTTTCGACCTGAAAACCGTGTCCCATAGCCAGTGCCAGTTAGAATATCTGACCAGGTGGTCTTTACAAAGGCCAGAGTACCGGCAAAATGCAGGCTAACCTTGGCATCTCCGGCGGTAGCTCATCATTCTGTTGCTGGCGTCACTGGTAGGCTGTTCCAATGACCAAACGATCTTTTTATTATACCCAGACCGAATAGGTTCGGGATATATGGCGATCAGCCTGGCGTCCGTCCGTTCGCCCGTCCTTGTGTAGACGAAACCTTGTGATGGCCATTTCTCCAAAACCCTTTGAGATTCATTGATTGTTCACAAGGCTGAGACGGTGTGCCATGCGCAAGTGCCACAACTCTATTTGCCATAGTTTTTGAGTTAGTTCCCCTTCCAATAAAATAGAATGACTCCTTTGTGATGGCCATAATTCCTCATTTGAGACATATTGATGGTACCTGGCACCATTATTCACTAGGCTGAGCCGGCGTGACATGCGCAAGAACAACACCTCTGGGTGCCATGTCTATTTGAGTTACCTCCCCTTCCAATACAATAGACTCCCTACATTGTGATGGTCATAACTCCAATATCCTTTGAGATATATTGATGGTACCTGGCACAATTGTCCACAAGGCTGACCCGGCGTGTCATGCATAAGAACCACAACTCTGGTTGCCATGATGTTTTTAGTTATGTCCCCTTCCAATAAAGTAGAATCTCTACCTTTTGATCACCATATCTCAAATAGCTAGGCGCCATATTGATGTCACTTGGTTTTTGTTTGTTTGATTTGAGGTTTAACGTCCCCATCAACACTGTATAGGTCATTTTGGAGACATTGCTTCCAATTTTATGGGACTTTTACCCGACATTGAGCTGGAATGACATCTCAAGCCCTGTCGTCCTATGAAACCAACAGGGCTTATAAGCATGGACGGTCCGACTCAGGCGCACAGCTTTGCCTGGGCAGGCTAAGTTCCTCTAAGCGGTCTACCAGTAATCGTGTGCGGGTCAGATTCAGCTATGCGTGGAAGCATAATGCAGCCCATATATTTCTTCAAGCCCCGATGGGCGGGGGCCGCGATGTCACTAGATACAGATATACATGAGGTTAAGCGGGCGTGTCATGCGCATGAATTACAACTCTGGGTGCACTGGTTTTGGAGTTATCTCCCCTGACAATATAACATTATAGTGGCCGTAACTCCAATAATCTTTGAGATATACTAATGGAACTTGGCGCGATAAGTTGAATACAAGTTATAGAAGGCATGTCATGACAATGAAACACAACTCTTGGTTTTGTTGTATTTGAGTTATCTCCCCTTTAAAGATAACAGTATGGCCGCATTGTGTCACCATATATCCAATACCCTTTGAGATATACTCCGATTCAATGAAAACGCAAACCCTCAAATTTTAATCGATTCACAATATTGGCAGCATTTGATCACGTTGAATTATCCTAACTTATCCACAGACTCACTACAGAGTGTGTTTCATTGGAGACTCGAATAAGTCCACACACATACAAATCAAAACCACATATCGCAATAACGGGTATGTCCACCATACCATAAAGTGTTGCTTGGCATCGACGCCGCATGCTTCGAATTAAACGCTGTATCTGGTCTTGTGTGATGTTGTCCCGTTCTTCATGTACCGCCATGGCGAGCTGCTGACGGTTTATTTGCGGATGATGTCGGCTGTACACACGTTTTCCAAGCTGGTCACAAAGGTGCTCGATTGGGTTTAAATCCGGCGAAAACCCAGGCCAAGGAATAACTTGCACACCATTTTGATTGAAAAAAATCCGAGTCCGATAACAGAATACTTGTAAGCTATTTTTTTTTTTTTTTTTTTTTTTTTTTGCTTTGTGAGTTATGTTAAAAGTAAACGTTACTGAAAGATGTCAAAGAAAAGATGTAATCGGGTCTTTAGCCTATGTCCATCGGAGACTGGGATGCATTGTTCTTCCAGGCAGAGCTGAAACCGATCGCACATGAGTACTGGTAAACTGCTCAGATGGTCGTCGCCTGCCCTGGCAAAGTGGTGCGAGTCGGTCCGTCCCTGCATATAAACCCTATGGGTTTGTTTCGGTGGTATGGGCTGAGATGTCATTTCATCTCAGTGTCGGTTAAAAACCACAACGTTGGAAGCAACGTCTGTAAGATGACCTGAATAGTGTTGACTGGGTCGTAGCACCTCAAATCAAATAAAGTGTGTGTTATCACTTGAACATTCAGAAGTGAAAAGAGTTCCGCACCATGCTGATGAAACAGTAGCAATGTCCTGAACACTTTTCTGCAGTGGTAATAGAAGGAAGTGTTTTGGTTATTTGATGTCAGTATCTGATCAGACTTCTTAGAACGACCCTAAATCACAAAAATGTTATTTGTGAAATCACCATCGCAAGTGACTGTTCAATTTCAATGATCAATTTGGCAAGTGACTGTTCAACTCCAATTATTACAGATCGCAAGGGATCGTTCAATCCAATGTCAAGTGACCGTTCAGATGATCAAAAGTGACGGGAATACAAGTTAAGATTTAGCTGCCGTATTTTACATCAGTGTAAACATCCTTTTTGTCAGTAGGCTTTATAGTTTATTAAAGATGTCAGAGTAACTCAAAGAAGTGGCCTCTAAATATTCATCCGTCTTTAAATCACTATTAGTAACGTATGCCAGCAACAGAGAAACACATGTCAACTGATCACCATTGTTATGTCCACCGATCGGATCAATTATACCAACGAAATTATTTCCGGTAACGTGACAAATATATTGATAACTTACTCAAATAAAAGTAATGTCCAAAAACTCACGCTAATGGCTTCTGTGTTTACATATTTGAGATACCACGTGATAATGTTATATTGCAAGTGACTGATCGTCCACTGTACAAATCGCAAGTGCTGTTCAATCGCAAATGGCCGTTCACTTCCGCTCCCATACTGTGGTATATGGCCATTAGTCCACGGAAAGCGTGCGAAAAGCGCTCAACCGAATCTTCTGGTGGACTCGGCGAATTTGACATATATTGACACCTGAATAGCTCCGCCTAGTCAACCGCGTTATCCAGGCCCGCATGACATAATCTGTTTAACATCAACTGGACATGACGCTGTGCATGCTGGGTCTTGTTTTTCAGCATACAACAATTTGTAATGTTTTTCCTGTTTTTTTTTTTCGGAAAACAGGATTTGACACGTAGACAATTTGCATGAGATGACAAATCCTGTTTTCTAAAAAAATAAGAAACATATCATCAATTTGTCATCTGCTGAATTAGCCCAGAGTGTTGTAAATGTTCAAACCTTACATCATTGTTGACCTGTACACATACCTATGTATGCAAACAGTGTTGATTCAGAGGAGACGGCTCAAGATGAGCCGTCTCCTCTGGACCAACACGGTTTGCCATCCTCTTATACTAGTAATGATTTGACCGAACACTAGAGAAGAATGATAGTGTTCAAATTTAATTATGAGAGAGTCACAGAAACTAAGGGGTGAAGGGAATAACCTCAAACCCCTCCCCACGACAAGAGAGAGAGAGAGAGAGAGAGAGAGAGAGAGAGAGAGAGAGAGAGAGAGAGAGAGAGAGAGAGACTCATAGCTTTCTCCAATGCATATTAGAGAGAGAGAGAGAGAGAGAGAGAGAGAGAAGGACTCATAGCTTTCTCCAATGCATATTCTTCAAATGCACATGGTTATATACATTGTACCTCTAGGTTTCGGTTGGCCTCGGTAGCTCAATTGGATGCGCGTCTGACTGGTGATCAGGATGGGTTCGATACCTGTCGAGGTCGGCAACATTCTTAATATGCACTGTACTGGATATTCGCTTACGTATAAGCTTGCCCAGGAAAAGTTTGGATAGGTAAACTGACCGGCTCAAAAATGACCTAAATAGTGTTGACTGTGCCTTCAAACTTCAATACAAACAAGTTTGACCTATATTGACGACACCTGAGCTGCCCCTCCCTGTTAATCTTATATGCAATTACTATACAGGTGCTTTGAAGACTTTCAAGATGACAACCATCTGGGATATCAGAATGCAACAATTGTAGCAATTCTGAATCTCCATGTGACCCAAATGTCAACCACCAATTTCAACTCAATGCAACAGACCAATCGCTAGCAGATACGGTTTGAAGATTTTCAAGATATCCGATATGGCAGCCATCTGAGATATCAGAACAGAATGGTTCTAAGAAGTCTGAATCTCCATGTCACCCCAATGCCTCCCATCAAGATTCAGCTCAATTCAACTTGATGTGGTTTGAAGATTTTCAAGATGGCCAACATGGCAGCCGTCGTAGGTAACAGCTAGAACAGAATAATTTCAGCAATTCTGAAGCTCTATGTTGCCCCATGCCTCTAATCAAGTTTCAGCTTCATCCGACTTTTGGTTCAGGAGGAAATGTAGTCTACAAATTTCAAGCTTGTATATTGGAAGGGAACGATTTTAGCAAATCCGAATTTCCATGTCTCCCCAATGCCTTTCATTAAGTTTCAGCTTGATCTGATCTCTGGTTCAGGAGATGTCGTTTGAAGAATTTCAAGGTGACCTCTGTGTGCAGCCATCTTAGATATCAGAACAGAACGATTTTAGATAAATCTGAATCTCCATGTCGCCCCAATGCCTCCGATCAACTGAATCCAACCCTTGGTTCAGTAAGAGATGTCAATTATAGAATTTTAGGATGGCCGCCATAGGATAGCGGAACATAACAATTTTAGCAAATCTGAATCGCCATCTCGCCCCGATGACTTCCATGAAGTTTCAGCTTGATCCAACCTCTGGTTCGGTAGGAGATGCCGTTTGAAGAATTTCAAGATGGCCATCTTGGATATCAGAATGGAATGATTTTAGCAAATCTGAATCTTCATGTCGCCCCGATGCCTCCCATCAAGTTTCAGCTTGATTCGACCTCTGGTTAGGAGGAGATGAGGTTTGAAGAATTTCAAGATGGAAGCCATGGTGGCCATCTTGATATCGGAACGATACAATTTTAGCAAATCTAAATATCCATGTCACCCTAATGACTCCAATCAAGTTTCAGCTCAATTAGACCTTTAGTTCGGGAGGTGATGTCTTTTGAAGAATTTCAAGATGTACGGCACGGCGGCCATCTTGGATGTCGGAACGGAACAAGTTTAGCAAATCTGAATTTCCATGTCACCCCGATGCCTCCCATTAAGTCAGCTAAATTCGACCTAGGTTTGGGAGGAGATGCTGTTTGAAGAATTTCAAGACGGACTCCATGGTTGCCATCTTTGATAACAAAACGGATCGATTTTAGCAAATCTGAATCTCCATGTCACCCCGATGCCTCTCATCAAGTGTCAGCTTAATTCAACCTTTGGTTTGGGAGGAGATGTCGTTTGAAGAATTTCAAAATGGCCACCACTGCGGTCATCTTGGATATCAGAACGGAACGATTTTAGCAAATATCGGCCATCTTGGATATCAGAATGAAACTATTTCAGCAAATTTGCATCTCCATCTCACCCCGATCCCTCCCATCATGTTTCAGCTCAATTCGACTTTTGGTTTGGGAGGAGATGTCGTTTGAAGAATTTCAAGATGGCCGCCATGGCGGCTATCTTGGAAATCCGAACGGAATCATTTTAACAAATGTGAATCTGCCACCAGGATATCAGCTTAATCTGACTTCCGGCTCGGGAGGAGATGTCGAAACTGTGATAAGTTAACGACGGACGGACGACGGACAACAGGCCACGGCATAAGCTGACCTGGAGCTAGGCTGGTCAGACTGCATGGATGCACAGGCTGATCGGAGTCTTTGCTTAGCACACATGGTCGAAGATCCCTTTTAACTAGGAACGGCCTACTGACCCACATTTTACCGACCCCTAATTATCTATGAGCTGACAGGCTCAACACCCCTTTGATTGTGTTGAATAGGCTGTAAAATTCCAAAACAAACCATAACTATAAAATACACCAATCAATGTCGCCTGTCATTGCAACTTGTTTCACAAAATCAACATTTTTGGGTTTTGAGAGCACTTAAGGAAATCTCAAAGTTAACAGCGAGTAAGAGCTTTTAGTTCATCTTTACATCTGCATTTTTGAATTATTTCTAAATTATACATCAAGATATCACACCCATCTTAAATTGATAGAATCTATGATGGAGTTGAGTCCGAGACGAGAAAGTCTCAGGCATGTTTTCGGTTTACTGATTTGTGTCTCATGCGAGGCTATGCCGAGCATGAGACTTAAATAAACTGAAAACGAGTCTGAGTTTACCTTGTTAAGGTCTCAACGCCATCAATGATTATTTTTCTCACCCATCAGGCGTTTTCTTCAAAGAATGTGCTTTGAATGGTTAAATCCTTCTATAAAGATACTGCCACCAGGCTGCCCAACATCACGTGAACAAGTCCGTGAAATAAACACCCCCTTACACCCCACTTTATATCGAGAAAACTGGAGTTTACGGGGCTATACATTATTTTCCTTATTTCTGCTCTTAGACATAGGTTGTGGGTACTCGTTAGAACCGCCTCTATGAGGCGGTTCTAATGAGCACCCACAACCTACGTTTGCAGTATAAGTAAGAAAAATATAAGGAATTTTCATTAGAAAAGTAGCCATTTTGGAGATATGTAAAAATGCTCAGTGTCGCACGGGTGAATGTTATCGTAATGAGAATGCAGGAAATGGCCCTTTCCACAAATGAAACCGAGCAAAAAAAGTAAAGCCTTCATTATTCTTACCTTTTAAGAAATGCTGTTTAAACATTTTGTTAGGGTAGCTCCTTAAATCCATTTTCAGCACATTTGGTAAATTTGACTTTGATTTCTGATGTCTAAATTGTATGTATACCTTGACGACCGGCCCCGATAGCTCAGTTGGTAGAGTGTCCGCTCCGGGGAACGGGAGGTCACGGGTTCGATCCCGGGCCGCGACATACCAAAGTCGTTAAGAATGGTACTAGCTGCTCCTCGCTTGGCATTCAGATTTACGGGGTAGAGCTAGGACTGGTCGACTCAGTGTCAGGATAATGTGACTGGGTGTGGTATCATGTAATGTGTCTGGGACATGATACTTCAGTGAGGCAGCACTATAAAAGTGAGCATTGAGCTCCCTGTCGCAACCAGACACCGTCGTGATATGACTGAAAAATTGTTGAAAGCGACGTTAAACCCGAATTCACACACACACACACACACATGTATACCTTGACACCAGACAGCAGTTCGGCCCCCGCCAACCGGGGCTTGAAGAAATAAATGGGCTGTATGATGCTTGCACGCAGAGCTGAAACCGACCCGCACACGAGTACTGGTAAACCGCTTAGAGGATCTAAGCCTGCCCAGGCAAAGCGGTGCGAGTAGGACCGTCCATGCTTATAAACCCTATTGGTTTCATTGGGCGGCAGGGCTTGAGATGTCATTTCATTTCAATGTCGGTTAAAAGTCCCACACAATTGGAAGCAACGTCTCCAAAATGACCTTTACAGTGTTGACGGGGACCTTAGACCTCAAATCAAACAAACAAACAAACCAGACAGCAGTTTGAAGACATGCCGAATGTCCATTTAATTATACATGTGCGTTGATCAAGGACATGCCATTGTGTCTGTTAAAACTGTACATCTAGGTTCTTCTCCGTTTGCATTGGTATAACAAACAACAACAAAAATGTAACACAAGACAGGTTTTGAAAACATAGTACTGCTGCAATGTACATGTTTTCATTATTAAACAATCATTGACAATAAACCCTATGATGGAACAGCAGTGTGTGACAAACAAATCTCAAGGAATATTCTTGCCACTTGTGTGAGAAAACGCTGCCTTTCATGTCCATTAAAATTGTGACAGTTTACCAAAACATAGCCTGTGCTTTGAATGTAAAGATACTGCTTCCAGGCTGGCAAAGAATATAGGAAATGGCCCTTTTACACAAATGAGCCAGCGCACGACAAAACCTACAATAAGACATGTGCGCCCACCGAAGACTCAGATCAGCCTGCGCATCCATATAGTCTAACCAGAGACTTCTCTCGCTGCATGAAGGAGCATTGGGGCCCTTAGCTATTCTTAGAGCGCATAACGAAGACTCTGATCATACTGCGCGGATGCGCAGGCTGATCTGAGTCTTCGTTGGGCACACATGTCTTACTGTAGGTTTTGTCGTGTGCTGGCTCATTTGTGTAAAAGGGCCATTTCCTATATTCTCATTAATGTAACAGAGCTAAAAAGGTAAAGCCTTTATAATTCTTACTTTTTAGGAGTGAGTGAGTTTTAGTTTTACGTCCCACCAACAGCTAAGGTCATACGGAGACGGGACCTCGGTTTAAAGACTCATCCGAAAGTCTGGAGAAGCCCGGGATCAATCCTGCGATCCCTGGTTTACAAGGCGAGTAGCGTAACCACTGCACCACGGAGGCTTCTAATTTACCTTTTAGGAAATGTTGTTTAAACATTTTGTTAGGGTCGCGTCTTAAATCCGATGGGTGAGAAAAACAATCACTGACTTGACAGTCTATTTATCCCAAAACATAGACTGCACACCCAGATTCAACCTAAGAATACATGTGTATCATTATAAAGTTTTACTATAACATGGACTTGTTTACCACTATTCCGCTGAATAATTTAGCTCCACCCATTTCTGACTTTGAACCAATCAGACTACTTGATGTAATTTAGTCCTGCAAATTCACAAACTGAAAGTCAATCAGAAGCCATCTGATCTGGATCTACACTGTTTGCAAAGATAGGGGTTGTCGTGTTCGGCAAAATTAACATGATGTTAATCATCGTCACTTCATGTATCTCTGTATTTGGGGAATCAAAGGTAATGAATAGCTCCCCCGGTCTCGGTATGACCTTAGTTGTTGGTGGGACGTAATACGCACGCGCACACAAATTGTTACATATCTGTTGCCAATATATAGGTCTAAAGCTAATTCTTTCCTTTAAGAATAGGCCCCTTTTCAGAGGGAAAACAGTCAGGAACTGATAGCATGGAAGTTATCTCCCTTGCAATAAACAAATATTATGGTCTAACACTGTCCGGAGCTAGTTCAGTCTTCCATAGTATGGTCCGCGTCTATGTCTACGACGCATTGCAGCAGAGTACAGAATTAACGTAACACAAACAATCAACAATCCGACAGCCGTTCCACCAAAGAACAGAGCGACACTAAATTGTCTCTTTGTTCGGCCAGATTTGGACTGACCGAGCTGGGCCTTTACCGTTGTCATGGTTTCGGTATTTGTCTTTGAACTTTTTGCTGTGGATGTGGACGTCGGGTTCATTGTTACTTTACTGGACTTTGTCGGTTTCACTGATACAGTTGTATTTGCTGTTGTAGATTTTTCTGTTGATGTTGCGGGTTCTCTAGATGAAATAGTTCTTGGACTTGCAGGTTTTACTGTTGAAGATCTTGCTGTTGTGGGTCTTGTAATTCTAGGCGTTGTTGTTGACATTAAAGTTGTGGATTTTGCAGTGGAAGTCGATTTAAAAGTTGTAATTGTGGATGTTGTTGTTGGTATTGTGGATGTTGTTGTGGATGTTGTAGTGGATGTTGTTGTTGGTATTGTGGATGTTGTTGTTGGTGCTGTGGATGTTGTTGTTGTTGGTGTTGTGGATGTTGTTGTTGGTATTGTGGATTTTGTTGTTGGTGTTGTGAATGTTGTTGTTGGTCTTGTGGCATTCGTTGGTTTGGTTTCTGGTGTTGAGGGCTTTTCTGTATTAGTTGTAAAAATTGTATTTCTCCCCTTTTTTCCACCCAAAGAAGACACTATAATACTAGACACAGGTCTCGATGTAACAGATTCCGATTTTGAAGCTGATGTTCGCTTTTTGCTACCTGTTGATGGATCTGCCTGTACATTTTTCTGTGATGCTCCGTAGGTATCTACAAAAAAATCAAAGTATTGACAACACTGCATGGTGGGTAGATTTTTTTCTGAGCTTATCCCTGGAAAATGGCCCTGAGATGCCGCATTCTGCGGCATCTGATCAGGGTCAAAACTGTTTGCCAAAGTCCCAGTACATGAGCCCAGTCCAGGTTTTACAGATAATCCTCTTTATACAGCACTCTGACGTCACAGCAACCATAACGGCGCGGCTATAGATTATTACCGTTACCACGCTATCCGCGGGCGGTTTAACCTCTTTTGTACCAAATTGAATTAAAATTTTCTGCGTTTCGAAGTATAGCAGAAAATTATTGTCTTAAGCGATTTGTTAATGAAATAGTCAGTCGTCTTAACATGTTGTAGAACCGGTTATACTAGTAGTTAGTATGGTCAAAATAGTGACCAATGGCCGTTAAGCAAGTTTGCACGAAGTTTTGCTGATATGTTGAGAAAGGCGTTGGTCATTCCTAGCGTTCGTTTCACATAGTGAACATCGTCTTTACTTGTTTTTACGTCTAAGAAGGCTCTGAGATGGATCCGGTTTTTGAGGCTTTGGTGCAGGAGAGAGTTACAACGGCAGTGAACGAGGCTCAGAATAATTTGCTGAGCTCCTTAGACCAGATGATGTCTGCAAAGTTTGACCAAATGGAGAGCAAGATAAGTGAAAATCAACAAAAACTTTCAGATAATCAGCTTTCTAAAATCCAGACTAACATTTTGACAAATGATGGGTACGTTTTTAAGGTAAGAGCTGCGAGGACCAGTTCAAATTTAATGTCAAGGTCATTGATAAACTCCAGGATGCAGAAGCTACTTTAGAGAAAAATGGAGATCTTGCCTCTATCTCCGCAAGGGAGAAAGTTTCCGAAGGTGATTAATCCATATATGTTTTTTTATTTATAGCACATTTGCAGATGAAGCCGGGTACGGTTGCATGTAATTATATCCTATGAATTTTATAAGGAAGTTTGGTCCATACATAAGTACTTACGCATGCACATAAAAAAAAAAAAAAGTTACATATTTTGAAAGTAAAGTTATGCACGTTTCTTACAATAAATGGGAAGTATAGGCGTGCAGGAATTTGGAATAAGGCCACTTATTGTGGTAATCACCCCCCCCCCCCCCCCCCAAAAAAAAAAAAAAATGCGAAAAGGCATTTAAAATAAATAAATAAATAATATTAATAAATATATAATTTTATTACATTAAAAGTGTGAAACATATATTAAATAATCATAAAAAAAAGGCTGTTTGATAGATTCTGATTTGCAGGTAAAGATCTACTACAACAACGCCAAAAGCTGGTAAAATTGGCTGACGAGTCGGAACATGGTTGGAAAACTGTACACGAGTACCAGACAAACCCACTTGCGGACGATTCTGGGGACGAGAAACGAATGTTGAGGGCGGAAGCACGAGCGAACAGAAAGATTAAGCAAGAGAGACTCAAGAGAAGTCGCCGACGTTTCAGTCCATACATTCCATATGGCAGTCAGAGGTGGTCAGCTACGGCCACTAATCAACAGATGAAGGACCAACCAGCATCTGGGGGGCAGAAGCCCGGGTTATGTTTCCTTTGCCGGAAACCAGGGCATTGGAAAAAAGATTGTGAGCTAGCAACTAACCCAAATAATAAGTTAAGTACTTTAGATTTTTGTCTTGATAATTGTGTACAAGAAAATGTATTACAAAATGTAGAAAATGAACACTCATATAACTTTCATTTCGGGAAAGGAGGGGAAAAAGTTGCTGAACAGCAAACCCCGCAAAACGAGACAGAAGGTAAGGCGTTTTCACTAGAATCACCTGTAGGTCGACTGAAAGTTGCCCAGGAAAAATGGAGGCAGTCTGGTGCAAATAACTACATTATGAGGGTGGTAAGTGAAGGCTATGCAATTCCATTTAAGGAGCTACCGCCGTCGAAGGTAATGTCTAACAATAAATCGGCCAGAGATAATATTGCTTTTGTAAAAGAAGAAGTGTCAAAATTGTTACTAAAAGGGTGTGTTTTAGAAGTACACGAGTAACCTCATGTAGTGAACCCATTGACAGTGGCATACGGGAAATCTGGTAAGCCTAGGTTAGTACTTGACTGCCGTCACATAAATCAATATTTGATTCAGTATAAGTTTAAACATGAAGATATTCAAACAGCCATGGAAATGTTTGATTTGCAATCATACTTATTTTGTTTTGATTTAAAATCGGCATACCACCACATTTCAGTAAAATCTAGCCATTTTACATACTTAGGCTTCTCTATCACAGAAAATGGTCTCACAAAGTACTATGTCTATTGTGTATTACCTTTTGGAATTGCAACAGCAGGTCACATTTTCACAAAGGTATTAAGGGTTGTAGTAAAATATTGGAGAGGTCAAGGTCACAAAATCGTCACTTATTTAGATGACGGCATAGGTGGTCATAAGAAGTATGGCGCAGCCCTACAGCTTAGCGAATATATTCGTAATAGTTTGACAGAATTCGGTTTCCTGTTAGCGCATGCAAAATGTCACTGGATCCCAACAAAAGTGCAAATTTGGCTAGGATATGTAATTGACATGACACAGGGTACATTATTTGTCACGCAAGATCGGGTTGATAGAGCTGAACAATCCATAGAGTCGATAATTAATTGTCTAAGTAAGAACAGATTTATTAAGGTTCGAACATTAGCATCAGTGACTGGTCAAATAATTTCAATGCAGACAGTTTTCGGTAAGTTGGTTTGTCTAAAAACAAGAGCCATGCATGAATGCATTATTTCTAGAGCTAGCTGGGATGCGCCCGTTTTTGTTACGGACGATGCATTATCCGAGTTTCATTTCTGGACAATTAATCTGAGGCGTCTAAATGGTAAGGGTTCACCATTAAAAGGGGATCTCACTTGTGAAATTGACGTGTTCTGTGACGCCAGTGGCGATGGATACGGTGGGTATTTGTGCGGTGTTGATCAGAACATGACATCTGTTAATATTGAAAGAAACAGTGTACAGTCAAATAGCTTTTTGAGTACGAGTCAAAATGCCTGTGTTGCCAAGGAAAAGACAGAGTTAGGCTGTCCGATGGTATCCGAATCTGAGGCAGTTCAACCGAAATCTCTGTGCAACAGTTCAAAGGTTTTTGATAAAGCAGCCACTTGTGCTGGCGGAATACTGAATGAAGGTGCCACGTGTGTTGGCAATACCACATGTGTTGGTATGGCAAACAAACTGTTGACAAAAGGATTTAGCAACGGTAAAAATGCTGGCCAGATGCTTTTTAGTTCAAGTGAGACTATTGGAATTGCACAAGGTGTAAGTATGATATCGGGTGATACTGAGCTGTTCGGTAGCTGGTGTAATTGGGAGAAAGGAAAAAGTTCTACATGGAGAGAACTTGAAGCGGTAAGACGAGTCCTGTATAGCAATAAGAGATATTTGTTCGGTAAAAAAGTTAAAGTTTTTTCTGACAATAAAAACATCAAAACAATTTTAAAAGCAGGCAGTATGAAAAAAGATTTACAGGCAATTGCTATGCAGATTTACGAATTTTGTGTTGAAAATGCAATTGTTCTTATTGCAGAATGGATTCCGAGGGAGCTCAACGAAAGAGCAGATTACCTCTCTCGATGTTTTGACTGTGACGACTGGGAGATAAATAATCATGTTTTTATACATTTAGATCAAAAGTGGGGCCCCCACACTGTGGACAGATTTTCAACAAATTACAACAACAAATGTCATAGATTCAATTCCAGGTGGTGGGTTCCGGAAGCAGATGTAGTGAATGCTTTTGACCAGTATTGGGCTAGGGATTGTAATTGGTTAGTTCCCCCGCCAAGACTTGTTTCTTTGTGTGTGACAAAACTAGTAGAAGAAAATGCGAACGGAACATTAGTCGTTCCAGAGTGGAAATCGGCGCCTTTTTGGACTAAACTGGTGCACACTGATGGCGCTTTCCGACCGTTTATCAAAGACGTTGTATTTCTTTCTAGGTACACGGCGGTGCAGAGAGGAAGGGGAAACAATGGTGTTTTCGCACAAAAGCCATTACAGTTCAGAATGATTGCATTAAAAATAAGGTTTGCGTAAAATTAATCAGTTATACTTGTTTTCAGGTGTTGGTTTAAAGGATACTGTCGATAGCGCTATGAGGGAAGGTGGGGTACAGGATGAACAACTGCGAGACGCGATGTGCAGATATCTAACACAATCAAAAAGTGACGGTACTGTGAAAAAATATTATTTCTATTTCAAGAAATGGTTGGAATTCTGTGGAAAAAATAATATGAAAGCTGTACCAGCTCAACCTATTCATATAGCTTTATATTTAACTCAGCTACTGGATAAAGAAGTTAATTTCAGTGTTATATCTTCTACTATATACAGTATTAAATGGGCACATAACATTAACGGTAAAACTGATCCCACGGAAAATGGTTTCGTATCAAGTCTTCTAGAAACGGCAAGGCGGCTGAGGTCTAAAAAGGTGACAAAAAAGGATGTTGTTTCATCTGAAATGCTCAAAGAATTATGTTCTCCAATCGTAAGCCAAGCCTGTGATGATCTTCTGCAAGTTAGGGACGTTACGATGATACTAGTAGCTTATGCAGGTTTTTTAAGATACGATGAACTTAGCAATTTAAAGTGTTGTAACATAAAATTTCAGTCGGAATACTTCAGCTTACATATAGAGTCTAGCAAAACTGATCAATACCGTTCGGGTAATGAAATTTTGATAGCGAAAGGAGAAAGTGGTGCTTGTCCTTATTTAATGTTACAGAAATATATACTTTTAGCCGATATAGATTTAACATCGGATCATTTTCTTTTTAAGCCAGTGTATAGATCCGGTAAAATATGTAAACTTATAAGCAAGAATAAGCCACTGAGTTACACTAGAACGAAAGAATGTCTAGTGGCAAGATTAAAATCTGTAGGTCCGAGTTTAAATTTAGGTTTACATTCACTGCGCACTGGGGGTGCTACAGCCGCAGCTAGAGCTGGTGTTAATGAGCGATGCTTAAAACGGCACGGTAGATGGCGCTCTGATATAAGCAAAGACGGTTATATCGAAGACTCCCTTGAAAGTAGGCTTGAAATTTCAAGAAAGCTTAAGTTATAAGTCTGTCAAATATTTTTCATAGCATTATCATGAGCTATCCTATGATTTTGGCTCTTCACAACAGCCACCGCTATAGTCTATGCGTAATTTGTAAGGCCTAGACCATTAAACGATCGCTAATTGCAATGTATTCTGAGTTTTGTAGTTTTCTTGGAGAAAAGTGAAGACTTAAAATTTTCTGCGTTTCGAAGTATAGCAGAAAATTATTGTCTTAAGCGATTTGTTAATGAAATAGTCAGTCGTCTTAACATGTTGTAGAACCGGTTATACTAGTAGTTAGTATGGTCAAAATAGTGACCAATGGCCGTTAAGCAAGTTTGCACGAAGTTTTGCTGATATGTTGAGAAAGGCGTTGGTCATTCCTAGCGTTCGTTTCACATAGTGAACATCGTCTTTACTTAACGTTTAATTTTTGTTAAATCGTTTCTTGAACTAATATATTGAAATGAGGTCCGACATTTCTTCAGGGAACCTAGCATAGCAAATCGGACACACGTTTCCAGGGCTAACTTCCCTGGTTTTTCGTGGCTGGCTTTGTTTCCCACCGACTTGTTATAGACGGAGGTATAATTGTTATACAGATTTATCAATGTTTAATTCAATTCATATATGTATGAATTTAAATGTCCTGTACCTCGTATCGCATGCCTTCTTAGACCATTAAACGATCGCTAATTGCAATGTATTCTGAGTTTTGTAGTTTTCTTGGAGAAAAGTGAAGACTCTTCCTCCTAATATATACGCTCGTAGTAGGAGTTTATTTCAAAATTTAGGGACGCCAGGTTGTTTTTTCTCTAAAGTTTTCTTCAAAATCAGACGCCGCGTTCTGAGGCGTCTGATCTGGGCCTGTCCTGTTTGCCAATTACCCGTTGTGGGGTTTTATGAAATAGTTTAATTCTTTTGGTCAGGGGAACAACCGCTGGGAAGCTTTTAGATGATCCAGGTACTTCAGGTCGACTGATAAATGACCCAGTATGACAAAACTTCCGATTGGAGCCTGTCGCGCGCTTCTGAGTACCGACAACATTTTTTTCATGCAGAAATAAAAAAAAATATCAATACTTTTCAGGTGAAAAAAGCCCCTTATCTGGAGCTATGACATGTGATTCCGCGTAATCTGATGCGATTATTTGCGTAATAGGTCTGTGGTTCTAGGTTATCCAGCGAGAAACAAACAATGACAATGGTAAGATTGGGTGAATGCGTCGAAGCACATGACGTAATTGTGACGTCACATCAACGTCGGTACAACGTAATGAGCCTGCTGGGAGGGTGATCTTTGTATTTTCTACGCTGGACGTATATTTTAATAGATTCGATATACACTGGCTTAAATTGGAACCGTTATAAGTAAAAGAACAAAAAAAAAAAAAAAAAAGCTCAGATTATACTCAAATGAAAACAAAAGGCACATGGGCCACTACGCTCAAACGAAAGAAGACCCCCCCACCCCCCACCCCCCGGTATCCATGTTTTTTCAGCAACAATCCATGGTGGCTTGAAAACTCTTTCATTTCACTGAAATGAAATTTTTCCAGTCTTTTTTTATCATTTATGGACAGGAAGCAGTCTGTGCCATAATTAGCTGGCTCGGCAAATTTCAGTTCTGGTGCCATAGGAAAAACCCATTGTTTTGCCCTTTCCCCATTAAAAATGCACAAGTGACCAAGTAATACGACCTTGATATAAATCAAGACGAGGTCAACCAAAGTTTACCATTTAAACAAAACCGGTCTCGGTAGCTCAGTCGAATGCGGAAATTGATCTTTTCTACGGCCATTCTTTCCCTATCGCCTGATTCAAGAAGGGCAGTTGTCAGTTTCTGGTGAAATAAAAATCAAAAATGAGTTCCATTAAGAGCAATGAAAACATTCATAAGAAAGAAGATGGGTCATACTACGTAGTTTCGGCTAATAAAGCCTCATCAGTGACCCTGTAATGATCCGGCAAAGAAAGCCAGAGGAAACATACTGCAATTTTGCGAATTTCGAATAGGCAGTCGATTCAAAGACTGATATAAATCAAAATGGGGTCCAAATAATTAAAAACCTGTCTAGAATATGAGTCTAAACCAATAATTTATTTCCGATTTCTCAGAATATTCACGCTGATCTCAAAGGACCAAAAGTAAAATATAAACTGCACTATGGTTGATGTACGGGGAGACGTTTTACGGCCGCCACACGGCACAACACCAGCTGCAGTGAAGGCAAATAAAAATCAAAAATGAGTTCCTTTAAGAGAACGTGTACTGTACCGGTTAACCCTTACGTATAAGCCTGTCCAGGAAAAGTGTGAATAGGTAAACTGACCGGCTCAAACTGTTAACTGGGTCGTTAAACTACATCACCAAACAGAAAAAACAACAACATTTAAACAAACATGATAGAAATATCAATTCTGATGCCACCGACTACGACAGAACAGGAAAATATGAAAAAAATCCATTGCTTACAAAGGTCAGAGTGATCAAAGTTGACCTTGACGTAACATAGATCTAGCTCATTCAAGGTTACCATTTGAACAAATTTGGTTAGTGCCCGTGTCCCAAATGCTACATACCAAGTTTCGGCTATTTGGTTCCAGAGAGAGTTTTTCCATATATGGGCATGCCATCTTGATTATGTGACTCCGATCCTACGAATAAATTTCCATTGCCTAATCCCATAAAGGCTCCACATGTAAGTTTGTTTCAATCAGCCCAGCAGTTTTTTAAGCGGAGAAGAAGATAACAATACTGAATCTGAGCCATCCAGGACAAAGGGCTAGGAAATGACCTTGACCATTAAAATTGATAAACTCACATTCAGTTGACTCAATGTATCAATTCTAATACCACATGCTACAATAGAATCAAATTTTAGAGAACACATACTGTTTTGCCCTTTTTTTCATACAAAGGTCTATGTGACCAATGTTGAACTTGATGCAAAATAGGTCAAGGTCAACCGAAGGTCACCATGTGACAAATATGGTAGGGACCGAGTCCCTAATGCTGTATACAAAGTTTCAAGGTCATCGGTCGTTTGGCTTTTGAGAAGAAGATTTCTTAAGAGTTTTTTTAACATATATGGACATGGCGGCAGACTTTGTTATGTGATTCCAATACCACATAAATTTTCATTGCCTCATCCCATTCAGCACGGGTGGTAATCAGGGGAACTAGCTCGAAAATGAGTCAATGGAAATTTGTTCCCTCGACACATCCGGGAACTCTCGAGCTAGCTCCATCACCAGAAAACTGGAAAACAAAGGTAGGTCTCGAAGAGTTTTATCACAATTTTTTCTTTGTAAACTATTTATAAAAAAATCCGGCAATGCAGTGCCGCATAGAAATGATTTAACTTTGTAGAATTTGCCATGGATATTTGCAGCGCTTGAGTATGAATGAAAGTAAACTTTTTATCACGGACCTGAACAATTGTCAGTTAATGTCAACACGGAGATTTTGGCCGACGATTTTTCATTTTCCGTCAAAAGTACGCCCTTCACACCCCCAGAAGCAACATCCCTAGTGAAATGAAACATGGAACGTTTGAAAAAAGCAAAATATTTTGGCCGTGATTACGTAACTTGCGACTTATAATTAAATTACTGTCCGAGCTAGTCATCTCGACAAGGAGCTAGTTCACTCGACATGGAGATATTGCCCTCAAAAAATGAAGATGAATCATCCATCGGATGACTGGGGCCTGGTTCGATGTCTTTCTATGGTCCCACCCAGTTTATCCAACTGGTTTCTTTACCTCTGACTAGTGGGGTAACAATATACTATGCCCACAAGACGGCCCCCTCAGTCGTTTCTCCCTGGTCGTTTCGCCCCATTTTGCACCCATAGCTGTTTCGTCCACAAAGCCTGGTCTTTTCGCCCCCCCCCCCCCGAATCATTTCGCCCACGTAGTTGCCTCGCCCCCTTCCAATTTAGAACGGATCAATGGATGGCTGGACGTTGGTTGGATGGATGGGTACACTACAGAGAGGGGTAAGTCAGTGGGTATTTGGATGGATGGGTCCACTGGAAGACGGATGGACGAACGAACAAACGTACAGACGGACGGACAGACAGACAGACAGACAGACAAAAGCCTCTATCGGATATAATACTCGGAATGTAGGGATGATTCTTCGTCGAATGATTTATGAATAATTATAATAATCTAGGGAATAAAAAGTAAAGAGGCGCCCGATTATCTAGCACAGGAATATATATTTTATTTTGTTGCATGTCCGGTATTTTTTCTGCTCAGGAATAGTCCTTTGGAACTTTTTCCTTGGAAAGCGCCCATCTGAAAAGAAAATTGAATATTCAATATAACAATATATTATCTCAAATCTCAATTAGAGTTTGCAGCTAAATGGTTAAACCAGACAGACAGCGCACTTAACCACAAGGCCCACTAGCCAGAGGTAAAGAAACCAGTTGGATAAACTGGGTGGGACCATAGAAAGACATCGAATCAGGCCCCAGTCATCTGATGAATGTTTCATCTTTGAGGACACTATCTCCATGTCGAGTGAACTAGCTCGATTGTCGAGAAGACTAGCTCGGACAGTAATTTCGTCATAAGTGGCAAGTTACGTAATCACGGCCAAAATATTTTGCTTATTTCAAACGTTCCATGTTTCATTTCACTAGGAATGTTACTTCTGGGGGTGTAAAGGGCGTACTTTTGACGGAAAATGAAAAAAATCGTCGGCCGAAATCTAAGTGTTGACATAAATTGACAATTGTTAGTTTATACTAATTTATTTTAGTTCGATTGCGATGAAAGCTCCAAGCTTATTAAATCGCTCTCGAACACTCATTCCGGATGTTTTCACGCGCGCGCGAGAGAGAGGCTTTTAGACCACTGCTACCCATTTTCACCTGGGTGGAGTGGAGCAGTGTCATTACGTGTCTTGCCGAAGGACACACCTCGATACCGGTGGCCGGTTCGAACGCACGACCTCTCAGCTTCGATAGCGCAGTGGTTAACGCGTTCGACTTATGACAATTGTCCAGGTCCGTGATAAAAAGTTTACTTTCATTTATACTCCAGCGCTGCAAATTTCCATGGTACATTCTAGCGGGGTACAAAGTTAAATCATTTCTATGTGGCACTGCATTGCCGGATTTTTTTTTTATAAATAGTTTACAAAGAAAAAATTGTGATAAAACTCTTCGAGACCTACCTTTGTTTTTCAGTTTTCTGGTGATTGAGCTAGCTCGAGAGCTCCCGGATGTGTCGAGGGAACAAATTTCCATTGACTCATTTTCGAGCTAGTTCCCCTGATTACCACCCGTGTACAGGCTCCACATGTAATTTGGTTTCAATCATCTAATAGCGGTTCTAGTGGAGAAGAAGATAAAAGGATAATTTAGCTGATTCCAAATATTAACTCTAATGCCACTGGCTACAACAGAAGCAGAAAAATCTACTGGTTTGCCTTTTTGTCATACAAATGTCTAAGTGACCCAATTTGACCTCATCGTACAAATAGGTCATGATCAACAAAATGTCATCACGTGAACAAAGTTGGTAGGGCTTTAGTCCCTTACGCTGAATAGCAAATCTGATAATCATGATCCTTTTGGTTCCTGAGGTGGGGCGGGGGAGAAATTTTAAATACTTTCTATATATGGGCATGGCGGCCATTTCGGTCATGTGATCTAGTCAGCCACCCACCCATCGGGGTCAAAATCTAATTTGGTTCAAATTGACCCAGTGGTTTGGTTTCAGAGAAGATGTCGTTTAAAAATGTTGACGACGATGCAGACGAAAGACGACGGACCACTGGCTATCCTATAAGCTCCCCGAGAGCCTTCGGCTCTGGTGAGCTAAAACTCAAGAGACTGGCATTACTATAGTGTGTCGTTTATCGCTTAGTGAGCGCCCCCGCCAATAGGGGCTTGAAGAAATACATGGGCTGCATGATGCTTCCACGCAGAGCTGATACCGGCCCGCACACTAGTACTGTTTAACCGCTTAAAGGATCTAAGCCTGTCCAGGAACCGCGGTGCGAGGCGGACCGTCCATGCTAATAAACCCTATTGGTTTCATTTGGCCACAGGGCTTGAGATGTCATTTCATCTAAATATCGGGTAAAAGTTCCACAAAATTGGAAGCAACGTCTCCAAAATGACCTTTACAGTGTTGACGGGGACGTTAAACCTCAAATTAAACCAAAACAAATATTATCGCTTAGTGTAGATGAACTCGAAGTATAATTATATAATTTTTGCACGCGTTTAATACCTTTGGGTAGAAAGTGTTACTACGAGGCGGTTTACCAGTACTCGTGTGCGGTCGGATTCAGCTCTGCGTGGAAGCATCATGCAGCCCATCTATGTCTTCAAGCCCCGATGGGCGGGGGCTGACAATCGCTGTTGCTCCACAGCAATGCTGACATTTTTTTTTTTGGTGTGTGTTTGATTTAGACCTTCACCTTAACACGTGGTTCTAATCGCTTTAATCCATATTTCAAAGCGGGATTTTGGAAAAAGAAAACTTTCTGAAATTCTAGTGATAACTTTGGGTCGATTGTACACCACGGTGACTTCTCATACCCCTGAGATAGAAATAACTACGGATAAAATCACAAATTGGACATCTTGGAACAAAATATACCTAAATAGGAATAAAAATACATATTTGTATAAAATAAACATGGAAGTTGTTCGGAGTTACTTCGTATGACTGACTTAGGACCAAAACAAAATTTTGGATCGGGGATTTTCGGATCGGCCAGGGAACGGGATCGGGAAGGGTGTTTCATACCCGACCATGAAAAGGCCCTTTTTTACAAATGTAACGGAGCAAAAAAGTAAAGCCTTTATAATTCTTACCTTTTAAGAAATGCTGTTTAAACATTTTGTTAGGGTAGCTTCTTAAATACATTTTCAGCACATTTGGTAAATTTGACTTTTTCCAATTTAAGTATTGTTTATTTGTTGAAGTAAAGGCGAGAGAATACAAAATTTTTATCCAAAATCGGCAGGGCGTTTCATATGCCTGAGATAGAAATAATTACGGATAAATTCACAAATTGGACATCTTGGAACAAAATATACCTAAATAAGTATAAAAATACATAACTGTTGAGAATAAATAAGGATAAAAATAGATAATTATTATGATTTGATTACTGCACGAAGGTTTGTCTCTCTTTCTTGCAATAACTATTTTCTTGCAATAACTATTTTGCCGAATTTGACTTTGAACTCTACATTGTATGTACATTTCTTAACACCGGACAGCAGTTTGAAAACATGCCGATTGTCCATTTCAATATAAGTCGATCAAAGGCATGTCATTTTGTCTGTTAAAATATATATTTAGGGAGAAATAGAAAAGGCTCCGCCCTCTTTACACCGGTAAAATAAACAGCAACAAAAATGTAATAGAAAACAGGGTTTTAAAAAAAATTGTACGGCTGCAATTTACATGTTTTCCATTATTGAGCCATCATTTACAATAAACCCTATGATTGGAGAGCAGTATGTGACGAGCTAGGCCGGGCCGAGCCGCCGAGCCAAAAATGCCGATCCAGTCGTCCCTTGTTACAGTGAAGCTATATATTATTGTCAGTTTGGTATTAAATTTTTATGAATAACATATTTGATGACTGCACGTAGGTCCGTCTCTCTACATTATTTTATTTTCTTGTAATAACTATTTTTCCGAAATCGAGGGGTGTAAAAGCCAAGGCCTGGAAAAATGAAAATATTTCTTGCAAATTTATCGTTTAAAGTTTTTTTTTACCCTGACAATATTAAATTTTGATTATTTTTATCATGTGTTCATAGAAAAATATATTCATCATATCAAAATCACCTTAATTTTGTCTTAATCGCGACGGAAGTAAGGGCGAGGATTGTGGCAATGCAAAAATAGATTTAAGACCCCCCCCCCACACACACACACCCCGTGGAATTCGTTTCCGCTGACCGTTCCAAGGCGGTTCTTCTGTCGCGGTTTATTTTGTTATGGTTTGTCTTTTGGTGTTGTTTCTGTCGCTTATATTATTTTATTTTGGATAGCCTATTGGCCATTTGGGAAAGTAACTGTTCTTTTGGCTTTCCGCTATTGTTGTTTCCAAAAGGGTCTGTTGTTTCATGTTTGTGTTTCTTTCTCTTTGGTGTCTCTGTGGTTTTATTGTATCGATTCCTGATCATTGCCTCTACTTCTCTTTTTTTTTTTTTTTTTTTTTTACCAAACTGACCACATTACATCACGTGAACAAGTCCGTGAAATGAAGACCCCCCTAAACCCCATTTTATATAGAGAAAACTGGGGTTTAAGGGGGTATACATTATTTTTCTTATTTCTGCTCCAAGGCATAGGTTGTGGGTACTCGTTAGAACCGCCTCACTGAGGCGGTTCTAACGAGCCCCTCAACCTATGTTTTGAACATTTATAACAAAAATATCAAGGATTTTCATCGGAAAAGTAGCCATTTTGGAGATGTGAAAAAATGCAATATGTCCCACGGGTGTGTTATCGTAATGTTTATCTTAATTGTAACAAGAGACGATACATAAAATCTTCGAATGGGCATTTTTGGCTCGGCTCGGTCTTGATTTTTATACCCGATGTGACAAAGAAATCTCAAGTGATATCCTTTATTTCCCCTTATGTGAGGAAACGCTATCTTTCATATCCATAAAAAACGACCTGATGAATTTTGTGGCAGTTTACTTATTTATCCCCAAAACTCGTTAGAACGCACAGTCTATGTTAATTTGAGCCAATCTAAGGGTACATGTATGTCATTGTTTAGAGGATCTTACATGAGTGTTCATGTATTATTGAATTTATTAAACGAGTTGGGGGAAAAGGGATAAAAAATGCGAGGCTCTGAGGAGCATATTATCCATTTTCTTCAAGAGTTTAATAAATTTAATAATGTGCGTGCATGCGTGCGTGCGTGCGTGCGTGCGTGCGTGCGTGCGTGTGTGTGTGTGTGTGTGTGTGTGTGTGTGTGTGTGTGAATTCGGGCCCTTAACGTCGCTTATAACAATTTTTCAGTCATATCAAGACGGTGTCTGGTTGCGACAGGGAGCTCAATGCTCACTTTTTTAGTGCTGCCTCACTGAAGTATCATGTCCCAGACACATTACATGATACCACACCCAGTCACATTATCCTGACACAGGGTCGACCATTCCTAGCTCTACCCCGTAAATCTGAGTGCCAAGCGAGGAGCAGCTAGTACCATTTTTAACGACTTTGGTATGTCGCGGCCCGGGATCGAACCCGTGACCTCCCGTTCCCAGGAGCGGACACTCTACCAACTGAGCTATCGGGGCCTGTATAAATTTAATAATACATGAGCACGAATGCAAGATTCTGTTTTTCATATGACATTTAAAACGCATTGTATTCACGACTGTTTAACAAAAATGTCAGTATTCTGCCATTAGTAAATGCGACGTGTAACGATACGGGGCGTATCTAACAAATTTAATCCACTAATATTTACATTTCCAGTGTAAAGTCTAATGTAAACCTATAGAAAACAATTGTGTTCATACCTCCATGAACACATCGAATCAAATAATTTTCAGTGACGTAAAGTGACGTCATTCTAAATCATTGTTCTCTACGGGCGTTGATGACGTCAACGCTGCTCTTTGTAGAAAAACAGCTTGTAAATGTTTTTCAGCATTAAAAGTTTGCCCTACAAGCATTTTTGGAGCGTAGCTGTTGCAGCGTAGCTCCAGTGAGATGAGAAGTGATTTCTGCACTACTTTCGGTGTTACTGCATATGACCCAATCACCATTGAAAACATAGTACCCCGTGTTAACATAGTAGATTATTACGCTATGCGGTATCTTCTTATAGACTGCTTCACAGACCACCTATTTAAAACGAAATAGATGAATATTCTTAATAGATGAACTGTGTGGCAGTCTAATCTTTTTATAGTTCAGTTCATATAACCCAGTTTACAGCCCATTTGTGCCATAAAAGCCCAAACCTGGCAACTTGCAAACAGGACAAACCCAGATCAGATACCACAGAACGCGGAGTCTCATTATGACCTGCACTGCATACTTACATAAAGGTTCAGCCATTTTTGCCAAACATTTCGTGGAAGCCACAACCTGACATCCCTGATTTTAAAATGAACTAATTCCATACTGATATAAGGTGTTGAGGATTCCATTCATTTAAAATGGGTTAAAAGTACGCAGTGTGGGTCGATAATGTATTACCAAAATAAGACAGTTGGAATGAGTTTGGACAGGTGCACGTCAAGGTTTATATTGTAAGCAGTAAATTTTGCAGTTTAGACACAGATGAGACGCCACTTATTGTAGCATCTGATCTGGTCCTGCTATGTTTGTCCCTAAAAAGGCTGCTAGACATATACTCAGAGTATGGGTTAATGTGTGTGTGTGTGTGGGGGGGGGGGGGGGGGGGAGACAATGTTACTTTTTTAAAGCGACCTGTCTGCGTCCTAGGCATGTGACCATAAATAAAGCAAATTATCAGCTCAGACGCAAGTTCGATACCTGCCGGGTTCGGCAACATTCTTTCCAGGAGATTGATCGTGAAACATGTTCCACGGTGATTCTTTTTTTTTTTATTTTTTGGTTTGGATTTTACGGCCCTTTCAAGATTATTTCACTCATATCGAGCCGATCGTTAATCAGAGGTGGGCGAAAACCGGAGTACCCGGAGAAAAACCACCTGACCTTCCGTTGCAGAACTTGGCGTCTCACACGTGGCCCGAGCGAGGCTCGAACCTACGGCGGTGAGAGACCTAATGACTAAGAGTCCCACGGTGATTCTATCCCTTTCGCTGATTCAAGAACGGCAGTTGTTGGTTTCCAGTAAAAGACTGTGCACTGTGTTGTATTGACAATATCTAACCAAAGAAATTGCCTTAATGCCAGATCATTCCATAAATGGCCTCGTTGAGGCAATTTATTTATATATAATAATAATGGAGTATAATGTCTAAACCTCTTCAAATATTCCTATGGATTGATATTGACAATAACTAACCCAAGAAACTGTCGTATGCAAGATCACTTCATAAATGACCTCACCGATGCAATATATATTTATAAAAAATGTTAACAGAGTATAATGTTCAAACCTCTCTGAATATTCCGATCGTTTTTGGCATTCAGATTGATATTGACAATACCTAACCCATGAGGCTGTTTTATGCATGATTACTTTATGAATGGCCTCGCCGAGGCAAAATAATATAAAAATGAATACGGAGTATAATATCTAAACCCGGCTTTGATCATTTTCGGCATACAGGTTGATATTGACAATACATAACCCGCAAAATTGACTTATGCCAAATTACTTTACAAACGGCCTCGCCTAGGCAAACTGAAAAATCATTTCGAAGTGTAACTTCTAATCTACTTGGAATATTTTTGACAACTGTTAGCATACAAATAGATAATGAACAGATCTAACCAACGAGATTCCTGAATGCCCAGTTTCTTTATTTTAGCCTCGGCAAGGTAAAACATTCACCAACTGACACGGTCGTATAACTTTCAAACCGACGGGTATATTTTTATAATGTTTTGCATGCAGATGTAAATTGACAAGATCAAGCTAATGATATTGTCTATTGCCAGATAGCTTTATAAACAGCCTCACCGAGGTAATTTTTAAAGACTGAATACGGATGTATAACTTATAAACTGCTGGGAAAATTATGCTAATTTTTCACATGAAGATAAACATCATCAAGACGTAACCAGGGAGAATGTCTAATGCAAGATAAATAACCTCCCCAAGGTAATTTTTCAAAAACTGATTATATAAAATAACTTTAAAGTCGCCAAACAAATTCGCAAGCCGCAGTTATTGCACAAACTATAGCTCAGCAGAAATCTTCAAGTAAACTGTAGAGCTGCATGGTTGCTGTATTGCTCAAAAACATTGATTGTGGGTACTTGATAAAACTGCCTCGTCAAGGCGGTTCAATCAAGTCCCCGCAATCAATGTTTTGAGCAGAGATAAGAAAATATCACAATTTTGCATCTTAAAATTTCCAATTTTTTTTTTTCGGCCGAAAAATTGACAATGTATTTGTACAGGCGTGTTTTCGTGATAGTTGTTGCGGGGCCTACACCTTAGCGTGAGTTAATTTCAATATAGATATTGTTGCTTTAACACGACTTCTGGCCCAGAATAGCTTCAAACAGCTATGTTCATTGGATCAATATGAGCCTGAATTAAAATATCAATCAGACGCTAAACCAAATTATCAAAGCTGCGCTCCATCAGCACTCTCAGTGCTTTGATTTCGTCCGGTGATGAGGGGCAAATGATGTAAATATAAAAAATAAACTGAATTTTTCTGCTTTTCATGAAAGTATGAACGACAGTGGGCCGCTAGCAAAGTTTACATGAACCCCTGTGGGGTTCATTTACTTTGCACGCGACCCACTGCGTTCATACTTCCATAAACTGCAGAAAAATAAATAACATTTCTTAAGTGGATTATCGAATTTATTTCATCTCAGACGTGACGTCATATGATAACAGTTTCACATTAAACACTGTCCGAAGCTACTCGTCTATGTTTACGACGCATGGCAGCAGAGTACAGAATTAACGTAACACAAACAATCAACAACCCGACAGCTGTACCACCAAAGAAAAGAGCGATACTAAATTGTCTCTTTGATCGGCCAGATTTAGACTGACCGATTGGGGCCTTTACTGTTGTCATGGTTTCGGTATTTGTCTTTGAACTTTTCGCTGTGGATGTGGACGCCGGGTTCACTGTTACTTTACTGGACTTTGTCGGGTTCACTGATACAGTTGTATTTGCTGTTGTAGATTTTTCTGTTGATGTTGCGGGATCTCTAGATGAATTTGTTCTTGGACTTGCAGATTTTACTGCTGAGGATTTTGTTGTTATGGATCTTGTGGTTCTAGGTGTTGATGACATTGAAGTTGCAGGTTTTGCAGTGGAATTCGATTTGTAAGTTGGAATTGTGGAGACTGTTGTTGGTGTTGTGGATGTTGTTGTTGTGGGTGTTGTTGTTGGTCTGGTAAATGTTGTTGTTGGTGTTGTGGATGGTATTGTGGATGTTGTTGTTGGTGTTGTGGATTTTGTTGTTGGTGTTGTGGATGTTGTTGTTGGTCTGGTAGATGTTGTTGTTGGTGTTGTGGATGGTATTGTGAATGTTGTTGTTGTTGTTGTGGATTTTGTTGTTGTGGATGTTGTGGTTGGTCTGGTAGATGTTGTTGTTGGTGTTGTGGATTTTGTTGTTGTCGTTGTGGTTGTTGGTGTCGTGGGTGTTGTTGTTGGTGTTGTGTGTGTTGTTGTTGGTGGCATGGGTGTTGTTGTTGTTGGTGTTGTGGATGCTGTTGTTAATATTGTGGATTTTGTTGTTGGTCTTGTTGATGTTGTTGTTGGTGTCGTGGGTGTTATAGTTGGTGTTGTGGGTGTTGTTGTTGGTGTCATGGGTGTTGTTGTTGGTGTTGTGGATGTTGTTGTTGTGGGTGTTGTAGTTGGTGTTGTGGGTATTGTTGTTGGTGTCGTGGGTGTTGTTGTTGGTGCTATGGATGTTGTTGTTGGTGTCGTGGGTGTTGTTGTTGGTGTTGTGGATGTTGTTGTTGGCCTTGTTGAATTTGTTGTTTGTGTTGTGGCATTCGTTGGTTTGGTTTCTGGTGTTGAGGGCTTTTCTGTATTAGTTGAAACTGTAATTTTTTCGTTGGAACTTCTCATTTTTCCATCCAATGAAGGCACTATAATACTAGTCACAGGTTTAGATGTAGCAGATTCCGATTTCGAAGCTGCTGTTGAATAAATGGATTTTGTCAGGCTTGATAGTTTGGATACTGTCCTTGATGCAATTGTTTGCTTTGTTGCTGTTGGCTTTTCGCTTCCTTTTGATGGATCAGCCCGTACTTCATTCTGTGATGCTCCGTAGGTATCTAGAAAAAATCAAAGTACTGACAACACTGGTGGATAGATTTTTTCTGAGCTTATCCCAGGAAAATGGTCCTGGACGGAGAGGTAGAAGATTTCGTATAACCCTTTCAATTATATATTTTAAGCAAACAGTGTAGACCCTGGTCAGATGCCGCATTCTTAATAAAACTCCAAAACCACAGGGCCAATTGGCCATTTGTGACCTTAGTCCAAGATCACTTGTATTACAGGTCCATCGAATACATTATCTCCAAAACCACAGGGCCAATTTCGTTTTAATTTTACATGCAGCATTTGGACAGTGAGAGAACAAAAATATATTTGAATGGTCCAGGTCACATGACCTAGATGGTTGCCATGCCCAAGCATTGTAAAAACCTCCAAAACCTCTGGGCCGATTGTCTAGAGACTTAGAATTTGGCATTGGATGACTGAGTACTATCCGGTTTGCAAAACTGATGTGCCTAGGTTGACCTTGACCGATTTTACACCAAGGTCAAACTGGTTCATTTCGCTTTTGAATGGAGATGAGGCGGAATAAAACATTTTCCGAAAAATATTGTGGTCTGTGACAAGAAAATATATACAAAAGGAATGTCTGCGAATGCTAAAGGTCAGGGCCATAAGATCACTAGGACTGCAGGTCCATTGGCATTTCAAAATATATTTTCTCTGAAACCACAGGGCCGAATTCATATGAATTTTTTATGTAGGGCACTGCGGGAATGCACATTTGTTTAAATGGTCCATGTGAACAAGATGGCTTCCATTCCGAAATATGATAGAAACTTAAAAAAATCTTCTTCTGCAGAATCACTGGGACGAATGTCATGAAACTTGATATGTAGCATCAGGTGACTGAGTACAACCGAAGTTGCACGAACGATGATTCTAGGTTGACCTTGACCTAATTTACACTTAAGGTCAAATTTGGTTCCTTCATTATTTGATAGATTTCTATCATATTTTGCAGGAGTATTATGACAAGCTAATGACTTGGTAAACTAAGGTTACTATAGTCTGATTGATGGCTACCACTTGGTGAATGATGTTAAAGTAGGTCAAAGACACAGATTTATATTTCATGTTTCAGTCATTACGCTTACTTTTGATGGAACATCAGCATACATTCAGAAATAATAACTGTAAACTATATTTTAACAAAATTTGTCAAGCCTAAGGTTACAATTACCTACCTCTCATTACTACTCATGTAATGATTTTGTTCCTCTGATTATGGAGTTCTGAAAATACCAAATATTGTATTGTATTATCTTTCAATCAAATGCCAAGTTCTAAGTGCAGAACTATCAAGGCATACTCCTGATCATTACTTTACTTCTATATTACATTGTCTCATGACAGTTCCTGTTTATTCTATTTTCAGGTAAAGGAAAGTGAGGCAAAAGTTGTTACTGGAAGAGCTGCACTATAACGCCAAGGCAGATATAACCATAAGGGCTATGTGTTCTGCTCTATTTAAGAAAAACAATTTGTTTATATTTTTGGATTCTCATTCACATGGAGAAAATGGGCTCTCTTCAGTTGATGGATCATCAGTCTTATTTGCATTCTCATTTTTGGAAGATCTAGTAGCCTATTTGTATGCTTTTTATGACACAATAATTTGCCTTTTTGCCTGCAATTGTCAGAAAGTGTGAACAGTTTGATTCTACACCTGCCAACTGCAATCAAGATTTCAGGGTTAAAGATCAGTCTGAAATTCTTTTTTATCATATGACGTCGCGTCTGAGAGTGTAATAACGCCATGTAATACTTTCGATAATCCACTAGTGGATTAAATATGCAAATTAGCTAGTTACGTCCAATAACGTTACATGTACGGCGTCCTTAGCGACGTCGCGTTTACTAATGGCGGAATATTGATATTTTGTAAACTATCGCGAATAAAATGCATTTTAAATGTCATATGATAAAAAAGAATGTTGCATTCGTGCTCATGTATTATTGAATTTATTAAACTCGTTGAGGAAAAGGATAAAATGCTCGACAAAGCCTCGCATTTTATCCCTTTTCCTCAACGAGTTTAATAAATTCAATAAAACATGAACACTAATGTAAGATCCTCTATTTAATGCTTATTTTAATAGTCAAAAGGAGAATCAGCAGAAATAGCTGCAAAATATAGCACTGTTGTCAGAGCATACTAGGAAGAGCAAAATAAAGAGGATACGTACCGCATACCAGCGTTCTTTTAAACAGAAACAAAGAAGTAAGCCTGGTTTTAAAGCAAATGAAAATGCATATCAGCTTGAATCAAAGCAAAAACTAAGACACAAAACAACAACATATTTTAAAGCAAAGGAGCTTGTATACAAGCAGAAACAAAGAAATAAGTCAGATTTTAAAGTGAAACAAAGGGTGATCAGCTTGCATTCAAACATTCAGCTATGAAAACACCAGCTGCTTCAGCAAAAGAGCTTGCAGATAAGCAGGTTCAAAGAAGTAAGCCAGATTTTAAAGTGAGAGAAAAGGCTTATCAGCTTGCAAGCAAGTATAATCTAATAAGTAAAGGCAGATTTTAAAGTGAAAGAAAAGGCATATCAGCTTGCACCAAAACAGTCAGCTAGGAAAAAAAACAGGTGCTTTAGCAAAAGAGCTTGCAGACAAGCAGGATCAAAGAAGTAAGCCAGATTTTAAAGTGAAAGAAAAAGCTTAACAGCTTGCATGCAAGTATAATCAAAGAAGTAAACTAGATTTTAAAGTAAAAGAAAAGGCTTATCAGCTTGCATCAAAACAGTCAGCCAGGGAAAAACCCGGTGTTTTAGCAAAAGAGCTTGCAGACAAGCAGGGTCAAAGAAGTAAGCCAGATTTTAAAGTGAAAGACAAAGGCTTATTAGCTTGCATGCAAGCCTAATGAAAGAAGTAAACTAGATTGTAAAGCGAAAGAAAAGGCTTACCAGCTCGCATCAAAACAGTCAGCCAGAAAAAGCCAGGTGCTTTAGCAAAAGAATGTGTTAGCATCTAAGCAAGCTGCAAGAAGTAAGCAGTTCTTTAAGGACTGTGAAAGGATTTCAAAGCAACAGAGCAGGCAAGCAAAACGGAAATTAGAAGATACAATTCACTTTGGAAATGAATGTAAGAAATTCAAGATAACTCAAGAAAAAACAAAGGCATGTAAATGTACCACTGCTGCAGAAAAAAAGTCTAGATCGATAGAAGAATGTATTAAAAGCTTCCGTGCCAATATTGCAATTGGGCCCCTACACGTATGTACATGCAGTCGTCAGACTTGGTTCCGAAAAAGTGTATCTATGCTTAAAAACACCACCATTTCAATTAGGTGTTTGAGTTATTGCACAAACTTCAGGTCGGTAGATAATGAGGAGTGGATATGTCACAACTGTTTATCAGCAATAAAAGATGGTAAAATCCCAAAACTTTAAGTGATAAATCGGATGAAATGGCCTAACAACCCGAAAGAGTTAGAATTTCACCAACTTGAAGAAAGATTGATAGTGTTACGGGTTCCATTTATGCAAATTAGAGAGCTGCCAAGGGGTAGTCAGTATTGTCTTAATGGAAATGTGATAAATGTACATGTGGATATCCAACCCACTGTGAACTCTCTTCCAAGACCTAAGGATGAAAATTTTACTATTGCTAAACAGTTGAAGAAGAAACAATCATACAAAAAATTGATTTTTAAAGAAAATGTAAGACATTTAAGGATTATGATGGCACTTCATTGGCTTGTACATGACATTGGTTTTTATAAGGAATCAGGCATTTCATTTGATGACTACTGGTTTAAAGAGGTAACAGAAAGTACAGAAGATAATGTAAGAGAATTGCTGGAAGTGTCTGCACAAAACATATATTCTGAAAATGATTCACGGCTTGAAAAAGGTGGCACTCTCGAAAGTGAATGTGTAACTGATCATCTATAAAGAGAAGCAGATGCGTATGATTCTGATGGATTCATTGAAATAGACAGCAATGAGATGTTGGAAATATTGATACTTTAGTTGACGATGCTAACATTGACAGTAAGTTTGATCAGGTCTTAACATTTGCATCTGGAGACGGACAGCACCCACTTAGTTTATATTAGGATAAAGATGCAGAGTATTTATGTTTTCCTTCCATCTTTTATGGACAGAGGCGTATTGATAAGGCTTATAGAGCTGTTTTAGCCCATTACAGTGATATTGATAAATGGGAGTTGAGAAGTTTTGAGAGAAGAGCTGCACAATCTATTCCCAACATCTTCTTTAAACATAAAAAGCTACAAATCAAGCAAATAAGTGACAAAGTGAATTTAGCTGGCGGAAGATGTAAAATTAAAGGCAAGAAAATTACAGCAGCAGAAGCACGAGATCCCGTATATTTAGACAAACTTGCAAAATCTGATGAAAGCTATTACATTTTTCGTCAACTCAGAAACTCTCCAGCTTATTTAGAAGCCACATAAAAATATTTTTTTGCAATGATAAGGCAACTTTCTTTGCCCACCTGGTGTATGTCTTTATCAGCAGCTGATACAAAATGGCCTGATCTTTTGAAGATGTTAGCAAAATTGAATGACAATCTTGAATTTTCAGATAAGGATATAGAAGCTTTGACATGGCAAGAAAAGACAAGATCCTGTAATATGCTCACGGTTTTTTTTATCACCATATCCCAGAATTTATAAATAATAGTCTTAAAAGTGAATTTAAACCAACGAGAAATGTGCTGGATTCTTTTCTATAGAGTTGAATTTCAACAGCGTGGTCTCCGCATATTCACATGCTTGTTTGGATTGAGAATGCTCCCAAAAGTTTGAAACGAACACAGAGGGAGAGAGAGTTCAGTTTGTTGATAATTATCTGACTTGCTGTATTGAAAATGAAGAATTTGCAGATATTGTCCAGCTTCAAACTCATAAGCATTCAAAGACTTGCCGAATGAAAGGCAAAGCAGTTTGTAAATTTGGATTTCCTCTTCCGTCTCTTCCAAGAACAATGCTGCTGCGTCCACTTGATGAAGAATATAAATTTTCCGCGTTTCGAAGAATAGCAGAAAATTGTTGTCTTATACGTTACTATATATGACAACAGCTATTTTGTTGCTTGAGTGGTCAAGACAGTGGTTAAGACAGTGGTTCGAGCTGGATTAGCCAATAGGAAATTGTTTCGTTTAAACGTGGTTGAAAGATGGATTAGAGAACGTGTGGTGCGTCAGTCCTAGCGAGATCTTCTAGCTGTTCAGACACGTCAACTTGAGCAGCATGTCGTTAGATCCAGAGACGCAGGGGTTTATTCAGGACAGCGTGTCCCGGGCGGTCACTGAGGCCCAGGGGAGCCTTCTAGGGAATTTGGACCAGCTTATATCGTCGAAGTTGGAACGGTTTCAAGATAAGATAAGTGAAAACCAGAAAACTTTAGCTGACAGTCAGATTTCGAAAATTAAAAATAACATTCTAAGTGATGGTTATTCCTTCAAACGCAAGAGCTGTGAAGACCAATATAAGTTCAATGCTAAAGTCTTGGACAAGCTACAGGACGCAGAGACGTGCCTTGACGAGGGTGCTGGTATTGTTGCAAAAGATAAAGTGTCAGAAGGTGAAATTTGGTTATTTTATTTAACGTATAGATAACGTTTACGCATACAGATTTAAATTCGCCATGAATTCTTCATTCATGTGCATGCACTTAAAATCATTTTAATATGCTTTCACATGAAAATCACAAATGCGATAATGTTTCATTGGCAGTAGTTATGACGCCGCAGTACGTGGCGTCTGATCAGGGCCTGCACTATTTGCCAACAGATTTCACATTGAACAAGGTAGCAATCAAGCGAAGCGAATTCAGTACCTGTTTTTAGCCGCGTTCCGTATTGCACATACTTGCTTAAAACGGTTATGGTACTTTCATCATAAACCAGGGGGTGTGGGTTTGCTTAGAACCCTGGATTTTTCATTCTCTCGAACAAGTCTTTGTACCGAGGTTCCGTCTTCGCATGACATCAGCTGTTATTGGGCCGTAAAATGCAAACACACACAAAATACCAGCGTGCCGCAAAACCGATAGCATTGTAAACCTGAAATGTGGTAAACTATTTATTTGATTATTGATTAAGAGTGTGCGCTCACAAGCGAAGTGCTAGAGAAAATATTCGTTTGTCATTTGGTTCCAAGGAACACGTTCTGTTAGCGATTACACGGAAATTTGCTTGAAATTGCTATTTTTCGCACAATGTATGCAGAATGTTATTTTTTCAGGTAAAGAACTAATAAACCACAGGCAAAAGCTGATTCGCATTGCTGACGAGGCGGAGATGGGTTGAAAAGTTGTGAAGGAGTACGACACGAACCCTCTGGCGGACGACTCGGATGACGAACGTAGGATATATAGGGCAGAATCACGGGCAAATCGGAAGGCCAAAGCAGAGAAAGTGAAGCGTTCTAAGACTAGATTCAACCCGTATATCTACAGACAGAGACCGACGGCAACAGTCACTTTTCCTAGCGGGCAACCAACCGAGACGTATGGAGAGAGGGCTACTACGAAGCCGGGTCTTTGCTTTCTATGTCATAAGCCGGGTCACTGGAAAAACACGTGTGAATTGGCCAAAGGGCAGACGGGAAAGAACAATAAGTTAAGTACATATTGTATTGAATCAAATGGTCCAATAGCATCAGGCAACACAACAGTAGATTGTGGGTCGCGGCACGAAAATGGGGCTTTAAGTACATCATTTAGAAACGATTGTTCGTCCTCTCCCGTTGGCAGACTGAAAACTGCTGAGAGTAAGTGGCGTCAGGCGGGTGCCAACGCATACATAATGAGAGTAATAACCGAGGGGTATAGTGTTCCTTTTCGTGAGTTGCCTGATGCTAAGCAGATGAAAAATAACAAGTCTGCAAGAGATAATGTACAATTTGTCATTTCCGAGGTGTCGAAATTATTAGAAAAGCAATGTGTGACAGAAATGTTTGAAAAACCAAAAGTTATAAATCCCCTTACTGTAGCATTTAGTAAAACCGGCAAAGAACGGCTTGTTTTAGATTGCATGCATATTAATGAGTATTTGGTTAAGTACAAATTTAAATACGAAGACATAAATACAGCCACGCAAATGTTCAAAAAAGGGTCATACTTGTTTTCGTATGACCTGAAAAGTGCATACCACCACATTATGATAAAAAATGAGATGCGCACATATTTGGGGTTTTCAATTGAGCATGAAGGTGTTGAGAAATATTATGTTTTTAACGTGCTACCTTTCGGGTTAGCAACTTCAGGACATATTTTTACCAAGGTTCTGAGGGTGCTGATTGCTTATTGGAGAGGTCAAGGTCACAAGGTAATTATGTTTCTTGATGATGGCATTTGGGACCATTTGAACTTTGGTGAGGCTGTAAAGCTTAGTCAATTAGTGCGATCAAATTTAACGGAGTTTGGTTTTATGCTGGCCAATGACAATTGCAAATGGTTACCTGCAACGAAGCTTACATGGCTAGGGTATCTATTGGATATGGCTATAGGCAAGATTTTTGTGACCGATGAAATAAATTCCAGACTTGAAATTGCCATAGAATCCTTCCTGTATCAGATGAAGGTAAGTGGGAGTAGTGTAATGAGAGTTAGGCTTGTTGCCTCGATCGTGGGGCAAATTATCTCTCTTCAAACTGTTATTGGCAAATTGGTTAGTATGCGCACTAGAGCACTTTATTGGTGTATTTTGTCAAGGGCCAGTTGGAATGCCCCAGTGTTTATAACGTCTGAGGCTATAGAAGAACTGCAATTCTGGCAGAAAAACGCTAGAGGGTTAAATATGAAAGGAAGATTTATTCAGGAAAATATAGACTGCGAAATAGAAGTGTTCTGCGATGCAAGTGCTGTTGGGTACGGTGGGTATTTTGTTGAGAAAGACAGAGCGGTTCGCATAGACAGCTGTGATGTTAATGCTGCCCATGTGTATGACCTGAACACAGGTAATAGCTGTTTACCAGAAGCCATGAGAGCTAAGAATGCCGGCTGTCCTGGCGAAAGCACTGTTGCTAATTGCGTCACTTGTGTTGACGAAAATGCTTATGAAGCAGCGCAAGTACAGGGAAGTAGCATTATTTGTCCAATTGCGGTTGAATGCAGCCATGAACTGACTGGCTCATGGAGCAGAGATGAAGCTGCAAAAAGCTCAACTTGGAGGGAAGCTGAAACGGTAAAGCGAGTTTTGGTAAGTAATGCCGAGGCATTCAGGGATAAGAAACTCAAGGTTTACTCCGATAATAAGAATGTGAAGAGTATATTAAGCGGTGGTAGTAGGAAACCGGATTTGCAAAATATTGCATTAAGCATACATGCTTTTTGTAAACAAAGGGCCATAACTCTTATTCCAGAGTGGATACCGAGACAAAATAACCAGATAGCTGATAGTCTTAGTCGTTGCTTCGATTGCGATGATTGGGAAATCACGGATTTTGTATTTCAGAGGCTAAATTTGAAATGGGGACCACACAGCGTAGATCGGTTTTCATCTAATTACAATAATAAATTAATTAGATTTAATTCCAGATGGTGGGTTCCCGGAACAGAAGCAGTGAACGCGTTTGACCAGTCTTGGTCAGACGAGTGTAACTGGATGGTTCCGCCACCGAGGTTGGCATCTTTATATTTGGCTAAATTGCAGAAAGAGAAAGTCCCAGGTACGCTTGTGGTTCCAGAATGGAAATCCGCTCCTTACTGGGTGGAACTGGTAGACAGCAAGGGCGAGTTCGTTCCCTTTGTAAGAGAAATTGATATTCTTCCCTTACAGGACGTAGTCAAAAAGGGGAGGGGAAACAACGGGTGTTTGGTAAAGACAGTATACCTTTTCGATTAATTGCTTTAAAGATCCGATGTTAATGAGATGTTTTAATGTATCGTACAATTTTATAGGTATTGGTCTAAGGAGATCGGTTAGAGAGGCGCTAGATTCAGTGGGATGTGGAACATCTACGACGATTGAAGATTCAATGTGTAAATATTTGGTGAGCTCGAGAAGTGATAACACTGTAAGAAAATACTATTCATATTTTCAAAAATGGAAACGCTTCTGTTCTGAAAATGGGTTTACTTCTATGCCAGCGCAGCCTATTCATGTCGCAATGTATCTTACAAGACTAATGGATTATCAGAGCTCGTTTAACGTAATATCAGCGTGTTCTTATAGTATAAAGTGGGCTCATACTTTATGTGGAAGGATCGATCCTACTAACAATGGATTCGTACAAAATTTGTTGGAATCAGCTAAGAGACTACGCTCCAGGCGTGTAGTTAAAAAGGGCGTTGTAACTTCCGCCATGTTGATAAAGCTATGCTCTTTATACGAGAGCAGTTCGAATTCTGCAGATATTAGAGACTTGTGCATGATATTAATTGGCTTCTCAGGATTTCTAAGATATGATGAAATAAGCAAGCTTAAATGCAGTAACGTAAAACTACACGACAGTCATTTCAGCATTAAAATAGACTCCAGTAAAACAGATAAATATAGAAAGGGAGATGAAATTTTGATTGCAGAAGGAGACAGTATCGCATGTCCTTTCAAAATGTTGAAACGATACATAGATCTTGTCGGTATTGATCTTTCTTCAGATCACTTTTTATTTAAACCAATGTTCAAGTCCGGTGGTAAATGTAATCTTATATATAAGAATAAGCCTCTTAGTTACACCAGAGCAAAAGAGTGTAAATTAGAAAAGCTTCATAAAATTGATCCAAGTTTAAATCTAGGATTGCATTCATTGCGAGCAGGGGGCGCGACCGCGGCAGCCAATTCTGGAGCCATCAGTGATAGATGTTGGAAACGTCACGGGCGTTGGCGAACGGATGCTAGTAAAGACGGTTACGTGGAAGATCTTTTGAAAAAAGAATAGGGGTAACTAAAGTTTTGGGTTTATGAGTAGCGCCCTTTATCGATTTCGTGGTAACGTAAGTTACAGAATGATTTATAGAATTCTGAGTCGCAGTTTTACAACCACGTGATTTGTAAACCTAGCGCATTAAATCTCGCTTAATGCAATCCTAAATTGTAGTTGTTGTTGTCTTTAAGTATAGTTAGACTATAAATTTTCCGCGTTTCGAAGAATAGCGGAAAATTGTTGTCTTATACGTTACTATATATGACAACAGCTATTTTGTTGCTTGAGTGGTCAAGACAGTGGTTAAGACAGTGGTTCGAGCTGGATTAGCCAATAGGAAATTGTTTCGTTTAAACGTGGTTGAAAGATGGTTTAGAGAACGTGTGGTGCGTCAGTCCTAGCGAGATCTTCTAGCTGTTCAGACACGTCAACTTTCAGCCAACTTTCAGTCAAGTTCATAAGTATTCACAAAATGATCAAAGCAGTTTTTCTCACAATAGAATTGTTGTATCACAAGTCTCTGGATCTAGGGCCTACGACTAGCGCATTAAATCTCGCTTAATGCAATCCTAAATTGTAGTTGTTGTTGTCTTTAAGTATAGTTAGACGTTGATCAATATAAGACAGAATATTCAGAATTGCAAAACGCAATGAATGGGTATGTTGATACTTCAGATATATCATTTGATACCTTTTTGGATAGTATTGTCAAGAGCGACTTTGATGAGTACATTAAATGTATTAGAAGTTCACTTCGTGCTCCAAAAAGTTTCCTTAAACGGAATTCAAAATGAAATGAGAATCAATTTGTTTAATAAGATACTTCTTCTTGGTTGGAAAGCAAATCTAGATATTCAGATAGTTCTTGAGCCTTATGGCTGCTCAGCCTATGTTGTTGGTTATATAAGCAAGTCTCAGAGAGGCATGAGTGCTCAACTTTATGCAGCAGCAAGAGAAGCCCGTAAAGGAAATTTTGATTTAAGGGAACAAATAAGGCATATAGGCAATGTTTTCTCAAGTGAGTGCACAAGAAGCTATGTATCTTGCTCGACAAATTCCTTTAACTAAAGCTACAAGGGATGTTCTTTTCATCAATTCTTCTGTGCCTGATGAACGTGTATTTTACTGCAATCTAAATCTACCGTTGATGAACTGCCTACTCACTCTGTTAATATAGAAGCAGATATTATTATTCGGAGGTATTCAAAAAGACCTAAACGACTTCAGAAGTTCTGTTTAGCTGACTATGTCTCTACAACTGAACTTGATTGTTCCAAAGGGAATACCCTATCTGATAATGCTGAAGATACAAATGAAGACCATGTTATTGGCAGCGATTCTAGTGATGTTGATGATGAAGAGAGGGAAAACGATGAAACACGTAGTTCTGGCTTGCTGTATACTGCAAGAAAAATGGAACAAAGTATAAGCTGAGAAAAAATCCTAGAATAATTCGTTATGATAGGTATAACATCGGCGAAGTAGAAATGGAGGCAATTATCAGGAATCGATACAATTAACCCACAGCTCCCATCAGAGACACCAAAGGGAAATAACCACAAACTCGAAACAACAGATCCCAATTGAAACATCAATAGGGGAAAGCCAAAAGGACAGTTACTTTCCCACAAAATGGCCAGGAGACTATCCAAAATAAAATAATATAAGCGACACAAACACCCAAAGACAAACCATAACAAAAATAAACCGCGACAGAAGAACCGCATTGGAACGGTTAGCGGAAACGAACTCCACTGGGGGACTTGAATCGATTTTACGTGGCCACAATCCAAATACAGAACAAGAAAAAAACAGAGAAGCTGAAGCTGAATGTAAAAGAGAAGCAGAAAAATTCATATATTTTAATCCAAAAAGAGTAGTTTAGCATCGACGGTATGATATTGATATCGAAATTCAATCTGCTTGCCCTGTGCCATTTGTTGAAATAAGTAGTGTTATGTTGCCAGATGAACAGTTCTTAAATTTACTCAGAAGTTTGAACCTAGGACAACAAGAATTCTCAACTATGTATTTCAACGGGTATAGTGTAAAGATGAACCACTGTATGTTTTTTTTCTATCTGGTGGAGCAGGTGTTGCCAAATCTGTATTGATAAAAGCTCTTTATTAGAGTCTTTATAGAGTTCTAAATTTGCGGGAAGGAGAGAATCCAGATGATATTAGAATTCTTCTTTGTGCTTATACGGGCAAAGCTGCTTATAATATCAATAATGTCACCATTGCGTCAGCTTTCATTAAAAACACAAAGTGATGACCTTCTGCCAGCCGATGGACTAAACACATTCAGAGTGAAGTACCGGCATCTGAAAGTAATCATCATAGATGAAATATCTATCGTAGGCACAAACACTCTGTAATTTTCAAACACACGCTTGCAACAGTTTACTAGAACTAAAGCATCGATCGGTAGAATAAGTATTACTGCTGTGGGTGATTTGTACCAGCTGATGTCAGTTTGTGACAAATGGATTTTAAGTGATGCTTCAAAGGGTGCTTCAGAATTGTCATGTAATCTGTGGAAGGATTTATTCAAAATATATAAGCTTTTTGACATTTTGAGGCAGAAAGATGATACAGGGTTTGCTCAAATGCTTAATCGTCTTCGAATAAATGAGTTAACAGAGGAAGACTTAATTGAACTGAAGAAGAATATTGTAGAGCCAAACGTAAGTAATTATCCAAAAGAGGCTCCCAACTTAATTACTGAAAACAAGTTTGAAGATATGCATAATGAAAATGTTTTGAGTGCATTGTTAGGAGAAAAGGTTATCATTCCATGTCATGATACTGTTGATTCTGCAAACATACCAGCAAACAAATGCAAGAAGCTCATTGACTCACTTCCAGATGATTCAAATAAAACAGCTAATTTGCAAAAGGTGTTGACAGTAGCTGTCGGGATGATTTATGATTGATGTAACAGTGAATGTGTATGTTGAAGATGGTTTTAACAAATGGGTCTACCTGTGTTGTCAAACATATAACATATAAAATTGGGTGAACAGATCGTCCCAGTATTATATGGGATCTTTTTGAAGACCCTCAGATTGGTCAGTCAACCCGAGAAAAATTTGCTATCAGAGGTTTATACAATGCAGAAATTGATAAAACATTGACTCCAATATTTGAAAGAACATTTAAATACGACTTTAAAACTTACCAAAGAATTCAATTTCCTCTGAAGCCCTCAGCATGGAAAAACAATCCATTGAGCTCAAGGTTCGACAGATGATGAAATTGTTGTTGATTTATCTCAAACCAGAGTTAGAAAACAACCCCATATTCACTATGTTGCTCTTAGCAGGGCCAGAAAGCTCGAAAATTTGGATATTTTTGGACTTAAATGAAGATGCTCTGGCTGTTGATGGGCAAGTCAAAGTTGAGATGCTTAGGGTGCAGAATGAAGAACCTCTGGAACTTTCTTATACACCTCTTTATATCGTTTACCAACCAAGATGAAAATAACATTTAACAATCCAGGTCATTTCCTAAACATTTTAAAGATATTGATCCTGAACCAAATGTTTTGGCTGCAGACATAATTGGGTTTGCGGAATCCGGAATGGATGAAAGAGATGATGACAGCCAGTTTGCTTTTAGAAATGTCAAACGTTTTAGGCTAGATGACAAAGAGCATACTTCTAACAAAGGCCATACCATGGACTAGCTTTGTACATAAAGAACTTCATCAAAGTTAGGAGGAAAGAAACATTCAATTCAAGTGCATGTGAATACATTTTGGCGACCTTATAGCAGCAAAAAGGGTAATTTTTAATTGTTTGTTTCTAAATATATCCCAAAGGTTCTCTGATTGATGCTAGAAATGATATGATCTGTCACCTTAAGCCATGTATAGATATACATGCTAAATTAGTCATTTATGGGTATTTCAATTTGCCAGGCGGTGATGGGTATTTCAATTTCATAGATTTTATTATGAATTATTTCAAATGTAAGCAGCACATCACTCAGGAAACCACAGACTTTGGATCTATATTAGATCTGGTACAGTCCAACCTGTGTTAAGCAAGCACCTAAGGGATAATCAAAATGTGCTTGCTTAAGACAGGTGCTTGCTTAATACAGGTTAATTTTAATGCATCTGCCTCTTTTGGGAACCAAAATGCATGCTTGATTAAGACAGGTTGCTTGCTTAATAGAGGTGGCCACTATGAGAGGTTTGCCTGTATTTGCAAATTGTCTGGCTACCTGTGGTGTTATTGAAGCTTATTGGACAGACCACAAATTTGTTTTCTGTGCATTAGATACACAGAGATGACATTTCAGGTTAGAAGGTCCAAAGCACAGAAATTAAAACTGTAAGCTGATTTTTTCAGTTGGTTACTTTTCAAAAAACATAATGGTCATTTGTAGTACTAAAGCTGCAATGACGTGAACGCCAAATTATGGATCATATTATCAACAGTAGTTTCCAAGATTTTACCATTCAAAATCTGAGGCATGTGTGGCGGCCATAAAAAGTCTCACTGTCCTACATCATAGTGTAGTTTATATTTTCTTGTCCTTTGGGATCATTGATTCCATTGTGGAATTTTGAAAATATTTGAGGGTCACTGATGGGGCCTAAATGGCCGATACTAGCTAGTCTGGCCCAGAAACATGTTCTCTCCATATTTTCAAGCTCTGTGGTGTATTCCTTGCTTCAAACGGATAACTCTTTCTAGAACATATTTGAAAATGTTGCAAAGGTGCAGCTAGATACATGTTGATAAATATGAGCAGGGACCAATAAATTTCAAGGATTAAGGGGTTTTGGGGATATTCTTGCTAGTATTTTAACCACAGAGCATGCATGAAGCAAAAAGATTATCTAACAGTTTATTTCAACAGGCAGCTTCAGTTAAATAGCTGATATCAAATTTTGTTCAACCATGCTTCATATGCTAAAAATACTTTGTAAGTAAAAAACTGATATGATACAAAAATTTGCAAATTTGTCGTGACCTATCTGAGTTTGAAAGGGCTAAATCTTAAAAAGTTAACTCAACCATAAAATCGTTGATGGTCTTCACAGTGTGTTCATTATTATGCATTGCAAAGAATTAACAAAACAGCCAGACAGCTGGAAAACGTTTTCACATGCCCATTTACAATTTTGTCTGATTGAGACACACTGCCAAAGACTTTTGACCATTCAGGAGATTTTATTTTGCAAGTGCATCACAGATTATTTCCTGCGTTCCTTTTGATTCCTTGCTTCTAAATTCAACCATCATAGATAAAATGTCCAGATGGGAGAGAAAACGTCTGAGCTTAAACTAACTGGAACTCATATTTAAGAAAAAATGACAGAGAACGGTGCCAATTTGAAACTAGAACTGTCATTTACAGAACATTTCATACTGTTGCCACTAATGTTCCTTCACTGTGCCCAATTGTGAAATAGGCTATAATGCTCTTTATTTTTGTCCAAAAATTACTTCAATAAAAATGGTCTACCTGGCACAATGACAGAACAAGACTAGTGTAGCATGTGGGCTCACTCAGTTTGCTAATTATGAATACAAGGATATTTAAGTACATGTAATAAACTTTCAAATACATCTTTTTTTCACCAGCTAATTTTAGATGTTCATGGACAGTCCTTAAATGAAAGGTCTTTGGGAGCTGTTCATTTTGCAACAAGCTTCAAGAAAATTGCTTGAACAGTTCAGATGATATGGCTTTTTGTACATTTCTCTATGACTGTCTATGGTGTCTGTCATTTTGAAAGTCTTGTCTCAATAGAAAAATGCTAATTTAAAGCTGTTGACTAAGTTTGCCATTTTATGACGGTTAACGTTTTGTATTTTAATCCACCGAATATCAGTAAGCTCTGTGTTAATAAATAATTGTTATTTTACATTTTTAATTGAAAGATTATGACTTCATTTACTCAGTCTTAGACAACCAAAATTAAAAAAGTTCTATAAATTTCTTATAATTTGGGTGATTTTCTTGAAATTTATTACAAAGTACCCGGCTCACTGTGGTCATATTTTGAAAATGCATCATATTTAGAATGTTTCTTTTTTCCAGTTAATGTTAATCTTAGAAGGGGTGGGGGCGGGGGTGGATGACATTCGTCTTCTAACACAGGGTTCGTGAGATCCCTGGTAACACTATGTGTAGATAGAATACTATATAGAACTTCAAGTTCATTGTCCTCCCACGAGACTAAATGGAGATGCACTTCTGGTTGGAGGTCATGAAAAGATATCACATGTCATACTATATTTGAGTCAGACATGAAACAAGAGTGCCGGAATGGGCAGAAAGAAGCAGACTTAAGTGGTGAGTTCTCCTTTTATCCATGCATTTCACTTAAGAAAAAAATTATCAAATAGTAAATTTTCAGTGCTCAGGACTCAGGGGAGCGATCAGGATCTGGACATCATGGTCCTCTTGTTTGGTCAAGTGAGCAACAGCTGGGAAGCTTTTAGATCATCCAGTAACTTTAGATCGAGTGATAAACACAGGTCCAAAAATGGCCCAGTATGACAAAACATTCAATACTCCCTGTCTGACCGGCGAATAATCAGATCAGACTGACAGGCCTGTGAATCCGCGCAATCAGATGCGATAATTTACGTTAGCCTGTGGTTCTGAGCTATCCGGCAAGAGATGAACAATGACAATTGTAAGACTGGGTGAATGCGTCGAAGGGTGATATGTGTATTTATCTTTAAATAGATTTGACATACACTGGTCCAATTGAATCGTACGAGGGGGAGACAATAAAAAAACCGAACTGTGTTACACATTTCTTCATCGGTGGCATCTGATGGGCGTCCAGAACTGGTTCTGTTTTCTAAAGACATTCTGCTGCGTTTGAATTCCTCAACCCAGAGTTTCGGCCCCGCCCATCGGGGCTTGAAGAAATAGATGGGCTGCATGATGCTTCCACTAAAGCTGAATCTGGCCGCGTACGTGTACTGGTAAACCGCTTAGAGAATCTAAGCCAGCCCAGGCAAAGCGGTGAGAGGCCTTGCTTATAAACCCTATTGGTTCATTGGGCGGTAGGTCTTGCGATGTCATTTCATCTCAGTGTTGGGTAAAAGTCCCACAAATTGGAAGCAACGTCTCCAAATGATTTATACTGTGTTGATGGGGACGTTAAACCTTAAATCAAACAAATCAACCCAGAGGTTAACTTATTCATACGATGGTGCAGAAGACCAATATACAGTGGTCAATTCCCAATGTATTTCCTGACCTGTTTTCCCTTTCAATACAAAGTAACGAATTACAGCACGGTAATGGACTTTTGACAAAAAATTTGCTTTTGCATCGCTAGCAATGTTTGGTGTTCAATATCCTATGAGTGAATGACACGACAAAGTGGCAATGTTGCCATCATGCCTAAAACATGTATTGAAACAAGGTTTCAATAACCAAAACTTATTTCTGGGTGAGATCGATCTCTTCTTTTTCGACGTAATTGCCCTATAGAATGGTCACTTGACCCAACGCTGTTCCAGTGTCATCAGCCCAGAAATGAAGAAGCCAGGGTCCTTGTCTCCGACCCACTCCTCAACTGCCGCCACGACTTCTTGGTTGGACCGGAAATGACGCCCACCGATATCCTTTTTCAAGTTTGGGAATAGGAAATAGTCATTAGGAGCTAAGTCCGGAGAAAAGGCGGGTGTGCGGTATTAGCTCGTACCCATTCCGCTCAACAGCATCCAATGCAATTTGCAAATTTTGAATTGTCCTGTTGAAGCAGAATTCCTTTGGAGAGTTTACCTCGGCGTTTTTCACGGTTGGTTGAGCAATTATGCATAATACGCACCTGTTATTGTCCTTTTCTTTGCTAGAAAGTCTAACATAATAGCGCCGTGTGCGTGCCAATATACAATTGCAATCACCTTGCTAGCAGAAAATTGCGTTTTGAACTTCTTTGGCCTCGGAGACCCAGACCCTACCTATTGGCGACTTTGTTTTATTCTCTGGCACATACTGATGGACCCAGGTCTCATCTACAGACACCAGACGTGAAAGACAATCATCTTTCTTTGACCAAAACTGCTTCAACAATGCGCTGCATGCTGATGCTCTGGTTGCCAATTGTTCTTCGCTAAGGGATTTTGGTACCCAACGGCGCTGTTAGCTTGCGCATGCCTAAGCGATCACGTAAAATTGTTGAACCGCTACCAGGCGAAATTTGTAATTATGCTTTCGCTATTTTCTTCCAGCTTAATTCACCTATCTGAGTACACCAGATCTCGTACTTTGTTACACATTATTTCTTAATAGGTGGCCTCTGATGGGCCTCCAGATCTTGTTTCGTCTTCTACGGACGTTCTACCGCGTTTGAATTCCCCAACTAAGAATTTAACTTGTGCATACGATGGTTCAGAAGACCCATAATCATTGGTCACCTCGCAATGTATTTCCTGGCCTGTTTTTCCTTTCAAATGCAAGTACCGAATTGCAGCACGGTACTCAAATTATGACGAAAAGCTTACCCTTGCATCGCTAGCATATTTGACTTTCAATATCTTATGAGGGAATAACACAATAAGGGTGTGCCCTCATGCCTAAAATTTGTATTGGAACAAGGTATGAATACCTTGGTTGTCTCGGTCAATTGGAAATGGGATAGGCTGGTTACTTATTGACTTGCCATAAATAACCGTTACACATCTCTCCGGCCTCTCTTTACTTCATCCGGAAATCTCTCATGCCTCAATAGGCAAAGCCGAGGATGGAGTCTATGCAACACCTTCAGCGGCACAATTGCCATCCCACCGCTGCCACCATTTTCCGGGCTGTACAGGAAGTCAGTTACAGCCAGTTCAGTTCAATAATCACCGAGGTTCGAGCCTCGCTCGGGTCACACGGTTCTGCAACGGAAGGTGAGTAGATTGTTCTCACTGTATTCCGGTTTTTGCCCATCTCTGATTAGCAATCGGGATGAAATAAGTGAAATAATATTGTTTGTTGAGGCTTCAGGTCTCAGTCAACACTAGGTCATTTTGGAGACGTTGCTTCCGATTATGTACGCCTTTTACTAAACACTGAGATGAAAGGACACGCCCAAAGGAAGGTACGTTCCGACTCGCACATTTTTACCTGAGCATGCTTAGACCTTCTAAGCGGTTTACCAGTACTCAAATTTACGGTCGGTTTCAGCTCTGTGCGGAAGCCGTATGCTCCCAAATCTATTTCTCCAAGGGCCGTAAAGCCATAACTAATAATAATAATAATAACAATACCGATAACCATAGAAAGATTCTTATCGAAATTAATAAACTAATCACGACAATGACAAGTTCAATCGAATTTTGTTTGTTTATAATTTAGTTTTACGACCAAGTCAACACTATTTAGGTCATTTTCGAGCCGCTCAATTTACCTATCCACACTTTACCTGGGCAAACTTATACGTAAACGGTTAATCAGTACAGTGTACATGCTTTCGCTAGAAACTGACAAGTGCCCTTCTTGAATCAGCGGAAGGAAGAGAAGGACCGAAGAAAAGATTTCATGATAAATCTCCATGAAAGAATGTTGCCGACTCCGGCATGTATTGAACTCGCGTCCTCCTGATCACCAGTCAGGCGCGCATCCGACTGAGTTACCGAGGCCGGCCAATCAAACTTTAATCGCCCGAACACGTCTGGGACTATGAAAATTCATTTGAGAGCGGGGTAGTTCGAGCCACTGACGGTATATTATAGCATCAGGCCAGGAAGCATAATGACAATAATTTAGGTACATGATATAAGAATCTTATATGGGTGTGAGGGGTGGATGGAAAAATCAATTCCGAGGGACAGTCTGGCATCACGAGGCTTGCCGAGTGATTCCGGACAGTGATCCCGAGGGACGGATTTTTCCATCCACCCCTCACACCCATATTGGATTCTTTTTCTTGCATACCTTCCATTTCTTAAAGCGGATTTTAATGCTGCAGTCACTTCGGTTACCAACGTCCGCCATATTGTGTTGACACTGCAGGAATGTTTAGTGACGTTGCTGTGACGTCAACCTTAACGACGGCGCATACGAAGGCGTAATCAACCAGTGCATTTATGAAACACGCGATTATATTCGATTTTGGGTCAGGACACCAGGGTCAGAACATAAATTTCTATCCCAGGGTAAAATCACGTATTTCCTTGTCTGGTGTCCAAGAAATATGTCCAATGCGCTTTACAATTTATTTTTGCTGTGTTAGAGGCCTTGTTTGTTTGATTTGAGGTTTACCGTCCCCGTCAACACTGTAAAGGTCATTTTGGAGACGTTGAAATGACATCTCAAGCCCTGTCGCCCAATGAAACCAATAGGGTTTATTAGCATGGACGGTCCGCCTCGCACTGCGGTTCCTGGACATGCTTTGATCCTTTAAGCGGTTTACCAGTACTAGTGTGCGGGCCGGATTCAGCTCTGCGTGGAAGCATCATGCAGCGTTTGTAGCCCTACTCATTAGAATCACCTCATCGAGGCGATTCTAATGAGTAAACAGTTTTAAAAAGAAGGAAGAAAAAAAATTGAGCCAGCGCACGACAAAAGCTTAAATAAGAAATGTGCGCCCAGCGAAGACTCAGATCAGACTGCGGATCAGAGTTTTCGTTGTGCGCTGTAAGGATAGCTAAGGGCCCAATGAAGAAACCTCTGGTTAGTCTTTATGGATGCACAGGCTCATCTGATTCTTCGCTGGGTGTACCTGTTAGTTGTAGAAACTGCTGTGCCCGGCTCAATTTTCCTAAAATTCTGATATGGGGCTATTAGACGAATGCTCTCTAGGGACTCATAAAAGGTTTGACATTCCCATGGTAAACGAGCCCTCTTAGTTCCCTGGCCTCTGGACTATCAATAATAATAATGATAATAATAATAATAATAATACATGGCATAGTAATAATAATGTCTTCATATAAAGAGAACAGCATATTAACTCAACAGACGGGACTCTAAGAGCGCTGACTCATAATTCGTTATTTCTGCAACGGAAGGTCAGGTGACTTTTCCGAGGGTACTTCTGTTTTCCCCCAGCTCTGATATACAGATCGGCTTGATATGAGTGAAATAATCTTGAAAGGGCCGTAAAACTCAAACCAACAAATATATATATATATATAAAATAAATAAAATAACATAAAATAAAAATCAACTAAACAAATATTTTCAATAATCAAGCACCTCCGTGTCCTGGTGGGTAAGAGCACTGACTCTAAATTATGAGGTCTCTCATCACTGTGGTTCGATCCTAGCTCGGGTCATATTTGTGACGTCAAGTTCTGCAACGGTAGGCTTTTCTCCAGGTACTCCGGTTTTCGCCAACCTCTGATAAATGATCGGCTCAAAATAAGTGAAATAATCTTGGAATGACCGTAACACAAAAATAAAAACTTTCAATTCTTATTTGAAAGGGATAGATATTATAGTCCGTTACAACTCGTGTTCCCATGCGCAACAGCCTGGTTAGGAAAACTGTTTCTAAGGCCTATAAACCAAAAGCGTTATCGTCGTCGTCATCGTTGTCGTCATTATCATGACCATCATTATTGTTAATATGGGTCCCGCCAAGCGATTTTGGTACTTATAGCCTATGCGAGCAGCGAAGGTTCAGGCGAGCCTGTGCATCCGCGCAGTCTCGCCAGAACCTTCGCTGCTCGCTCATACAAGCAGTGAATCAAGGGGAACCTTCAGACAGAAAGCCATATCCCTGGCCCCTCCGAATGGCTGGGCATGCGCAGTTAAAATTTGTCATGACGGAATGCTCGAAGACAAAAATTCGCTTGGCGGGGCTCATATAGGAATGAATTTCATTTTTGTGGATTTTATCGATGTGTAAATTCCGGCGAATCACTCATATTTACTGTAAGAAGCCCGAAGTTCAGTTTATGAATGATTCGCCGGAGTTTACACATCGATAAAATCCACAAAAATGACAATTCATTCGTTATAATTCCAACTTTGTCAGCGAAATGTTTATAAATGCCAACAAAATTGTAAAATTTAGGAATTCTTTCGAAAGAGTAAGGATGAACTTACCAACGGCCGCGACGGAATGATTATTCAATTAGATAAAATCAAATATGAGTTCCTATAAGAGCAATGAAAACATTCAAAAGAAAACAGATGGGCCATACTACGTAGTTTCGGCCAATAAAGCCTCATCAGTGACCCTGTAATGATCCGGCAAAGAAAGCCAGAGGAAACGTACTGCAATTTTACGAATTTCGAATAGGCAGTCGATTCAAAGACTGATATAAATCAAAATGAAGTCCAATTAATTAAAAACCTGTCTAGAATATGAGTCTAAACCAATAATTAATTTCTGATTTCCTAGAATATTCACGCTGATCTCAAAGGACCAAAAGTAAAATATAAACTGCACTATGGTTGATGTACGGGGAGACGTTTTACGGCCGCCACACGGCACAACACCAGCTGCAGTGAAGGCAAATAAAAATCAAATATGAGTTCCTTAGAAGCTGCCATCCTTGAAAGAAACCCAAGCGAAAAAAGAAAACAAACAAAAACATGAAGTCTTTAAATTAAATTTGTTTGTCTTCTAACATTTACTTTTTCAATAGTTCTCCTTCTTTGAATCGAACACTGTTGGCGTCGCTTCATAAACAATGACGTAACCCGCTGTTTCTAAACGTACTATTTGACGCCACGTTATATTACTACCTGTTGCTATGTGAAACAGATCTAAGATTCTTGCTGATGGAATTTATCGAAGTATAAAACTTTTATTTCAACCAATCAAATCGCTCGAAATGCACATAATGATGGAGAATATGAATTATTTAAGAAATAGATCAGCTCTATCTGTGATTTTATGTGTAATAAATCACAGTTTGGAGGTCAGTTGTAAAGCAGACAAATCACAAGCGCGTAGCGCTCGTGATTTGTCTACTTACAACTGACCGACAAACTATAATTTATTACACAACAAATCACAAACTAGAGCTGATTTATTTTGATTCTAGCCAGCTGAAAATCGGCAATAATGCTGTTGTTTCCTTCAAAATCCCACAACTTTTCGCCATTGTTAGAAGAAATCCCGCTAAAATTATCGACTGAAACACATGCATTTATATCCTATTCTAACGTTTTACATGCGAGAATATGAGATACACCGTATAGGAAATTGACTAGTGTCGTCACAAATATGCAGTTTTTAATGACGTCACTCGTCACGCTCTTTCTTGCTGTGATTTGTTGTAGAATAAAGCACAGTTATTTTCCATTGCTTATATAGGCGCGCTGTGTTAGAATACGTTATTATGTGAACAAATAAATTTGAAGTACCTTTCAGATATCCACAAATCACTAGAACGATGGTAAAAAATATGTAATAAGTTTTCATTGTTACTAAATGCAAGGTAAATTAATTGTGCATAGTTTCAAAACTCATTTTCTATCTCAAGAATTATATTGTTTGTTTTTATTTATCAAGGTATAGATATAACGTGGACTTATTTACGAGAAAAATTTCCTTACGACAGGAGCGCACCAAGCGAAGAGTCGTCGATTGTTCGATCTTAAAGGCATTTATTCTTGATTATTGAGGACTATCATTTCATTACATAATATTATGTAGCCCTCAGTGCTCACTGGAGAGAAGTCCTCTGTCTTCAACAGGTAAGGGGCCGCCTTGGGGAAAATCAGTAAATTACTTACTGTTGACTGGTGTACATTATTGATTTTCCCCTTAAGTGTCTCAGTCAGGGGATTCAACAAGAGCTACTAATCACCCTATTAAGGACCGCCTTTGATCTGCTATAGTCAGTATATCACAGGGGGCAATAAAACAATTATGGACACACGGTGTGTTTTACTGTTACAGAATAAATGCCTATAAGCGCCAAGCGAAACCTCAGATCAGCCTGCGCATCAGAGTCTGCGCTGTGCGTTATGTGAAGTTTCATTGACTCAGGCGTCTGCATGGCGTCAGGGATGGTTGTATTTCCACTAAGTTTGCGTAATGACTGATTTAATCTTTATCACTCTCTAGACTTATTCAGCAGACGACAAATTGTCGGTATTTTTCTTTTTATTTTTTTTCCCTGTAACAGGATTTGACATCACATGCAAATTGTTTCCATAGGAAACAATTTGCATGAAATGTCAAATCCTTTTATCTGGGAAAAATAAAAAAAAAAAAACTATTTCAAAATGAAGTCTGTGGACAAAATACCCAGCATGCAGAGCGTTAACAATGGCACGAATACCCTTTTCCCGTGTCGTAGCTCATTATTCATTGTGAGAGTTAAAATACACTGCACTGTATTAGCTGTTTGCGCAGACTGACTGGCTTCATATAATTTTTCCAGAATTACAGGATAGCGGATCTTTATTTCACAGCTGAACGCGTTGGTATAAAGTATTTGTACGTGTCCCAGCGGATACATTAGGTCGATGCAACCTCGCATCACACGAGCGTAGATGCAACGTCTTGACGGGCCCGGAGTAGTGAGGTAAATTTTAATGAGGCGGCCCATTGAAATAAATTTAATCAGATACACTATCTATTTTGTTATCTTTTATATACAACTGCGACATTCGGTGCATTCTGTATACACGGTACCAGTTTGTTAACATGCCAATGCAAGAATGCTTTCATAACATTTCATTGGCTTCCTAAAGTGAGTTAATAGAGAAGAACACCTGTGGGTCAACGAAACTTTGTTCGAGTTAGGGGTACAGTAAATCTTCCAACAATGGTCACCTCTGCTCAGCAGCCACCTCTCTTCAGCAGCCAGAATAATTCCTCCCATAGCATTTTACTATATATTTAACCTTTACTCAGCAGCCACACCTCTCCTCCAGCCAGCAGCCATTTTACCAAATCTAGTTTCCCTCTATTAAACAGTCAGAGTTAACTCAATAGCAAACACTCGGATGTAAAAATAGGAAATTCTCTTATGGTTTATTTATTTATTTCAAAAATTATTTTTCTCAAAACTACCATTGTGATATATGCATAAATACAATATAAGCATGTGAAAAGAAACATAAATGATGGAGAGGTGTCAATGACACCTCTCCATCATTTATTTTTCTTTTAGTACATCCATATTGAGCTGTCTTCAATAATCACTATTTTTTGTCTATCGATAAAAAGCCATACGTCATCTCAGACATTTCCCTCTGTTGGACAGCCACCTCCCTTAAATAGCCAGGATGGCTGTTTAATGGGGGTTACACTGTAGTTCGAGTCACTGCGGGCTAATCAGGAGACATAATATAGCGTACGTACGGCTGTGATTTCCTCACTCACTGGACACATGTACGTCCATGAAATACGCATGCCTGAGTCTCTTAAAAAGTTATGGTTCTTGCACTCTGCACTGTGACTTTGTCACGGTTCCACGGGAATTAATTGATGGTTTTCTTTACCACTTGTTAAGCTTTTGTAATGCTAATCACGGGTAGATGACACCTGCTAAAAGAACGAATTAGCTTGTGTCGCTTATATTATTTTATTTTGGATAGCCTATTGGCCACTTGTGGGAAAGTAACTGTCCTTTTGGCTTTGCGCTATTGACGTTTCAGTTAGGTATGCTGTTTCATGTTTGTGCTTCTTTCCCTTTGGCGTCTCTGATGGGAGCTGTTGGTTTATTGTATCGATTCCTGATCATTGCCCCCACTTCTATTTTAAAAAACTATAAAACGGTACACACGTTGGTTTTTATCGTTAGTTAATAATAATAATGTTTTCATTGATACTTTTTACCTTCAATTTCCGGAGTTATTTACAGTTTTGCATTTTGTTAGAAATAAAAGAGATTTTGCTAAGTATATTCACGCGACGAACCTGTAAATTATCCCCAGAATCAAATTACAGAGGACCGGCGTTATAACGACATTCGTTATAACGGCAAAACTAGTTATAACGACAGTTTCAATGGAATGAATACTTAGCTCAAGGTGTAACCTGAATTCCGAGCGGCTTGGACTTCCCGCAGGTCGGAAATGCCAAAATCGAATCCATAGTTCTGAAAGATTCTTGTAATTTAATACTCCAAGAAACGAATGTTATAGACATTTGTTAGAATTGCCTCATCGAGGCGATTCTAACAAATGTCTATACTATTTGTTTCTTGGAGTAATTATGTGGAAAAAGATCTTTAAATACCTATCATAATCCTAACTGGGATTCTTCATAATGGCAAATCAATTATAACGGCACAATAATTGGGAACACAACCTGTCGTTATAACGCGTGTCCTCTGTACTCAGTATTCATCGTAACGCAGTTTTGCAGTGACCTATCGGATTTCATTCCGTTTTCCACTCGCCGGAATGAAAACACATGATCCCTGTCTACCTGGTATCCCGATATATAACAACAATTGTAACAAATACACACACACACTGCCTGTTGTTGTTGTTGTTGTTGTCGTCGTCGTCGTCTCGTTAGTGCCCCGCATACTTTTCGGAGCCTCGTCTTAGAAATGAAATTCTCTCTATAAAAAGGTACACACAGGACAATCGGCGAGAAAATAATCTTAATTCTAATGCACTTGCGTATGTAACACTACGTCTGATTGGATAACGTCAAAAATTTGCGACAGTATATTGTCGGAAACCGACGTCAACACGTAATGTCGCTTTTCATTGGCTGCCATTTGGTTTACGCAGCTCACAGCGCTTGCCGCTTTGTGCAAAAGAGTACAATTTCTAACAATACACACAAATAAATGGATTAAAATGGGGATAACGGTATTGAAAATTGTCATTTGGGGAGGTAAATGGTCGGTTTTACGGTCGCAAATTCGTTTTACGGCTCCGCTGTCGTGTCGCCGTACAACGAAATTTTCGACCGTATGACCTCGACTTACGTCACCAAATCACAATTTTAAATACAGTTTTATCATATGACGTCGAGTCTGGGAATGTAATAATGCATTATAATAAATTCGACAATCCACTAGTGCATTAAATATGCAAATTAGTTAGATGCGCCCCGTAACGTTACATGTACGACGTCAATGGCGACGTGGCGATTACTAATGGCGAAATATTGACATTTGTGTAAAACAATCGTGAATAAAATGCGTTTTAAATGCCATATGATAAATAGAATCTTGCATTAGTGCTCATATATTATTGAATTAAATAAACTCGCTGAGGAAAAGGATAAAGTGCTCGGCAAAGCCTCGCATTCTATACCTTTTCCTCAACTCGTTTAAAAAATTCATTAATACATGAGCACTCATGTAAGATCCTCTATATCCCGTAAGTCTGGACGCGTAATTAGAACTTTAGTTACTTACATTTATTAGAATATTTGTCCTGGTGAAATTAATTGAAACTTACTGATTATGCTAGATTTGGCATATTGATTTTATATATAGAGGATCTTACATGAGTGTTCATGTATTATTGAATTTATTAAACGAGTTGAGGAAAAGAGATAAAATGCGAGGCTTTGCCGAGGCTTTGCCGAGCATTTTATCCCTTTTCCTCAAGGAGTTTAATAAATTCAATAATACATGAGCACTAATGCAAAATTCTATTTATCATATGACATTTAAAACGCATTTTATTCACGATTGTTTACAAAAAATATCAATATTCCGCCATTAGTAAACGCGACTTCGTTAAGAACGTCGTACATGTAACGTTTCGGGACGTATCTAGCTAATTTGCATATTTAATCCATTAGTGGATTATCGAAAATAATACATGGCGTTATTACACTCTCAGACGCGACGTCATATGATAAAGTAATTTTAACATAAATACCAGTGTATGTCGATGCTGTGCTTGCTGCGGTAGCCACCTTTACCGTTTCAAGATACTAAACCGTTGGACTTATTGTAATCTTCCATAATACCGCGTTGCCCGTCGTCTTCTGTGAACCACAATAGCATAGACAAAAATCAATAAACATACTAAAACAACGCCCAACGCTGCACCACCAAAGAAAATCCCAACACTGAATTTTGACTTTGTTGAACTTCTATGCCCTAATTTACCAACAGTTGTTGGGACAGTTGATGTAGACGACGTTTTGAAGCTTGTCGTTTCTTGTGTAACTGAATGAGACATCATTGAAGAATTGGGAGGTGTAATAGGCGATGTACTAGTGACTGGGTGGGATGTGGAATGAACTGAAGGTGTAATAGATTGCACTCGTCGTGAACTAGATTGGCTTGCTGACGTCGTCAGCACCGATGTCTGTATGGTTGAATGTACTGGTGTTGTCACTGAAGTTGAGACTGAGGTAGGCGCCGTCGTAGGAGTAGGCGAATAACTTTTCGTCATCATAGAAGATGGTGGCTCTAGGGAAGAATGAGCCGACACTGTCGTCGTTATCGCTTTTGGTGATGATTGTAATACTATTGTAGAATGTGTCGATGTGATTGCAGTAGGCGATGGCTGTATGGTATTTGTCATAGTAAACGACGGTGGTATGGAAGACTGGCTGGACGCTGTCGGAGCTGACAATGATTGTTTGGAATAATGACTCGACAATGTCGGAGCTGTCGATGATTGTATGGACGAATGACATGATGATGTGAAAACAGATGACGCTTGTATGGACGAACGGAACGACGCTGTCAATGTGGATGTTGGCAGTGTATAAGAATGAGTCGATGTTGTCTTTTGTGCTGTAGAAAGCGATGGCTGTATAGTGGGACTCAAAGTTGCCGTCGATGCGGCAGTAAATGATGGTTGTATGCTAGTTGATGGTGTCAGTGCAGTAAACGAATGAAATATAGACGAATAAGATGACATTATCGTTGTAGTCCAAGTAGACTGTATTGGAGAATGATCCGTCGTTTTTGATGTAACAGATGGTGCCTGTGTGGAAGAACGGGTCGATACAAACCGCGTTGTCGCAAAATTGGATGGATGTATGGAAGAATAACTCGGCAATGTCACAGTAGACAGCAGATTTATAACTGAGTCAGTAGATTTCGTTGTCACAATTGCACTAGGAGTTGATCCTATGGTAAAATGTCTTGATGTTGAAATCGTATGTGCAGTAGAATCACCTGAAATATTGATTGTCGATGACTGCAAAATGCTCGTTGATTTCAATCTCGAGGTAACCACACTACTGTTCTGAGCTGGTGCTTCCACGGTTTCTGAAAAAGTATACAGTAAATAATGATAGCTTTATTATTTTGTGGGAAAGTAACTGTCCTTTTGGCTTTCCGCTGTTGGTGTTTCCGTTAGGGTCCTTTGCTTCATGTTTGTGTTTCTTTCCCTTTGGTGTCTCTGATGGGAGCTGTGGGTTAATTGTATCGATCCCTGATCATTGCCTCTACTTCTATTTTTTATATGCGCCCGATGAAGATTACGAACTATTATTAACTGACTATCCTATATTACACAAGGTCAACCAATATTAAAAAAATATAAATCATGTTTTTTATGGTATCAGTTAATAAAATTGTCATTAATCAAGTAATTTCGTATTGTCCCAGTTACAGGTCCTCGGTCAGCTGTATTGGCCTCGGCCTTCGGCCTCGTGCCAATACAGCAGACCGCGGACCTGTAACTGGGACAATACGAAATTACTTGATTAATAACATTATATTACTACTAACCCGGAAATATTTTCACCCCCCCCCCCCCCCCCCCACACACACACACGCGCGCGCGCACACTTCTCATGTATGACCTTTTAACAATAATATTGCTGAATATTTCAGTATGCTACACTCCTTTTCCCAGTTTCTAGCCATTGGTTTTATACGATTTTAATTTTTACAATGGACTCAGAAGCAGGATGGAAAACTGTATAGAGCCTGATCAGCTGGCTTCAAATACTTTTTTTTCAAATAAATAAATAAATAAATAAATAAAATTAGCTCAGCATGGTGCTGGTAAAAAGAAATAATTATATTATCATATTTCCGTCGTTTTTTAAAGAGCGGTAAATTGTATTACTTCATAAGCTGGGTCCTTAAAGAAAAGGGATCTACCCTGAAAGAAGTATATGCCCCGAGAGCGGACCATGAAGAAGAAAAAATGCTCCGAAAGTAGACCCTTAATGTCTGATAAAAGGGGCAAAATATTAAACAAAAATGCCTCTTCTAAAGATGTATCGCGTTCCCTTGACTGCCTGCTGGGTTATGTTACACCACGTTAACCAATTCATGTGTCCATGTGACGGATTCAAGCATACCGAAGTGTCGACGGATGTTGTCGAAAACGAAGGTATGGACATTTCACACCAGGCATCACCAAGACAACGCCCCAGAGCACAATTAATGGAACAACTGGAGAAGAAACGAGTCCTGATGGTTTGGATTTGTCAGACTGCATCGAAGATTGGTTCTTGAGTAGTCTATATATCTGAGAATTTGAATTAATCAGACTGTTTCGAAGGTTGGTGCTTGATTAGCTGAACTAAGATGTTTTTATTCATTTGATTTTTGTGCTTCCTGGCAACCTCCTTTTACCGTCATTCGGTGTTTTTCTTGGAGGCACAAAAGTTACCATTTTCAGTGCAAGGATTTTGACGTCATACAAAATGCTTGTGATGTGCCCCAGCCCATGCGCAAGGCAAGTTTTGGGCAAAATAGAAGAGGAGGCAATGATCAGGAATCGATACAATAAACCCACAGCTCCCAGCAGAGACAACAAAGGGAAAAAAACACAAACATGAATAAACAGCCTTAATGGAAACATCAATAGCCCAAAGCCAAAAGGACATTAACTTTCCCACAAAATGGTCAATAGGATATCCAAAATAAAATAATATAAGCGACACAAACACCCAAAGACAAACCATAACAAAAATAAACCCCGACAGAAGTACCGCCTTAGAACGGTCAGCGGAAACGAATTCCACTGGGGGGCTTAAATCGATTTTACGTGGCCACAATCCTCGCCCTTACTTCCGTCGCGATTCAGACAAATAATTTGTTCAGTCCGCATGAAGGCCTCCTAACTCATCAGTGCAACATCTCCGTGAACACAAATAATCAAACAACCACAGAGAACAACGGTGAGGACTCGACAGCAAGAAACCACTGAAATGCTAGAGCAAAAGAAAAGCAACAGTTAGACTCCGATGTGCCCGACCAGAGGTAGAGCATAGGTCCCAACCAACATTACCTTGAATTAGATCTCTCTAATTCTCAATCAGCCTTTACGCTGGAACCGTCATAGAATCTGGGGCCTGACCCACCGGCGTGTAATTAAAGAGGGAAGCAAAGTTGTCAACCGTGATTGGGTTAACTACCATGCGTGCAGTCTGTCGTATAACATTTATGTTGTACCCAATGTTTTTATATTGGGTGCTGAAGTCATTGCGGTTATATATTTTTCTGAATTTATATATTAAGTCACCAAAATATTCGGGTTCCTATAGACCTTGTTGGAGAAGAGATTTAAGTTCAATATTGAATTTTGAAATTAAATCAGAATGACGTCTATAAAATTTTGAAAAGGGTTTGCGTAGTTTATGGTACCGATAACCCTGATTAAGAAGTTTAGCCGTTAACAATTTATTACGAGTGTTGAAGTCAGTTACATGACAACACACTCTGGCAAATCGAAATAATTGCGAAATATAAACGCCATAGGATGGCGCACGCGAGGAACATCGCCATCCAAAATAGGAAATGTATCATCTCAAAATCAAAGCCATCGCGTTTATCATAAATTTTGCACGAAACAAACCCATGTACAATAGATAGATGTAAATCCAAAAACGGGGCCTCGGTATCAGAAGTATTTGCTTTGTTTAACTGAAGTTCGGGAGGGGGCTGGGGTGGGGGTTAAATTGACTGATCAAACCATCGAAATAGGTAATGTCAATATTTAATAAATCATCCAAATATCTAGAAGTGGAGCTGAAAGCCCCAATGGTATTTGGCGCAGCTTTACGTAAAAAGAAGCTATCCCAAGGCTGTTTCATTGGTGTGGGGAATGGATAGACATATCCATCCCAAGATTCACTGTCTGACACCATGAGGATTGCCGAGTGATACCGGACAGTGATCCCGAGCATCTAACCTTGACAACTGCCCTTCTTGAATCAGTTGAAGGGAGAGAATGACCGTAGAAAAGGTTCCATAATCAATCTCCACGAAAGAATGTTACCGACCCCGGCAGGTGTCGAACCCGTGCCCTCCTGATCACCAACAGACGCGAATCCGACTGAGCTACCGAGGCCGGCATAATCATTCAGTTACCAATACATGTACATACTTTAATATTTGCCTTGCCCATCGATCGGGGCTTAAGAAATAGATGGGCTGCATGATGCTTCCACGCAGAGCTGAAACCGACCCACACACGAGAACTGGTAAACTGCTTTGAGGATCGAAGCCTGCACAGGCAAAGCGGTGCGAGTCGACCCGCCCATGCTTATAAACCCTATTGGTTTCATTGGGTGGCAGGGCTTGCGATGTCGTTTCATCTCAGTGTCGGGTAAAATTCCCACAAAATTGGAAGCAACGTCTCCAAAATGGCCTTTACAGTGTTGACGGGGACGTTAAACCTCAAATCAAACAAACAATATTTGCCTTATATCCGACGACGAACTGCATACAAAGGGCCTGTTAAGATCTCCAATTATATCTGCCCCCCCCCCCCCCACAATAAGGTATGTTTTTACCATGACTTTACCCCTAACCCCAGCTGATTTTGACCAAAATTGCAAAATTTGTCACCTTTATGGCTTTCAAAATATAATAGCCTAGCCCTGCTTGTACATATTTTATATTTTGTATACAGATACAGTTTTGATATGTTAACATGTGGTGAAAATATATATAAAAAAATGAACTGTGAACTCTGTGTTTTATTTAAGAAATGAAATTTAATTTTTCTGCAGTTCATGGAAGTATGAACGCAGTGGGTCGCGTGCAAAGTAAGGGGTTCATGTAAACTTTGCTAGCGACCCACTGTCGTTCATACTTTCATGAAAAGCAGAAAAATTAAGTTTATTTTTTATATTTACATTATTTGCCCCTCATCACCGGGCGATAAAATGCTTGTAAGGAAAACTTTTAAAGCTGAAAAACATTTACACGCTATTTTTCTACAAAGAGCGGAGCAGCTTTGACGTCATCCACCCTCGTAGAGAACAATGGTTTAGAATGACGTCACTTAACGTCACTGAAAATCATGTGATTCGATGCGTCAAATTGTTTTCTATAGGTTTACATTAGACTTTACACTGGAAATGTAAATATTTTTTCATAAATTAATTTTTGGTCACTATCAGAAATGTCAACATAAAATTTCCATAACTCCGTTCATAGTAAAGCTAAATATATGTTGTTATTACTCATTTTCTTAGTTAGAAACCAAGGAATAATTTGATACCTGTTTCATTTTGATCCTGTAATTTTTCATTTTTCGTATATCTCCATGATAACGCAAGTGGGTGGGGTAACAAGAAACGACTCACTAAGTGTACAAACGATGAGCAGTGCTACCTAATATATTAATGCGCCAATTGAAACCGGGTTTCTAAGGGCACTTTCTATTGTCTTTTTCTTTCGAATGGGTATACTTTTATCACACTTTTCTTACTATTTTCGTCACAATGCTCGTAATAACTCAATACAGACACATCAAACGTCAAGTTATTCTGAAAATACTTGAAGACGAAAAAACTCGTTTCTGTGTATGTTTCCATTAACGACGCCTGTTAGCAAGTAAAACGTCGCACACTGAAGAGGATTTGAGTTAGGGTCAAAAAGAAGTCAAATAATATCAGACCATGTATTAGGTAGGTCTCACGAATTTGGTGAAGTTATCTACCTTATTTTCAGCCAAAAGAACAAGCATAGAATTTTCTACCAGAGATACTGCATGGACAAATACATCATTTCTTAAATTCATGATCGCGATGAACCCAATCCATCTACCCCCATAGGGGATGATTATATTGCTAGAACCACAGCAATGCGCATGCCAAGACAATGCACACAAACTTTGGACGTTTCCTGAAGGTAACAATTGGTGCTTTAAACTATGTAGGGCTAATTATTAATATCGGAAAATCTAATATGAGATTGTAAATTACTAGTGCTACGACCATACAACAACCATTTTCCCCGGAAAATTTTGTGTCTTATCATATGCGTTGTACCCACCTCCTTGCCCGTGGGCGTTGTATTGAAAATTGAACTAGGATTTCTCACTGTGGGCCTTCTAATTTCAAATTTTCCTTAAATCGTATTTGCAACAATCCGAGTTATCATGTGTATGTCTACAACAAACAAAAAAGTGCATGCCATCTTCCCAGAAGAGCGTTTCATGTAAAATAATGAGATTTCGCGGTGGAGTAGCTCCACTGTGTCCGGTTCTCCGTTTGACTGGATGTAACTGTCGAATTCGGACCAACGAATATAAATTTGAGAATAATATGTGTCTTCCGTGAAGCTAATGTGAGTAGCCGTATTGATTAGTAACCATAACACGAGATCTAGAACAACAACAAACCTGCACATGTGATACCCATTCCGCCATTTTCTTTTTTATCCTGAGCGGAAAAATTTCCTTATCCGGTGTGTTTGTTCCTTACCCTGCGCGCTTGCCTTTACCAGTGTGATTTATGAAACACGCGATTATATTCGATTTTGGGTCGGAACACAAGGGTCAGAACATAAATTTCTACCCCAGGGTAAAATCACGGATTTCCTTGTCTGGTGTGCAAGAATATAAGAATCTTATATGGGTGTGAGGGGTGGATGGAAAAATCCGTCCCGAGGGACACTGTCCGGCATCACGAGGCTTGCCGGCACGACGACGCCGCGCAAGAGGTTGTAATCAACCGGTGCATTTTTCAAACACGCGATTATATTCGATTTTGGGTCGGAACACCAGGATCAGAACATAAATTTCTATCCCAGGTTAAAATTACGGATTTCCTTGTCTGGTGTGCAAGAAATATATTTCCAATGCGCTTTACAATTTATGTTTGCTGTGTTAATGCCTTGTTTGTTTGATTTGAGGTTTAACGTCCCCGTCAATACTGTAAAGGTCATTTTGGAGACGTTGAAATGGCATCTCAAGCCCTGTCGCCCAATGAAACCAATAGGGTTTATTAGCATGGACAGTCCGCCTCGCACCGCGGTTCCTGGACAGGCTTAGATCCTCTAAGCGGTTTACCAGTACTAGTGTGCGGGCCTGATTCAGCTCTGCGTGGAAGCATCATGCAGCGTGTGTAGGCCTATTCATTAGAATCACCTCATTGAGGCGATTTTAATGAGTACACAGTTTCAAGATCAAAGAAGAAAATTAATCTGAGCCAGTGCACGACAAAAGCTACAATACGAAATGTGCGCCTTGCGAAGACTCAGATCAGACTGCGCACCAGAGGTTTCGTTGTGCGCTCTAAGGATAGCTAAGGACCCAATGCCGAAGTTTCTGGTCAGTTTATATGGATGCGCAGGCTCATCTGATTCTTCGCTGGACGTACATGTTAGTTGTAGATACTGCTGTGCCCCGGCTCAATTTTCCTTTGATTCTGATCTGGGGCTATTATACGGATGCTCACTAGGGACTCAGAAAAGGTTTCCCATTCCCATGGTAAACGAGCCATCTTAGTTCCCTGTTCGGGTCATTGAAGTTTTACTGTTACTCTTGAGTTTACGTTTCGGCAAATAGCAACAGTTTGGCAGGTATGTTGTATGTGTATAAAGTAAACTAAGGCCTCTGGACTATCAATAATAATAATGATAATAATAATAATAATTCAGGTTATAATAATAATAATAATGTCTTTATATAAAGAGAACAGCATATTAACTAAACAGACGGGAATCTAAGAGCGCTTACTCTTAATCCGTTATATCTGCAACGGAAGGTCAGGTGACTTTTCTGAGGGTACTTCTGTTTTCCCCCAGCTCTGATTACAGATCGGCTTGATATGAGTGAAATAATCTTGAGAGGGCCGTCAAACCCAAACCAAAATATATATATATATATAAATAAATAAATAAATAAAATAATATAAAATAAAAATCAACTTAACAAATGTTTTCAATAATCAAGTACCTACGTGTCCTGGTGGGTAAGAGCACTGACTCTAAATTATGAGGTCTCTCATCACTGTGGTTCGATCCTAGCTCGGGTCATATTTGAGACGTCAAGTTCTGCAACGGTAGGCTTTTCTCCAGGTACTCTGGTTTTCGCCCACCTCTGATTAACGATCGGCTCAAAATAACTGAAATAATCTTGGAAGGGCCGTAACACAAAAATAAAAACTTTCAATACTTATTTGAAGGGGGTAGATATTATTTTCCGTTACAACTCGTGTTCCATTGCGCAACAACCCAGTTTGAAATACTGTTTCTAAGGCCTATACCAAAGCATCGTCGTCGTCGTTATCGTTGTCGTCATTATCATGACCATCATTATTGTTAATATGGGCCCCGCCAAGCGATTTTGGTACTTATCGCCTATGCGAGCAGCGAAGGTTCAGGCGAGCCTGCGCATCCGCGCAGTCTCGCCAGAACCTTCGCTGCTTGCTCATACAAGCAGTGAATTAAGAGGAACCTTCAGACAGAAAGCCATATCCCTGGCCCCTCCAAATGGCTGGGCATGCGCAGTTAAAATTTATCATGACGGAATGCTCGAAGACAAACATTCGCTTGGCGGGGCTCATATAGGAATGAATTTCATTTTTGTGGATTTTATCGATGTGTAATCTCCGGCGAATCACTCACAAACTGAAAGAAGCCCGAAGTGCAGTTTATGGGTGATTCGCCGGAGTTTACACATCGATAAAATCCACAAAAATGACCATTCATTCGTTAAAATTCCAACTTTGTCAGCGAAATGTTTATAAATGCCAACAAAATTGTAAAATTTAGGAATTCTTTCGAAAGCGTTAGGATGAACTTACACCGGCCCCGATAGCTCAGTTGGTAGAGTGTCCGCTCCGGGGAACGGGAGGTCTCGGGTTCGATCCCGGGCCGCGACATACCAAAGTCGTTAAAAATGGTACTAGCTGCTCCTCGTTTGGCACTCAGATTTACGGGGTAGAGCTAGGACTGGTCGATCCAGTGTCAGGATAATGTGACTGGGTGTGGTATCATGTAATGTGTCTGGGACATGATACTTCAGTGAGGCAGCACTATAAACGTGAGCATTGAGCTCCCTGTCGCAACCAGACACCGTCGTGATATGACTGAAAAATTGTTGAAAGCGACGTTAAACCCGAATTCACACACACACACACACACAGGATGAACTTACCAACGGCCGCGACGGAATGATTATTCGGTTAGAAGCTGCCATCTTTGAAAGAAACACAAGCGAACAAAAAAACAACAAAAACATGAAGTCTTTAAATTCAGTTTATTTGTCTTCTAACATTCCCCTTTTTTAAATCCGACGCTGTTGGCCTCACTTCATATACAATGACGTAACGCGCGGTTTATAAACTATTTGACGTCACGTTATATAACTACCTGTCGCTATGTGAAACAGATCTAAGATTCTTGCTGATGGAATTTTTCGAAGTATAAAACTTTTATTTCAACCAATCAAATCGCTCGAAATGCACATAATGATGGAGAATATGAACTATTTAAGAAATAGATCAGCTGTAAAGCAGACAAATCATGAGCGCGTAGCGCGCGTGATTTGTCTACTTACAACTGACCGACAAACTATAATTTATAACTCAACAAATCACAAACTAGAGCTGATTTATTTTGATTCTAACCGGCTGAAAATCGGCAATAATGCTGTTGTTTCCTTCAAAATCCCACAACTTTTCGCCATTGCTAGAAGAAATCCCGCTATAATTATCGACTGAAACACATGCATTTATATAATATTCTAACGTTTTAGATGCGACAATATGACGTTACACCATCTAACGTCAAGGAAATCGACTTTATACCGCAATCAGGCATTCTAGTAACCCAATAAAGGGGGTCGAATAACTGCACGCTATAATCGCTAGTGACCTATAATACCTTCTACTGACCTATAATACGTCTAGTGACCGTTTATAGACCAGACCTACTTTTCAGATCAGTAATTTACAAGTGTAAACAATAACATGCAACCTTTCATACATGGGAAAACAACGAAACCGCAAGTTAAAACCTTTTCAACATTTATTCGAACAGATTTTCAGAAATTTCAGCTAAATTCTTACCTTCTCGGCCTTTCCTGGTTTGAATAGCCCGTTGGAATAACTGCGCACTGCTACTGCAGTTGCGTCTCAACCTCGAAAATAATTTCTAAAGCTAAAAAAACTATTTATTTTCCGATTTTCATACAGAATGTAAAGCGCTGAGAAACTTTTATTCGAGCGTCCATGTTGTTTCCTGCGTCTTTGTGGCGCGATGACGTCAGAAACTTTGCACTAGTTGACGTCACGTTATACTACGTGTGCGCGCCATGACACCGAATGTCGTTTAACATGCCTCACTGTCTGTTGTCTTTTTTGCTTAAATTTGCTAAATTATTGCAAAACCCATTGATTGTTTTGAATTGCGGTATAAACTAAATACATGATTAGTGTCTTTGACAATAAAATATAATCGGTTCGCCGCGACAATTTTATAGGGGCGAGCTTTAGCGAGCCCCTATAAAATTGTCTAAGGCTCACCGATTACATTTTATTATTAAAGACACTAACCATGTATTTACTATAGTGACGTCATAAATATGCAGTTTTTAATGACGTCACTCGTCACGCTCTTTCTTGCTGTGATTTGTTGTAGAATAAAGCACAGTTATTTTCCATTGCTTATATAGGCGCGCTGTGTTAAAATATACTCAGAGGCAATAAAAAGTATACAGTTTTTGATTTGGAATACTGGATCTGGTATTGCTGTCTGTAATAAAATATGCCTATGCCCATTTTTCCCAAACGTCTAATTTTGTAAAAGTCCAATTCCTTTCCTTTTGCAGTCATCCATGGTGGAGTTATTGCCCTTAATTTATAATCAATATTTCCAACAAAATCTCGTGTTGTACTTGGCATTCAAATCTATGCGCACCGCAAAAGTCATGTACGAATGTTCATCGAAAAGACGCCATCATTACTTTGCCATTAAACCCAAACAAACAGCTTCAAACTCAATTGTAATTTCTGCCTGTTCCGGATTATCTCCCTTTCAATTAAAATCATAATGAATTAAATGAGTCTTTTTCTCAAATCGTGTAAGAGATATTCATTAGAAGCTTTCACATAATTTTTGTTTTCCTCGGCATATTTATGCTTACTCCATAGTGATGCTTCGAAAATTACTCAAAGAAAAGTTAATCACCAATACAAATCCCAAAGAAACATAAAGCATTTAATCAAAGGGAGAACGTAAAAGGCGAAAATGACAGTTTCTTTGACAAAAAATGTTGCATTTTACCTTGTGTTTAATTTAAATATGGGATATATTCTTGCCAATCAGTTCCCCTTCTTTGAATCTGTTGCACGAAAAATCATTGATTGAATAACACTTATTCGAAACACATGTTTAAAGGGAAACTACTCAAGACAAAATATTGGGTCAGACCCCCATGTCCATTTCAAGTGATGCAATTTCATTATCCTTTAATCAATTTTAACGGAAACTGCTGCAAATTATGCGGAAGTGGTTGTTCTTATTTATAATGCCACATATGTATGTAGAGAGGGAGACATTGAGACGCAAATCGGCGTTCAGTAACCTGTATACTTACTTTTGCCTCTCAGTATACGTTATTATGTGAACAAATAAATTTGAAGTACCTTTCAGATATCCACAAATCACTAGAACGATGGTGAAAAATATGTAATAAGTTTTCATTGTTACTAAATGCAAGGTTAATTAATTGTGCATAGTTTCAAAACTCATTTTCTATCACAAAAATTGTATTGTTTGTTTTTATTTATCAAGGTATAGATATCACGTGGGCTTATTCACGAGAAAAAAATTCCTTACGACAGAGGTGCACCAAGCGAAGAGTCGTCGAGTGTTCGCGCTTAAGCGTCAAGCGAAACCTCAGATCAGCCTGCGCATCAGAGTCTGCGCTGTGCATTATGTGAGGTTTCATTGACTCAGGCTTCTGCATTGCGTCAGGGATGGTTGTATTTCCACTAAGTTTGCGTTATGACTGATTTAATCTTTACCACTCTCTAGACTTATTCAGCAGACGACAGATTGTCGGTATTTATCTTTTTATTTTTTTTCCTATAACAGGATTTGACATCACATGCAAATTGTTTCCATAGGAAACAATTTGCATGAAATGTCAAATCCTGTTATCTGGGAAAAATAAAAAATAAAACTATTTCAAAATGAAGTATGTGGACAAAATACCCAGCATGCAGAGCGTTGACATGTGCACGAATACCCTTTTCCCGTGTCGTAGCTCATTATTGTGAGAGTTAAAATACACTGCACTGTATTAGCTGTTTGCGCAGACTGACTGGCTTCATATTATTTTTCCAGAATTACAGGATAGCGGATCTTTATTTCACAGCTTTATTCTTTATTTCGACGCATACATGACGTCGAAGCAACGTCGCAACGCACCAACCTAAATGCAGCATCTTGACGGGGGGGGGGGGGGGGGGGGGGGAGGGTAGTGAGGTAAATTTTAATGATGCGGCCCATTGAAATAAATTTAATCAGATACACTATCTGTTCTGTTATCTTTTATATTCAACTGCGACATTTGGTGCATTCTGTATACAGGGTACCAGTTTGTTAACATGCCAATGCAAGAAAAGTTTTCCCAACATTTCATTGGCTTCCTAAAGTGAGTTAATGGAGAAGAAACACCATTGAGTCGACGAAACTTTGTTCGAGTTAGGAGTACAGTAAAACTTCCACTAATGGTGACCTCTGTTTAGCAGCCACCTCTCTTCAACAGCCACAATAATCTCTCCCGTAGCATTTTACTATATATTTAACCTCTGCTCAGCAGCCTACTCTCTTTAGCAGCCACAATAAATTTCCAGAGTTATTTACAGTTTTGCATTTTTTTTAGAAATAAAAGAGATTTTGCTTAGTTTATTCTCCTGTCACACGACGAACCTGTAAATTATCCCCAGAATCAAATTACAGAGGGCCGGCGTTATAACGACATTCGTTAAAACGGCAAAACTAGTGATAACGACAGTTTCAATGGAATGAATTCTTAGCTCAAGGTCTAGCCTGGATTCCGAGCGGCTTGGACTTCCCTCAGGTCGGAAATGCAAAAATCGAATCCATACTTCTGAAAGATTCTTGTAATTTAATACTCCAAGAAACGAATGTTATAGGCATTTGTTACAATTGCCTCATCGAGGCGATCTAACAAATGTTTATAACATTTGTTTTTTGGAGTATTTATGTGGAAAAGATCTTTTAATACCTATCATAATCCTAACTGGGATTCTTCATAATGGCAAATCCATTATAACGGCACAATAATAGGGAACAAAAACTGTCGTTATTACGCATGCCCTCTGTACTCAGTATTCATCGTAACGCAGTTTTGCAGTGACCTATCGGATTTCATTCCGTTTTCCACTCGCCGGAATGAAAACACATGATCCCTGTCTACCTGGTATCCCGATACATAAGAACAATTGTAACAAATACACAAACACAGCCTGTTTTTGTTGTTGTTGTCGTCGTCGTCGTCTCGTTAGTGTCCCGCATACTTTTCAGAGCTTCGTCTTAGAAATGAAATTCTCTCTTTAAAAAGGTACACACAGGACCAATCGGCGAGAAAATAATCTTAATTTTAATGCACTTGCGTATGCAACACGACGTCTGATTGGATAACGTCAAAAATTTGCGACAGTATATTCTGCGATATACTGTCGGAAACCGACGTCAGCACGTAACTTTTTTTTCTTTGGCTGCCATTTGGTTTTACGCAGCTCACAGCGCTTGCCGCTTTGTGCAAAATAGTACAATTTCTAATAAAACACACAAATAAGTGAATTAAAATGAGGATAACGGTATTGAAAATTGTCATTTGGGGAGGTAAATGGTCGGTTTTACGGTCGCAAATTCGTTTTACGGCTCCGCTGACGTGTCACCGTAAAACGAAATTTCCGACCGTAAAACCTTGATTTACGTCACCAAATCACAATTTTAAATACAGTTTTATCAGATGACGTCGAGTCTGGGAATGTAATAATGCATTGTAATAAATTCGACAATCCACTCGTGCATTAAATATGCAAATTAGTTAGATGCGCCCCGTAACGTTACATGTACGACGTCAATGGCGACGTGGCGATTACTAATGGCGAAATATTAACATTTGTGTAAAACAATCGTGAATAAAATGCGTTTTAAATGCCATATGATAAATAGAATCTTGCATTAGTGCTCATATATTATTGAATTAAATAAACTCGCTGAGGAAAAGGATAAAGTGCTCGGCAAAGCCTCGCATTCTATACCTTTTCCTCAACTCGTTTAAAAATTCATTAATACATGAGCACTCATGTAAGATCCTCTATATTCCGTAAGTCTGGACGCGTAATTAGAACTTTAGTTACACACATTTACTAGAATATTTTTCTTGGTGAAATTGAATTGAAACTTACTGATTATGCTAGATTTGGCATATTGATTTTATATATAGAGGATCTTGCATGAGTGTTCATGTATTATTGAATTTATTAAACGAGTTGAGGAAAAGAGATAAAATGCGAGGCTTTGCCGAGCATTTTATCCCTTTTCCTCAAGGAGTTTAATAAATTCAATAATACATGAGCACTAATGCAAAATTCTATTTATCATATGACATTTAAAACGCATTTTATTCGCGATTGTTTACAAAAAATATCAATATTCCGCCATTAGTAAACGCGACGTCGTTAAGAACGTCGTACATGGAACGTTTCGGGACGTATCTAGCTAATTTGCATATTTAATCCATTAGTGGATTATCGAAAATAATACATGGCGTCATATGATAAAGTAATTTTAACATAAATACCAGTGTATGTCGAGGCTGTGCTTGCTGCGGTAGCCACCTTTACCGTTTCAAGATACTAAACCGTTGGACTTATTGTAATCTTCCATAATACCGCGTTGCCCGCCGCCTTCTGTGGACTATAATAGCATAGACAAAAATCAATAAACATACTAAAACAACGCCCAACGCTGCACCACCAAAGAAAATCCCAACACTAAATTTTGACTTTGTTGAACTACTGTGCCCATATTTACCAACAGTTGTTGGAACAGTTGATGTAGACGACGTTTCGAAGCTTGTCGTTTCTGGTGTAACTGAATGAGACATCATTGAAGAACTAGGTGTAATAGGCGATGTACTAGTAACTGGGTGCGATGTGGGATGAATTGAAGGCGTAATAGATTGTATTGGTCGTGAACTAGATTGGTTTGCTGACGGTGTCAGCACCGATGTCTGTATGGTTGAACGTACTGGTGTTGTCACTGGAGTTGAGACTGAGGTAGGCGCCGTCGTAGGAGTAGGCGAATAACTTTTCGTCATCATAGAAGATGGTGGCTCTAGGGAAGAATGAGCCGACATTGTCGTCGTTATCGCTTTTGGTGATGATTGTAATACTATTGTAGAATGGGTCGATGTGATTGCAGTAGGCGATGGTTGTATGGTATTTGTCATAGTAAACGACGCAGGTTTGGAAGACTTGCTGGACGCTGTCGGAGCTGACGATGATTGTTTGGAATAATGACTCGACAATGTCGGAGCTGTCGATGATTGTATGGGCGAATGACTCGATGATGTGAAAACAGATGACGCTTGTATGGACGAACGGAACGACGCTGTCAATGTGGATGTTGGCAGTGTATAAGAATGAGTCGATGTTGTCTTTTGTACTGTAGAAAGCGATGGCTGTATAGTGGGACCCAAATTTGCCGTCGATGCGACAGTAAATGATGGTTGTATGCTAGTTGATGGTGTCAGTGCAGTAAACGAATGACATATAGACGAATAAGATGACATTATCGTTGTAGTCCAAGTAGACTGTATTGGAAACTGATCCGTCGTTTTTGATGTAACAGATGGTGCCTGTGTGGAAGAACGGGTCGATACAAACAGCGTTGTCGCAAAATTGGATGGATGTATGGAAGAATAACTCGACAATGTCACAGTAGACAGCAGATTTATAATTGAGTCAGTAGATTTCGTTGTCACAATTGCACTAGGAGTTGATCCTATGGTAAAATGTCTTGATGTTGAAATCGTATGTGCAGTAGAATCACCTGACATATTGATTGTCGATGACTGCAAAATGCTCGTTGATTTCAATCTCGAGGTAACCACAC